>JAMPIV010002659.1:0-646052 GCA_024509875.1 Oreohelix idahoensis | reverse complement strand
AGTGTATGAAGCCGTGTAGGGTCTACGGAAGGGGGTCATTTCAGAATTCCCCCCCCCCCTACCAATCAGCTCCCCCCCCTCCCCCTAATAATTTACCCCCCGCACACATATTGGTGATTTTCTCTGTCAAATTGGAGAGACCGTATACTGAATTAGATGGGTGATACGTCCAAAAAAAAAACCACAAGTACAAATTTTAACCTGTGTTACCTCCTACCCTGTACTGTCGCAAAACTTAATCGTGCTATTTATCTGGCAAATTAAGGCTCTAAAACGCAAAGCGGGACTATGCCCTGCAACCCATACTCTCACATGCAGTAATCAAGGATGCTTTGACACTGCAGGCATGTCTCAAGACATTTATTGACGGGAACACACATAATATCAACAGGAACAGTCAGTGTAACAAGGTCATGCTGACCTGACATCGATAGGTATACATTTGGCATTCAAAAAGGTAAACATCAGAATAGACGTGCATGGTCAATTGCAAAGTTCTTCAATAATGACAGTTCGTAGCGTCGCCCTTGGCGTCTCTGACTAAACGCGTCAGATGCCTTAGTTACCTTGACACACAGGTGCAACTTGGCACTCCCTGCCAATTGCACATATCAGGCTGTAGTATAATAGCCGGAAGCACAGGCCTCGTCCTAACGTCGGCCGTGTACTTCTGTTAAATAGGTTATCATCAACCCTGCAGTAATACTTATTGTAGATAGAAGTTCCGCCAATCTGCGGCTCCCACAATATATCTTCGTCACTGGATTTCTGGACAATATAAGACTAACAGTCTTGGATGGCTACCTCGAGCACAAATATATAAGTTCTGAAATGGCGGATCCGTGAACTGCTGTTCACCCTAGGTAATCCTTTACATGTTCTGCCACCGAAAAGCGTAATAATGCATAAAGGTCGGTATTACCTGGTAAATGAATCCTCAGAACTACACAAGGAATTCTGTCGTCATCCCGACGCACAGAGATTCACTGGGGAAAACTGCCATAGCAGTTACTTCGAAGATTCTCCCCGAAAAACAATGGACTCTTGGTCCCTTCAGAAAAACAGGACCTCCCGGCTTCCCGGAAGTATATCTCACTCCCGCTTAAAAAACCTTCCCATAGGGCTACGCCGAACTGTCAACCTCTGACCCTAAAGGTCAAACACAATGAATGAATAAACAAGGGAAGACAACCCCTAATCAACCTGACATCGCAGGTAAAGACACAATTATACTTATGATACAAACATAAGCAAATAACTTGACAGATGACTCCGTCGAAAATGACAGCAACATTACTACCACCCCCCTGTAAAAAAAAAAAAAAATGCAATTTTTTTTTTTTTTTAATATGTTCATGAGCAAGATAGCACCAGTATCACTTCTGTGCTCATGCAAACAATGAACCTAATATCAGGTACAATAGAAGAGGGTACAAATCATCTCCCAACATAGGAGAAAATATTTCCTTTAAGCCAAACAAACTAAGGGATACCATTCAAGAAACCTAAGTTGCTGGCAATACCAATCATATATCAAACATTACTAAATAATATAATCATAGCAATATACAAATGTCAATGCTATTTTAGCAACATATCACTGATGGATGGACAAAATGAAATTTGTTAAATTATCTAAACATCATCATCCAAATACATTTGTATTACAACATATTATGATATTAAGGACAGACCTAAGTCTGAAAATATATCAGGAAAAACTAGGACACAAGATTTAACTGGAATCATGTGGGCATCTAGACAATATGTCCGCCATCACATTATCCGAACCACGGATAGCTCGCACCGTGAAATGGAAAGGCTGAAGAGCAATAGCATAACGAGTAGATCTCGAGCTCTTCAAATCCTTACTTTGCATAGCCGTAAGAGCTTTTTGGTCGGTTTCCATAAAGAAATGCGCGCCCAGAAGGAACCTTTGTAGCTTAAGAATGGACCAAACCATAGCCAACAATTCACGGTCCAAAACCGAGTAATTCCTTTCTGCCGCATTCAGCTTCCTAGAAATATACATTACAGGATGCAGAGTTCCTGAATATTCCTGCATTAGTGCCGCTCCAATGCCAGTGGAAGAGGCATCACTACGAAGGACAAAAGTCTTATCAATCGTCGGTAGTCTTAAGATAGGATGAGATGAGAACAAATTCTTAACCTGATCCAATGAAGATTGGCATTCTTGGGACCAACGCACCATATTAGGAGAACCTTTTTTCAATAACGTTGAAAGTGGTGCCCTAATGGAGGACAGATTCTCAATGAATCTTCCATAGAATTGTATCAATCCCAAGAGACTACGCACTTGCTTTTTTTTTGTCTTCGGAACCGAGATATTTAATATCTTTGAAATGTTTTGGTCCTCTGTCTTCAACAGACCATGACCAACTCGATGACCTAGGAAGGAAATTTCACTAAAAAACCAACAAAAGCTTTAGAGGGTTTAGCAGTCAAACTATGCTCACGTAGAGTAGATAGCAATTCCTTCAGACCCACATAGTGTTCTTCCCAAGTATCGCTGAAAAGACAGATGTCGTCTAAATATGCAATGACATCTGCACGATCTGATAGAATTCGTCGCATCATGCGTACGAAAGTCGCTGGGGCGTTCATAAGCCCGAAAGGCATAAAATTCCATTGAAACAGACCCCTAGGTGTCGAAAAAGCAGTGAGAGGTTTGGCGTGTTCCGTCAGTGGGACTTGCCAATAACCTTTCGACAAGTCTAGTTTAGTAAAGAATTTAGCTTTAGAAAGTCTAATAAGTAGATCATCTAATAACGGCATAGGTTCAGCATCGAACTTCGTAACTTGATTTAATTTGCGATAATCAACGCAAAGACGTATGTTATTGTCTTTCTTTCGAACAATAACTATCGACGAAGAATAAGCTGAAGTGGATGGTTCAATTATTTGTAGTTGAATCATTTCATCCAATTCTTTCTCGACTTGTGCTTGAAAATGAATAGGTATTGGGTATGGTCTTACTCTGATCGGATTACGATCAGTAAGTATGATGTCATGTTCTATGACATCTGTGTGTCCAGGAATGTCGGTAAGGACATCCTGATATGATTGTAACGTAGAGGATACTTGACGTTGTTCCTCAAAAGACAAGTTGGAAGAGACTGTAACGTCTCTCCACGATTCCGTTGAAGTAAGTGGAATCGCAGGAAGAGGTAAGTTCACGTCAGAAAAAATAGTTTCCTCATCCTGTATAACGGACAGGGATGAGATGTGACCATGTTGAACTGGAGAGTCGTCCGTCGCCTGGAAAATAGGCTGTAAATAGTCTGGACGTTCAATAAACTCTGTTAGCATATTTATATGGAAGGTTTTATGCCTTCCATCCACATCGACAATATAGTCGACATCAGAAATTTTCGAGACTATAGTGTATGGACCCTTCCAAGAAATGAGAAGTCTATTCTCTCTTGAGGGCAGTAAGACATATGCTTTGTCTCCAGGACAAAGTTGACGTAGGCGTCTTTTCTTATTAGCAAATCGCCTAGCTTTTTCTTTCGCAAATTCGGAAGATGAAGTTGCTAACCTGCACGATTCGATAATCTTTTCTCTAAGAGCTATAACATATTCATATGACGATTGTGTATCATCGTCAATATTATCGGAAGTTATCAAATCGTGTAACAAGGACATTGGCCCGCGCGGTTGCGCGCCAAAGACAAGTTCGAAAGGAGAAAACCCTGTATGCTCGTTGGGAACCTCTCTATAGGCAAAGAGGACTGCAGGTAAAACCCTGTCCCAATCTTCAGGATGATCCTCCGTTATCTTGCCAAGTAAGTTCTTTAGTGTCCTGTTAAGACGTTCTACCAATCCATTGGACATTGGATGATAAATACTACTGAGAGACCTTTTAATGTCTAGCGTAGCCATTACCTGAGACATAACGTCCGAAATTAACTGAGTGCCGTGATCCGACAGTATTTCTCCGGGGAATCCCAGACGAGAAAATACGAGCCAAAGAGCATCAGCGATATCGACAGTTGATATGCTCTTCAGAGGAATAGCCTCTGGCCAACGCGTGCACATGTCCACGCAAGTGAGGATAAATTGGTGTCCTCTGGCTGACTTAATTTTGAACGGACCAATGATGTCTATAGCCATTTTCTGAAACGGCCGAATCGGAATATCTGCAGCCTGAATAGGAGCAGCATGTCTCGGACCCCTAGACTTGACCTCTTGACAAATTTTGCAAGATCGGCAATAAATTCGGATGTCTTTATTCACGAATGGCCAAAAGAATGACGCAAGGACTCTAGTTTTAGTTCTGGAAAAACCCATGTGTCCCGCACACTGAGAATCGTGTGCATGCCGAAGAATTAAGGCTCTCATACACTTAGGCACAAGAATTTGCGAGTGCATAGACTTGTCCGAGTGTTGTACCATTCGTACCAATATACCATTCTTCATAGTGATATACGATTTGTGATTCGTATTTTGATTGGGATCCCCTTTCTTTGCAAGAAGGAAGTATTTCTTCAAAGAAGGATCCTCTTCTTGACGTTTAACAAACGAGTCATGGGAAATCACCAAGTGCTCGTCTTGGCTATCAACTTCATTACTATTATCAGATGAAGTTGGGGGATTAAGAGCTTGAGCTCTTGTCACCACTGCATTGACCGTTTGAATGTTTTTTTCTTCCCAACTAGAAATTTGTTGCGGGGTGCATTCCTTAACCCCATGAATACGACCGATTATAAGATCCGCAATAGGATTAGGAAGAAGACATGCATGGACATCTCCTGTGAAGAAAGGAGTGTCAATCCTAATAATAGCAGTAGGATAGCTTTCCATAGTACCACCAAATGTAACACATTTGATTGTTTTTCCAGTGGCACAGCAAGGATCTATCAGAGACTCCTTAACCCCGACGGTAGTACATCCCGAATCGAAAAGTACTGAGACTAGCCTATCATTTATTAGACCTTTATGTAAGATGAGAGATCCTCTCCCATCATGCGCAACTGTAGCAGGTAGAGCAGGAAGAGGGTGACCACAACTTAGCGTAGATACAGTTGATGAGTCAAACAATGTTAAGCATTGGGGGCATTCAGTTGCTCTCCCCAAATCGAAAGCACAACCAGTGATAGCCCTAGAGTTACCACTATCATTTACTGTATTACAGGCTCCATCAAACTCTTGTTGCGCAGAGTTTGCCTGTTGGTAAGGTCTTTTTTTGTTAAACCTAGGTCTACCTCGATTATCATTTCCCCTGTAATTATTTTGACTATCATTTCCCCTGTAATTATTTCGACTATCATTTCCCCTGTAATTGTTATCATATTGCCTATTGTAATCATCATTCCGGTTTGAATCCCGGTTTCTAAATTCACCATCGTCATAATCTTGACGTCGAGAATGATTACCTCGAAAATTTGAATAGTTATTATTTGGATAGCCTTTACGAAAGTGTCTCAAATTATTACCACTAAAATTACGAGAACTACCATCTTGTCTCCACTGCATAGACGAAGAACCATCATGTGTTGGATTACTCCGCTTCTGAGTGTAATTTTGATTACTTCCCCTATTCCAATTTTGTTGAGCACCCTGAAATTTTTTTCTGAAATTAGGGCCATATGGTGTTGCCGAAGCAGCTGGCAACCCTTCTTTCACTTTAGAATTGCTAACTGTAGCATGGGGATGTGCTGTGGCATACTGACAACAGTATTCCTCCATTTCTTTTAAGTTTTTAGGCTTACGCTCATGAAGGAATGCAAGAAAAGAATCATTAACAGATGACAAAACCTTATCTCGCAATAATAAGTCCATTAGACCTTCATATGTTTTCTCAATCTGAGACAACTCAACCCATCGTGTAAATGTACGACGTATCTTTGTAACACAAAATCAGAGAAATCTACTCCATTTTCTGGCAACATTGTCCTAAAACGAAGACGATAGTCTTCTTGTTTTAATTGGTATTTCTTTAGTAATGCTGCCCTGACAACATCATAATTAGTCCTCTCATGTTCGTCTATTGTCATAAGAGTAGTCACTGTGTCACCTGTAAAAAATGGCATCAGTTGTTCAACATATTTTTTCCTTTTTTATGTTATGCGTATCGCACAAAAATTGGAATCTATCTAGATAATCTGCTACGTCATCCTTTAAAGGATTGAAATGAGGCAATTTAATCCTACTAACAAACTCCTTTGTCGTACTCGAAGTTGTTTGCTGAGCACCCGTACTCGCCAATTTCAATTTCTCTAACTCCAAAATTGCGAGTTTTTCATCAAGTTCCATCTTCTGTTTTCTTTCCTCATGTTCCATTTTTCTAATTTCAGCCTCAGCAGCAGCTTGAAGTTTTTTTTCCTCTGCAGCAGCTTGAGCTTGAATTTTTTTTCTTCCATTTCAGCATCTGGAATTTTTTTCATTTCCTTGAATTTTCTTTCATCATCTGCAGCTCAGAGCTTTCCTCTCTTTGATTTTCTCTCCTCTCTTTGATACCTTCTTTCTTCAAGTTCTAATCTTCTATTCTCAGCTTCTAGCTTCTTTAGTTCAGCTTCTGCTTTCAATTTAATTTCCTCTTTTTGTTTCTTTTCTTCTGACTTTAATGCAATGGCGAATTGAGCAGATGAATATTCTTCCAATTCTTTACCAGACTTACCAAGGGTCAACCCTTGCTGGATGAAGAAATCCAATGTAGACATTCTGTCTAATGAGATCAGAAACCTGAAAAAAATTAAATAAATTACCTTATCCCACTTCAATGGGAGACAAGTCTGAAATGCTAGACTTGTATACTCACTTTACTTTATTTTACTGTCTTAGTCTTAGACAAAGACTTTGTATGTTCCTCTTGTTTATAATGTACCCAAAAAATCACTTGAGTACCTGTGGAAAAAAAATTCCCTTATATCCCACTCACTATGGGCACAAGTCTTTTTATAAAGAACTTGAATATGTATTTCACCTTGTCTCAATCTTTGTAGATAACAAGTCTTTTATCAAAGAACTTGTATAAATATCTTATATAATATTATTTAACAAACTCTATATGAAGAGTCTACCTTATCAATAATATCAAAACATGACCAAGTATGTGTATGTAGACTGTGCATGACAGTAATGTAGTACAACCAAAAAAAAAAATACAAAGACAAAAATACAAAACAATACAAATGGCAACACTGTTTTAACCAAAAATGTGTAGAGAAATACACAAGAAAGGAGAGACCTACAGAATACAAACAAAACAATCGACAATCAAAACTGAAAAACAGACAAAATATTACAAAAACAACGTTAAGTACAATTACATCACAGCTAACATCAATAGCGACCAATTGTCACTAGCAAATTTCCAAATTAAGAAAATTTGCACCTACAGACCGCTTACAGTAAGCCTCGATCAAGTGGCATATTTACCGTAAGACCCACCAACCGAAAAACCCGCAGAAAAATACACCAAAAACAGTAGAAGTGACATAAACATATAGCAATCAATTTCAATGTGTTGCAGAACAAGTTCAGTCACAGCTGAAACTAAAATAAATTTCTTGCTCCTTGCGAACACAGAAACGAAATGTCAAACGCGCACTGAACGTCAAATCCACTGTAACATAAAGTGGTATTCACGAACCAAAGTTACTATGACCTTCTCAAATTAGGGCTTGCACATTGAATGTTTACAATTTCACGTACTGTTTACAGACACTTGACCTCCAACAATGTAGCTTGAATGCTCTGACCTAGAAAAGTCTGTTGTTGAATGAAACGTGTCACAACCCGCAGTACTGTTTACAATAGGAACCCGCCTTCTATGCAGTTATGGTCCACGTAGCAAATGCCTAGTAGTTCACTTCAGTACTTGTCTTGTTATGCTTTATGTAGCATTATAATATAAATGCTCGTACTGTTTATTTGTGTCAACCGTTGATGACCTATATCTGTCCTGTTGTAGCCAAAACTTGCAAGTGTAGAATTAGCGTTGTGTGTTACGGCTGTCCCGTGTGTAGCTTAGACCCACAGATCAGAAGTGTAATGTGTACTTGTCCTTCTTGTAACTTTCTCGACAAAACTGGAGACATCATACATGTAACAGCCAACCAGGAATGTAAATTTCTGGATCCATAAATGTCAACAATAATGTCAAATGCTCGCTCTGTTCTTTTTAAACCCACAGATCTGGTCCATCAGAAATGTAAGTTTCTAGGCCACATTGGCGACAAGAAATGTATCATAAGAGCCCACGTAACTGGTCCACCAGAAATGTAACTGTCTTTTTTTTCTTGTTGAGGTGATCACTGGCCCAAGACAGTATACATGTTGTTAGATGTGTAGTGCGAGCGTATGATGAATTGAGTGTGGGTGCGAATGAAGACGCGAATGTGTTTAGGCTCGTATAGATGTAGATCCTGCAACCCATACTCTCACATGCAGTAATCAAGGATGCTTTGACACTGCAGGCATGTTTCAAGACATTTATTGACGGGAACACACATAATATCAACAGGAACAGTCAGTGTAACAAGGTCATGCTGACCTGACATCGATAGGTATACATTTGGCATTCAAAAAGGTAAACATCAGAATAGACGTGCATGGTCAATAGCAAAGTTCTTCAATAATGACAGTTCGTAGCGTCGCCCTTGGCGTCTCTGACTAAACGCGTCAGATGCCTTAGTTACCTTGACACACAGGTGCAACTTGGCACTCCCTGCCAATTGCACATATCAGGCTGTAGTATAATAGCCGGAAGCACAGGCCTCGTCCTAACGTCGGCCGTGTACTTCTGTTAAATAGGTTATCATCAACCCTGCAGTAATACTTATTGTAGATAGAAGTTCCGCCAATCTGCGGCTCCCACAATATATCTTCGTCACTGGATTTCTGGACAATATAAGACTAACAGTCTTGGATGGCTACCTCGAGCACAAATATATAAGTTCTGAAATGGCGGATCCGTGAACTGCTGTTCACCCTAGGTAATCCTTTACATGTTCTGCCACCGAAAAGCGTAATAATGCATAAAGGTCGGTATTACCTGGTAAATGAATCCTCAGAACTACACAAGGAATTCTGTCGTCATCCGACGCACAGAGATTCACTGGGGAAAACTGCCATAGCAGTTACTTCGAAGATTCTCCCCGAAAAACAATGGACTCTTGGTCCCTTCAGAAAAACAGGACCTCCCGGCTTCCCGGAAGTATATCTCACTCCCGCTTAAAAAACCTTCCCATAGGCCTACGCCCGAACTGTAATAAAATATATCAAATATATTTGTTTATCTGTACTTTCTACTGCTGTGGAGAGAAAACAACCTGTAAATATGCTGTGTGGACAACCCAAATACTAAAAGAACGTTTGTCTAGGGGTGTAATTATTTATTTATTTCCCTAATTCACAAAGACAAATCATTCACACTCTACCTAGTTTGACCCAAACTAAATCAGACTCAAAATATCTTTAACCCGGCTATGCGATTGCCTCAAATGTAGCTCAAGATCCCAGAACCAGCCCACAAATATGTGTGCATCAAATGTATCTCAAAATTATCCCAGACGAGCCGGCCAAATATTGTCGTAAATTTATTTTGAGAGAAAAGAGTCGTAGAAATAGTGGTCCGGTTTAGAGTGGAAAATGATGATGGAAAGCTCAGTGATAGAAAATGTAGAGATTTAATAGTTACTTCACAGCGTGCTGGAGGAGAGTAAAGACAGACTTATTTACGACAAATCGTGTCTCTCAATCTTCTCTTTCACTCTCCTGGTCAAACAATTATTTGCCAGTTTTCCAGACTCGCATCTGCGCGCTCACCGATTCGGTGTTTTCAAACACACACACGACGTTGATACAAACTATATTAAACGAATAGGGGAAAAGTTGGGCTTTGGGTATATCCAACACACAGAACTAAATGAGTTTAGGTGATTTTATTCACTTTAAACATCAATTACTAAAAATATCAGATATTACATAAATTATCATAAGTACACAAATGCAAATAACAAATTTGGGAGGGGGTGAAGAAGATTGGTATCGACTAAGCCCTTCCCGCTCATTAGACAAAGACAAACCCAGTCCAGAGATAGATAATATCAGGAACACGGGTACGTTAACCTAACAGTAAAGTTAATTACTCTGAAAGAGGTGTTACCAAGTTAGGTATAAGTGATAGAAAAAAAAACCTGTTCTTCCCAGCTGTTCTTCCCTTTACTACGCAAATGGAAAGGAGGTGGTTTTAAACAGAGTTAACAAATTATCAACTATCCCACTTAAAGGAACAATGTAGGGTATACAGACAAGATATATGTTACCAGGTAAGCAAGTTAACAAAATGGTCACACAAAAGAATTAATTTCCTGTCATTCATACACGCGCTAGCAAAGGCCTTCACTCATCTTGCTCTCACTTACCGATTGTGAAAAAATCTTGCACTCCATAGAATAACACAACAGCAGTTACACCTCAACTAAATGTATGAGTGTTTGTTCAAGTTCTAGCCCCAGATTATCGGGTAGGCGGTCAGCACATAAAAGGGTCCCGTAATCGCTGGAAAATGAATCTGTAGTTGTGTCTCTTTTCTTAATAACAGTTTCTATGGGAGGGCACGGTCTCTGATACCGGGGTGAGGATGGTGTGGTCTATTTGACTATGCCGCGGATAATAAAATTCTTACGCGTGCTGGTACACTTTATCCGTGAGGTATGGTTTAAGTCCAGTGAGAAAACTAATCACATCACTGTTCAGGAAATTATGAATTATCTCTCTGTGTCAGTAAACTAACAAAGCTCGGGCCAGTGTTCTTCTTCCCGTTACGACTTAAGTTGTTTGATGGTGCGTTAAATTTGTCTTTGGGTGTGCTTTCTTTGCTATAAGTTAGATAGCGGAATTCAACACATAGAATCGCCTCAAAGATTAAAAATTTACACAGTCTCAACAAGTTCTGCGTCAGGGGAACTCTACACACTGTTTATGCTTTGCTTTGCTTAGATTGATTTCTTTATTGCTTTCTTAATGCTGGGATCGCACAGGTTACGATCACTCTGTATGAAAGAAAAAAAAGACATGTAATATACCGAAAACAAATAACCTTCTAAAGCGCGATGAATTTCCCGTTAAGCCTATTATATATACTCGCGTATTTAATTATGTATTTAATAAACACTGCGCGAGTTCTAGTGGTTAAAAACACACATCTATAAAACTAGGACTAAACTGAATTTATTAATTATAAATTCCTTCGCGACTTTAAAAGTTAATTTAAGCATCTATTATCTTTTGAAATAATATAATAGATAGATCATTATATTTAAAACTGGAACTCTTGAGATGGTTTAATTAAATAGATTTAAATTAACACAAAATCCCTTTAAATAGAATGACTAGACCACTGATCACTTTACACAATATATATTTTACCGCTTTGCACAGAATTAGAAATCACTGCAAATATATATAAAATCCAGGGGAAAATCTATAACAAGATTTCAATAAAGCTAGTGCTTCTGTAAAGATCTGGCCAGCGAGTGATAACGTGTCTAGTTCTACATGGTCTATTTAGCTAAAATGAATGTAAGTTGAGTGGGACATGATAAACTTGACAACTTATTTGATCTCACGAACTTTTGGGGATCTGACCGCCAAATCAAGAGATGAAGCCGCCCCCTGGTCTTCGTATCTGCTCGCTGCTGCCCGTTTCGCTTTCCCCCGTTCGCTCGGTTCCTCGATTGACACCGAGACGCGAAATTAGCGGCAAGCAACTGCGTCTCGTATCAGGGAAAACTACTGTCTTTGATAGCGCCGATAGTCTCCCTTAAGATCCCTCGGTCTGTCTCTTTGATCTCGTCGCTGTATCCTACATGAGTCCCGGTGGAATGCGTTCTGGCAAACGAAAAGTTACAACAAATGTTCAGGGGTTCTAATGTTATGAAAAGCTAAAGGTCCCTTTAAATCATCCATCATATCAGGGAAAATTCACTAGTCAAACTAGACGTACGTCACAGAGGATGATCTGGTTGTCTTATCTTATAGAGTGAGAAGTCTCTCTGCAGTTTTTCGATGATGTCCTTCATGCTAGAATTGTCTTCCCTCAGAGATACTATCTCCCTTTTAAGAAGTTCGTTTTCGGCCTTGAGCGATGTCTGTATACTAGACATGAGATCACCAATTAAACTTCGTAGCGTGTCCTCCATATTTTGCATTAGCTCCTGGCAGCACGACACAGGTAACTTCGTGGTGTCTTCTTTTTGTTGCTCAAGAGATACAGTTTCAGCTTTTCGTATATTTTCATGGTCCATGGGGTATTCGATGGCCAACATAGGTTTAGAAATTGTAGGGGTGTCTGTTATTGTATCCAATACTGCAGAAGGTAGAATTTCTGATTCACTGTGAGAAATTGGGTTGCAGCTGATGTTGAGAATGTCGTTGTCGGTAGTAAAGTCACTTATGCCTGGAATCATTGTGTCTACTGCCAAGTGGGGCATAGAAACAGCGGAGTCCATTTTAGTGTTTTCTAACTCAACATCAGTTACAATTTTTGCAGATTCTTTTAATTCTTCAAATTCTGTTTCTAGCCATGATTCGATAGCTGCGGCAGTCCCCTGCATCATAATTTTGTTCTTAGTGTGATAAAGGTGAATTTTGAGAAGTGGTGTTGTTATAACGTCTTCTACTAGTGCACCATTTATGTCTGTTCTTGACTCTACAAGTCCTGTTTCGTAGAATTTAATGACAATGAAACGAAATGCCTCGTACTGAAAGGTGTTCTGGAATGTTATAGTTACACATTTTCCATGACTTGAAATAGCTTCAAGGTTATACCGGACCCGGTTCTCTACAACCTTTAAGTTTTACGTGAATAGCCCTCTCTTTGTTCAAAGCATAGTTCTTTATGGTCGTTGGTCTTAAACGAGCGTCCCTGGGGCCCACTGTTAGCTGCGAACTAACGCCTTCTTCCAAGCATGACATTGTTACATTCCACCGGGGGTTTTGTTATCGGCGAGGAACATTGTATACCGGGAAAATTTTATGATGCTTGACAGCAACGCTTGACCAACAACTGACCTCTTGCTTTGGCGAAGGTCACATTCGGATGAGTCATGTAGTCATTGTTAAAAATATCCTCCAATAACATAGAGAAAAAACTGATACACATTTCAACGGTATTCTATAAAATGTTACACATTACATTAACACAATATCATGTTTAAAAATTTCACCGTCTAATAACCAATATACTGATATAAAAATCCACGGAATGTGACTTAAACTTCCTGCGTTAATGCTGCGAAATGTGAGAGCAGATCAAAAACACGTCCGTCCATGAGAGAAGTAGAAAGAAAAAGAGAGAGAGAGAGAGAGAGAGAGAGAGAGAGAGAGAGAGAGAGAGAGAACTGTTTGTATATGAAACCCTTCTGATGACATGTTTGTAATACATTGACTCATTAAATCATGAAAACCAGAACAGCGGTACGACACGTTCCTTATCTACATGTCAAAGTCGGACAGTTGTTAATGAGTCATAGAATTATCAAAAATAACTGATAGCTAACATTAACAAGGACAGAGATCGAATCTATTACTAAACGATCATCAACTAGACAGTTGCTTTGTGGCAGCCATTGTTGAGGAACGGCCACAATTGCATAATTATCAATACATTATCACTTATTGCTGTACGAAACTGAAATGAATGAACCAAGTATTTTGGTAGGACGCACAGTTTGCACGCTTTTAGCCAGTCTGCCGTGCTTGAGTACAAAGGAAAGCAATACATCAAGATAATGAGGTCGTGACCTTCCATCGACATTTAGAACCTTATATCTTTACCTTCGTTGAACAGTCATTATGCAGCTGTTCTTGTTGGCAAAGGACCAGTCCAAACCTTATCTTACCCGCCACTTGATTTCTAGTTACTGAGAAAAAAATGGAGGTCTATGCTAAAAAGACGGAACATTCAGGCTTCCACCAGTTCATCAATAACTGAAATTTCTGCCGTCTGCTCCACTGACCAGACACAGTCGTCATATTTATTACGTCCCAGCATGTCTGGTCCTCTATTCTAAATTAGTAATGACCTGTCAAATCAATCATTATGAGATAATATATGATTTCCGAGTACTCTAATGTACCCGGTATCATTCCTGTATTATTGATAACTTCTGGAAGTTGGCGGTGATAAAGTACGCTTGCTGTCATCTCTCACACAATTGATTCATTCATCATGAACGGTAAGGGATTATGAACAGCTTTTGATGACTGATGGCAGACAGGCTTTCTGAACGTCTGAGCTTATCTGAGCCTTTATTTTGTCTTCTACGTACACATCTTTCTCTCATTCTACAAGCATATACTTTATCTTATATTACTGCCATCTTGTACGTCGCTGCGAGTTTAGTCTGGCTAGAGATACAGCTGTTGTTACCACCCCCCACCCCCCAACCACCACCACCACCACTAATGGTCGTCCGGTACATGTGTCAAAGAATATACGAAATACTTCCGGCAATCCTTTGAGAACAGGTGTGTCTCGATATATTTGTGTAATCCTTGAGGAGAGAGAGGTCTCACCTAGATACCGTTGTGTAATCCTTTGAGAACAGGTGTTTTCTAGATATATTTGTGTAATCCATTGAGAAGAGGTCTCTTTTACTTACATTTGTGTAATCCTTTGAGGAGAGGTCTCGTCTTGATACTTTTGTGTAATCCTTTGAGGAGAGGTCTCGTCTGGATACTTTTGTGTAATCCATCGAGAAGAGGTCTCGTCTTGATACTTTTGTGTAATCCTTTGAGGAGAGGTCTCATTTAGATACCCTTGTGTAATCTTTTGATGAGAGGTCTCGCCTAAATACTTTTGTGTAACCTTTGAGGAGAGGTCTCGTCTATATACTTTTGTGTATTACATTGAGGAGAGGTCTTGTCTAGATACTGCCGTGTAATCTGTTGAGAAAAAAAAATTGATTCGCTCCCTCACTCTTTCACCCGTTGATCTCAGCCGTGTTTACGACCAGGACCAAGATGTCCTAGTTGCTGAAACTGACGACCCATGCACCAGAATTGACAAGTGAAAATTAATTATAAGAGTTGAGGCAAAGGCATGTCGCTTAAGACTCGAGTAAGGGAAACAAAAGGGGCACGAGACCCAGCGAAATGTATCCTGCCAGCCAATTTTGGGGCCGGGACTCATAGGTTGAAGAATCACAGCCGTGCACAAACATGTACACGTTTTCTCAATTTGAGTAGCGTCCCCCTGCGTGTTTAAGACGTAACTGGTTTTTGTGATGAGGCTACATCCCGCGAGACAGGACGTGGGCGAAAGACTTGATGAATCGGTGAAGACGTCAAATCAGACCTCAAACAGCACATTGCTGATGGCCAGACGTCATGTGTAACTGTGGCTCTTGTTTTGAGAATCTTCTTTATCACTTCAGGTCAGCCGAGGAGATCTGAGAAAATGTGGAAGCCTACAAGCTGCTGTAGTGTGCAGTTATATTCACGGTTAATTTCGTTTTCATTATCTGAGTTGGGAATCTTTATCAGCCTCCATTTGTATGTGTCTAAAGATGACGTACAAATGAACATTGAATCCTGAATAATATTAAGAGTTTTCTGCACCTGCCAGAGAACAAAGAAAGTTGTTAGGTGCTCCCCTTGAGGGATTATTTTCAACCTTTAACAAGGCACAAGTTAATAAGCAAATAAAATTGTTCGTGGAGGGTATTAGCAAATGTCTTCGAGCATCTAATAGGATGTTTGCTTAACCAGTCAGAATTGTAGCAGTCAGGAACGCTAGAGAGACAACGGTCAAATGTAGCAGTCAGGAACGCTAGAGAGACAAAAGTCAAATGTAGCAGTCAGGAACGCTAGAGAGACAAAGGTCAATTGTAGCAGTCAGGAACGCTAGTGAGACAAAGGTCAAATGTAGCAGTCAGGAACGCTAGAGAGACAAAGGTCAAATGTAGCAGTCAGGAACGCTAGAGAGACAAAGGTCAATTGTAGCAGTCAGGTACGCTAGAGAGACAAAGGTCAAATGTAGCAGTCAGGAACGCTAGAGAGACAAAGGTCAAATGTAGCAGTCAGGAACGCTAGAGAGACAAAGGTCAAATGTAGCAGTCAGGAACGTTAGAGAGACAAAGGTCAAATGTAGCAGTCAGGAACGATAGAGAGACAAAGGTCAAATGTAGCAGTCAGGAACGCTAGAGAGACAAAGGTCAATTGTAGCAGTCAGGAACGCTAGAGAGACAGAGGTCAAATGTAGCAGTCAGGAACGCTAGAGAGACAGAGGTCTATTGTAGCAGTCAGGAACGCTAGAGAGACAAAGGTCAAATGTAGCAGTCAGGAACGCTAGAGAGACAAAGGTCAAATGTAGCAGTCAGGAACGCTAGAGAGACAAAGGTCAAATGTAGCAGTCAGGAACGCTAGAGAGACAAAGGTCAAATGTAGCAGTCAGGAACGCTAGAGAGACAAAGGTCAAATGTAGCAGTCAGGAACGCTAGAGAGACAAAAATCAAATGTAGCAGTCAGGAACGCTAGAGAGACAAAGGTCAAATGTAGCAGTCAGGAACGCTAGAGAGACAAATGTCAAATGTAGCAGTCAGGAACGCTAGAGAAACAAATGTCAAATGTAGCAGTCAGGAACGCTAGAGAGACAAAGGTCAAATGTAGCAGATACTATCGTAGGTGAGTGAAGTATTAGACACTTCACTTTACTAGGTCCAGCATAATGAGGTTCGGTGACCAATTATTTTCCTCGGTGCCTTTGCTTTCCCTTACTTAAGCGCAGAGTCAGGTACCCATTTACAACTGGGTAGAATGGAGCGTAATACTACCAGATTTCGATCTCAGAATCCGGTAACTTTGCCGCCGAGAGGCCAATGCTCTATGTCACAGAGAGTTATGATCATTAAATTCTCTATATACTCTTCTTTTCTTCACCCGTGTCCTCTATTTTATTATCACTCTTTTATCCTTTTTGTAATTTTTCGCATTCGTTCGTTTGCGACTTAAACATTAATATTTTCCCATTCAAACTTTCGCCGAGTGTCTGTTCTCATTTAGAAACGCACTAGTGATGTTATTACGTAGATGCCAGGCTCGGGAGGTTATTGCGTAGTGGACGAAACTGTGAATATTCGCTTTCGCCAGACCTATAGGCGACATTTTGTCTGCATTTTTACCTGCCACTACGAGTTGCATCGGCTGAGCGCTCAGGTGAGGCGCGATAACCGACATCTCCTCGGCGCTGTTTGAGACATTTGTCTGGAAATCCCAGCTGACAAGGCACTCACTGTTGGCCCTGGTCAGCGTGAGGTGTGAAAACGCACGAGTGTCAGTTCATGGTAGTCTTCTAATTTATGTAAAGTGTTTAAGAATGAGAAGAGGAGATTATTTCGTTTTGCGAAATAAGTTGGGACCCCTTTGTCCTGGTTTAAGATATTTACCGGAGTTTGAAACTAGATTTTCATTCATTCTCCAAATTCGCAGTAGACAGGTTGTTCGTGAATAGAATAAGCTGTATAGCGAAGCCCTAGTTTGTTCGGAAATTTACCGAGCTCTAGACTTCAAATAAATATATCAGCGTATAATTCTAAAGTGTGCGATTCCCTGTAGTTCTGTGTTGAGGTAAATATATTATATATATATATATCTAGATTTTGTGAGTGATTAAGTGATAATCGCTTATTTCATATTTCACTAGTTAGATTTGGTGCAGAGTGCTAAATTTATATAGTCTGTATTATTTTATAGTGACGAGTTACAGTGGAAAACAGAAATTATAATTTCTAGCTTAAACTCAATCGGCTATTAATGAATTAAATTTAACTTCTAAATAATCAGACGAGAGAATATACTTTAAAACTAACTTATAAATGCTAGATGCCTCATGAGTGTTGACGGAATACGTATGTATTCCTAATTCATGATGATGGATTTATATATATATAACCTATTTCACGGGAAGTTTAAACGTCAAGTCAAGCTTTATGCTTGCAGTTCAAAACGTAAGTTATATTGAGTACATAATATGTAAAATATTTCATATGTGTTTTTCTTTATTCAGTGAATACTGGGGTAACCCAAATTTTGCCGGCGTTTAGTACAGAGACATACCTGTGAGAAACATAAACATTTTATATCTTTAACCACGTGGGTTTTCGAGTACCACCTGTCTGACAGTGCGTGTGCCTTCAGAGATAGACAGAATACGAATGACACTAACAGGTTTTTTTTTTAAAGAATAAATGCTTATACTGGGCCTTTGGGCCAGAACATATTCTCCTCGAACTCTGTGTTGAGGCTACTTTGTGGCGAGAATATTACAGAAAATATTATTAACTTTTCCGACATTATTTGACCAAGTGGGTGGTGAACCAAGATTATCTGATGAAAGAACCGAGTGAAAGTAGACTGAAGGATGTTCTTTGTTGAGTCACCCACGTTGTAACTTCTTTTATGCAAGTTATTGCTAACAATATTTTCCCTTAGAATAAAGCAGAGTATCAAGTCTGTCCATACCTTAAAAAGGGGGAAACCATAGACTCAATCAAATGTATCTGTAACTCTTTGGGGTTATCACTTTCTTCTAACGGGACTGTGAGCTATATATATATATCGAGGGGAAGGACCATACAAACGGGTCTATCACTATTGTAGCATTCCTTGATTTTTATGACTATGTGTATATGCTTTTGATGTAATTTTATATGTTGTGACGTAAGTTTACTATGATAATTAAACTATACCTACATTTATTTCAATGTGGTGGTCAGTTCGTTCCCATAATATCTATATAATCCTTGTTATAGTTTTCCCACGTCTGTGTGTCTAACTGTCGTCACTTGTATGTGCGGGCACGTGAGTGGATAGAGATATATTAATATATACATAATTTTTTATAGACTGTCGGACTCCTCTGGATCTGTTGTAGAAGATAGGCGGAAAGAGAGAAAGATTCTCGATTTCCGGGACAGCCTCTATAAATTTCTACCATCTTCTTCTTCTTCTTCTTCTTCTTCCTCGTTCGCCCTGAAAAGGACGGTGGTTGCGTTGTGTCTGTTTACAACGTAGCTGTGATATCTGCACCTTTCGGTCGACCCATCCGACTTCTGCACGGCATTTTTTAGGACCGGGTTTGCCTTCCCATTGCGATCCGTGCTCGCTCAGCCAGCCTGCACTGCTGCAGACTGTTTTCAGGACCACCACGTGGAGGTGGAGCACGGTCTTGACCAGCTCTGGTTCGCTGGTCCTGACGCAGGCAGTCAAGCTATGAGTCGCTGACTGCGGTCTCTATTGCTGCGTCTTCTGGTCCCCTACCATCTCACTCGTGGAAATCTATTTCTATTTACTACCTCTCACTGTGACTATCACTTATTCTAATCTATTCAGAAGGGACCAACCCAAGTCTTAATTTTCATATGAAAAATCTACGACAAATGGTCGCTCGTTTCCGGGAATTGAACTGAAAATCATGAGCAAGGACGACAAATGTTTATTCGTTTATCGGGATTTTGAATTTGGAATAGGAAGACGAGTACGATAAATATCAGCTCGTCTGAAATTTTCTTTATTCTGTGATAGAGTAAGAGTGTGATTGTCTCGTGGTTTTGTGTATCTTTTAAAATAACTATTCCCCTAGACTAACGATCTGTTTATGGGCGTGCTGACCACACAACTAATAATTGTTTTTCGACAGCATTTTTGAATAATATACATTTGAGTTACACGTTGATTTATTTGGAATATATGTTAATTACTGAGTTTGTAATACTAAACGCTGGTAAAGTTTGTGAGTGTATAACATTCACAGGGTTCTGAAGCAGGAAGGTGTTTGAACTAAGTTAAGAAGTGCGGAGATATGATGCGGAGAGAAAATCAGCGGAAGCTAAAGAGGAAAAAGTAGAAGCTAGGAGGAAAGAAGCGGAAGACCGTCTATTACAGCAGAAGAAGATTAAAGAAGAAATGGAAATTCGCAGGGCGAACGAACGAGAGAAGGAGAGACAGCATGAGGAAAGAGAGAATGAGAAGGAGAGACAGCATGAGGAAAGAGAGAAGGAGAGACAGCATGAGAAGGAGAGAGAAGAGAGACAGCATGAGTTGGCTCTTAAAACTCTAGAATTCCAAAGCCGTGGCGCTCCCTCTACCTCCAGCAATGGAGAGTCTTCTCCTCATTCTTCCTTAACTGATCCTTCTAGCACTCAATCTACTCACCTCACTGCTATGTCTTTTGCGCTAGAATCTTTCCCTTGTCCAAATGAGAAGATTGACACGTATCTAGAAAAATTTGAGAAAATTGCAACTCTGTACGGTTTAGAGAGGTTGCGCTGGAATATGAAGCTTTCTCAGTCTTTGAAAAGTAGTGCGTGTGATGTTTACGCCAAACTGGAAAGCAGCCAACAAGACAATTACGACATGTTGAAGAAAGCTTTGCTTGAGCGTTTTGAAATGAATGCTCGCAAATTTTTGCAACTGTTTCGCAACAGCAGGAAGGAGAGCTCTGAAACTTTTCAGCAGTTCTCATCTCGTTTAAAGGGATACTTGACAAAGTGCCTTGAGCTTTCGCAGCTCCCCTCTACCTATGAAGGTCTGGAGGAATTTGTTTTAACAGAACAAATAAAGAACACTTTGTCTGCAGATACCCGGGTTTTTCTAGCTGAGCAAGGTGCAGAAAAGCTTGAAGACATTTTGGAAAAGTCTGAGCGATATCAAAATGCGCTGGCTGAACTACCGGCCACAAAACGTAAACCGACAGAAGAGCATTTTCGGAAAAATAATCTAGACCAATCTTCTCATGCTTCTCACCAAAATAACCATAGAGAAACTGGATCTCAAAATCCCCTCCTTGAAAATCCAAGTTCTATAAATACAAACAACAGACTCGCAGGAAAGAATTATTGTCAGTGATTCTCAACCTGAGGGAGAGAGGCCCTCTACGCGAGGTACGGTTGTTTTAAACGGGACTTCAACTTATTGTTTGTTTGACACGGGGCTTTCGTTTGATTGCATTGTTGCCAGGCACCTGGTCAAACCCGGTCAAGAGACAGAAGAAACCGTTAAACTTTGTGGAGTCTTTAAGAGTGATGCACCAACAACGCTTCCCATTGCATTGGTTGAGATCCACTCCGATTTTGTCAGAGGTGTGATTAAAGCGGCTGTTATGGATGACCCGATCTACCCAGTCATACTTGGCTGTAGATATGTGTTTATTGGGAAACCGGAAGAGCCAATTGTGGCAACAGTAACCACAAGAGGGCAAACTAAGAAGGAACGGGAGCCTGCGCCAAATTTGTTACCTATGGAACTTAAAGAGGCGCAACAAAAGGACCCTACTTTGGAGCCCTGCTTTAGGAAACTGCCCATGGCCAAGGACCCTAGACAGCACGGGGACATTTTTTCAAAGGATGGTGTACTGTGTCGCAGAACGGGCAAGCCTGACCAAGGTTACAATCAGCTCCTAGTACCGAAACAGTACAGAAGCCAAATCTTAGAAATGGGGCACTCTCTTCCCTTTAGTGGACATATGGGACAGAACGCCTCAACGCAACGAATACAGACTCACTATTGGTGGCCAGGGATGAACACTGATATACTCAGATACGTGAAATCCTGTGCCCAGTGCCAACGGGTTGCACCCAAGCACTGGACCACCCCAGTTCCCATGGGGCAAATGCCAATAGTGGGGACTCCATTTGAACGGGTTGCTGTCGACATTGTTGGACCCATAGAAAGGACCAAACGAAGGCACAGGTTTATCCTGACTTTAGTCGACACATGCACTATGTGGGCCGAAGCTATACCGCTAACATGCACAGATTCGAAGCATGTCGCAGAAGCCCTAGTGCAGATTGTTACACGGGGATTAGGATCTTTTCATTCCTGCAGCCCTATTCACTTACAGGGAAGTTCCCCAGGCCTCTACGGGTTTCCCTCCAGCTACGTTTTTATTCGGCAGACCTATCAAGGGGCTGCTTGAAGCATTACTTCGGTCCCTGGCAGACCAGAAGGCGGATGAGACAGTCGTATCAGCCAGTAGATATGTATCGGAATTGAAGGAAAGGCTACAGCTAGGATGGGATCTAGCTAAAACAAACCTTAAGCAAGCCCGCGCTAGGCACGCTAAACGATACAATCGAACAGCGAAAGAGAGAGAACTACAACCAAGGGAGAAAGTTCTGTTGTTATTGCCAACCGGAAGCAACAAACTACGCATCGGGTGGCAAGGGCCGTTCACCGTCCTGAAAAAGATCTCGAGAACCAATTATCAGATCTCTATCAAAGAAAAGGAGAAGGTTTACCATGTGAATCTGTTAAAGAAATACTTGGAAAGACCGGTGCCATCCCCCGAACATCTCCTGGCGATCGCCATAGCTACAGAGGATGTTGAAGATGACGATAGTTGCATGGAATATCCATTGCAACAAACTGAATGTGTCGGAGATGTAAAATTTGGTGACACTCTCTCTGAAGCACAACAGACAGAAACGAAGGCGTTACTGAACCAGTACACGGCGGTGCTAACGGATGTACCTGGACGAACACATATCTTAGAGTTCGAGATGAAACTTACAAACGAGACACCGGTTCGAACCAGAGTTTACCCTATTCCGTATGCGAAAGCTGATACGCTACGTGCAGAGATAGACAAGCTACGTAAAACATGAATTAATATTGAGTCCACGTCTCCTTATAGTGCGAGCGTAGTGCTGTCGCAGAAGCCCAGTAAGGAAGTTCGGCTGTGCATCGATTACCGGCTACTTAACACAGTAACAGAATTTCAGCCGGAACCACTCCAAAGCGCTTCTGAGCTGTTTAGCAAGCTAAGCAAGGCACGGATTTTCTCAAAGATTGACCTGAGTAAGGGCTACTATCAGATACCAGTCAAAGAGGAAACTAAGCCTTTGCTAGCTTTCAGCACCAGCGAAGGACACTATACGTTTAACTTGATGCCATTCGGATTACACAACGCACCAGGAGTGTTCACAAGGATAATGAGAAAGCTGTTAGAGCCATTGCACAGTCCACATATCCACAATTTTATGGACGATATACTAATTGCAACGGACACATACGAAGAACACATTGCTACAGTCGAGATGCTCCTCAGGAGACTACAGGAAACTGGACTCACAGCTAGACCTAGCAAATATTTAATCGGTTTCGAAAAACTTGACTTCCTGGGGCACACCATTGCTCACGGTGCTATGTGGCCAGTTGCTAAGAACGTAGAGAAGATACGTGCACAGTGGTCTAGTTCAGTCATTCTATTTCAATGGATTTTGTGTTAATTTAAATCTATTAAATTAAACCATCTCAATAGTTCCAGTGGTAAATATAATGATCTATCTATTATATTATTTCAAAAGATAATAGATGCTTAAATTAACTTTTAAAGTCGCGAAGGAATTTATAATTAATAAATTCAGTTAAGTCCTAGTTTTATAGATGTGGGTTTTTAACCACTAGTATTCGCGCAGTGTTTATTAAATACATAATTAAATACTCGAGTGTATTATAGGCTTAACGGGAAATTTATCGCGCTTGATTTTTCGGTATATTACATGTCTTTTTTTTTTCTTTCATACAGAGTGATCGTAACCTGTGCGATCCCAGCATTAAGAAAGCAATAAAGAAATCAATCTAAGCAAGGCAAAGCATAAACAGTGTGTAGAGTTCCCCTGACGCAGAACTTGTTGAGACTGTGTAAATTTTTAATCTTTGAGGCGATTCTATGTTTGGAATTCCGCTATCTAACTTATAGCAAAGAAAGCACACCCAAAGACAAATTTAACGCACCATCAAACAACTTAAGTCGTAACGGGAAGAAGAACACTGGCCCGAGCTTTGTTAGTTTACTGACACAGAGAGATAATTCATAATTTCCTGAACAGTGATGTGACTAGTTTTCTCACTGGACTTAAACCATACCTCACGGATAAAGTGTACCAGCACGCGTAAGAATTTTATTATCAGCGGCATAGTCAAATAGACCACACCATCCTCACCCCGGTATCAGAGACCGTGCCCTCCCATAGAAACTGTTATTAAGAAAAGAGACACAACTACAGATTCATTTTCCAGCGATTACGGGATCCTTTTATGTGCTGACCGCCTACCCGCTAATCTGGGGCTAGAACTTGAACAAACACTCATACATTTAGTTTGAGGTGTAACTGCTGTTGTGTTATTCTATGGAGTGCAAGATTTTTTCAAAATCGGTAAGTGAGAGCAAGATGAGTGAAGGCCTTTGCTAGCGCGTGTATGAATGACAGGAAATTAATTCTTTTGTGTGACCATTTTGTTAACTTGCTTACCTGGTAATATATATCTTTTCTGTATACCCTACATTGTTCCTTTAAGTGGGATAGTTGATAATTTGTTAACTCTGTTTAAACCCACCTCCTTTCCATTTGCTTAGTAACGGGAAGGACAGCTGGGGAGAACAGGTTTTTTTCTATCACCTATACCTAATTTTGTAACACCTCTTTCAGAGTAATTAACTTTACTGTTAGGTTAACGCACCCGTGTTCCTGATATTATCTATCTATGGACTGGGTTTGTCTTTGTCTAATAAGCGGGAAGGGCTTAGTCGATACCAATCTTCTTCACCCCTCCCAAACTTGTTATTTGCATTTGTGTACTTATGATAATTTATGTAATACCTGATATTTGTTAGTGATTGATGTTTAAAGTGAATAAAATCACATAAACTCATTTAGTTCTGTGTGTTGGATATACCCAAAGCCCAACATTTTCCCCTATTCGTTTAATATAGTTTGTATCAACGTCGTGTGTGTGTTTGAAAACACCAAAATCGGTGTGCGCGCAGATGCGAGTCTGGAAAACTGGCAAATAATTGTTTGACCAGGAGAGTGAAAGAGAAGATTGAGAGACACGATTTGTCGTAAATAAGTCTGTCTTTACTCTCCTCCAGCACGCTGTGAAGCAACTATTAAATCTCTACATTTCTATCACTGAGCTTTCCATCATCATTTTCCACTCTAAACCGGACCACTATTTCTACGACTCTTTTCTCTCAAAATAAATTTACGACAACTACCAGAAATTCATCAAAAACTTCAATGGTTTAACAGCACCCCTTACTGACCCTACGAAAATGGGGCGACCGGAGAGAATTATCTGGGATCCTAAGTGCGAAGACGCTTACGTCACGCTCAAGAAACAGTTGTCTGAATATCCAATTCTGCGACTTCCGGATATTACCAAACCCTTCGTATTGCGCGTTGACGCATCAGGTCAAGGCATTGGGTCAACTCTGCTTCAGGCGGGCGACGACGATCCGAACCATCTATTCCCAGTAGCATACTACAGTCGTAAATTGAATAAGGCAGAGCAAAACTACTCCACAGTGGAAAGAGAATGTCTCGCATTAGTTCATGGTATAAGGAGGCACCACGAATACCTTTACGGAGCGACATTCACGGTGCAGACCGACCATGCCCCACTGGCGTTTCTCGGTGCTAATAAGGAATTTAATGCGAAAATATTGCGCTGGGCACTGCTGCTAAGTGTATATTCCTTTAAAGTTGAATTCATCCCAGGTAAACAAAATGTTGGGGCAGACTTCATGAGTAGGACTGGCACAGAGATGGAGGGGGGAGATGAGAGGGAAGAAGACAGACACCCTGAAGCTACGGTTATAGGAAATTTGATTCCATAACGTAGACATGGAGTGCTTCCATATCTTAAAGGGGGGACGTTCTGTCACAGAGAGTTATGATCATTAAATTCTCTATATACTCTTCTTTTCTTCACCCGTGTCCTCTATTTTATTATCACTCTTTTATCCTTTTTGTAATTTTTCGCATTCTTTCGTTTGCGACTTAAACATTACTATTTTCCCATTCAAACTTTCGCCGAGTCTGTTCTCATTTAGAAACGCATTAGTGATGTTATTACGTAGATGCAAGGCTCGGGAGGTTATTGCGTAGTGGACGAAACTGTGAATATTCGCTTTCGCCAGACCTATAGGCGACATTTTGTCTGCATTTTTACCTGCCACTACGAGTTGCATCGGCTGAGCGCTCAGGTGAGGCGCGATAACCGACATCTCCTCGGCGCTGTTTGAGACATTTGTCTGGAAATCCAAGCTGACAAGGCACTCACTGTTGGCCCTGGTCAGCGTGAGGTGTGAAAACGCACGAGTGTCAGTTCATGGTAGTCTTCTAGTTTATGTAAAGTGTTTAAGAATGAGAAGGGGAGATTATTTCGTTTTGCGAAATAAGTTGGGACCCCTTTGTCCTGGTTTAAGATATTTACCGGAGTTTGAAACTAGATTTTCATTCATTCTCCAAATTCGCAGTAGACAGGTTGTTCGTGAATAGAATAAGCTGTATAGCGAAGCCCTAGTTTGTTCGGAAATTTACCGAGCTCTAGACTTCAAATAAATATATCAGCGTATAATTCTAAAGTGTGCGATTCCCTGTAGTTCTGTGTTGAGGTAAATATATTATATATATATCTAGATTTTGTGAGTGATTAAGTGATAATCGCTTATTTCATATTTCACTAGTTAGATTTGGTGCAGAGTGCTAAATTTATATAGTCTGTATTATTTTATAGTGACGAGTTACAGTGGAAAACAGAAATTATAATTTCTAGCTTAAACTCAGTCGGCTATTAATGAATTAAATTTAACTTCTAAATAATCAGACGAGAGAATATACTTTAAAACTAACTTATAAATGCTAGATGCCTCTTGAGTGTTGACGGAATACGTATGTATTCCTAATTCATGATGATGGATTTTTATATATATAACCTATTTCACGGGAAGTTTAAACGTCAAGTCAAGTTTTATGCTTGCAGTTCAAAACGTAAGTTATATTGAGTACATAATATGTAAAATATTTCATATGTGTTTTTCTTTATTCAGTGAATACTGGGGTAACCCAAATTTTGCCGGCGTTTAGTACAGAGACATACCTGTGAGAAATATCTTTAACCACGTGGGTTTTCAAGTACCACCTGTCTGACAGTGCGTGTGCCTTCAGAGATAGACAGAATACGAATGACACTAACAGGTTTTTTTTAAAAAGAATAAATGCTTATACTGGGCCTTTGGGCCAGAACATATTCTCCTCGAACTCTGTGTTGAGGCTACTTTGTGGCGAGAATATTACAGAAAATAACATTAACTTTTCCGACATTATTTGACCAAGTGGGTGGTGAACCAAGATTATCTGATGAAAGAACCGAGTGAAAGTAGACTGAAGGATGTTCTTTGTTGAGTCACCCACGTTGTAACTTCCTTTATGCAAGTTATTGCTAACAATATTTTCCCTTAGAATAAAGCAGAGTATCAAGTCTGTCAATACCTTAAAAAGGGGGAAACCATAGACTCAATCAAATGTATCTGTAACTCTTTGGGGTTATCACTTTCTTCTAACGGGACTGTGAGCTATATATATATCGAGGGGAAGGACCATACAAACGGGTCTATCACTATTGTAGCATTCCTTGATTTTTATGACTATGTGTATATGCTTTTGATGTAATTTTATATGTTGTGACGTAAGTTTACTATGATAATTAAACTATACCTACATTTATTTCAATGTGGTGGTCAGTTCGTTCCCATAATATCTATATAATCCTTGTTATAGTTTTCCCACGTCTGTGTGTCTAACTGTCGTCACTTGTATGTGCGGGCACGTGAGTGGATAGAGATATATTAATATATACATAATTTTTTATTGACTATCTGACTCCTGTTGTAGAAGATAGGCGGAAAGAGAGAAAGATTCTCGATTTCCGGGACAGCCTCTATACATTTCTACCATCTCACTCGTGGAAATCTATTTCTATTTACTACCTCTCACTGTGACTATCACTTATTCTAATCTATCCAGAAGGGACCAACCCAAGTCTTAATTTTCCTATCAAAAATCTACGACACTCTAACCGTTTGGCCAGTCGGCCGTTCAATTTAAATGTTTTTGTTGTTTTGTTCATTTTTGGTTTTTTTTCTTAACTTTGCCGGCACTTCTGTCCTAAATGGTCAAGTTAATTGTTATGAATAAAAGGCTAAATAATAGGCGGACATTTCACAAATAAAAGCAATAATAATAATAGTAAAAATAATGTACAAGAAACACCGCAATTCTAAAAGAAATAAAGAACATAACTTACGAAGAAGCCAAGCGTTTTTATCAGAAGCAGATACAGGCACAAGTGCGAAGAAGAGCTTCAAGGTTACAAAAACATAATAAATATTACTAACTCTGCAGAAGTGAACAACTGGTAATCTCAGACTCCGTACAGGTCACAACAGATTAGGATATCATCTCTTCAACAAGGTAAAGTTATAGACTACCGATGAGTGTAACTATGGCAACGCTAAAATGACCGCTTAACATCTGCTGCAAAAGTGCTCATATATTAGTAACAGTGAAAGCTCATATGGCCGTCACCAGTATCATTCCTGGACAAGCTCTACGGAGCTACCAACAACATCAATCTGGACAAGCTCTACGGAGCTACCAACAACATCAACCTGGACAAGCTCTACGGAGCTACCAACAACATCAATCTGGACAAGCTCTACGGAGCTACCAACAACATCAACCTGGACAAGCTCTACGGAGCTTCCAACAACATCAAGCTGAACGTTGCTTTCTTTCCACATATTCTAGTTGGCGTCTGAAAGTGTAAGAACAGGAAGACGAAGGAGAAGGAAAAGAAGAAGAAAGGAAATAATAGTATACAACATACAGAACTACAATGGACAATTAGATTGAACAAGGTAGACTATCCTCGGAGATGACATAACAATAATGGACAATTAGATTGGACAAGGTAGACTATCCTCGGAGATGACATAACAATAATGGACAATTAGATTGAACAAGGTAGACTATCCTCGGAGATGACATAACAATAATGGACAATTAGATTGAACAAGGTAGACTATCCTTGGAGATGACATGAGCGGAGGCAAAGAAACTCATTTGGTGCTTTTCGCAGTCCTCCAGTGTGATTATTTTATTTTAAAAAAAGATTTCTCTGAAACAACCGATAATTATTTATTTCTGTGTGTGATGCAACCAAGCTTTGATTTTTCTTTCAAGAAAAATATTCACAGATTGTTCTCGGTAGCAATCGATTTCTAATTTTGTCCCAAATCATCCAATCACTTATTTTTTTTTTCCCGAAGCAACAATCAGTGATTTTTGTGTGTCTGCATCAACCAGTCACTGTTGTCCCCACATGAAGCAGCAAATCATAATACAGTGACCAGGATACACGGTCATTTAGATTTGGATATGCGTCCTAATATCACCGACGTACACCGTGTCTTGCTTGAACGCGACGCCCCTCGCCAAAACGAGGCAGTATTGTATTTAAAATAAACAATACAACTAATCCTTGAATGTGCAAATTGAATGAAATGGGTGGGTTTGAAAAAAAATCGAAAAAAGGTGATTCGTCTTACGAGGACAAAAGACAAAGAAAGTAGTCTACGTTACGGCCACAAGGCCTTCGTCAGGAAAAGAAAGAAAGTGAAGGCTAGATAGGAGACATAAGAACTTAAAGAAATATAAAAATAAATAAAAATAATAATAATAATAAAAATAAAATCTAGGTACTTCCCTGAAGGCGAAGCATGGCTGAAAAGGAAGTGACTTCTGACCC
This sequence comes from Oreohelix idahoensis, assembly GCA_024509875.1. Classification (NCBI taxonomy): domain Eukaryota; kingdom Metazoa; phylum Mollusca; class Gastropoda; order Stylommatophora; family Oreohelicidae; genus Oreohelix; species Oreohelix idahoensis. The sequence goes on along the minus strand of JAMPIV010002659.1, from coordinate 616,427 downwards.
CGGAAGTACACAATACATACTAAGAAGCTAAAAACTAAAAAACGAAAACTGAACAAAAAACTACCCAAATATAATAAAAGTGGGGACTGGAAATAGAAGAGGACAGAATAAGTAGGAGATAAATGAATATGAAATAAAAAATCAAGACAAATTAGAAAACGTGTACATCCATACATATTATGGAGGATGGCATAAAAATAGAAGAATAGGATAAGAGTGGAAAGAGTCCAAATAGAGCAAGAGAGGAAAGGGTGACCTCAGACAAAGGTGTGGAAAGTGTTGAGACCGGCTGGTTTTAGACACCCCATGCGGTGGATAAGACGGTTCTCAAGCTGTTCTCGGCTGGCAGTGTCAGAGGAGCAGGATCGGATCGCAGTGACCTGGATGTCGATGGGGACCCTGGTGGTCAGGACTATTGAAGTGTGTGGCAACTGGTGTGGACTTTTGCTGAGAGATGTCATTTAAGTGCTGGCTGAATCTGTCCCCAAGTCGTTTGCCTGTTTGGCCAATATAGGTTTTGCAGCAACGTTTACATATGATCGTATAAATGACATTACGCGATTCACACGTGAAGCTACTAGTGATGGTGTACGTAGCCTTAGGAAAGGACACCTTCTGGGTTGAGATGACATACTTGCACGTGTTGCATCGTGTCCGACCACAGGGTAGTGTGCCAAAGTGAGTGGCATTCTCCTTTGGGAGACGGCTGTGAACAAGAAGATCCTTCAAGTTCTTGTCGCGTCTATATGCCACCAAAGGTGCTTCACCGAATACTGCTTGGGTCGCAGGCTCTGCTTGGAGGATAGGGAGGTGGCGGAAAAGGATCCGTTGGACAGCAGTGCTGTGAGGGTGATGGGTCAAGATTAATTTGACCTTTTTTTTTCAAACCCACCCATTGTACTCCACGTCTTACTGCAGTTCCCCTCAACTTCCTCGAAATTGAATGAAACTGAAGGACTGTTAATTATTGAAGTCCATAATTTATAGCTGTGTCATTTTGTCTTGTCGTGTCTTATTGTTTTACAGTATTGTCATCATTTTCCTCTGCGCGTGCTCTAGAGCATGGAAACACTACTGCTGCCGCCGCAACTCCCCCCCCCCCCAACCACAGGAAGTCTGCGCCAAGCTTTCAATACTCTTGCAGCATTGGTTAATGTGGCGATTTGTTTGACATAATGAGATTACCAGCCACATACATAACCTCATATTAGTACGACCTTCCCGAGGGTGACGTAGACCTACTCTTCCTTTGTCTCTTCAGAGAACCCCGGGAACTAGACGGGTCTATTTTATTAAAAGTGGTCCCTAAATATCACCGTTACTATTTTTGGAATATATATATATATGGGGCTCCTTAACATTAGTTTTTATAAGCAGCACTGGTGCGCGCACGCACGCACACACACACACACACACACACACACACGTACACACACATATCAGTGGCAACAGCACAATTCTCAAGTAACCTCAGAGCAGATGCAGAAGCCTTAAAAACAGCAGTAGATGTTCTAATGACAGAGCCAAGCACCGAAAGACAAGTTGTTTTCTTCACAGACGCACTGTCAGCAGTTGCAACGATGAGGAGCTAGAATAATGCAGATCTGGATGACCTACGAGTAGTGCTTCACATACTATGTCAACGATTAAAAAGGATTGTGATACAGTGGATCCCATCTCATTGTAACATCCCCGATAGTGAAGAAGCTGATTAATTGGCAAAGGACAGTGGAAAGCTGCCTCAACCTGATACAAGCATAACTTTCGAAGAAGCAAAGAGTTTTATCTGAACCAGATACAGAAACAAAGGGCATGTAGAGCATCCAGGAAACACACAAAATGATGCAAAATATCAGCTCGGGAAAAGAGGGCAAGGGATAATACACAGTCTCCGCACGGGCCACAACAGATTGAGATACCATCTATTCAATAAGCTAAAGATAGGAACTACCGATCAGTATAACTGTGGCACTGATAAAATGACTGCTGAACGTTTGCTTCAAAGTTGCCCAACATATGAGGAACAGCGAAAGCGCATATGGACGTCACCAGTACCATTCCTGGAAAAACTCTACGGAGATACAAATAACCTCAAACTGACTACTGCTTTCTTTGAAAATATTCCAGTAGACGTCAGAGGGTGTACGAAGAAGAAGAAGAATAAGAAGAAGAAGAAAGATCTCCTTATGGTCAATGAACCACGAAACTATTTGTATGGACAATTTCTAACACGCTAAACAATGCAACGTGTTAACAGCATTATTTTAATCGAAAAAAAGTCTATGGAGATATAGCCTGAACACCTGGGAATGTACAAAGAAGAAGAAGAATAACCTGCGGAACTCTATATGAAGACGTGCTATTTCTTTGATATAATTTCAGACATTTATTAAAAACACACATAGCCACAGTCTCGTAAAAGCGCTAAGTATCAAAAATGCGAACATCTTCAAAACATCAACTAGATTTATTGTATACTAAAGAGAGCTCTTAAAGTCATCCTTTGACATAAATCATGAGTATCTGTGGCCGTGGAGCTAGTGACAAGAATAAGATGTTCACGTTGGATGAGTGACTTCCCCTACACTATATCTCTGCTTTCTAATGTGGGGTGACTAGTTCTCATCCTTACTGCCTTTGCCTTCACTAACTCAAGAGCAGAGTCAGGTACACGTGTACAGCTGAGTAGGCAAGAGCTTGATGCCACCGTATTTTGAAGCCGGTACTTTTGCCGCGGGAAGCCAGTGCTCTAGCCACTCTACTAGTCGGATTTAGAGGTAGAGAGATAGAAAAAAACACGTGAAGGAGAGAACTGAAGAGAAATATTGGTGGGATAAAGATGACATGTACAGAACGGATGGTACAGGATAAGACGACATTTTTAAATGGTAGACAGCCTGTGCTCATTAGGGATTCAGGGTAACGAGTGAATCACGGTCAATGTGGCCCATAGAACTACTTGAGAGTATCTACCAAAAACTGTCCTGTTGCCTGATCATTATGTTTTAAATCAAAGCAAAAAATAGAACTTATTAAAAACATCAAGCAACGAAAGACCAGAAGAGCGAATAATTATGCCAAGAAGTCCGTAGGCGAAAAGAATTGTCCTTATTTGAACTACAGAAAGTGACTTTTTTGGCTTTTGTTTTGGGCAAGTGTTCCTTGCTCCTCATTTTGTCGGCACAGAGCTCATCTTAATGTCTCCTTATAAAGTCGCCGTGTTTTCCCATTAACCTTACTTGCCAAATGAGCAAAAAATCCAGGAATTTGAGAACACATGGAAATTAATCCAGCACTAATAAAAATGGTGTACTTTATTATAATGATTATATTTTCAAAACCTTGCTTACTTTGTCATACAAGCTGTAATTTTTATTCTGCGTAGATAACGTTGACGAGAAAAGGTTTTTAAATGCCTTTAATGGTTTGTGAGAGAAATATGGCGCCTTGTCAGGTTCTATAATTCCCATAAATTTTAGATCTCCCTTCTTGGATACTTGGTTATTCAGATAACGTGTCCATTTAAGTGTCAAAGTTTCTGCCAGATCCTGCATTGTTTTGATTTAGTGAAAGAAAAACTCTTCATTTTCGAGTAAACTTTGTCATGCCAGGGTAAAATATGCAGATCAGATTAGATATAATCCTGACAAATTGTTTTCTTAATGGACACCAACTAAAGTCCAAAATGAAAATCCGCTTCTTTAAAACGGAAATGTCTCTTTTGCAAATTTTTTTCCCCGCTAAAAAGTGAATTCAACGATGGCGTCGACATGTTATTGTGAGAAATGTCCCCAGAGGTTTGAACTTATTTCCTTATCGTAAGGAGGAAGTTTGCAATGTAATGTCTCGCAGTACGGTAAGCTCCGCTTCGGAGCAATCAGGAAAACATCATTGCGTTTTCTTTATAAAATGTGCGCATCCAATGTTTCCTTAGTATCGTTATACGCGATTGTTTTTAATATAATCTACATAACTTTGCCGTGAAAGAGCCATTGATTTCTATAGAAAGAAGTTTATCGTAGTTCTTATAATGAAGTTCTGAGGAGATTATCTAAGATTATCTACGTGCGTACATAGATACTACTGTGCAACATTTTCCGTATTTGTGATATCCTTGACCAGGTATTGTTTTATTCATTACTATCCAGCTCCTGTGAGGTGAGGAGGGGTATCAAAGTAGCTAAGAGGTGTGGCGTTCACTTCTGATTCTAAAGGTACCGGGATCGCTCCCAGTACAGGATGGACATTTTTTCAAAACCAGTCGTTCCTAATGATGTCAATCTCCCCCTTCCCCCCATCTTCTGGGTGGTAAAATCGGAAGCCTAGCCTTCTCGAAAAAAACTGAAAAAAATAGGAGGTCCCGTGTGGAAGTTGCGCACGTTAAAAATTCCGTGGGCAGTTAGAAATCATAAATAGTAGGCCGTACAGCAGCTGTCCTGCAAAAAAAAAAAAAAAAAAAAAACTAGTATTCCTACCCACCGCAAACATATTTATAGAATGTGTGATTCCTGAACACACAATGGGATCCTCGCTGATGCTACGGAGTTCGTGCACTGTGCTAAGATCATCCTTCTGTGATATAAAGGAAGAGATAGGAACGCTGTTGGAGTTGTACGTGTGCAATGTGCAATGTGCAATGAAGATGGTCTTTAAAACCAAACTAATCCTGACGTGCACAGTCCTTCAATAAATTCACACCCTTCCTGTCCTGTGCCATCCATTCAAGGTCTGTCTATTTCATCTTTGTTCTCTTCATATCAGTCTCCAGTTCTCTTCTCTACGTGTTCCCTGGTCTCCCTCTATCTCTCTGACCCAGGGGATTCCAGAAGAAAGGATTGCCTTGCCATGTTATCACAATGTGCTAGGTCAAACGCCAGCGTCCACCGTCTTCTCAGCTGCTTATTCCACTTGTTTGGCTCTTGTCATCAGTTCTACATTGATCATCTTGACATACCATGTCATGTTATTGTTTAGACTGTAAACCTTTCCCCACCCACAGTAAAAGAATACCTTTGTGATGTATTAACATTTCACTATTAGAGTAATTTTCTATAGGAGAGTACTCCTAGTTATTTGCCAGGTTGAAATCTGATCTCAGTGGCTGGCTAACAAGAAATGATCCAATGTTATCTGCCAACGTGAAAGCGAACATTGACATTTAGTCCCTGGCTTTAACAGTTACAGCGTTCGATTGGCAGAGTGGTTAGAGCGCTGGTTTCTCGCGGCAAAGATCCCGGGTTCGAATCGTGGTACTGTCACGCTCAAGTCTATCTAGCTGTAAGTGGGTACCTGAATCTGTTCTTGAATTAAGGATGAAAAAAGCAGAGAGAAAGGGAAATGATCACCCTGCCTCTCGATGTTACCTAGTATTGTGTCACAAAATACGTTCGTTCTATTTTTTAGGGTCTTCACTCCTCTCCGGCAGTATTTACCAGTTCTTTTGCGTGCTAATTCTTCCAGTATTCATTGTTTACGCTTTCATCGTCACGGTTTTTTAATCAGATCTTGTCCTACTTCGTCACGCCCTTACTATTACTTGATCGCGTGACATTTTTTGAAACTATATTATATGTGCAGAGCGAAGTTGTTTGTTTACGTTACGTAACATCTTCTGACCCAACAGTAAGGTGTCTGAAGTAGCGAGTTTGCCATATCGGAAAGCTGTCGGTACATGAGGATGGCAAATGATAAGATGGGATTACCTTTGCACAAGATGGTATAGGGTGAAAATCCAGATGTTTTGTCGGTGAATTTATGGAACAGACGTTTGATATAAGAACATGGGTTGCAGTTAATTTCCACTAACCAAGTTATCTCAGGTATTCAATGTGGGTGACAGTCTTGTTGAAGATTAAGACACCGACAGTGACGTAATACTTCCGGCAGATCGACTTTGTTTGAATAAATAATTACCAGAAACTAACATCTGGAGAAGATTATAATGTTAGAGCGGAAAAGTAGTGAGTTTATAAAAATGACAGGTGACACAGAAGAAGCAAGACTGTATATGGTTATGGAGTTTGAAAATCCCACGTAAAGGGTAATATCTTATGTTGCAATGCAGTAACAGTCTACATGAGAGGAGGGTAGCGGGGAACCCCTACCAATATCAGGCGCTTATTCGCCATTGGTTTGGCGTTTGAGATGCTAAGACTGCTCCTGATTGGACTTCTCTAAGTAGCAACCTGGGTGTATAGGCAAAAATCATGCTTATTTTCTACAGCGTTGTAAGACTACTTCACTGACTTCCAATTTCACCGAGAAGAAATCTGTGACGAAATCAGTCGTGCACATTTTATAACTCTCGTCCCCTCTGGCAGTATCACTTCATTTCTTCATTTTTCTCAATCATCGCTTTTTATTTGGCATATTTCATGCACCTTCATTATTTTTACTGTGACCGCACCCCAGACTTGTTTCCGTTCCGCCAGGTGAATCGTAACAATACCAGGTTAATTACACCGGTCAGCAGGTGATAAGTTTATCTCTTGAGTCGCCTAGCCACCTTTGTTAGAGACACTCTTTATTGACACAATATGGTCTCGTACAAGTGATGAATAGAATGCCATATTGTCTGTCTGAGAGATCCGTCTGGCGGAGGCACGAAAACACGGGTGATAATGAGATAATAGCTTCCGCCGGCTTATCCCTGTGTAAATATTACAGGTAATCTGTCTGGGAAGCCAATATTGTTGAGAAAGCATCTGGGCAGGAATGAGTTCACAGATCTGTTGGTGAGTTCGCATAAAGATGCAATAGAAAATATTACAGCATTATTAGAAATAGGTCACGCGATGGAATTTTAAAAAGTAATATTTTAAAACACGCGAGGGTGTTTTGATTTAAACACCCCTACCCATATAGTGCAAAAGAGATTGGATTGGTGTAAAGTGAGAGCCGGAATACACAATCGTTCTCATTGGCAAATTCGTCGGAAGTGCAATCTGGGATTTGAACTGAGAAATTAGAAATATAATCTATCGACATCGGAGTCACAAATCAGACTGCATCACCACGTCAAATTAGCAGCTTCCAGGAGCCAGAAAGCCATCGGACTAAGGATTCCAAAATTATAAGTGACAGACCAGATGTATTTGGGAACTTTAAAACTTAAAAGTAAACCCGCATTTTTAAATACCAACACTGGAAACGTACAGGACCATTATCGTAGTATTTGGGCAACTTTAAAACTTAAAAAACTACACCCGCATTTATAAATACAAAGACTGGAGACCTAAGGAATCAGATCACCCGCCATAAGAGGAATACAAACATTTCCAGACCAAGTGATTCGAAGCATCTAATAAAGTGTTGTGTCCATTCTAAACTGTGCAAGGAGATTGTGTTCCCAAAAGTTACTTTGGGGTAAGTGTAAACATTTATTTTACAAATGTGAATTTAACATGTTTTTCTTGCTAAGTGGCTACATATGAGGCTGGTAACCTCAACATATGAAAATAATATATTCATAAACCACTTCAGCAAGCGCTAGTGATTTCTTCTTGCTAGTCGTAAAGACAACCGACAGTAGAGGTGACCCCAGACTCCGACTGGAGCAGTGTTGAGTGATGATTACATCACATGTGCCTCAAGTGTATCATATCATTTTGTGAAATATATGTACCTTGTTAATTGTAATTCAGGCAAATCATTGTCTACTTGAATATTTTCAACGATTTCGTTGCTAGCTTCTATCAGACTGTTCGTAGAACAAAGCTATCAGACTGTGAAGTGTCATCATCACATAAGAACTGACGAAACCACGGCTGCAGGACTCACCTAGATCAGTTAAGTTCTGGGAAACAGCAACAGGACAGAATTTTTTAAATAGCAATCCTCAAACCAAGTCTTAATGAAAACGACTGTTTCATCTAAAATTCACCATCATTTCATCTCTATTTTAACCTGTTAAAACTAATTGATTATTAAATTTGTTACATGTTATTTTAAAACATAACAATCATTGTTGATTCAGTTAATATAAATGTGTAAACATACTTATGAGCATTCATTTATATATATATATATATATATATATATATATATATATATATATATATATATATATATATATATATATATATATATATATATATATATATATATGTCGTGGAATATTCTAATCCACATATATAAATTATCAGGTAAATATAAAGCTTAACAAATACATTTAATAAAGAAAAGAGAAATGGTAAAAGAACAGTGCTGTCACAATGACTGTACTCGAAATCCCCTTGTTTTCTACTTCGTCGGCAAATTGTAACGCTTTCACGTTGATAGTAAAAGCCTACTGTGTCGCTGCACGCTTTCTTCAATGAAACGTGTACTGTATTTCTTGGAAAAACCTTGAGATACGCAAGCTGATCAATGACCTAGATTTAATATTTCATTCATTCCATACACGGCGTAACTAAAAGACAGATAAAGCAGAAGAGAGAGAGAGGCGAATGAAGGCAGGACACATGCAACACTACACGCGTCGCGCGATTAATAGTAACGCAAATCCCACGTGTAAGGCCACTAGCAATAACTTTTTTTCATATAGTCAGTGAAAAAGAAACACTACTACTACAAGAATCAGGTTTAAAAATATGAAAACTGTTTATTAGGAAATATGAAATTCTACTGATTTACATCTAAGCTCCTGACTTTAGTATGACATAACAGTGGAAAAGGCAGGACAGGTGGCGGTTCTAAACAACGAAAAGGAATAAAGAACAAATATACGACTATCTTTGGAAAACACATGTTTTGAACGCAGCCACTTAGCTCTTTTAAATTTGTATATTTGGGTTCCTTAGGGCTTGCTGACAAAGAATATGTAAAACGTTACGCAAATAGTCTAGGAATTACCAAATTATAACCAAAATAAAATAGTGGGGGTGCCTGACAGCATGAAATCATTTCTGCTCATAAAATTTTTTTATAACGTGTTTGAAAAAACATTACGTTACAAAAATAGCCTACCATGTTAACTCCTATTTGATTGGAGCGCAACAAATATAAGACTAAACACGATTGGTCGGGCTATAAATACTATCTTGTGTTGTCAGGGGAAACGTGAAAAGGAGTATTTTTTTTTGAAAAGATGTGTAGACATGGTTTGATTGGGTAGAGCTGCGAATATACTCAATTCAGAGCGTCTGTTCATTGCCACATCTTGTAATAAACCTACTAAGAAGCAGTGCGTTGAGCACCAGTGTATATTTTTTATAAAATAAAGCCTGGGACATCGGCAGATCGGAGTTGTGCTATATTCATTGCCAGTCAACGAAACTGTTTATTATTTCCATAAATTGTGGTAAGCTTGAAATATTCAATATCTTTTAATGAAAATTGAATGTAAATTGATAATTTATGTTTGTATATATGTGTAGTTCAGTAGCGAACATGATGTAAAGCCTATAGTGCTCCAGCCTGAACAGAAGGTGTCGGAGGAAAGTAAAACTGCATGGAATGGCCAAACAGTACACTGACACCTAGATTATTGACTAGAAAGAAATAATGCTGGAATTGCAGAGGCGTAGTAACCATTAGGGAGGGAAATACTGGTATAAAGTATTTCAGATGAAGCTGACAGTTGGCCTAACGCTCTGAACTCAATGTTTGTGATGTATTGTGCTCAGTGTAGAAATAGAGTGTAAATTAGTTCTGACGTAGAAGGTACAACCTTCTTGTTTCAGGGACCGTGGTCTTAAAGTTATTGAGCAGCACCTGGTCAGAGCTTTGCTGAAGCCAGAGGCGGACAGCATACTCCTTGGTCCATATAGCAACCAGTGGGGTGACTCCAGAACTCATTAAAGTAATCGAGCAGAGGAGTCTTTTACTGCAGTCATCACGAAAGATAAGAGAGTGTGGCCATGGAGCTCAACATTATGTACCCCCATCTTAAAATGACATTGTAAAATAAAACTAAGAGGGGAATTTAATTGTTTTAATACCAGGAACTGAGAACATCTCCAATACTAGTTCCAATAGAAACAAACTATTGAAGTCATGATGACAAATACCAACAGAGCTTGAACAAAACAAAACCAGTATTACCTCATATTACTACTACACAACTGACACACATAGGATACTATTAATAATATTTGTCACTACAAGAATCATATTAATAAATTCTGTACATATAACTTGTAATTAAAATTGATTGTGATTCCTGGTTCCCTTTGTATTTGAATCAGGACACATATACATTCATGACAGCACTGAATACATATTGTTATTTGAAAAGTTATCAGTGACTCCTTTAAGATATCCTCGTAGAGTGTTTTATGTATGTGAGTGTCACAGTGTTGTCAAGTGTGGTGGAATAAATTAAATTGTTTATCTGTCTGTTGTTGTTATGACTTACACTTCATCATACACATACCCTAGACATATAACGTAGCCATCACACTATTCCAGAATAATTCTGACTGAGGTATACATATGTGGCAGCAAGTAAGGTTATCTATAATACACTACTCTTATTAGATATAGATACCTTCACAGCTGATCTCAGTCAGTACACTAAGTCCCCTATAAATATTTATAACATCCCACTTCACCACATATATTGGGGTCTCGCTCTCGGGATTTTGAATCTTTCCCTATTACAAATATTGGGGGTAATTCACTTCAGGGAATAATAAGAATTAAAAGGTATCCTTGGGTGAAAATAAATAAGGTTGAGCTCACAGTGCCTGTGTTGTCCTAAGTTAGTTAGTCATAGATAAAATTGTTTAGTTACATATTTTAGACATTTATCTGTTAGACAATGGCCGACCTGGCAAAATTTCGATCTGCTGCTGTACAGACTGCGAAAGAGTTAGGAATGGACGGGCAAATTATGATTTCTTATGTCACTGCTGAATGTGACAAATATATTGAACGGGAAGAAAGAAGATTAGAAAAAGAGGCCGAAAGAAAATTAGAGGCTGAGACTAAGAGGTTGCAGATTGAGGCTGAGGCTAAGAGGTTGCAGATTGAGGCTGAGGCTAAGAGGTTGCAGATTGAGGCTGACAAAGAGGCTAAAGCATTGGAAGCCGAGGAAAGAAGACAGGCTGCAGAAAGGGAAGAGAAGAAATTAGCTGCAGAAAGGGAAGAGAAGAGATTAGCTGCAGAAAGGGAAGCAGAAGATAAGAGATTACAAAGGGAACATGAGTTAAGACTAAGGGAGTTTGAGTTTCAAGGCCATGCTCCTGAAAATGGTGCCAGTCCCTTTGCCTCTGATGCCACTGCTAGCCAGGGAGCCTCAACCTCAGCTATGAATTTTCATTTAGATCATTTTGTTGAGAAAGACGATGATATTGAGAGCTTTTTAAATAGATACGAACTATTAGCTACCACATATGGGTTAGAGAGAGAAAGGTGGAGCTTAAAGTTATCTCAAGGACTTCGTGGGGCAGCTTATGAAGTTTTTGCAAAAATGAGCAGAGGTGATCAGGAAAATTATGACATGCTAAAGCAGGCTCTTTTGTTAAGATATGAAAAGAATGCAGAATTTTATAGGAAAAAATTTAGGAATGCTAAACTACTGTCAGGTGAAACCTATCACCAGTTCTCTGCACGAATAGAGACATACTTGGAGAAATGGACTTCTCTGGGGAAAACCCAAGATCTTAAGGAAATGGTCCTTATAGAGCAATTAAGAGAGTCCATGGCTCCAGACCTGAGAAAGTTTCTCATGGAACAAGGTGCAGAGAGGCTGGGTGAGTTGCTAAATGTTGCTGAAAGGTATCAAGCAGCCCAAGCAGAGGTAACAGGTAATAAAAAGAAACAGGTGGATAACTTTAGGGCACCACAGAACTTTAATAAATTTGATCCTAGGGATCAAAACAAAGGTAAGCACCAATTTGATAGGCCACGGTATGAAAATAAAAATAAATTCCCACAATTCGATGAAAGGAAATATGATGAAAGAAAATCTTTCAACCAAGGAAAAAGGTGGTGTAAGAATTGTAAGATGAACAATCATGACACTGACTATTGCAGAAGGAAACCTGTGTATATGGCCACCCTTCAGGTCAGGTCGACCTCAAGACAGGAGGAGGATATTATGTTAGATACCACTCCAGAAGAGATGAGGAAGGCACAGGCTGGGGATAAAACACTTAAGCCTTGTTTCAGAAAATTGTCAACTTGTCATACAACTCCAGGCAAGGGAGATTTTTACATGAAAAACAAGTTGATGTATAGGAAGACTGGAGCTAGATCCAAAGGTCAGGGACAGCTGGTACTTCCTAAAAGATATAGGGCAGACTTAATAAGGAGCCTACATGTGAAACCAGATGGGGACCATGAGAAGATAGGTACCATCATTCAAAAGGTGGCTCACAATTATTATTGGCCCAAAGCAAGATGGGACATTGAGAATTTTGTAGAAAGGTGTAGCATAGCACATGAGGGAACACCCACAAGTGGGAACATTGATCAGGACCTGGACACGCCACGGGGCAAAATTAGGCCTGATAATAAAAAGAAAAATAGATTTGATAAAGTGGACCAAATGGAATGGGAAGCCCCTTTTCACGGACAAGCTTCACTTAACTGTTTTACAATGGCCACTATGCGGAGAGTGCAAAAAGATGTCTTACCCCAGGATAAGCCGAAAATCCCTCAATCGGACTTAAACAAACTGGAGGAAGAGGATGTAGAGAGGAAATCTCTCCTCAAGAATTTTAAGTGGGGAGAAAGCCCCAAAAGAAAAATTGGTAGCGGTCGTTTTATGCATGATAATTCTGGGAAGAAAAATCATCACTATAGAGCTTCGAGTGGAAGAGACCATACCGGTGCATGGACAAATAGGTCCACAAAATTAAAGGTCCATATGTAGCTTTGTTAAGAACGTGGACTGATGAAAAGGCAGAGGAAAACATTACATCTTCATACCAATATGTGAATGAGCTGACCACTCGTTTAAAAACTGGCTGGAAACTTGCCAATGAAAATTTGAAACAAGCCAGGAAGAAACATGCTGCCTATTATAACAGGAAGGCGAAAGACAGAGATTTGGCTGTGGGAGAGAAGGTACTGCTTCTTCTCCCCGGGAGTCAAAATAAATTACAGATTGGATGGCAAGGTCCATATACAGTTTTAGAGAAGGTGTCTAGAACAAATTATAAGATAGATAAGAAGGGGAAAGAAAAAATCTATCATGTGAATCTCCTGAAGAAATATTTGGAAAGAGAACATCAGGAAGAGACACACTTGTTGACCCTGTCCATCGCCATGGAGATGAAAAAGGAACCACTTTCATCATTTGAATATCCATTACACCCCTGTGAGACAGCAGCACAGGTGAAAATCAGTACACATTTAACGAAAACTCAGAAAGAGAGAGTGCAACAGGTTCTAAATAATCATGCAGAGGTGTTAACAGACCGACCAGGGCATACAAACCTATTGGAATATGATATGAAACTGATAGACCCCACACCTGTCTGTATGAAACCATATTCGATTCCGTTTGCTAAGGAGAAAGCTTTGAAGGAAGAGATAGACTATCTGTTGAAGGAAGGAATTATTTCACACAGTGAATCTTCGTATAGTTCCGGTGTTGTACTCTTAAGGAAGCCCTCTGGAGAACATAGACTCTGAATAGATTACAGGAGACTGAATGCTATTACAGAAGGACAGGTGGATCCATTGCCGGATACAAATCAATTGTTTGCCAGGCTAAATAAAGCTAAATATTTCTCAAAAGTGGATCTGAGTAAAGGATACTATCAGATTCCAGTAAAGCCTGAGGTTAGACCATACCTAGCTTTTAGTACCTCAGAAGGACACTATGAGTTTAATAGGTTGCCATTTGGATTGAAGAATGCGCCTAGTGTCTTCTCTAGAATGATGAGAAAATTATTGGACCCTCTGAATAATCCATGTATAACAAATTTCATGGATGATATCCTTATAGCAACAGAAACATTTGAGGAACACATTGACTCTCTGAATATGCTGTTTGATCGACTTGGGGAAGCAAATTTAACAGCCCGACCAACCAAATGTTGCGTTGGATGTAAAGAATTGGAATTTTTGGGACACACAGTTTATCAGGGAAACATGACCCCTGACCCAAAGAATTTAGAGAAACTAAAGAAAGCCCCGAGACCACAAACCAAGAAGGACGTGAGATCCTTTGTCTCATTATGTGGTTTCTACCAGAAGTATATCAAAAACTTTAATTCCATATGTGCACCGTTAACTGATTTGACACGTAAAGGACATCCAGATCGCATTACATGGACACCACAATGTGAAATGGCTTACCAGGAATTGAAGGAAAAGCTCACAAGCAAACCTATTTTGAAATTACCTGACTTAAGTCAAGAATTCATTGTAAGAACGGATGCCAGTAATATTGGGTTAGGTGCAACTCTACTACAGAAATCAGATGCATTGGATGGGGAATTAAGCCCAGTGGCATATGCTAGCAGAAAGTTGAATAAAGCTGAAATCAACTACTCAACTAGCGAAAAAGAATGTCTTGCAGTAATATGGGCAATAAAGAAATTCAATATTTATCTGTATGGGAAGGCATTTAAGTTGCAAACGGATCACAAACCTTTATCGTTTCTAGCACAGGCTAGGCATGAGAACTCTAGGTTACTCCGATGGTCCTTACTTTTGGCTCCATATAATTTTAGCATTGAGTATATATCTGGAAAAAACAAATTTGGGAGCGGATTTTTTAAGCCGCCATCCGTGTGACGAGAATCACCCTAAACCCCAGAAATAATAATAAATTTCTCTATGTGTATATAGAATAAAGGACTGACATATAATGTCTGTTTTAAGAGGGGAGATGTCGTGGAATATTCTAATCCACATATATAAATTATCAGGTAAATATAAAGCCTAACAAATACATTTAATAAAGAAAAGAGAAATGGTAAAAGAACAGTGCTGTCACAATGACTGTACTCGAAATCCCCTTGTTTTCTACTTCGTCGGCAAATTGTAACGCTTTCACGTTGATAGTAAAAGCCTACTGTGTCGCTGCACGCTTTCTTCAATGAAACGTGTACTGTATTTCTTGGAAAAACCTTGAGATACGCAAGCTGATCAATGACCTAGATTTAATATTTCATTCATTCCATACACGGCGTAACTAAAAGACAGATAAAGCAGGAGAGAGAGAGGGGCGAATGAAGGCAGGACACATGCAACACTACACGCGTCGCGCGATTAATAGTAACGCAAATCCCACGTGTAAGGCCACTAGCAATAACTTTTTTTCATATAGTCAGTGAAAAAGAAACACTACTACTACAAGAATCAGGTTTAAAAATATGAAAACTGTTTATTAGGAAATATGAAATTCTACTGATTTACATCTACATCAGTAAGCTCCAGGACAGGTGGCGGTTCTAGTACGAAAAGCAATAAAGAACAAATATACGACTATCTTTGGAAAACACATGTTTTGAACGCAGCCACTTAGCTCTTTTAAATTTGTATATTTGGGTTCCTTAGGGCTTGCTGACAAAGAATATGTAAAACGTTACGCAAATAGTCTAGGAATTACCAAATTATAACCAAAATAAAATAGTGGGGGTGCCTGACAGCATGAAATCATTTCTGCTCATAAAATTTTTTTATAACGTGTTTGAAAAAAACATTACGTTACAAAAATAGCCAACCATGTTAACTCCTATTTGATTGGAGCGCAACAAATATAAGACTAAACACGATTGGTCGGGCTATAAATACTATCTTGTGTTGTCAGGGGAAACGTGAAAAGGAGTATTTTTTTTGAAAAGATGTGTAGACATGGTTTGATTGGGTAGAGCTGCGAATATACTCAATTCAGAGCGTCTGTTCATTGCCACATCTTGTAATAAACCTACTAAGAAGCAGTGCGTTGAGCACCAGTGTATATTTTTTATAAAATAAAGCCTGGGACATCGGCAGATCGGAGTTGTGCTATATTCATTGCCAGTCAACGAAACTGTTTATTATTTCCATAAATTGTGGTAAGCTTGAAATATTCAATATCTTTTAATGAAAATTGAATGTAAATTGATAATTTATGTTTGTATATATGTGTAGTTCAGTAGCGAACATGATGTAAAGCCTATAGTGCTCCAGCCTGAACAGAAGGTGTCGGAGGAAAGTAAAACTGCATGGAATGGCCAAACAGTACACTGACACCTAGATTATTGACTAGAAAGAAATAATGCTGGAATTGCAGAGGCGTAGTAACCATTAGGGAGGGAAATACTGGTATAAAGTATTTCAGATGAAGCTGACAGTTGGCCTAACGCTCTGAACTCAATGTTTGTGATGTATTGTGCTCAGTGTAGAAATAGAGTGTAAATTAGTTCTGACGTAGAAGGTACAACCTTCTTGTTTCAGGGACCGTGGTCTTAAAGTTATTGAGCAGCACCTGGTCAGAG
Source organism: Oreohelix idahoensis (assembly GCA_024509875.1). Lineage (NCBI taxonomy): Eukaryota > Metazoa > Mollusca > Gastropoda > Stylommatophora > Oreohelicidae > Oreohelix > Oreohelix idahoensis. Next base: position 600,045 of record JAMPIV010002659.1, on the reverse strand, counting down.
CTTTGCTGAAGCCAGAGGCGGACAGCATACTCCTTGGTCCATATAGCAACCAGTGGGGTGACTCCAGAACTCATTAAAGTAATCGAGCAGAGGAGTCTTTTACTGCAGTCATCACGAAAGATAAGAGAGTGTGGCCATGGAGCTCAACATTATGTACCCCCATCTTAAAATGACATTGTAAAATAAAACTAAGAGGGGAATTTAATTGTTTTAATACCAGGAACTGAGAACATCTCCAATACTAGTTCCAATAGAAACAAACTATTGAAGTCATGATGACAAATACCAACAGAGCTTGAACAAAACAAAACCAGTATTACCTCATATTACTACTACACAACTGACACACACAGGATACTATTAATAATATTTGTCACTACAAGAATCATATTAATAAATTCTGTACATATAACTTGTAATTAAAATTGATTGTGATTCCTGGTTCCCTTTGTATTTGAATCAGGACACATATACATTCATGACAGCACTGAATACATATTGTTATTTGAAAAGTTATCAGTGACTCCTTTAAGATATCCTCGTAGAGTGTTTTATGTATGTGAGTGTCACAGTGTTGTCAAGTGTGGTGGAATAAATTAAATTGTTTATCTGTCTGTTGTTGTTATGACTTACACTTCATCATACACATACCCTAGACATATAACGTAGCCATCACACTATTCCAGAATAATTCTGACTGAGGTATACATATGTGGCAGCAAGTAAGGTTATCTATAATACACTACTCTTATTAGATATAGATACCTTCACAGCTGATCTCAGTCAGTACACTAAGTCCCCTATAAATATTTATAACATCCCACTTTACCACAATATATATATATATATATATATATATATATATATATATATATATATATATATATATATATATATATATATATATATATATATATATATATATATATATATACATCTGTAGAACTAATTCTTAGAAAGGAATTTCGCTGGATTTACATCAGCTGGGTGCTTGAACGGGCTGTAACCATTGCTTAATTCTTCACAAAAGGCGACGGACCGATATAAGTTAACAATTGCCCTGCCAATGCAGCATTGTTCTTGACTTCAGAAATTTCTTGTGAACACTCGATTGAGATAGAAGCGTCTGTACCCTTCTATCTACAGCTCTGCCAAGAGTAATCTTGTGCGAAGGTAGACACCTTTGACGACCCATTTTAGATACTCTTGCGTTTTGGTCACTGGTGGACCAATACTGCAGAGCTAAGGGTAGGCAACCCGTGAAAAAATCATATACAGCCAAGAATACGGAATATTAGGACCCATATATAAGACAGACCATAGGACTGGGCGTGAATTCTAAGATTGGAAGGGAGTAGTCCCAGAGTTCTAGGATACCAGTGCTCTAAGTTAGACACCTAACTCACTTAAAAGAGACGGCATCTTAAATCAGTTGCCCGACAATATTCGGACGTTTTCTGTGCAATAGGGGGTCGGAGTGGCTCAGAGGTATTGCATTAGCCTCGTATTCAAGAGGTACAGGGTTCGAATCCCAGTTGAGGGAAAATAATTTATGGAAATTTATTTTTCAGAACCAGTGGTCCTAATTACGTCTGTTATGATTAAAATTCATAACGATTATGTAGGTATTATAGTAAGCTCGACAAGGCTCCTTTTCTGATAATTTTATACGGGATTACTCACTAATAAAGGAAGTGACGTCATACCGATATGGTGTAGAAGCAGACTCGAATTTTGGGGCAGAAGTGGGGTGATCGTCTGCTAGAGGAGATGCAGCTTGTGTTTTAATGTGAGCGGACGTAATTGTGTGAGCTCCTGCAGTCTACTGTCTTTTTCCTGCATTGTACCATCGCTATGGCATCAAGATACTATGTTGAGATGTCCCTAGTCTATTCTAAGTCAGGAAATATATATATTAACGAAGATGTCGAGTGTACGAAGAGATTAAACATTGTACGAATGCCAGGACAGCGTTTCGATAGTGAACGGACTGCCTGATGACTTTTCGAAGACTGCATATTACTTCATTTCCAATAGGGCTCATAATTATGTGATGGAGCTAAGTCACCAGTGAAATAAAACTGTGCATCGTTATATGTTCAAGAAGTGTTGTCAGCTCACTGACTTTATATTGATACGTGTCTGTCGTCTACCCTTAGTTTGTACTTTGGCCACCGGATACTTCTCCGGACATTATATGTTATAGACGGCACGTATCAGCGTCATACTCCCCCCTGGTCTCAGAGGTAGTGAAAACGGATGCCTAGCCTTCTCAGATAAGGGCGAGAAAATAGGTCCCGTGAGCAAGTTGCGCGCGTTAAAAATTCCACGGCAGTTGGAAATCGTAAAGAGTAGGCTTATCATGCCGCTGCCCTGGCAAAATTTAAAAATTAGGAAACATACCCACCACAAAAACGTTTTATAGAATGTGTGATTCATATACATTATATACACACATTGGGATTCTCGCCCGTGCTACGGAGTTCGTGCACTGTGCTGACATCCTCCTTGTGTGATCAAAGGGAGGAGATCGGAACACTGATGGCGTTGTCCGTGTGCAGTGAAGATAGTCCCTAAAAACCTAAAAACCAAACCTGTGTAAAAACGTGTGTTCGCCCGAAAAACTCGGGGTAAGTTGTAATATGTACATTTTATCATCTTATATTTGCATTTTGACATGTATAATTAGCTTGTGGGTGTACAGCGGTATATTAGGCCTTGGCATCAGATAAAACACGTGTATTGATATAATGGTGTACACATTTATTATACAAGCATTTTAGTAAATTTCGTAGGTATGTATGTATCCAAAAGCACTTTCATTCGACTCAAGGTGGTTAAAATTAACGCTCAATCAATCAATTAATACCCTTTAGCTCCCCGAGGAGCATAGACCTTCAACAAATACATGCCAAGTCTTCCTGTCCTGTACCATCCGCTCACGTTCTTTCCATGTTTTCTTCATCATTTTCACTTCTGTATCCAGTTCTCTTCTCCATGTGTTGTTTGGTCTACCTCTGCCTCTCTTTCCCTGTGGATTCCAGAACAAGGACTACCTTGTAATGCTATCAACAGGTTTCCTCAATGTGTGTCCTATCCATCGCCAGCGTCTTCTTCTCATCTCTAGTTCCACTGGCACTTGTCTGGTTCTTGTCATCAATTTCACATTTGTGACTTTGTCATACCTTTTCAGTCCTTATATTCTACGCAAGCACCGGTTGATACAAGTCTGTAGCTTTTTGGTTGTTGTTTTTGTTGCTCTCCATGTCTCAGAGCCATACAATAGGACTGACTTGACATTTGAGTTGAAGATTCTTATCTTCGTGTTGGACATGATTTCTCTTGTTCTCCATATGTTTCCCAATGCAATGAAAGCTCATCTTGCTTTTTGTATTCTTATTTTGATATCATTGTCTGTCCCTCCAACTCTGTCTATATGTCGTAGATTTTCGATAGGAGAATTAAGACTAGGTTTGGTCCCTTCTGAATAGGATTGAATAGGTGATAGACTCAGTGAGAGTTAGTGAAAGGTAATAGAATTTCCACACACGTGAGATGATAGATTTTGATATAGTGGCTGTCTCTGAAAGCGAAAAGAATTCTTCTCTCTCTCACCTATCTTCTACAACAGTTGTTACAGCGTCAGACAGACTACACCAATATACATATTACGTATATTTCTATCACTCACAGGCACGCACATACACGTGACGACAGGTAAACACACAGACGTGGGAAAACTATAACAATGATATATATATTATCTAGAACGAGCTGACCAAACACTATTATTAAGTTCAAGAGCGATTTTAATATCAGGAAAAAATCGGCTCACAACATCAAAGAAAGTACATCAAGGAGAATACATATACACATAGTCATAAAAAATTCAAGGAAATGTTGCAAGGATGATAGCCCCCTTATAGGGTTAACTCTAGGTTTAGCCCAGCCCCGTTAAGAGAACAGATGATGGCGCCAGAGTCACAGATACATAGGGTTTGATTCTAAGAGTTTTCGTTGTTTATCTCGTAATTATATGCACAGAGTTTGAAAAAAAAAAATCTGATTTAACCTAAGACAAAAACACAAGAACTCTAGCCTTAGCAACAAATTATGCAGATTTGAAAAAAACAATTAGGACAGCAACAGGGTGTCAAAGATATAATAGTGAAAATATCACTCAAACCAGCGTACACTCATTCATTCCGCCATGGCCTCTCATACATGTACTCACGACTTGGCTCGCTGCCTCTTGGAACACACTGATTTTAGATCTTCACACAGACTCAAAAAATGCAGTCTTCTGCCAAGAAGTCCCCAGTTCCAAAAGACGTATTTAACTTGGAGTCTCCGGGAACGACTACTTGGGTGTGCAAATTTGTTCAAATGTCTGATTAAGTCACCTAAAATTATTCCAGGCGCGGGAGTTAGCAGAGCACAGTGTCAATAGCGTAGGTTTCTAGAAATGATGAATGTCAGGTCGGTGCCTTCCCTCAGTATAGGATTCACTTTAGTCACACCACAGATTTGTCCACAAAAAAATATATATATATAGTCGGGAAATGTTAGTTAATACTAGAAGTATTTCGCGCCACCAGGCAGAAAGATTACGTAGAGTTTTTCTAGAAGAAATTAAGATCTGGCTCCAAGGTCCAGTATTTATCATTACAGTCTTTGAAAACCCGTTATTGGGATATAGTATTTCTGGCTAACTCGGGTTGCATATGCACTGTTAGACCAGTGGTACTTAAGAAACCCACGTGGTTCAAAATAAGGACTGTCTATTTCTTCACAAGTATGGAAACTACTACTAGGTGCTGGTAAAGTTAGGGTCACCCCAAAACTTTCACTGTGTGGAGGAAAAATAACACATATAATATAATAAACAGAATTTGTACTGGTTATAACTTACATTTAAACTTGCAAGCAGAGAGCTTTGCTTATCATTTAAACTTCCCGTGACGTAAGTTATATTTCAAAATCAGCAATCCTCATGAATTAGGAACACGTGCGTATTCCGTCACCATTCAGGAGGCTCGATTCTAGAGTTTATACGTTAGTTTAGAAAAATACACTCGACTGAGTATTAGCGGTTAAATTAAATTCATAAATAGCTACAATTGCCGTTATAAGCTAGAAATTTTAATTTTATTCTGCTTTCCACTGAATGCTTCCCTAGAAAATATAATAGCCTACCACTTTATTTCTCTTCTGCGCTAAAGAAATAGATTAAAATGAATTAAGCGATTTAACACTTTAACACTCACAAAATCTATATATCTATCATATTAATTACCTCAACCACAGAATTACAGGTAGTCGCACAACTTAAGAATAAAATGCTGAAAGTATTTCTGGAAGTCTAGAAGTTCGACAAATTGCCGAAACAAACTGAGATACTTCGCTAACAGCTATTCTGTTTACGAGCAACCTATCTACTGTGAGTCTATGAGCGAGAATCGAATTAAAGTTTCAAACTTGGCCAATATCTTTAAAATCGGACACAGGATCCTAATCTTATTTCGCCAAGCGAAATAGTCTCCCCTGTCCGTATAACACCTTCGTCCGCTTATCGCGTGACGTAACAGCCATCAGTGGCCGAGGGCTTGCATGAGTTGCAAATCTCAGACCACCGTCTGCAGTGCGGAGTGGATTTTCACGCTAAGCCGGGTTTTTTTTCTGACGAAAAACCTCATGCGTTTACTGAAATGCAGACTCTCTGTCTACTTTCCATGTCCCTCGCGTGAATTTTCACGCCCCAGGCCAGAGACCCTCAGACGAATGTCTAGCGAATGCTGTAAATTCACGCCTATCGTCCGACCAGCGCGACTGACATGTACGCAATACCACCCAGGTGCGATTCTCAGTTTTAGAGAAAGGAAAACAGGTAAAGTTTGCGAATTATATGAAAATAATATTCGCAAAACGAATGGATGAAAAATATACAGGAAAAAGGAAATACAGAGATAATAAAAGAGAGAATTCGGGTGAAAGAATAGGAAGAAGATGTAGGAAATTAAATGAATATAAACCCTACGTGACAGAGCCTCCCCCTTTTAAGATATGGAAGCACTCCATGTCTACGTTATGGAGTTTAATTTCCTATAACCGTAGCTTCGGGGTGTCTGTCTTCTTCCCTCTCCTCTTCCCCCTCCATCTCTGTCCAATTCCTACTCAAGTCCACTCCTCAAAGTTTCCTTCCCCTGGAATGTCTCATATGCGCGCTTGAAAGAGCGTCGCCGCTTCTGACATTTTTGAAAGATTTCCTGTGATAGCGGTGGAATATCCCTGCCACTATCGTCATCTTCGTCAGTTTTGGCGATCGTCAGGAGATGGTCGGAGGTTGGCACTGGTTTTTCCAAGTATCTCTTTAAGAGATTTAAATGGAAAACCTTCTCCTTTCCTTCAATAGAGATCTGGTAGTTAGCCTTAGAAATCTTTTTCAGGACGGTAAACGGCCCTTGCCATCCGATCTTCAGTTGGTTGTTCTCGGTAGGGAGCAACACCAAAACTTTCTCTCCTGCTTCCAGTTCTCTCTCTTCCGCGACTTTCCTGTATCGGTTAGCGTGCTTGGTGCGTGCTCGCTTAAAGTTAGTCGTTGCTAGGTCCCACCCTAGTTTCAACCGTTCCTTTAAAACCGACACATATTTGCTGGCTGAGACAACTGTCTCATCAGCCTTTTCGTCTGTCAGAGACTGAAGTAAGGCTTCAAGCGGGCCCTTAATGGGTCTGCCGAATAAGAGTGTAGCTGGCGGAAATCCTGTGGAAGTATGAGGAGATTCTCTGTAGCCAAATAATGCTGCAGGAATACAGAGATCCCAATCTTCAGGTTTCACTTGTGCCAGCTTACTTAGCATCATGGTGAGGTTTCCATTAGCACGTTCCACGAGCCCATTTCCGGCCGGAGTATATGGCTTAGTGTGGATGTGCTGGGTCCTCAAGATCTTAACGATCTCATCCATCAACAGGTTTCGGTATGGAGATCCATTATCCGTCAACACTTGCTGAGGGAATCCCAACCGAGTGAAAATCTGCACGAGGGCTTCTGCGACATGCTTGGCATCTGCGCATGTTAGCGGGATAGCTTCTGCCCATAAAGTGCATGTATCGACTAAGGTCAGGATGAACCTGTTCCTTCTTTTAGTCCTTTCGAAAGGCCCTAAAATGTCGATCACAACCCGTTCGAATGGTGTTCCCATTATTGGCATTTCACCCATGTGGACTGGGGGTGTCCGTTGCTTGGGTGGTACACGTTGGCACTGGGCACAGGATTTGACGTACCTGATAATATCAGTATTCACTCCTGGCCACCAATAATGAGTGGTTATACGTTGGTTTGTGGCGTTCTGTCCCATATGTCCGCTAAAGGGAAGAGAGTGCCCCATTTCTAGGATTTGGCTTCTGTACTGTTTCGGTACTAGGAGCTGGTTGTAACCTTGGTCAGGCTTGCCCGTTCTCCGATAAAGTACGCCATCCTCAGAAAAAATGTCCCCGTGCTGTTTTGGTTCCTTCGCCATGGGCAGTTTCCTAAAGCAGGGTGCCAAGGTAGGGTCCTTGTATTGCGCTTCTTTAAGTTCCATAGGTAACAAATTTGGCGCAGGCTCCCGTTCCTTCTTGGTTTGCCCTCTTATAGTTACTGCTGCCACAATCGGCTCTTCCGGTTTCCCAATACACACGTATCTCCCGCCAAGTATGACTGGGTAGATGGGATCATCCATAACAGCCGCTTTGATCACACCTCTGACAAAGTCAGAGTGTATCTCCACCAATGCGATGGGAAGCGCTGTAGGTGCATCACTCTTACGAACTCCACAAAGTTTGACGGTCTCTCCTGTCTCTTGATCGGGTTTAACCAGGTTTCTGGCAACAATGCAATCGTAAGAAAGCCCCGTGTCAAATAAGCAAGAAGTTTGAGAACCGTTCAAAATAACAATACCTCGCGTTGAAGGTCTATCCCCAACAGGTTGGGAATCACTGTCAATAATTCCGCCTTGCGAGACTGTCAATAAGCATCCGATGCGTTTTGGCTCGGTGTGCTCGGTCTGATCATATGTCCCGTGCTCAGGGGTTCTCCCTTTGCCACCTTGTCCTTTCTGGCTGCGCTGCCATGTAGGGCGGTCGGGTTGATCAGGCTGTTTGGGGTGGTTGGGGTACTTGTTCTTGTAGAACTTGGATTTTTCAGGAGGGGGGTTTTGAGGTCCAGTTTCTCTGTGGTTGTTTTGGTTAGAAGCCTGAGAAGATTGCTCTAGGTTATGTTTTCGAAAATGCTCCTCTGTCGGTTTCCGCTTTGTGGCCGGTAGTTCAGCCAGCGCATTGTGATAACGCTCAGACTTTTCCAAAATGTCTTCAAGTTTTTCTGCCCCCTGCTCAGCGAGAAATCTCCGGGTATCAGCAGACAAAGTGTTCTTTATTTGTTCAGTTAGAACAAGTTCCTCAAGACCTTCATAGGTAGAGGGGAGCTGCGAAAGCTCAAGGCACTTTGTTAGATATCCCTTAAGACGAGATGAGAACTGGTGAAAAGTTTCAGAATTCTCTTTCCGGCTGTTGCGAAACAGTTGCAAAAACTTGCGAGCGTTCATTTCAAAGCGCTCCAGTAACGCTTTCTTCAACACATCGTAGTCGTCTTGTTGGCTACTTTCCAGCTTAGAATAAACATCATAAGCAGAACCTTTTAGGGCCTGGGAAAGTTTCATATTCCAACGCGACCTCTCTAACCCGTACAGAGTTGCAATTTTCTCAAATTTTTCTAACCATGTGTCAATCTTCTCATTTGGACAAGGAAAAGATTCAAGAGTGAAAGACATAGCATTTAGTTGAAGAGATTGAGTGTTAGCAGGGTCAGTTAAGGAAGAATGAGGAGAAGACTCTCCATTGCTGGAGGTAGAGGCAGCCCCACGCCTTTGGAATTCCAGAGTTTTAAGAGCTAACTCATGCTGTCTCTCTTCTCTCTCCTTCTCATGCTGTCTCTCCTTCTCTCTTTCCTCATGCTGTCTCTCCTTCTCTCGTCCCTCATGCTGTCTCTCCTTCTCTCGTTCGTTCGCCCTGCGAATTTCCATTTCTTCATCCATCTTCTTCTGCTGTAAAGCTTCAGCTGCTTTCCTCTCCGCATCATATCTCTCCAGTTCGTCTCTGACAAAAGCTTTCGCTTCCTCTCCTTCCAGTCCCTCCTCTCTCGCTTCGTCCCTGAGAAGTTGTCTAAGCTTTGCCCTCTCGGCCATATTATGTCAGTGACTGAGACTAGTGGAGAACGAAAATAGGAAAAAGGATACACTGGTTCCTACCACTTACGAGAAAAAAAAATTACCAAAAATCAAAAGATGATATCCTTAACCCTGGGATACCTCCTCCAAATTAAAATCTAACTATCGCTGCTATTATCGGCAATAAAGCACTTAATGCTAAACACGACTACGCCAAATAAATGGTAGTTAAGATTACAACTGAAAAATAAGTTGCTACAGTGGAAAAGCAAAAGAATATTGCAAAAATTAAAGAGAAAAATAATCCCTTAATTTTTAAAAATCCACTATAAGTTCGCCCCTGAAGTCAGATCGGGTAAGGGAGGGAATTAATCTGGACAAAAAGTCCGAAACACACTCCTTAACTTAGTTCAAACGCCGTTCTGCCTCAGTACCCAGTGAATGTTATACACTCACCACTTTACCAGCATTTAGTATTACAATCAGCAGTTAACATATATCCCGACAAAATCAACCTGTAACCAAAATGTATATTATCCAAAGATGCTGTGGAAAAAAAAAAAACTTATAGTTTGTGTGGTCAGCACGCCCGTAAACAGATCGCTAGTCTAGGGGGTAATATTTTTTTAAAAGATACACAGTCACAAGACATCACACTCTTACTCTATATCAGAAAACAGAATCTTAAGTTCAAAATCCAGATAGACGAGTCCACATTTGTCGTACTCGTCTTCCTATTCTAAGTTCAAAAATCCTACGGACGAGAACCCATTTGTCGTAGATTTTCGATAGGAGAATTAAGACTAGGTTTGGTCCCTTCTGAATAGGATTGAATAGGTGATAGACTCAGTGAGAGTTAGTGAAAGGTAATAGAATTTCCACACACGTGAGATGATAGATTTTGATATAGTGGCTGTCTCTGAAAGCGAAAAGAATTCTTCTCTCTCTCACCTATCTTCTACAACAGTTGTTACAGCGTCAGACAGACTACACCAATATACATATTACGTATATTTCTATCACTCACAGGCACGCACATACACGTGACGACAGGTAAACACACAGACGTGGGAAAACTATAACAATGATATATATATATTATCTAGAACGAGCTGACCAAACACTATTATTAAGTTCAAGAGCGATTTTAATATCAGGAAAAAATCGGCTCACAACATCAAAGAAAGTACATCAAGGAGAATACATATACACATAGTCATAAAAAATTCAAGGAAATGTTGCAAGGATGATAGCCCCCTTATAGGGTTAACTCTAGGTTTAGCCCAGCCCCGTTAAGAGAACAGATGATGGCGCCAGAGTCACAGATACATAGGGTTTGATTCTAAGAGTTTTCGTTGTTTATCTCGTAATTATATGCACAGAGTTTGAAAAAAAAAAATCTGATTTAACCTAAGACAAAAACACAAGAACTCTAGCCTTAGCAACAAATTATGCAGATTTGAAAAAAAACAATTAGGACAGCAACAGGGTGTCAAAGATATAATAGTGAAAATATCACTCAAACCAGCGTACACTCATTCATTCCGCCATGGCCTCTCATACATGTACTCACGACTTGGCTCGCTGCCTCTGGGAACACACTGATTTTAGATCTTCACACAGATTCAAAAAATGCAGTCTTCTGCCAAGAAGTCCCCAGTTCCAAAAGACGTATTTAACTTGGAGTCTCCGGGAACGACTACTTGGGTGTGCAAATTTGTTCAAATGTCTGATTAAGTCACCTAAAATTATTCCAGGCGCGGGAGTTAGCAGAGCACAGTGTCAATAGCGTAGGTTTCTAGAAATGATGAATGTCAGGTCGGTGCCTTCCCTCTGTATAATAATAATAATAATAAATTCTTTAAGCGCCAAACACGGCGCATAAGGCAGAAACCAGTGCTCTCCAGGTTGTTCGTTGTGACGCCACTCCTCTTAGCTCTTGCACATTATTTAGGCCCAACGTTCTTCCTTCTCGTATTATTGTTCTTCTGAGTGTTTCTTTTGGTCTTCCTTTTTTCCGCTTACCCTCAGGAACCCAAGTGAGCGCCTGTAGTGGTATTCTGTTGTTTTGCATTCGTAGGACATGACCGATATATGACCATCGTCTTTTCCTTATATAGTCGGAGACATATTTCTGCCTAGAGTCTTCTCTTATTTGTCGATTAGTCTTGAATTCTTTCCAACTGATGTTCATGAGTTTTCTAAGACATTTGTTCTCGAATGTATTCAGCTTGTTCTCCAATGATTTTGTTATTTTCCAACTCTCACAGCCGTATGTTAACACTGAGATAACATTTGAATTAAACAGACGAAGCTTGGTATGTATATTCAATGATCGTAATTTCCAAATGTTAGATAATCTATTGAAGGCGCTAGCTGCCAAAGCAATTCTAGTATGGATTTCTCTTGTTGTGTCACCATCCTGAGTCATTTTACTGCCTAAATAATTGAAACTTTCAACTTTCTGTAGTTTTTCCCCGTTCAAGATGATATCAAAGGTCTCGTTAGAAAAGTTCATAGCTTTAGTTTTAGAGGCATTTATTTGGAGACCAATTTTAACCGAGAGATGACACAAATTATTTATTGCTTTCTTGGGATTGTCTTGGTGTTGAACTTAAGAATGCTACATCATCTGCGAAATCCAGGTCCCCCAGGAATTTTCCATTTGTCCATTTTATACCCAATTGTTCATTGTGGGTATAGTTTCTCATAACCCAATCAATAGCTATTCCAAAAAGTAGTGGTGACATAATACAGCCTTGTTTCACCCCTGTTTCTACTGTAAACCATTATGTATTCCCTTTATTTGTTCTAACACAACATCTTGCATTGTCATATAGCGCTTTGATTATATTCACATATTTTGTTGGAAAACCATAGATTGTAAGTATCTTCCACAATGATGGGTGGTGTAGACTATCAAAGGCTTTTTGAAAATCGACGAAGGTGATAATAAGTGGCGATTGCCTTTCCACTGATTCTTCTATAATTGTTCTTAGTGTGAATATTTGATCAATACATGATCGTTTCAGCCTGAAACCCGCTTGTTCTTCTCTGATCTTTTCGTCAGCATGCAATTTAAGTCTTTCTAACATCATGCAACATAATAATTTTCCAGGTACTGATAATAGAGATATACCACGCCAGTTATTACAGTCTGATAGATCACCTTTCTTCGGTAACTTTACAATAATACTGTCTTTCCATTGTTGTGGTGGTTGTTCTTCTCTCCATACTTCATTTATAATATCTAAAATTCTCAAGAGGTTGTTGTCATTAACTGCTTTAATCATTTCCCCTGAAATTTCGTCAACTCCAGCAGCTTTAAAATTTTTTAATCTTTTAACGGCTTGTTTGATCTCGTCCAGCGTGAATTCATCGCAAGTTATTGGCAAGGTGGTTGTGGATGTTTCATTATTAAAATCAGGTGTTACTGTTGGTGGTGGTCTGTTTAGCACCTCCATGAAGTGCTCAGCCCATCTCTTCATTTGTTCTTTTTCTGTTGGTATTGAATTCCCTAATTTACCTTTAACAGGTGTTTCCATAACAGTAGGCTGGTGACATAGTTGTTTTGTAATTTGATAAAGGCACCTACTATTACCAGTTCTTGCAGCATTTTCAGCTTCTACGGCCAGTTCATTGATGAAATGTCTTTTATCTCTTCTCAGTATAGGATTCACTTTAGTCACACCACAGATTTGTCCACAAAAAATATATATATATATAGTCGGGAAATGTTAGTTAATACTAGAAGTATTTCGCGCCACCAGGCAGAAAGATTACGTAGAGTTTTTTCTAGAAGAAATTAAGATCTGGCTCCAAGGTCCAGTATTTATCATTACAGTCTTTGAAAACCCGTTATTGGGATATAGTATTTCTGGCTAACTCGGGTTGCATATGCACTGTTAGACCAGTGGTACTTAAGAAACCCACGTGGTTCAAAATAAGGACTGTCTATTTCTTCACAAGTATGGAAACTACTACTAGGTGCTGGTAAAGTTAGGGTCACCCCAAAACTTTCACTGTGTGGAGGAAAAATAACACATATAATATAATAAACAGAATTTGTACTGGTTATAACTTACATTTAAACTTGCAAGCAGAGAGCTTTGCTTATCATTTAAACTTCCCGTGACGTAAGTTATATTTAAAAATCAGCAATCCTCATGAATTAGGAACACGTGCGTATTCCGTCACCATTCAGGAGGCTCGATTCTAGAGTTTATACGTTAGTTTAGAAAAAATACACTCGACTGAGTATTAGCGGTTAAATTAAATTCATAAATAGCTACAATTGCCGTTATAAGCTAGAAATTTTAATTTTATTCTGCTTTCCACTGAATGCTTCCCTAGAAAATATAATAGCCTACCACTTTATTTCTCTTCTGCGCTAAAGAAATAGATTAAAATGAATTAAGCGATTTAACACTTTAACACTCACAAAATCTATATATCTATCATATTAATTACCTCAACCACAGAATTACAGGTAGTCGCACAACTTAAGAATAAAATGCTGAAAGTATTTCTGGAAGTCTAGAAGTTCGACAAATTGCCGAAACAAACTGAGATACTTCGCTAACAGCTATTCTGTTTACGAGCAACCTATCTACTGTGAGTCTATGAGCGAGAATCGAATTAAAGTTTCAAACTTGGCCAATATCTTTAAAATCGGACACAGGATCCTAATCTTATTTCGCCAAGCGAAATAGTCTCCCCTGTCCGTATAACACCTTCGTCCGCTTATCGCGTGACGTAACAGCCATCAGTGGCCGAGGGCTTGCATGAGTTGCAAATCTCAGACCACCGTCTGCAGTGCGGAGTGGATTTTCACGCTAAGCCGGGTTTTTTTTCTGACGAAAAACCTCATGCGTTTACTGAAATGCAGACTCTCTGTCTACTTTCCATGTCCCTCGCGTGAATTTTCACGCCCCAGGCCAGAGACCCTCAGACGAATGTCTAGCGAATGCTGTAAATTCACGCCTATCGTCCGACCAGCGCGACTGACATGTACGCAATACCACCCAGGTGCGATTCTCAGTTTTAGAGAAAGGAAAACAGGTAAAGTTTGCGAATATATGAAAATAATATTCGCAAAACGAATGGATGAAAAATATACAGGAAAAAGGAAATACAGTGATAATAAAAGAGAGAATTCGGGTGAAAGAATAGGAAGAAGATGTAGGAAATTAAATGAATATAAACCCTACGTGACACTATACTACTGCCAAGATATGTGTACGATTCTTCATCCATCCTTTAGTGGTGTTTCTTCAAGTTCAACCTTGTTATCATTTCTTGCATTTATTCTCATAATCTTTCTCTTTTCCCTGTGTATTTTCAGGCCCACTTGTTGTGACTTCTCATCGATAATTTTCATTTTCTCTTGCATCTGATTATGGTTATGGGACAGAAGAGCCAAGTCATCTACAAAATCTAGATCATCAAGCTGTTTAGTCAGATTCCACTGGATTCCATTTCTGTTGTGTGACGTCGATTTTTTCATAACTCAATCTATTGTTAGTAAGAAAAGAAATGGAGACAAGAGGCATCCCTGTCTCACTCCCGTTCTAATCCTAAATGGTTCTGTAAGTTGTCCTTCATGAAGAACTCTGCACTTCATGTCTTCATAGGTCTTACTTATTAATGTAATGATCATCATGGGAACTCCATAATGCCTCATCAATTTCCAAAGTAATTCTCTGTCTACATAAGATGTGAAATGCCTTTTCATAGTCCACGAATCCGATGTATAGCGGTGAATTCCATTCCAGACTTTGTTCAACTATTATTCTCAGTGTGGCTATCTGGTCTGTACAGGATATGTTTTGTCGAAAATCTTATTGTTCATCTCTCAGTTGCTTGCCTATGTCCTCTTTTAATCTCTCAAGGATGATTCAGTTTAATACTTTTCCTGGCACTGATAGTAACATTATTCCTCTATAATTTGTGCACTCTTGTAAATTTCCCTTCTTAGGCAACTTGACCAGATAACCTTCCTTCCATTCTGCTGGAATTTCCTCTCCCTCTCTCAGACTTTGCCAAGTAGTTTGTATAATATCTGTAGAGGAATCAATATCTGTTTTGATGGCCTCTGCTGGAATTCCATCTGGACCAGCTGCCTTTCCATTTTTCAGAAGCTTTATGGCTTTCTTTATTTCTTCTCTACTTGGTCGTTCACAGCTGATTAGTAGCGAATCTTCTGCTGGCTGGATGTTTGGGGGATTAGTTGGAGCTGGTCTATTGAGAAGTTCCTCAAAATGTTCTGTCCATCTCTTCATTTGTTCTTGTATATTACTAAGCAATTTTCCCTTCTTATCTTTTATGAGGCCATTTGCTTGCTTATATTTCCATGTTACCTTCTTTGTGTTGTTGTACAGGTCCCTCATATTTCCTTTGGCTGCAGCTTCCTCTGCTTCCCTTGCCAACTCTTCAGTATACTTTCTCTTGTCTCTTTTGAAGTTTCTTCTTACTTCTTTGTTTGCTTCTACGTACACTTCATCAGCCTTGGCTTTGGAGCTTCTGGTTTTGCTTCTGTTTAAATCTGCTTTCTTGTTTTTCCTGTCTTCTATCTTGGTAATGGTTTCTGTTGTTATCCATGCTTTGTGCTTATGTTCTCTTTTCTCAGTACTTCTTCACATGTCTCGTTCCATATATTTTTTACTTGTTGCCAGTGGTGTTCCGTATCTGTTTCATCTTCCAGCTGTTGGAGTACGTGGTATTTGTTGGATACTGTGATTGAAAATTTCTCTCTTATTTCCTGATTTCTTAGATATCCCACATTATACGGTTGTCTATAGCTATATAGTTTTGTAAATTTCTTGAGTTTTAATTTTTATTTAGCCAACAGAAGATGGTGGTCTGATACTACATCTGCCCCTCTTCATACTTTTACATCATTGTGACGTATAATGGAAACATAGCCTACAGTATCTGACGGTCTTTCGTGACCTCTTTGGCGTTCTATTATTCGCTAGCAAAGCCATGCATTGACGGCCTGCGTTAACTCATTTTTAATTCATGCCTTTTTTCGTTGAGACGTAAACAAACGAAGTTGTTTACCAAATTCCGCGACCTGCCAGTCATAACAGGGGGCGAATCTGGTTTGTTTACCTGAATTTCTTGCGAGCTGATCTGTCAATCATCGGATATCAGACAGACCGCGCGTGAATAACACCGGACCTTTTGAAGTGAGACGCTCGGGCAGAAATAATTTCCCGACTACCCTTTGATGTTCGTACACAGATAGTTAGATATTTAGAAGCGGGGAACATCTCGGAAGAAACCCGTTACACGGTTCTAAGTCTCTATTGTCGATTAGCAACGGCCGACAGAGCGACCGTGAAAACCTTTTATCTGGGGAACGTAGGTTTCTGATTTCTCTGCTATGCACAATAGTGTGAAAATTAACATCCTCTAGAGATCATTATACCATGATGATATATAAACTGTGGCTTCCCAAACCAGATATCAGTTGTCGCTCAGAATTTTTCGGTTAGTCTAAACACGTAGTCTAGAACCATTGTGGAAGATGTGTTAATAGCATTTCGTGGGGAATTCATTCGAATTTTCTGGTAATAGAAATTTGTGCTAAGCGTTAAAGTGTTACAGCTTTTACCATTGTAATTCACTGTGATTTTCTAGTATTATGACCAATGAAATAATAACGCTTAGATATTTATTACCAGTTGTTCAGTTTAATGTTAATTTTACCACCTGCTTCCTCACACAAGAAGAGACGTTTAGTTGACTAATTAATATGCTAGGCGCGACTGCTAGGGACAAAATAATTCACGTTTATTTCATTTTGTGTAGTTATTATAAGTGACTATTATTTAATATCATACGACTAAACAAACAGACGCCGACAATCTAATAGCTATTAACGACAGGCGATATTTGTTAAGTGCGCATATGGATAATTAAATAATAATTGACATTGTGAGCTGATCGTTAACGCGCGCGCAAAGTGGCGGGAAGGGTTGCATACCTTCGCCCGACCTAGAGACGCCGCGCTAGCGAAAGCTGACCGGATAGGAATAAGATAAAGTCACCGTGTGCCTTTTAACTTTAATCAGACGGACAAAGTGGGAAAGAGATCGTCTTGCCCCGTCCGTGTACATATATAATAGTAGCATTTTTTTCATAAATGTCTTGTTTATTTCTCGCAGACACTGATCAAGAGCGGCATGCGGTCATTTTAGTCCTTTTCTTCATTTACTGATTGATTAATGTTGTCTTTTTCTTGGCTTACGCGTCCCCAAGTTCATTTGTGAACAGGATTGGCCAAAGAGACAAATTAACATTTTAAATGGTAAATGTAACTGGACGTATATAACCCAGAAATAATTGCTCAATTTTTATCAGCCCACTGGGTTGTGAAACAACAACATTTCCCCCGACTTTTGACAGTCGTATCCAAGTGGATTTTTTCCAGAAGAATTACGCTGTTTCAGAATCGGCACTCACATAGAACCAACCGATAGGATTACCATCATTTAACAATTGTAACAGTTTTTTAAGCAACTATATAGATGTTTCCAAATACTGGAAGTATTTTCCACTGTTTGCTGTGAACACGAGATCTTGGTTTCTACACTATCTATTCGAGGTGGCATTTCTTCATCCAGGAATACACCACCAAATTTGGCGTCCCCCTCATAAAATCTTATTTACTAGAGGACGGACTGGGGTCAATTTGGATAATACCCCTGACATTTTGTATATTCAGGAACCATTGTAATTCCAACGGGATATCACCAAGAATAGCTTAAGCGTGATTAGTGGCCACTGTATAACAGAGAGAGTATGACAGAGAGATATGATGTACAGTAAGATTAATGCTATCCACAATCAGCACAACTTGTATTCATAATCTTAAATATCGATCTATATGTGGAAGATACACTACTCCGTGTATCAGCACTCACAATTAACCTACATCTCGTGTTGTGGTACATTTTATTTCACCCCGCGCATCTGATGCTGGTAATCGGCTCAACTGTCATTTGACAACCTACTCTAGTAAGATGTTAGATAGTATGTCAATGTTACCCAATCATCAATGTCACAAGTAGAGTCAAGCATTTTATAGTCGAGTAGCACTAGATACACATGGGAGAGTCGTATGAGTTCACTACTGGCGGGTCTCATCGAGCAGTACACACAGCTTAGAGATATGAAGGTCTATAGATAGGCTTGAGATTTACTAGAGAATAATCGGATTCTCATAACGCATTGCGAGTAGATATTCAGAGGGGCTATTACATCCCAGCCTGTGCTGGCGACATAGTTCACTCGTGAAATCTATTGAGGTTACACAGAGCATATGCTTTTTAACTATTTTATCTCAGGGGTATGTTTATCCAAATTGAACCCCTGTAACGCTACGTATCAAACCTTCCCACTCTACTCAGGCGGAGATCTCATAAGTTTTATTCTTTTCATAAACTCCACTATTCTAAATTAGAGCACGCACAATCATGCAATGATACATAAACTTCTTACTTAGCATATGTTGATCAAGTCTAATACGGTAGCGACAGTTGTGGGGCTGGGTGGTCCATAGGGGTGTGAATATCCATAAGATTTTTGCTATGTGGATGTATGATTTTACTAGACAGTGGTAAGAATTGTTGGGCATATACACAATTGTGGGGGGGGGGGTGGTTACATACGGGCGTAAGTAGTGAGCTACGACCGAGTGTATACTTACGCTCTAGATATGACTATTAGCTAATATGTTCCTATTCTCGTGTCACATATTTCGCGACGGTCAATTACACCATGACAATAGTTATTGTCGGCATAAAAGCATCATAACTTCTACTAGATGGAACGCTAGATTGATTAGCAACAAGGGTGAGTCACTATTTTCGCAGTTTGTCCTGATGTGTTCTCCAGCGCGTCTTACATAAACTCTCTTCGCGTGAGGTGATGTTCACTTCTCTATGTTGCATGTGATTTGCGATTCACGACAACATTTTCCAGGTAACTAGTCTCGGAGTGACAATAAATAGATCATCTTGGGGCTTTTCTCTGAGTCACATAATTCATGTCTGATTCTTTGAGAGTGCGTCTGTGTGGTTGGGGGCGAATTATATGCGAGTTGGGAGTCCTATATATATCTATTATGAGAGTCTGAATTGTATGATATGACCAGGAGAGGCAGTGGTATGTTACAGATCAAATATTGCTTGTGTAGTGGACTACTAAAGTGTCAATATCCTGGAGGTGATATGGGAGGAGTGAACGTATTTGGGGGAAAGAGTGCTACACGGGGACTTTACTGTGACATAGTAGAGCAGATGATAGAGTAGCTCAATCTGGTATTATCCTCGTATTTCACTTGGAGTATGAGAACATACAGACATATTTGGTTCTTATATCGTCGGGATGTGGTATGTATATTCGGGGAGTAGTATTTTGTGGTATGTAGAAGATATGGGGAACAGAGTCTACATGTGTATGATGGTGGTAAAGATACAGTGCTAGTGCTAATCTAGTCATTCGCAACCATTAGAGTACATTGCTTTGTTTCATCTTTATAGATAGCGGGTCGTATCTGATAGTGTACTGGCTTTGTTACAACCTTCTCGTTACAGGGGAGCAACACGAAAGTCCGTAACATGCAATTGAGACGAAAAAGGGGTGACAGTGAAGCGATCTCTCACTTTATGGCGATATCATTCTATGCAAATGTTAACGTCCAATATTCATATGTACACGTGCAAGGAACGACGTGATATGGGCACCTCCATGTCAACGAAGCACAGAAATAGTGGGGGGAGGATAAGTGTATGAATTAAATTAAAATAGGGGGGAGAGAGGAGGGGGTCTCACACGCTGAGCACGCAGTCTAAATAGAGATTGAGCATTGTGGATGGTCAGATTCTGCTTGCCTAAAGTATGCGAGACGCATAAATGACCAAGTTCAGACTACATGCGTGACGAACATGGTAACGGTGGTATGGGCCTCCGTCTGCTAAGGTTGGGGTTCTGTGACACGACACGGTGCTCGGCGCTGATTGGTCCTACGAGATGAGGGCACGCTATGTTTTTTTGATCCTTCCATCACTGGACTCTTTTTTTCCTAGCTACTATTATGGTCCTTTTTATATATTAGCACAGCTCAGAACAAATTATATCCATTGCTCACACTAGGACTTGAGCATATATGGCGGGTCATACAGTGATGGCGTCCGCTCTCACAATGCGACACGAAATGATCGATCTCGCTTTGTTATCGAGACTGTAACAGTCGACTATTAGCTCTCACTTGAGTAAAGGGGTATGTATATATCTGGGCTGCTTGTTTTGTCTCTTTTTATTAATTCTATAGGACGCTAAATTTAGGGGTTTTTCATGTACATATACTTTTCCTTCAGATGTAGTGATGTGGCTTATCAATGAGGGTCACATTCTTGCGAGTACGTATGGAGTCTCTAGCATCTAAACATAGTTTATAGACTCAACCTCAATAGTGTGTCTAATCTTTGAATGTGATTACCAAGTTTCTCGATAATCCTCGCGACTCGTCACATTTCTATGTCGACTGCGGGTATATGACATAATGCTCCTGATCAGTACTCAATTTCACTGGAGTTTCTGACTATAGACACTCAGTCGGCGCCTTGAGCCAATAGGAGATCTGTCTTTCTTCTGTATTACGCTTCTTAACGCAAAGTGACGCAAGCATATGATCGGAACGTGTTTACTTAACAGTTCACTTTTTCTAACTAGAGTGTCTGATTCAACTAACTCTGCGAAGGTGCTCTGGAGGCTAGCGCCCTAGATGGGGTCAGTTTAAGTGATGTATTCACTATATAGGTCTATTCGAATATGAGACATAGGAGATCGATAGGAGCTTTTCTTTCAGTTTCATTCTCAACGTTCTTCCTGTCAATTGTCATATTAGCATCTGGTTTGGATGTCTCTTCTTACTTTGTCACACTCGTATATTGATCTCTCAATACACAATATTAGAGATGCGATCTTTCACTAGTGTGAGTTGATGCTTAGGGTCCACATCAAGAACACTGTCTGGGGACTCAGTGCGAGTAGTACTTTAGTAATTTGTTTGGTGGACAAAATTAATTTGTGTCTCTTACGAACGCGGTCGCTACCTTATCATCTTAGGGTTTGGCTTCGATACGCGAGAGACTGAGTGACGCCTCTTCGAATATTTCGGATGTTCTTCTCTAAGTGAATGTGTATCATGCGATACTAAAACGGGTAGCAGTCCGAAACGGGAGTCATTTACAATGTTATCCTGCCCTGTGTGTTTCTTGGTCATGCGTTCTCTTCACACTAATCGTCACAACTTCATAAATAGGTCAAGATCGTGCTATTGATCCTACACATGCGGTATGGTTACGAACACTAGAGTCTAAGCACGGCGAGAGATATGAGCTAGCATCAGGCTCAGAGACCAAGAAATTCAGGGAATCACACATTTTTCACATCATTGGAGCACACAATACTTCCATACCGATTACTGACATTGTTGTCTCGCGCATGCGCTAGGCTGAAGGGTGCGTGGTAGGTCAATTAGCCTTGTACCGCTTGATTGTGTGTTACTTGCTAACTATACATACAATACACAAGGCTAGATTTGGCTGAACTAGTCGATGGATCTTTTAAAGGTGGTTTGGAAATCCATATTTTTACTATGCATAATAGCCAGCCTCACATAAGCGAGACTTTGGATGTGTAACTACATAGTGCGAGAGCGCAGATCTAGTGACTGGATAAATCACACACAAAACAAAGTATGTAGAGTCTCACACACACACGTTCTGATTTTTCACACTCACCTATTATACACAATGATACGCATACCGTCACATAGTAAAGTTGAATAGACTTTGCGCCATACAATACAGTCTTATATCCGAACAGATCAGCCGTCATAGTATACTGTATAACCCTGGTACGTAAATAGCGGTCGCTCTGCGATATCTTAATCCAATGTAATCTTATGGCTGTTTCTCAATGCGTGTCTTATTGACTCAGAGCAGGCTCAGTCGGTATTCCATATATTGATGAACTTATGCAACAAAATGTGTAAGGTTCACTGGGGCTTGCAGTCGGAATAGCTTTCTCTATCTAGGGCTTTGCCTCATAATAACGTATCTTGATATATAGGTTCTGAAGTCTATCTAGTAGCATCTAGGATTCTTATTGAGAACGAGTTCTTGCCCTTTTTCTGCAAGTACATTCAGGTGTGGAGGTGTACAATTTTGCGTATGATTCTAGGTACTATCCATGGAGATCACTATTATTCAGAGAGGCTAAATCTTTATCAAATGGTCTTCACTATCTGCTTCAGACCGATCATTGAGAGACAGCATACACAATGCACGCTTGTACGTGATGAGTTATACTGACAGCATGCCGTCACACCGTCAGAGCTTTCTTGCTATATACGTGTGCACAGAAAGTTTATTTCATTGGTACACTAAACGCAGAGTGTACTATTTTTCACCATCTGATATTCTCTTATAACTATTATGCATTGATTGGAGTTGTGAGCAGGAGTTTTGCACTTCACTCTATAGTCGCAGATGTTCTGCGTTCACGTTCTTAGCGCTTCTGCATTATAGCATTGTAAGGTTCTAGATGTAGTACTAACATTACAATGATAGAAGACAGGAAAAACAAGAATAGGCTGATTTAAACAGAAGCAAAACCAGAAGCTCTGCATTAGACAAGAGCTAGATGAGTACATGTTACACGCTGTCAATACACTATATACTCAATCAGAGACTTAACATTCACGATCTACACAGCAGCAATAATTATCTTTACGTTACTCTATATCTATTTAAGAGATGATACTACGCGATGTCCTTTCGATTATGTCAGAGTTGCATGGTTGGAATTATGATCTCGTGGTGATGATGTGTACATAGTTGCGAGCGGCCTTTTTGATTTTACTTAAGCTAATGTATCTTAATGTACAAACAACTACTTTCATCATTGAAGCGAGCGATCGGGTACCTGACATTACTAGAGAGCGCATTTCCTCTACGACTTTCTATCACAACTGACAGGTGTACCGTTAATGTATAAATTGACTGTCTTTGGTACAGTTCTAGGGTCATGACAATTCAGTCTTATGCTATTATTATCATCTCTGAGCTAACTTGATAGTCTTATGCCATTTGAGTAACACAGAATAACATTCCTGAGGTTAGTTCGATTAGTTGCCAACTTCTTGCGAACTTCTCATAACACCTTTTTATTCATCAACTACTCACTGAATACACACACCTTTCCTATTATATCATCCAGCCGAGAAGCCGAAAGTAGCACAATTACTTCGCTACTCATTCAGCACAGCCAAAGCATAACCGTATACTCCATAGATGTACAACTACCATATACATATATTTCCACAGATTCATCCTATCCACCACATCTAGAAAAACTATGGAATATCATTCGCGTGACTGATCACTGCAGTGAATCGATGTCGAGTGGGCTTACTACTTTCCATTCTAGTCTAGGACTATCTTCTAGTATTCTTAACTCTTAATACATTGAGTTAACCACTCTAATACAGAATGATATTATTAAACCTGTTTTAATCTGTAACGTATTTACTCAAGTGGACCATAGTTCAGAGAGTACACTTCTGAGAGAGGACGCACGACAGTGAATGATAGTATCGCGAGCTAGATATGCTGCGCAAATGATCTGAGCGGAGGTCTATCGAGTACTTTCACCTATTGTCGACACAACTAACAAGATCATATGCGGTACATCTATCGATAGTCTCATTTGATAGGAAGATTTACATTATTATAGTATTGATATGAGGGAGCATGTAGATATAGGCAGCTCTATATCAGTCAAGGAGGGGAGGCATGGTCAGATAGTTATCTCGTCTGAGCGATAAGATACTCTTGCGCAATGACCTGAGAGTTGTTTTGTGTATTAGGATAGACCACACTGCACAGGAGATCGGATAGAACAATATATAGTCTATCATGAGAGAAAACTTACTGGTCTGGGTTTTCCGATCTATACTATGAGAATTTCTTGTAATATCTTGCTGTCACATACTCTAAACTCATCCCGTGATGTCACACCCAGTTACGTAGGATAGCAGGGATACCGAGCGGCTCAGAGCTCATTTTAATAAATCTCTCAGGCTATAACAGGATATGAGAGTTCACTGAAGCACAAAACGAGACGAGTTGACATACACTTTGAGACAATATCGCTACTTGACCATTATAACCATGAGAACACTCTAATGTTGTGTGAGAGTCGCTAGTTGTGATTTTGAGAGTCTCTGCTGTTACTGAGAGATGGAGTGTATGTCAGATGAAGTCTATAGCTCATATACTCGGATCCTGGGAAAATGATTTGGGATTGAAGATGTGTGCTAGATTCTAGCAAAGAGGAATACACATAGACCTATGCAATCACAGGTATTGTCTCTGCTGTTTGAGGGAGAAAGGTGGGAGGGGGGAGATCAAGGCATGCACATCCTTGTCTCTTGACACCTCCTTTCGTGACTAAAAATATGAGTAACTGCGAGTTATCACAACTGAGAATACAGTACAGTGTGTCTCGACTATCGATCTAGAGCTCAAATTATGAATTATTCCACGATCTCTTGCGACAAACTACCTAGTAGACCTAACACCTTAGATTGACTAGATTTTGTAGATGACTTGGGGCCATCACTAGAATGGAACACACACGCTAAATAACACACGAAGATCCATAGATAGAAAACGCGATTATGCAGATTGTCATAAAGAGTAGTTTATTAGATATTTTGACAGTTGACTATACGCGGTCAGTTCTGATGGCTGCTTAATATGGGGCAGGAGAACACAGTGACATTTGATTTAGTGGCACTATTAGCCATCACCAGGGGATCACTAGTTGTATTGGTTTTCACATCGTATTGCTTAGTTCAGGACACATTCTAAATACTGATGGGGTGATGCGCTTTCGTCGAGTTTGTCACGTGTATATACGGGCAGGGTCGTATGCTCGGGAGTTCACTAAGTAATAATACAAGGTAGGAGATGGTCCTGAAGATTCGTAAAAATATGCGTGGACCGTAGGCTATACATTTAAAGGGGAGTACAGCGCGGCGGGGGGAGTGGGGGGGGATCTGGGGGGGGCGGGGGAGGGGGGGGGGGGGAAGGGGTGGGGGGGGGAGGGGGGGGGGGGGGGGGGGGGCTAGGTGGGGGGGGGGGGCGGGGGGGGGGGGGGGGGGAGGGGGGGGGGGGGGCGCTGGAAATGATGGGCTCGAGGATAATACGTCATTTAATTATGACTTGAACTATCTACTCGAACAGACTAAGTTCTAGATTCAGATCCTCGAGACATATCAGATTCTCTTACTATTCATCGAGTGCGTAGAATGTGTCATCAATGTTCCTTATCCTTGTTACATGGTTCACGCAGAGTATGTAGTTATGATCTGGGGTCATACCTATTCGACAATATCGGCTCAGGATTTTATGCGATATTACTAATTATTCACACATACAATACTTACTCTTTTCTATTAGACAGCGTGCAAAAGATGAATATTTAACCTTACTCTCTACACACACAGTGCGTGAGGTCAAGTCGACACGCTGCGTTGTCAGGTTCTTATCGTAATAATCTCTTACTCTTGCAAGTGCAGCGAGCTAGGACAGGTATAGCACGGTGGGTTATACAATGTGGCTGGCCTATAGAACTATATGTACGAGTCATTATCAGCCGGTCCATGCATATGTATATACACAATACAGGTGGGAATCCGAGGGAGCCTGAATGCGTCAGCACACACGATATGGAGCTTCACTACACGCGAAGTGGAACAATCAGGAAAGGGAACCATGTACTCGACGATCGGTGAGTCTGGCGTACGTACTAGAAATAATCGCTAGCATCTAGAACGAGTCTTATAGGTAGGACGTTCAGTCTATCTCGTCGCACAGAGGGTCAAATTCATTATTTTTGACACAGTATGATAGCAGTGCATAATAAAAATGAAGCAAAGCCATTCATCCAGAGGAAAAACTGCATAGATAACTGTCGGGTCCTGACTTGGATAAACTCATATTATACAAAGCACTATTAGCAACCTCACTGTATATTTTGAGCTAGCGGCTATAGCGATTATATATAGAGTGTACTTCACGGCGATACTGTGGGGTGGGGTGAGCCTCTAGGAACGTAAGGTGGTGGGTGGAACATTTCTGCTCCATTATCCTGTCTCTTGGGTATCAAGAAGCTATATAGGGTGCGTAGTACTGGGACGAAGCGGCGTTTTGCACAGTATGTGAGATGCGTAAATAATTCAGTTATTGTCACAGTCCTTGTGTCTTTCCCGATACAGTAATAGTGTTAGGTACAAATACATTCGCTCTATTCTTCTGTTCATATATATACCACAGGTATAGCGATTAAATTTGTCAAGGAAGGAGTGGTCACACACTTGGGCGGCATCAGTTGAGTTATAATTGTGTGTAGGTTAGGGAGGGGGAGCACGTCCAGGTGGTGTAGGTAGCATGAATGGAGGGGCGATTACAGGATGTCTCAGCCCCGTGATAGTGGGGGGTGTATCGGGGATGGTACAGGAGGACGTAAACACTGTAATTTAGTTTCTTGCCACAGTGGTGTTTTTATGGGCATATCCAGTTGACGGGTTAATCGACGATTACGAGGTTTTATACTGTAGAGACCGACAGTCGGTGTCTTCAGCTTTCGCCAGTGGACTGGCAAACGATGTGAGATGCGTAGGCGCACGTGGGGAGTAGGGGAGGGTTGTGGTTCTAATTCCTAAAGTGGTACTAGCGAAACATAGGCGTGAGTTACAAAGTGCGCATTATGAGCTCGACAGTGGTGACGTGGAGTGCGGATGTTACGCCCTGTGGGAGCGGTTAGGAGCATCTGAGAGCGTGTTCCGAGTGGGGTGTTCATCTGCTCGAAGCTTTAGTGGGATTGGGTGAGTCTCGAGTCATCTCCATGGCACAGACGCGGTGGGGGTGACGAGGCAAACTCAATAGAGTTGTCCTATTATTGGGTAGGCCTTGCCAGCAACGACAGTCTGAGTGATATCTGATGATCCCTAGATCGACAGTACATCTCAGTATGGGGTTTGATACAGTTGTGCCTTACCACACAGAGTGGAGGGTAGATAGAGTTCTTATTCTGTCATCCCTATGGTCTGTAAACGTGCAATTAGTCCCTTGCCAGTTTTGTGTCTTAGTGTAGCAATTTTCTTCCTAACACGAGTATGTGACGTAAACAGGCGTACAGGTCGCTGCCTTGGGCCGATCTCGTGTGTGGTAATACATCTCTTAGTCACAGGTGTGTCTGCGATCACTCATCAATCAGAATCAATTTGATAGAATGAATGTTTCTTGCTCGAAGAGTGGCAGCGTATAATCCTATGGCCTTGCAATAAATTATCACTGTAGAGTGCATCATGTAACGTTTTCTTTTTTAACACACTATTCCTGTGTTAGTGCACTAATGGCACTTTGCGCTATTTAGATGCGACTAAACGCAATTATTGACTTCACACGGCGGAAGGAATATTTATGGGAGAGCATTTGGCCCCCACAGATTGAACTAGATTAATGGGTGTGGATCTTAGCGTGAGTCAAGGATGGTAGTCTTTTGGCTATGTTACAGTTTGTGTGGGGTAAGTGCGGTGCGCTTCACAGGAGATATGAGGTAGGGGTAAGCGGGGGATTAGTGGGGGGGCACTTTCTGGCACGAATGTGTTCTAGCCGTTTTTAACTGTTGCATCAAGTGAGAGTATGGTGCAGAGTAGAGACGGGATTTGTGGTGGGGGGTATGTTGTGGTTCCTTAGGGCGGAGGGAGGAGTGTCTATTGAGCGATTTATGAAGAAGGGTGTAGGCCTGCGTCTCAGAGAGGATTACCTGTGGTTTGGCCAGGAGTAGTCAAGTCGGTCTTTCTCCCTGAGTGGAAAGGACCTCGTTGTCTAATTGATTACATATACTTGACACAGACTTGTGTATTTTGTATCACACCAAAGAATGTTATCTGTGGTACGATATCTAATCACGAGTTAGGGATACTCCTTGAAGGAGACCAGACACTCTGAGGATGTTAGAGTATACACCAATTTGTATATATATATGATTCGGATGACAGTTGGACACGAAGGCGGCGCGGGGGATAAAACATGGGTATTCGTAGCTGTCGGTTGTTCGGTCAATTACTACAGACTATGTCAAAAGACTCTAACGTTTTGTTTTGTTTTGGGGGGGGGGGGGGAACCCATGAGTGCTACACACACTGAGATGCTCGTATCTACTTACATGTCGGATTGATACAGATGTCCCTTCGCTTTAGAGGGGAGGCTTTGTCGCACATACGATACGGCGTTATATCTGGATTTCATAGTAATCATATTGCTACAAGGCTTTTTCTAACACGACACGCTGGTGTAGATCATATACGGGCAGGGGGAACAAAGAACAGGGACATTTTATCTCATCACAAGGACGAGACATAAGGTCTCTAGCTTAACTATGTGCAGCAGAAGGCGAGTGATGATTATGAGCGATGTCAGTCTATCTAAATACGAATCAGCACCGCCATGCGCAAAATTCTACTTTATCATCTATCATAGTAAAGTGTCAAGTAAATACATAAAACTATTTTGGTATATTACGAGTGTACAAAAACATAGACATTTAGTTAATATTCATACGTAAGGGTGGGGGGAGTCTCAGATCTGCGATACAAGGCACACTAGCTTAATATATCCGTAGTGTGGAGGGGACATTGGGCGGCCGGGGTATGAGTACATGGCGTCTGTGCGGGCGAGTACTCTGACATGGCTCTCACGAAAAGAAGAGGACCGTCTAGAAATGGGAACTCTTCTCTATATTGTTTTTATTGTTTAGAGGCGGAGTGAGTACTGTTAAGTTATGGGGGGGGGGGGGGGTGAATATTGGTATATTCGTTCATTATAGTGTATTTCATATAGACATCTATGTGCAAGCAAATACCACGTGAAGGACATGGTATCGGTACAAAGTTTTAAGAGGATTGGGTTTGGGGGAGGTATGAGTGTGTGGTGGCGGATACTTGAGTATTACTAGTATCAGGATTAGAGACATTAGGTCTGTGTGGTATGAGAGGTTTAGTATCAGGATTAGTCAAACACAGGTACTAAGTACAGAGCACAAGTGCGGAGATTACTTTAGGTGTTTATCGGGGGACGGGGGGGGGCAGGGGGTGTACAGTGTGGACGGTTCTTGTTTTGGGACAGACTAGGGTGTGTGGGTGATTTATAGATAGGGTGATGAGTTAGTCGCTAGAGTTGAGTTCACAGTTTCAGAGGTAATGAGAGCGGTGAGGAGAGTGATAAGATTTTCTAAGCATTTTTTATCTAGCGAGCGTGCTCAGGAATGCTGACTGAAGGGGTACAACTGAGTCCGCCCTGTGGTAATCTGTGTGAAGGGAGGGGACATACACACTTATTCTAGTGGCGTCCAAACGCCCTATACGTATCTGAGCTGTGAGACATATCGTCATGACTGCGAGAATTAGATATTGTATACTCACTTTATTTATCTCTGCGAGACAGAAAGCAGAGGAGACTAGTTCAGGATTATCACGTGATGGTACTTCTTTGATAGTCATATGACTCTTAGTAGTACATAATATAGATCGATATGTTAGATGAGTAGTAATGTCTTAATATGTTATGTGGAGGGAGACAAGTATAGTTACAGTATATTAATTTAGTACTTAGGTCTGTCGAGAGATATATGTGCGATGACGTGAGTTCTTGGTGTACGTGAAGGATACGTTATTTGCATTTTGGGCCGTACGCGACTTTCGCAAGGCGTACACAAAGTCTAAGATGTATTGTTAGTGCTCTGTACCACTGTATCGAGGTGAACGTTGTACAGTTGAGGTAGCAGTGGAACTTGTGCATACATTAGATCCAGCAAGAGTCTGATGAAAGACAGCTCAGATCTCAGGTCTCTAGGGCGTTATCACTGGGATTGCGCGAGTCATAATGGTATCTGTGCGTGTACAGCTAACGTCAGCGTCGTACAGCGACAGAACTGACTGATGATCTACGATAGCTAGTAGCGCAATGAGTTAGACGATAGAAAGCGTAGATCTCGCTTCAGCTGTACACCTCGAACAAGAACACTACGACATAACTGCGCTACATATAACACATCGGACATCGACGAGATAGAGAGTGGGTAAGAAATCGTGCGTGTGATGGCATCTTGTATACTAATATTCACTACGTCTCAATGAGTCCTATAACCTAGTCAATCCTATTCATGATGGAGAAACAAAGATTCCTAGTCTATACACACTCTCCTAATAATATATCTACAGACCGACATCTCTGATAAGACACAGTCAATAGCAAGATACAACGGTTTTCATGCACATTGAAGTAAATCACAAAATGGGGATCTGGTTACTACAGAAGCGAGAAATATCTCCGAGTTTAGGGATAGCGCGAGAGACTCTCTATCCTCTAAGGCAAACTGCTAGGTAATGCAGAACGAGACGAGTTCAGTCTGGGCGATACTGCTTTCACAGTGTTCTATGGCGGTCACTCGTCGAGAGAGCACACATGGCTAAGATGTCTGATCTGAGCATGATAGAGCGAGTATTGAATATCCCAGGAGCTACGCTCGAGTATAGCGACACGCTCAGGATGGGGTACTCTGGTGGCGATGCAGTACGAAGTGGCTAATAATATCTCATGGCTCAATACTACAACAATACTCTGACACTGGCATCGCATATAATACACTACGTCTCCCAGTAGTGCAGGCCTTACGTAGCAAAGAGAGAATGCATATTACTTAGTGTGGTGGGGGTGGGGTGGTGTCGAGTGCGACTGTTACAGGCGGTGGGTGTTGGGGGTTTTGGTTTATGTGGTGGGCGCATAACTGAAGGAGGGATAATTTGGTTGACTCGGGGGGGGTTGTTAATTCTTTGATTACATTGGGATGGGGATACGGGACGGGGGGTTTCAACGGGGGGGTGTGGGCGGTCCAAGGTTAGGAGGGTAGGGGGGGGGGGGGAGGGGGTGTGTGATTTTGAGTGGGCTAGTGACAGTGCGGGGCTAGAGTAGCGATCATTCAAGGGAGATGTGGAGGCGCTTACATAGAAGTGAGATTTGTTTTTGTTGTATTGTACAGGGGTGTTGTGGGGGATCTGTAACCGAGTCTTTGACGTCGCTCGTAGGGAATCTATCTGTGTATCTTGTGGTGGTTCGGGCGGCGGATCTTAGGTATGAGGTAGTCTTATAAAGATATATGAGTATATTTTATGTGAGTCACATGGGATAATACGAGACGATGTGTTTGGATGTAGTGATTCACACGGAAGTGGGGACATCCGGTAGAGTGTGTAAAGAATTCAGAAAGAGGTGGTGGGGGGATAATTCGGGACACTAAGTGTATTGGGCAAACGATTCACGGAACATCAGTCCCTAAGATTAGTATCATTAGGGGGGGGTAGCGATTGGATCCGGTTGTGTGGTTATAAGATAGTCTGTCTTGAGTTTCTGTTTTAGGGGAGTGGCGTGGTGGGGAGATGTAATGTACGGTCATGATGAGCTATTTGATGTGGTGAGGTGGGGAAAAAAACTTGTAGATCATTAGGGGTGGTGAGAATCTAGGGAGACGGGGGGAGTGTACAGAGTTGATCAACTCATACGGTGTATACACTGAGGGTATACATGGTGGTGATGTCTCACAGGGAGATAGGAGGTCTATGGAGTGAGGGCATGGGAGTGGAGGTGGAGTGGTGGGACATATTAAAGCATAGTATAAATGAATACCATTGTAATACAATAGCATACATGATAAACTAAATTAAATTCTCTAACAAAAAATAATATCCTGAGCATGATAACCCAGTCAATCATGGCTATTACTGACGCACAATCAAGCGCCGGGTGAGGAAAAGTACCTCACTACCTCAGAAAAAATCTTTTCTCAAAGTATCAATATTGTATAAATAGGGGCTCCCACTAGCGCACAATGAAGCGCTGGGCACAAAAACATTACAATGTCAAAAAAAAACAAAAACAAATTACTTTATCTCATGACTTCATATATCTCAAAAAAAAAAAGATTACAATATCGACATGTCTCGCAATGATAAGTTACGTAAAATAATGGTATCATTACAATATTATACTTTCAACATTGTAAAACACAGCATCATATTACTACTATAGTAAAGAAGTTATACCAATCATAATACAATATCTTCTAATATAATATCCTATATTAATGTACAATGTTGTTAACTATCTCGAACAAGTACAAATCAGAGATAAGTTCCGAAGTCTCAGACCATTCTGTAAGCAATAAGGCACAGAAGACATCTAAAGTAGCATCAAATGCCGAAAGAAAAGCAGGAACCGTCTTGACAAATCTGGTAAACGGTTGAGACCCTCAAAATAACAGCGCTGACTCTCATGGAACATCATACGCTGTGAAAAAATACAAATGAACATCTCTGTTTGATAACCGTAACTCTTATAATATATTGGTTATAATCAAACCCTCCTCCGTTACACTAAAACGGTAACCGAGAAAGTAGTACAAACTAATTTAGGATCATGAATTAGACAGGGTCATAAAAGTATCTGAGAAAATTAGCAGCATGTCATTTATGTAAAGAAAAGTCATGAGTATACACATGATATCCACGTCAAAAGGCAAATCTAGAGTTTGGTAATGACGACTAAGAGCGTCATGATGGTTGACAATCTGAGATTTAGTGCAAGACAAAGGAAATGCAGTAGACAAAGGCGTACATCTTAAAGGCTTAACTGACGTCATAGCCTGTGTACTGGACAAAGAAAAAAGCAAGAAATATACCATACAGATGTAAAAGCAGACAGTATTAAACTTGGACCTACGTCGAAGTTTAAAAGGAAAGCAGAAAGTACGACAAAAAGTCGTAAAATACGAAGATACTGAGCTAACCGGCCCAGTAAGAAAAGTAAAGATACTCATAAGGTATAGATATGTACTAACAACTAAGTTCGTACATGTGGCAAAGAAAACACTAGTCATTGCAGCAAAGAAGTTGCAATCAACGTGACTGGATATAGATTCAGTCATAGTGATGAAGTTAGTATGTGTGTCAGCCAAAATCGAAGGATCTTCTTCGTGACTGGATGTAGATTCCGTCGCAGCCACAAAGTCAGTGTGTATATCAGACAAAATCGAAAGATCTTCTTCCATAATAGTATTTAAAGAAGGATCAAAGTTAGAGCGACGACGTACTGAAGTATGTCGCACTGGGCTACAAGAAGCACCAACATTAGTATGATGAACACTCGTCTCATCAATACTGCCAAATTGCACAAAATTAGCAGAATGTATCACGTGAGAAGATTTTGACATAGTCCCTAAGGTAGAAGCAGTAAGGTGATGTTGCTGTTCCCAAGCAGCAATTTGTACCGGCGTACAAACCTTTACACCATGTATCTGTCCGACAGTAAGGTCGGCGATAGGTGCCCTGAGCAAACATGCGTGTATATAACCAGTAAAAAACGGTGTGGCAATGTGGATTATGACAGTCGGAAAAGTCTCAACTGTCCCACCGAATGTCACACATTTCACCATATTACCTGTAGCGCAAGATGTATGGACTAGAGACTGTCTAATTCCAACAGTTGCGCATCCAGAATCAAAGAGAACTGAAACTGGATTATAGTTCACAAACCCCTTATGTAGAGTAATGGACCCTCTTCCGTCATGCGCCGCTAAGGCAGGAAGAGGAGGTAGAGGATGACCGCAACTCAAGGTAGTTATAGCTGTAGGATTAAACAAAGTTGTGCACTCCGGGCATTGAGATGCCCTCTCAAAATCAGAAGCAAAGCAAGCACTAGCATTAGTGACACTTTTATTATTGTTACCTTGATTATTAACATCCTGAGGCTCTTGTTGAGCAGAGTTAGCATGGCGAAAGGATCTATTATTGTCGTGTTGCGATCTATCGTGGCTATTATTTCTATTGAAATTATTGCTCTGATTTGAATCCCAGTTTGCATTGTCGCGATTACTATTTCCCTTTTGATTAGAATATCTATTAAATGGGTTTTGTTGTCTCCGAGAGAAATTATTGTAGGGTTGATAATCTCTATCGTAGTTATATCTTCCAAAATTTCCATAATTATTGGGACCAAAATTTTGAGGACCATTGAATTGTCTCCAATTTCTTAAAGAAAGAGAATCACTACGTGATGAACCCCCTTGGTTCTGTCCATAATTACGATTATATCTACCACCAAAATTTCGATCAGCACTTTGAGATCTACGTCGCAAACTAGGACCATATGGCATTGCTGAAGCCACGGGTAAACCTTCTTTGACTTCAGAATTGCTAACTGTTACATTAGGATGTGCCGTGACGTATTGGCGACAGTATTGTTCCATATCTTTCAAATTTGGAGGCTTTCGCTCATGTAGAAAGGAAAGAAAGGATTTACTCACTGACGACATAACTGTGTCCCGGAGCAATAAGTCCTTAAGGGCTTCATATGTGTGTTCAGTTTTTGAAAGTTCAACCCAAATTGAAAACGTAAGGCTAATATCATATATAAAATCTGAAAAATCTTTCCCTGTCTCCGGCAATAGAGACTTAAAGCGTAGGCGATAACCTTCTTCATCCAGTTGGTATTTTTTTAATAAGGCAGCTCTGACCACATCATAGTTATTTGCGTCAGGACCTTCTAACATACTTAAAGTATTCAAAGCTTCACCCTTAAATAACTTCCTAAGTTGTTCACAATATTGCGATTTATCTACCTTATGAGATTCGCATGAAAGTTCAAATCTATTTAGATAGAACGAGATATCGTCACAGTTAGAGTTGAAAACAGGCAATTTAATATTATATGATTTAGTATTTGTCTTACTAGAAATTGTTTGATTGATTGTCTCATTTTGAGCATTACCCATATTCACTACCTTTATTTATTCCAGCTCCATAGCTAAGACTCTCTCGTCGTGTAACATTTTCGGTTTTTCAGCCTCCATTTCTATTTTTTTTATTTTCAGCCACTCTTTCTAATTTTTTATTTTCAGCTTCCATTTGCATCTGTATTTTTTTTATCTTCAGCCTCTCTTTCTAATTTTTTATTTTCCATTTCCATTTGGAATTTTCTCTCATCTGCCTGCATCTGCAATCTCCTGTCTTCAGCTTCCATTTTCTGTTTTTCAACTTTTACCTTCAGTCTTGCCAAGAGATTTCCCCTGTGCAATGAAATAATCCAAAGTTGACATTATGTCTAATTATATGAGATCAATAACCTGTGTAAATATATTATATGTGAAACTCACTTTATCCCAACTTAGTGGGTGACAAGTCTTTGCCCAAGAACTTGTATAATTACTTTACTTATCAATAATATAATTAATCACCTATATACTTATTGTGCATTATAATCTTGACAGTGTATGACACAATGAATAATATAAACAAGAAAGACAAAGGCAAACTATCTAGAACAAACGACAACGTTCGCAGGAATCAAATAAAGGAAAGAACTGAAATAAAGTGAAAAACTATTGCAAAATTTGCAACGACAGCTGCGAATAGGACGATGAGACAATGACAACACAGTGTATAAACGAAAAGTTGTAAAGAAGTAAATGATAGGAAGGGAAGGCGGACAAATACAAACAAATTAATGCAAAACTAAAGAATAGAGAAAATATAACTAAAACAACAATGGGACATCTCGGCACAACTAAACAATATTATCAAAGACTGAATTCGACGTAAACAGATTCTGCCCAAGAATGTAACAAGGGATCTTTTACGCTACGAACTCAGACAACACAGTCCCTAAAGAACGCTTTCGTAGGCCCTCGGTGAAGTGGGATATATCCTACGAAAGTCTCCCCCCAACCTGCCCGCTGAAATAGAACATATATGACATAAAAACAAGGAATATAAATGGGCTTATGTATTGAGGAAGGCCTAATTACCAACACAGAGACACAGTTTACAACAACAAACAGCCACTTATCTTAAACTGGCAAAAAATCCTGGCCTCCAGGATAGCAGCAATGATGTACATATAATACACAGTCCAAGGACCAGAGGATCCACCGCTGAAGGTGTACAGGAACTCTGTGACTCAAGGAACAGGTATATTCGACCACTCAGACCCTTGACATGTTGAACTTGCTCGCAGAAAATCAGAACTGGCAACACTGCAACTCGACTTGAATAACTTGTGCACAAAATTCCATACTGTGAACACTGTAAGTTCTGTTGGATTTCCGCATAGGAAACAAGGACTGGATTCTACTGTAGTAAGGTCGAGAGACTTCCGGGCAACGCCGGGTGCTTTCAGTTAATAATGTCCACTACTGTTGAACTTGAAAACATCACTGTTAATAGCCCCATCGAGCTGGCCAACCACTGTAGCGGTAAGAAGATGTATTGTGGCCACCACTGTAGCGGTAAGAAGATGTACTGTATTGTGGCCACCACTGTAAAGGTGTGTGTAGATGTGTCTATATTAGTCACGCTGATGAAAGACAATCAGCAGGTCGGGCTTACAGATGGCCGACATGGTGTGTGGTTGTATAGCTAAGTCAATGGACGCGAATGCGTGTAGTCCTAATATATTACAATGATGATCACACACACCAAAAGTACATATAATATTCAGGAAATGTTGAAACGGCTGTGGTACAGTTGTTTACGATTTATTACTACAAGGACATCTCTGATACACTGTCAATAGGACACGGTTTAAGCACATTGGTAAATCACAATAGTTCAATACATCCAATAGATCAATGACTCTTCTAAGCAAACTGCAGGTATCGCAGTGCTAATAATATCTCAATGGCTCCTCTAAGCAAACTGCAGGTATCGCAGTGCTATATATATCAGGGGGAACCTCCAACATTTTAATCTCACAAAACTATCTTATCCGTCCACACAGTCAGAAAAACATGGCGGAGCTCCTTCTCGGCAAAAACCCAGGGACGACTGCACGGGATTTGCCGTAACTCAGTCCCGCTCAACAATCACGCATGCGCGGATAACCGCAAGACGTGAGTTGCGCTCATACGAGAACCTTCTGGAAAGATCTCGAACGATATTCGAGAAAAAATCTCGATCAAATAATTTTAAACGCGCAAGTAATAAATCAAGGGAGATAACAACAAAATCTGACCCGACATGTAAAAATATTAATGTTTAAATCCCCTTGCTTAAAAAAAACTGACTTTAACTATATATATATATATATATATATATATATATATATATATATATATATATATATATATATATATATATATATATATATATATATATATATATATATATTTTTTTTTTTTTTCAACCACTCACATCTACACACACACACAGATAAGTGACGACAATTAGACGCACAAACGTGAAAACTATATCAAATGGAATAGGGATCTTTTGGGACAAGCTGACCAACACACGTAAATAAAGTTTATGTAAATTTTATTTATCATAAAGAACTTCACAACAGCAATATTTTTGAATATCCAAATCAAATACAAATAAACATAAGTTAATGAATTAATTAAAGAGTTAGACTCCTAGGTGTAATCCTCCCTTCCTCTGTTGAGACAAGATCCCATTAGACAAAAGTTATTAACCCCAAAGAGTCAAAGATTTATACACTATGGTCTAGTATATCCCTCTACAGTAAAGAACAGAGTTATACGTTAATCTCTTCTGGAAAAGGGACAGCATTAGCAAAACTTGCATAAAAAAATACACAAAGTGAGTACTTGGATTCCACAAGATATATATATATATGAGAATTATTCGTTCATCCTTCCTCTCTTCTCAGACGACCGTGGCCACGAGCATTCTTTCTTACCTAAATACTTGTGTTATATCTTCTGAAACAATCTTTAGGACACACACACACAGCAAATCCAGTGTTATTTTTGGCAAAGCGAACCCCAGCTCCTCAAAGACATGTTAATTTCAATTCTCCGGGGAGCGTTTCCTTTGTTATGTTTTATTTAGGATTAACTGTTTATGTCACATTAAATTTGTCCAGGTACGAAATTTAACAGCGCTCACAGTGTCAATAGCTTGAGGTTTCCAGTACATAGGAAATGTCAGGTTGGTAACTTCTCTCAGTATAAAAATTCTTGGTCACACCACAACTGGTCAAACCGTCGGGAGATAGTAATGTTTATTAAGTCACCGCAACGGGCTGACTGTAAATGAAATTTGCAAAGAACTCTGGATCTATATGCCCAGTTACAAAGTCACTCTTAATGTTCTTTGGGTGGTATTCTGTCTCTTTCTGGGTGTAAACCCAACCTCAGACAGTTTTTTTTTACTTCGAAGAAACCCAGATAATAATTAAATTGTTCTTTTGTATGGTTACTCTCAGATTTACATGGAAGCAGCCGGTAAGGTATAGGGTTTGACCCAATACTGTGTAAAGGAGAAAAAAATACAAATACTTAACCATAATATAGTATTCACAATCCTATCATTAACTAGCGTAAAATAGATAATATTTATCCACTTCGGTTATTTAACTTAAATTGAAACTACAAGCTTAGAGCTTGCCTCATCGTTTAAAAACTCCCGTGAAATAAATTCTAGTCATTTAAAAAAAAATCAATCATCATGAATTAGAAATAAATACATATTTCGTCAATACTCATGATGAACGTGCATTACTAGTTTGGTACAATATTCTCTGACTGGTTACTAGCTATTAATTAAATTTATTTTATATCTGGAATAGTTTAGCTAGAAATTATTATTTGTTCTGCTAGCCACTGTAGCACAGTAAAACCTAGAGAAATATAAATGACGGACCTATCTAGTAAATCACTCTGCACAGAAAATCTAGTGAAATATAATCGACGATATTACCACTTAAATCACTCAAACTACTAGTATAGTATTTACCTTCACACAAGCTTCTAAGACTATCTCCACCGAAAACTAAGAACTCTACTTAATACAAGTGATTCTAGAATCGTAGGTAGATGTCTTCTGAATCTTTGGCGGAACTGGATAAATTGAGTTAGAATGCTGGGGTTTATATATCTGAAATCAAAGGGAATATACACTATACACCGAAAACCAGACTCTCTGCCAGATTTAGCCCCTATGGGGAAATCTCTGCTCAAATTCTATTATCAAAAGGAATCTACACACTATTACCGCTGCAAATTCGAGCACCGAGCGAACGGTCTCTCTTTAGATCAGGCGTAACGTAATTGACCAGACCGTGCGAGATTTCTTCGATCGTAAAATCACACTATTTACCCCTGCAGACGTGGTCATTGAACGAACTCGAGCGAAGCCCGTCCTGTGATCTTGCTATTCTCACCGTGTTTAATTACTTTCAAACGAACAG
Organism: Oreohelix idahoensis; assembly: GCA_024509875.1. NCBI lineage: Eukaryota > Metazoa > Mollusca > Gastropoda > Stylommatophora > Oreohelicidae > Oreohelix > Oreohelix idahoensis. The sequence goes on along the minus strand of JAMPIV010002659.1, from coordinate 560,438 downwards.
TTCAGGGGAAGGTAATAGAAATTGTCTGCCCCTTTGTTCCAAAATTTCTGCTCTCAGATCGCTGTCTGATCTATTACCACGATTTTCAATCGCTGGCGTTAATAATTACAGCTCAACGTCGCTAATATGTCTGTTCGTGAGCATTCATAAAAGGAAATAGCGAACAGCAATAAAATGCGTGCTAAATTAGTAAAAGGGACAGATCTCTGAGTGTTAGAATGGTTTTATGTTAACAAACAGGCGTAGGTGAAAGCTAGGTAAAAGAAAAGTGTAGATAATGAAATAGATAGATGAAAGCTATTTTCATAATATGTCACATTTGTGTAGGCATAAATTATTCCGTGTACAGATAATGTATATTGATGTTGTGTATGCGGAGATCGCGAAGTGTGTGTGTATACAGGTTGCAGTATCTACAGGGATGTTGTAGTGTCTAAAGGTGTTGAAGACTGATGGTGCTAGAAGTGAATGAGTTAAGATTAAGTAGGCTTATAATAATGTATTTAGTTTAGCCTATCACTGGCATTGTGCTTCTGCATTACTTGTACGGGGTATGCTCAAGTAACTAAGTGTGAGATCAAATGCACATTGGCGACAGAAATCTTAGAAACTTATAGTTCTTGAAAGTTTGAGACTGTCTAAAGCAGGGGTGCGGCATAAGGTAAATACCGACCTACCAGTAGATCCAAGGGGTTGGCTTGGTAGCTCAATGGTGACGGAGGAGTGAAAGTGAAAACTAGATAAATTGCGGACAAACACTCTTCCAACGAGACTATAAGATCTTGTATTTCTGGACATGTGCTTTAATATAACCGATGGACCATGTGTATCGCACGATTCTTGTATATCTGGACATGTGCTTTAATATAACCGATGGACCTTGTGTATCGCACGATTCTTGTATATCTGGACATGTGCTTTAATATAACCGATGGCTCTTGTGTATCGCACGATTCGTGCATATCTGGACATGTGCTTTAATGTAACCGATGGCCCTTGTGTATCACACGATTCTTGTATCTGGACATGTGCTTTAATATAACCGATGGCCTTGTGTTTCGCACAATTCTTGTATATCTGGACATATGCTCTAATATAATCTATGGGCCTTGTGTATCATAAGATCTTGTATATCACTACATATGCTCTAATATAACAGATGGACCTTGTGTACCATACGATCTTGTATACCTGGACATGTGCCCTAATATAACCCATAGACCTTGTGTACCATAAGATCGTGTATATCTTGACATGGGCCCTAATATAACCTATATACCGTGTGTATCATAAGATCTTGTATATCTGGGCATGTGACCTAATTTAACCGATGAACCTTGTGTACCATACGATTTTGTATACCTGGACATGTGCCTGTTACGTGCAGTCTTTGATATCTTACAATATTATACATAGGTAATTTTTTAGTGCTTAAGGGAAAGTCATTATTGAGTTACTTCCCTTGAAAGTTGTGCCGTCTTTCGATCAAACTCCGCGGATAAATCCATTTTACTGCGATTTATTCGTTGTTTGGGTAATAATAGATTGTTCTTGCTTCAGAATATCTATGGCCTGAATTTATGTGTATTGTTTGTCTGAGTAGGACGAGTCTGTCTTATATCTGTATATCTTTACATATCTAAGTCGAACTATATGTTCTGTTGTCTCTAGAGAGGTCGAAGGCTATTCGGCGGATGTGTCGCTAGAGTGTGGTGTGATTTGGCTTCGTCCCGATAGGGACTGTGTTTTTCTATGTCGGCCTGTCGCCGGGAAAAAGTGATCTCAGTATTGGTGGGGAAAGTGATAGTCGTCTAAACCTATCGTGTATGCTTTACCCCAGTGTTTATTTGTATTGCCAAGGAATGGCAGTTTCATATTTTCTATACCAAGGTAATCAAAGATACTCTTATGAACTCTCGATCGAAGCCACCATTTTCGATAGTTACGATTTGAATGTCTAAGAGAATATATTTGACTCTATGAAAACGACTTCGATTCCTAGCAGCACTATATCCTGTAGATTGCAGTCAATTGTTCATGATCAAATCTACAGAGCAATGAAATGTTTTATGAATGACTAACTTTAGGACAGATTCATTATCTGTATCCAAACGTGAGTGACAGCTCACGAGTGAAGCCATCTTGGAACCAAAACATGTAGTGACTTTCAAGAAGAGAAAAGGGATGCCCGTATTATCGCTTGATCAGTCCAGAGATCACTGCTACACATGAGAACCCATTGCTAGCGGTTCAATATTATTATATGGAAAAATATGTGCTGAACATTATGTTGAAGAATCGTCGCTAGACGAGATTAGGTTTAGAAGCCATCTGAAATATTGTTTATAAGCTGACGTGCTCAGTCAGTGAAGTCAGATGATATATGTATGGGCGATACTGAGTGCTTGGCTACTGACAGTCCATTATACACTTATTCTACATGAGTGCCCATGTAACATTGCAAGACCATTTATCCACTGTACTATGATGTATTATGGCAACCTGTGATTTGTCACTATCTGTGCTGTCGAGTGTGTATGTCCAATTAAACTTTAGAAAAGGTACACAGTCGTTGGTGTCGATGACTTCCAGCCATACATGAGTGTGAGAAAAGAACATTTTTTGTCAACACCACGAACCTTTATCATCATTCGCACATTATACACTCAATCCATGTCTACACACCACTGCGTAGGTCAAGTTGACATTCCATACACTACAGTGGAGCAAACAACACCATAGAGATCTTATCAACTGATGATGATGATGATGTCTGCTTCCATCCACTTATATCTATCTTTTGGTGGATATCATTAACGGGAATAAAAATCCAACTTTATCAACCTTATCAACTGGTGGACCAGCTTTCTGGGTTTGACCTCGCAGAAGTTCAGAAGTCAACAGATTACCGATACCAGACCGTTTCCTGTGGCTGATACGACACACTTGCAGTATTGGTTTGCTCTTTGTCAACACTTCGTCACGTGACCTGTCAGGTGAATGCAGTATGTAGGTCAGCGTTGTTGACATTTTTTACATTAGACATTATAGAGTTTCACAGAACAGTTGGATCAATTCTTGTCAATGTTAACAGGAAGACAGTATGAGTGAACTAAGAAGTCCTATTTTCATCGATGGATCTTCTTGTTTTCCATATATGAACTTTAATATTTAAGGCCAGAATGTTTAATTGAATAAAGTGGCAGTTTGTTTGTTTTCATAAAAATAACTTTGCCATTACTGTAAGACTGAGCCTATTTTTGCAACACATACTATCATACACATAATTTATATATATTTATGTTTACATGTTATTTGTTTGTATAGTATGTTAGTTTCTATGTCAGCGGGTTGTGTTTAAGGTTGGGCGGCGTCCTCACAACAGAATATCCCACGTCATAGAGGGTCCGTTGTGGGCGTTTTCTATAGGTGCAATTTTCTTGATTGAAAATTTGCTGCGACAACTGTTGCTTTTGTGTTAGCTGTGAAGTCTGTAATTATTGTTATTTTTGTAATATTTCTTTGTTCTTTAGTTTTGTTTTGATTTGTTTGTAATTTGTTGGTCTAACCTTTTCTATCTTTCAGTTCTATTCACAATTTATATTCATATATTGTGACGTCATTTGTGTTGTTATTCTTTGCAGATTCAGTGTTTATTTTCATTGATTTCCCTATTTGATTTATTTTGATTTCTGCAAACGTTCTTGTATTGTCAGTCCTATTTGTACTTTATGTATTCTGTTGGTTGACATATGTTTTATATAGGTATATTTCATAAGACACAATTGCCTGTGCACTGCACTTGGATTATGGTATAAACCAGTACCTGATTATTATTACTATTATACAAGACCTTATTAAAGGCTTGTGACCCACAGATATTGGGATAGTATACTGATTAATCAAGTCATTGAGAACTTGTGGTATTATTATTGATTCAGGTGATTAGTATTATTGTTAGACATCATGGCTACATTAGAATACTTCATTACACAAGGGAAAGCCCTTGATAAGACTGGTCAACAATTAGAACAATGGGCAGTTGCTCAATATGACAAAGCATTAGCTGCAGAAGAGAAAAGATTAGCTGCAGAAGAAAGAAAAGCTATGGCGGAAGAGAAAAGATTAGAAAGAGAAGCTGAGGCTGCTGCTGAACAAAAGAAATTGCAGATGCAGGTGGAGGAAAGGAGATTTGAAGCTGAACAAAAAAAAATTAGAAAGAGAAGCTGCGGCTGAACAAAAAAGATTAGACAGGGAAGCTGAACAAAAAAGATTAGACAGGGAAGCTGAACAAAAAAGATTAGACAGGGAGGCTGAACAAAAAAGATTAGATGCTGAAGAGAAAAAAGCAATAAGAGAACATGAATTTGAGTTAGAGAAATTGAGATTGACAAGTATGAGTAATGTTAATCAGGCATCTAGTGGTAATGGTAAACCTTCTACTTACAAGGTTAAGGTTCCACCGTTCAATCAGTCCAGTGACGATATTACATTCTGGCTGGATAGATTTGAACGTTCTTGTCGTACACATAATGTGGATAAATCACAATACGCTAATCAATTATCAGAAAACTTGAAAGGTGAATCTTTGACTAGATTATGCCTTGTAGGAGAAGCAGATAAGGATAATTATGATGTCATTAGGGCGGCTTTGATAAAAAAATATCAGCTAAGTGAGGAAGGCTATCGCCTTTTATTTAAAACGATGGTGCCTGAGACGGGTGTAGAATTCTCAGAATTCACTGCAAAGGCACGTCTCACAGTTGATCGTTGGATTGAGCTTTCCAAAACAGAAAAAACGTATGAAGGACTTATGGATTTGTTGCTCAGAGATAAGATTATGTCATGTGTGAACAAACCTTTCCTTGAATTTATACATGAGCGTAAACCCAAATCTCTAAAAGAAATGGAAGAATATTGTTCCCAATATGTCACTGCACACCCCGACGTGACTTTTGGCAACACTAAGATTAAGGAGAGTATGCCAGTTGCTTCAGCAACACCATACAATCCCAATTATTCACACAGATTTCAGGGACCTCAAAACAGATTTGATAAAAAAGGTAACCATAATAGTTATCAAAACCAAGGTAACCAATCATTTCAGGGTTCTTCTTCAAAGAACTGGAGACGACCTGATAGCTCTCGACACAGGGGTGGTCATAATTATAGGAATTTCCGTAGAGGAAGTAATTATAGAAACTATCAGGGTTATCCGTCTTGGAGTCAACAAGATCATAATTACAGAGATACTCATTATAATGAATATGATAATGGTAACCAAGGGAACTATGACTCAAACCCAAATAGGGGTTACAATAGAGGTAACAATAACTACAGAGGTGATAATAACCGAGGTAGATCTCAATACAAAAGACATAAACCACATTTTCAGGCAAACTCTGCACAACAAGAGTCCAATGAAGCCTATAAACAGAGTAAAGATAATAATGATGCTAGTAATATGGCATGTGCCGCTTTTGATTTTGGGAGAGCATCTCAGTGCCCCCAATGCAAAACGCTATTTGAGCCAACCACAGTGTCTACTTTAAGCTGTGGCCATCCTCTTCCTGCTCTTCCGGCATCAGTCGCGCATGATGGAAGAGGTTCTCTTGTCTTACATAAGGGTTTAGTGAATAACAATCCAGTCTCTGTGCTATTTGATTCTGGATGCACCACAATTGGTGTTAGGCAGTCACTCGTAGATCCTTCCCGTGCCACTGGACAAGTAGTCAAATGTGTAACATTTGGCGGCACATTAGAGAAATACTCTACTGCTATCATTAGGATTGCTACTCCTTTCTTTACAGGAGATGTACACGCATGTCTTCTTCCGAATCCGATCGCTGACCTCATCATCGGTCGCATTCATGGAGTCAAAGAATGCACTCCGCAACAAATTTCCACGTGGGAAAGGCAAAACATGCAGATTGCTAACGCTGTAGTCACTAGAGCTCAGGCTCTTAATATGCCTCAAACTTCATCTATTGAAAATAATGAAGTGCATAACCAAGATAATCCCTTGGTAATTTCTCGTGACTCGTTTATAAAACAGCAAGAAGATGATCCCACTCTGAAGAAATTCTTCATTCTTGCAACTAAAGGTGATCCGAATAAAGACACAAGTCGTAAATCGTGGATTACAAAGAAGAATGGCGTACTTGTACGTATGGTTCAAGACTCCATTACGTCAAGTCATTCTCAAATCCTGGTTCCCAAGAATTTGAGAGTTAAAATTTTGCAGCACGCTCACGACTCTCAGTGTGCTGACACATGGGTTTTTCCCGTACTAAGTCAAGAGTCCTTGCGGCTTTCTTTTGGCCATTGGTAAACAAGGACATACGGATTTATTGTCGATCTTGTAAAGTATGTCAGGAAGTTAAATCCAAAGGTCCACGGCATGCTGCACCCATTCAGGCGGCGGACATTCCTATTCGGCCGTTCCAAAAAATGGCCATAGACATAATTGGTCCATTTAAGATCAAGTCTGCCAGAGGACATCAGTTTATCTTGACGTGTGTTGATATGTGCACACGTTGGCCAGAGGCTATTCCTCTGAAGAGCATTACTACTGCTGATATTGCAGATGCTCTTTGGCTTATATTTTCTCGTCTGGGGTTCCCCGGAGAGATATTGTCAGACCATGGCACCCAACTAATATCAGATACCATGTCTCAAGTAATGTCTACTCTGCAGATAGATAGATCTTTAAGTAGTATCTACCATCCAATGTCTAATGGTATGGTCGAACGCCTTAATAGAACACTTAAAAACTTACTGGGGAAGATAACTGAGGATCATCCTCAGGACTGGGACAGAGTTTTACCTGCGGCCCTCTTCGCTTACAGAGAGGTACCCAATGAACATACGGGATTTTCTCCCTTTGAACTCGTCTTTGGCGCGCGTCCGCGTGGCCCTATGTCGTTGCTTCACGATCTCATAACATCTGACAATATTGACGATGACACAAAGTCATCCTACGAATATGTCATCGCGTTGAGACAAAAGATTATCGAAGCATGCAAATTAGCAACTTCTTCTTCTGAATTTGCGAAACAGAAGGCAAGGCAATTTGCCAATAAGAAGAGATGCTTACGACAACTTTGTCCTGGTGACAAAGCATTTGTATTACTACCTTGTAGGGAAAACAGATTACTTATTTCTTGGAAAGGTCCGTACGATATAATATCGAAAATTTCCGATGTCGACTATATTGTCGATATTGATGGGAAGCATAAAACCTTCCACATCAATATGCTTACTGAATTCCATGAACGTCCGGATTATTTGCAACCCATTTTTCCAAGCAACGGACAATTCTCCAGTACCACATGGTCATTACTCATCACTGTCCGTGATACAGGATGAGGAAACAAGTTTCTCAGATGTAAATCTTCCTCTTCCAATGATCCCACTTCATTCCAGTGAATCATGGAAGAACGTTACTGTCTCTCCTGATTTGTCTCTAGGAGAACAGCGACAAGTTTCAACTATGTTGCAAACATTTCAGGATGTACTCACTGACATCCCTGGACAAACGAATGTCATTCAACATGACATTGTTCTAACTGACCATACTCCTATTAGGATTAGACCTTATCCTATACCTATACATTTTCAAGCACAGGTCGAGAAAGAGTTGGATGAGATGATAGATTTGAAAATAATCGAACCATCCACCTCTGCATATTCTTCGCCGATGGTTATTGTGCGTAAAAAAGACAATAACATACGTCTTTGCGTTGACTATCGAAAATTGAATCAAGTAACTAAGTTCGATGCCGAACCTATGCCTTTACTGGAAGAGCTACTTACTCGACTCTCCAAATCTCATTTTTTCACTAAACTTGATTTGTCTAAAGGATATTGGCAAGTTCCGTTATCTGAACGCGCCAAACCTCTCACGGCTTTTTCAACACCTAGAGGTTTGTTCCAATGGAATTTTATGCCTTTCGGTCTTATGAACGCACCAGCTACGTTCGTACGCATGATGCGCCGAATCCTATCTTATCGGTCAGATGTCATTGCATATCTAGACGACATCTGTCTTTTCAGCGATACTTGGGAAGATCACTATTCAGGGTTAGATAATTTGCTGTCTACTTTGCGTGAGCACAACCTGACAGCGAAACCCTCTAAAGCCTATATTGGTTTTAGCGAAATTTCTTTCCTAGGCCACCGAGTTGGTCATGGTTTCCTAAAGACAGAGGACCATAATACTAGTAAGATACTTAACATCTCAATCCCTAAGACTAAAAAACAGGTGAGAAGTCTGTTAGGTCTTATTCAATTTTATGGCAGATTCATTCCGAATCTATCCTCTATCATGGCACCTCTCTCAACACTTCTAAAGAAAGGTTCGCCTAATGTGGTCCACTGGTCTCAGGAATGCCAATGCTCTCTGGATAAGATTAAAACACTGTTTTCAACACCACCTATTTTAGTGCTACCCACTAAAGATAAGACATTCGTTCTTCGTAGTGACGCTTCATCCACTGGGATTGGAGCGGCACTAATGCAAGAGTACTCTGGAACTCTGCATCCTGTAATGTATATTTCCAGAAAACTTAATGCGGCAGAAAGGAATTATTCGGTTTTAGACCGTGAGCTATTAGCTATGGTTTGGTCGATCCTCAAACTACAGAGATTCCTTCTAGGCGCACATTTCATAGTAGAAACCGACCAAAAAGCTCTTACTGCTATACAGAGTAAGAATTTGAAGAGCTCGAGGTCTACTCGATATGCAATTGCTCTTCAACCTTTTCATTTCTCTGTGCGAGCTATTCGTGGATCAGATAATGTGATGGCAGACATTCTGTCAAGATGCCCACATGATTCCACATAACTATTAGGGCTTACACTTCTTGATATGTCTAGTTCTATAGTAGTTCCTTTTCTATATCATGATAGATACACATTTGTAATTTAATAATATAATGATTGTATCACTACATAGCGGTTCATTGATGTTTATTCACCGCTGTGCTTTGATGATTTTTTCTTCATAAATCATAAATTTAAGATATCTAATGCGAAATGATGATATGAATTTTTTAGGCATTGTGTAATTGCCAGAATTGTATTATACTTTGATGACACCTTCCTGGAAAAATATACTTGTAGAGAAATAATTTCTCTCAGTTTATGAGACACATTCTCACCAGTCGCTCCATAAGTCGACTTAGCCTCATATTAGGCGTTATAGGTATTCCTGATATTTTCATCTGCGCATTATTCATGCGTTGTGAGCCTATTGTACGTTGCTCCTAGATGTATTTCAAAAAAAAAAAAAATGTTCCATTTTTTTTTTTCCCGGGAGGTGTGGTAAGACTGTTACGTGCAGTCTTTGATATCTTACAATATTATACATAGGTAATTTTTTAGTGCTTAAGGGAAAGTCATTATTGAGTTACTTCCCTTGAAAGTTGTGCCGTCTTTCGATCAAACTCCGCGGATAAATCCATTTTACTGCGATTTATTCGTTGTTTGGGTAATAATAGATTGTTCTTGCTTCAGAATATCTATGGCCTGAATTTATGTGTATTGTTTGTCTGAGTAGGACGAGTCTGTCTTATATCTGTATATCTTTACATATCTAAGTCGAACTATATGTTCTGTTGTCTCTAGAGAGGTCGAAGGCTATTCGGCGGATGTGTCGCTAGAGTGTGGTGTGATTTGGCTTCGTCCCGATAGGGACTGTGTTTTCTATGTCGGCCTGTCGCCGGGAAAAAGTGATCTCAGTATTGGTGGGGAAAGTGATAGTCGTCTAAACCTATCGTGTATGCTTTACCCCAGTGTTTATTTGTATTGCCAAGGAATGGCAGTTTCATATTTTCTATACCAAGGTAATCAAAGATACTCTTATGAACTCTCGATCGAAGCCACCATTTTCGATAGTTACGATTTGAATGTCTAAGAGAATATATTTGACTCGATGAAAACGACTTCGATTCCTAGCAGCACTATATCCTGTAGATTGCAGTCAATTGTTCATGATCAAATCTACAGAGCAATGAAATGTTTTATGAATGACTAACTTTAGGACAGATTCATTATCTGTATCCAAACGTGAGTGACAGCTCACGAGTGAAGCCATCTTGGAACCAAAACATGTAGTGACTTTCAAGAAGAGAAAAGGGATGCCCGTATTATCGCTTGATCAGTCCAGAGATCACTGCTACACATGAGAACCCATTGCTAGCGGTTCAATATTATTATATGGAAAAATATGTGCTGAACATTATGTTGAAGAATCGTCGCTAGACGAGATTAGGTTTAGAAGCCATCTGAAATATTGTTTATAAGCTGACGTGCTCAGTCAGTGAAGTCAGATGATATATGTATGGGCGATACTGAGTGCTTGGCTACTGACAGTCCATTATACACTTATTCTACATGAGTGCCCATGTAACATTGCAAGACCATTTATCCACTGTACTATGATGTATTATGGCAACCTGTGATTTGTCACTATCTGTGCTGTCGAGTGTGTACGTCCAATTAAACTTTAGAAAAGGTACACAGTCGTTGGTGTCGATGACTTCCAGCCATACATGAGTGTGAGAAAAGAACATTTTTTGTCAACACCACGAACCTTTATCATCATTCGCACATTATACACTCAATCCATGTCTACACACCACTGCGTAGGTCAAGTTGACATTCCATACACTACAGTGGAGCAAACAACACCATAGAGATCTTATCAACTGATGATGATGATGATGATGTCTGCTTCCATCCACTTATATCTATCTTTTGGTGGATATCATTAACGGGAATAAAAATCCAACTTTATCAACCTTATCAGTGCCCTAATATAACCCATACACCTTGTGCATCATACGATCTTGTATATCGTAACATGTGCCCTAATATAACCTATGGACCTTGTGTATCATACGATCTTGTATATCTGGACATGTACCCTAATATAACCCATGCACTTTTTGTACCACAACATCTTATATATCTGGGCATGTGACCTAATATAACCGATGGACTGTGCCTAAACACAATTGAACGTACCTCGTCAGAACGAGGCGTGACTCCTATTAATTTAAAACTTAAAAATCAAAAGCATTATTTTCTCCCACAGTCGCAGTAAAAACTCAGAGAAAATGCACTTTTTTCGTGAGCTGCATGAGATAAGAACGCGATCTTTTTTTTTTTTTTTTTTTTTGAAGTGAATTTAGCAGTCTGTAAAATATATTTCAATCTGAGTTTCCCACCTTTTGGGTTGATGGAACTGTAGGAAACAGATGTTCCGAGCGAGAGAGAGAGAGAGAGAGAGAGAGAGAGAGAGAGAGAGAGAGAGAGAGAGGGAGAGAGATCGATCAAAGTTACTTACAGACTGCGCTTATTCAATGTTCCAAATACTCTAAAACCTGGTTACAGGCTGCGTTTATTCAATGTTCCAAATACTCTAAAACCTGCTTACAGGCTGTGCTTATTCGATGTTCCAAATACTCTAAAATCTGCTTAAAGGCTGCGCTTATTCAATGTTCCAAATACTCTTAAATCTGCTTAAAGGCTGCGCTTATTCAATGTTCCAAATACTCTAAAACCTGCTTACAGGCTGCGCTTATTCAATGTTCAAAATATTCTAAAACCTGCTTACAGGCTGCACTTATTCAATGTTCCAAATACTCTAAAACCTGCTTACAGGCTGCACTTATTCAATGTTCAAAATACTCTAAAACCTGCTTACAGGCTGCACTTATTCAATGTTCCAGGTACTCTAAAACCTGGCTACAGGCTGCGCTTATTCGATGTTCCAAATACTCTAAAACCTGTTTACAGGCTGTGCTTATTCGATGTTCCAAATACTCTAAAACCTGCTTAAAGGCTGTGCTTATTCAATGTTCCAAATACTCTAAAACCTGGTTACAGGCTACGCTTATTCGATGTTCCAAGTACTCTAAAACCTGGTTACAGGCTGCGCTTATTCGATGTTCCAAGCACTCTAAAACCTGGTTACAGGCTGCGCTTATTCGATGTTCCAAGTACTCTAAAACGTACTTACAGGCTGCGCTTATTCAATGTTCCAAATACTCTAAAACCTTCTTACAGGCTGCGCTTATTCGATGTTCCAAATACTCTAAAACCTGAACACAGACATGATTTTAATCGAGGTCGATCTTTACAGAGCCGAGTGTTTCTAAAGTAGGCTGCCACAACTCCTGGGTTGCCTGCAGCTTGCCTAGAGTGAAAAAACTTCGTTATAGTTCAAAATGTTAGTAAATGAAGCAATTGATGACCGTTACAATGTCTCTGTTATTTGGACAGTATACACAAGCACACAGTCTCAAGATGGCGGAAGTTATAACGAATGTTCAATCAATCAAATCAATACCCTTTAGCTCTACAAGGAGCATAGGCCTTCAATAAACACATGCCAACGACTCCTTTCACGTGCCATCAACTCAAGTTCTTTCCACGTCTTCCTCATTATAACGAATATTACTACCGTGAAAATATTTTTTTGTTTACTTAACTGCGCTCTATCGATCAGTTTTCAAAACAGTTAATTGTTTTTCTTACCATACATTCACGCAAAGAAGTTATCGATTACGAATCGAACTTTTATATTCGACACGACATAATAATTGTTATGCCGTTTGTTTTATTATTTCCAGTTCTATAAAATCAGACATTTCTAAGTATCACACGGAGTACCCTACGTTATATGCCTCTCACATTTCGGTTTTTTTTTTTTTTCAGGCGCTCGAATTCAATGAACGTACAGGAAATTGAGTTAGCAGTGCCTGGACTCATCCCTCTCTGCTCCTTCCCTTACTTCACAGACGACAAACCTAGTTCTACTAGCCACAGAACTTCGTGTCCCTCAGTACCCCATCATTGACAGCCAGGTCACGTGTTTTGAAGCTAGATTGTCATCTTTAGCTACTCGCCCAGAATTGAGTCTGAAATCCTGGACAAATTTGTCTTTTTTTTTTTGGGGCTGTTTTTGTTTCGTGTGGACTTACAGAGGCTGTGTCTTGTGAAGGAATCTATAGCCAGGAATACAGCGGCAGTGCCAGTTTGTGGTTTGGCGGATATGTTGTGCAGTTGTTGTAGTTGGAAGTAATACATTTGTGCACGCACGCAAAGACATTGATCGTCACGAAAGATGGCAGCATTCATAGCAAAACAAGTTGTTGGGGATAAATTGTCTTCAGTAAAAGGTAGGTAGCAACGTTAGTTTTCATCACCATACTTTCCATCATCACCATCATCGCTAGAAATGTTTTCGCAACCAGGATCACACATATTGATATCAACATAAGTAAGTGTATAACAATTATGAAGATGTTAGTTAGTTGCTGTTAATACCACCACCCCAAACTGTGTGTGGTGTTTTCTTTTGTTTTTGAAACAACACAACAACAACAACAACAACACACGCACACAGACACACCACACGTTCAGTATCAGAATCATTCGTATCATTGATTTATTCATACCGGCATTTAACATTCCGCTACAGGTCAATAACTTCAACCAGCCATTTTTCCTTTGTTTAGTCCATTTATTTTGTGGTGAATGATGGAGAACTGCCAAAATTCTAATCACGTATTAGTGCAGGATTCTATATTGTTAAATTTTAGCGATGAATTTCTATGGTTGAACATTCCAGTTATACATTTCTTGTAGTGTAGAATTTTGAACTTTGTAATTATTATCGTAATTGTATTTATGACTCCTGATAGATAATGTAGTAATGAATGTAGCTGGTCCCCTTATGGAAACCTGCACAAAAATATGAATACTCTCTTCCACCGGTTGTTTCTGTTGACATTTGTTTTACACGATGACATTGCCAGTCCCATGAATAATTTTATTTCAGTCAGCTCATACGACATGCATGAGGAAACAGTAGGCATATTCTTTCTTTCTCTCCTCACAGATATCGTGGAAATTATCCTTATTATTCTTTTTGTTCCTTACGGAGCATGGAGCCACTAAATAGCTGATCGTCTTGCAAGAAGCCTCAACCAAAGTGTTCATGGTTTCGTTCATCAGTGGTTTCTGTAGCAATTTGTTTAACGTGATAATGTTGCCAGCTCCAATTGCGACTTATGTTAGTCGCTGGAAGAAGCAGAAGGTCTTTCTTTTTTTGTCAGTTCAGAAACTCCGTAGAAATTATTTTCATTTCAGTCCGGCAGTCGTAAGAGGAGACTAACACGAGCTTGTGTATTGGGCTAGGAATCTCGTCATGTACAACAAACTGCTACAGACATCACCCATGCAAGAAAACATGAGTGCTTTGATGCAGGCTTCCTGCTATGAAACCAGCTGTAGTGGGAGATCCATGGTCCACTGAGAGCGAAATAAGAAATGAATAAATGATTTATTTGTGTGCTTCTGTGGTGTCAATCTAGTGTCATTTATGTTTGTTCAATTTTTTTTTCCCTCTGCTACAATGTGTCTTCATAATTTACCGAATATTGACATTATCGCATTGGAGTGTAGGAAGATAATTGTGTTTCTGTTGATCGAAATCGATATCATTGCACTCTGGTAAACCCATAGGTGCTCAGTCTCCCTCATGCAAATGTCGAAAGGTATGAATTATGTTCCTGTAGCACGATCGTTGTATACATGCCGGATGCATCCTCTCATTTGTTCATTGCTACCAGTTTTACGTTTGCTGCCAAATTCCAGAAATCTTAGTCTTGTTGATTCATCGACTGCAGCGCCGCTCTCTAACAGGCGATCATTAATTGTCCTCAGTATCTCTTCTTTATCCATATGCAGTTTCCCCCACCTGTAGCCCCCTTCAGTCATACCTGACTATGGGAAAACGCCATTAAGGTGATAGCACTCAGCTGCTTTTTTCCGGTGGTGTTCCTTTCGTCGTGTTCTTTTCTCTTCTGCTTGTTGTGAGAGCTTCCTTTCGCCCTGTCTTATGTGGCGCCATAAGTATCATCGCCATTTGTACGATAGGCATCTTCATCCTCCCATGTAGCTGGATTTATGTCAAATGCCTTCATGTCTCTCTTGCATACATCGTTGAACGTCAGCTGGGGTCGTTCGGCTGTTCTTTTGCCATCTGCCAGTTGTCCGCAGAAAATATCTTTCTGAATGCGACCATCTTCTATACATCGGACATGGCCAAGCCAGCGTAGCCTGCACTGTCTAAGCAGTGTATATATGCTTTGAAAGCCAGCACTTAACAGCATCTCGACATTTGTCACTATGTCCTTCCAAGAAATACCACCTACCCCCACTGTGGAAGTTAATATTGGGGCAAAATTCTTGTGTTACTGAGCTTGGCTAATTTTCACAGGTTTATGTGGCAATTCTTTAATATGGTGAGGCTGCCATCCACTTCTGCACTTGTGCATCAATAAATAATTCATGCATATCAAAATGCAAATGCAAAAATATAAAATGTATATGTTACAACTTACGCTCAATGGGTTAAGAATTATATCCAGAATTGATACACAAAAATGATGTAATATGTCGTACTCCTGTTTCATGTGCAGTCGTCCCTCAGGTGGATAGATTTAATGTTTTACATATATAATCCTAACTGTTAACACAGGAGGAAAGTTCCTTGGACTGGTGGCTCTAAGTACTATATTTGAAGTTTTCTCCTTTCTAATTATAGAAGGTACTCCTATCGTTATGGCCTGTGCTGTAATGGAATCCTAAATATTACTCGTTATTTATGGCTGTCTGTGATCTTCTGACGAAAGTAAGGGATGCAGTGGGGAAATCTTAAACCGCATTAGGTTTTAATGTTAAATTTAAATTTTTGCTCACGCATAAATGGCGCCTTGTGGTGGCTCTGTTTGGGGAAACCCAATAATACATTTAATTTAGTTAAATTTCAAATCTTAAACCAACCCCCAAGGTAAGGAGTCTTATTTTTAGTAAACTTTATCCCACTCCCCTCATCTGAACATTATTCCCTGGCCATATAAGGTCGGGTTTTCGACCAGGTAGAGGCACTAGGGATCATATATTCAACATGAGGATCATCATAGAAAAGTGTAGAGAATTCAACGTTGACCTACATACTTGTTTCATTGATTACACAAAAGCTTTCGATTGTGTACAACATCAGCAGTTATGGGCTATTATGAAAAATATGGGATTTCCAAACCACCTTATACAACTCATCGCACTGCTGTACCAAGAACAACAGGCAGCCGTAAGAATAGAGGGGGAAACATCAGAATGGTTTGAAGTACAGAAAGGAGTAAGACAAGGCTGTACCCTTTCCCCTTACCTGTTTAACATTTATGCCGAGAATATCATGAGAAACGTAAGAGATGATCAAGAACACACAGAGTTTGACTCATTTAACATCGGCGGGTACCAGATCCCGGAAATCAGATAGGATGACGACACAGTCCTCCTATCGACCAACCCAGAAGGACTTGAACAATTACTTCTGTCCACCAAAAAACACAGCGAGGCCCAGAATCTATACCTAAACACCAAGAAGACCAAAGTATTGACAACAGACAAAGTAAAGACCAAACCAGAAATAGAAATTGATAACGAAGAACTGGAAAGTGTCAATGAATTCGAATACTTAGGATCAATCATTAACAGCTCTGGCGACTGTGCAGTAGAAATTAAAAGAAGACTTGCAATTGCTTCACATAAGCTAATACAGATGAAAAACCTATGGCAAGGCACAAGCAAAGAAACAAAGTTACAACTGATCAGAGCATGTGTATTCCCAGTAGCAACATACGGCTGCGAGACTTGGACACTCAATAAAACAGTTGCAAAAAAGATTACATCATTCGAAATGAAATGCTACAGAAGGATGTTGAGAATACCCTGGACAGAAAAAAAGACCAACAGAGAAGTACTGCACTCACTAAATGTACAGGAACATTGGCTCCTAAATACCATCGCAATAAGGAAGCTGAAATTTTTCGGTCATATAAAAAGACATAATAGTCTGGAAAAAACAGTGATGGAAGGCATGGTCCCTGGAAAAAAGGGGAAGGGGTCGACCTAGACGACGGTGGACCCAGGACATCACAGAGAGTCTGAACTTGTCTTTGGCTGATGCAGGTCGACTTGCCCAGAATCGTGATGCGTTCAGAGCAGCTGTAATGGAGACAACGTTCTGGAAAGAATACGCCACATGATGATCATATAAGGTATTGCCACTGTACGTGTCATTTTACCAAAATCATTATATCAGCGGCCTGTCCTTGATTGCTACTTCTGATAAATCTCTTCTAAGATTGTTATAATCCTATAGTTGTTTATTACAACCTGCCAACTGCTAGAAGCGATTATATCATTTCCTCGTGGTATCTATTGTCCAGATTGTTAAATCGCTATAAACATAAGGATGGGCTGCGTTTTTGCTCGTGGCTTCCACGTTATCTCTTTAATGACAAATCTGATTTATCACTATTAGACTCATCACCAGATAAGCAGAAGTAGTTATGCGATCTAGTGCATGGAAGGACAGCTTAATCCGTCTATTGCTGACGATTAATCAAATAAGTCAAGGTGGCTTTGTTTTCACTTCTTGCTAAGCGCTGAAGGTCACAAAGGAAAATAAACAGGTCAGAAAGGTAGCGAGACGGTAAAGTACCTGGGGTCAACCCAGCAAGACAAACATAATATCGATAGGTGCGGACGTAAGCAAAAGATAATGAGCGGATGAAAGGGAAGAAGGAATGGCACAGGGTAGGGAGCAAAAATGGTTACAGAAAAAAAAATACAGGTTGAAACATGACTCGTCACAGTACTTATTGATTGATTGATTGATCAGTGTGATGTATAGAAATGTTTCGGTAAACACAATGTTTAGAAAGTATATTTAAAAATGGATTACATGTTTTTATGAAAACTAAACCTGAACGTGTCCCGTGTAGCTCCTGGGGGGGGGGGGGGTCTAAGAAAGAATAGGACTACTGCACACTCAGGCATGTCGTACAAGGCTACAAAAATATGAGGCTGTGCAGGAGGTTGGCCACCTGCTCACGTCA
This sequence comes from Oreohelix idahoensis, assembly GCA_024509875.1. Taxonomy (NCBI): domain Eukaryota; kingdom Metazoa; phylum Mollusca; class Gastropoda; order Stylommatophora; family Oreohelicidae; genus Oreohelix; species Oreohelix idahoensis. The sequence continues at coordinate 542,460 of JAMPIV010002659.1, read as the reverse complement.
AACAAAGTGTCACAAAAACCACAGCTACAACAACATTTGAATGTTAGGTCCAGGCTTCCTGTAAGGGCACTAGCTACAGTGGTGTTTACATGCTCCTCCAGGAGCGCAAAGGAAAATGATGATGATGATGATAATAATGATGATAATGATGATGAAGATAATAATAAGGATGATGATGATGATGAAGATGATACTAATAATGATGATGATAATAATGATGATAATAATAATGAAGATTATATCTGAAACATATGTGTCCGCTAGAACTATGATCAGAAATATATGTGTCAACATTGTATCTGGAAATAGTGTGCTTGAATATCGTGATAATTAAAAATGATGGGACATAATAACATTGTAGTAGATTTTAGATATGTATTTAAGATATATTTTGGTCCCGTCTGAATAGAACTGAAAAAGGTGGTACTCAGTGAGAGGTAAGGTAAAGACATAGATTTCACGAGTGAAATGGTGAAAAGTAGAGTCTGTCCCTGGATTGAGAAGATACTCTAGTCCAGCCTATCATTTACGACTGAAATTAGTTGATCAGACAGTATACCTCTCTATATATATGAACATATACACTATAACCACTCACATACACACACACAGATACGTGACGACAATTAGATGCACAAACGTGAAACTATATTAATGGTGTAGGGATATTGGGACGAGCTGACCGACACAGGTAATACGTTTTATGTTAATGTTTATTTATCATAAAGAAACTTCACAACATTTATTATAAAAAAATTATCAGAATATATAAATCATAGGTTACAGAATTAATAAAGAAATACACATATAAGTGCACTCCCCTCTGTTGAGACAAGTTCCCACAAGAAGAAGTTAATTAACCCCCAAAAGGTCAAAAGATTAGCACTATGGTATAGAATTTGTCTATACTGTAAAGAACAGAGTTTCTAGTTTATCTGTTCTGAAATGAACAGTATTAGCAAACATAAGAAGAAAAAAACAAACAAAGTGAGTATATTAGTTATACAATATAAGAATTATTCATCCCTGCTTTCTCTCGCTCTGACAAACATGTGATCACATTTTCATTCTCGCTTACCAAATAAGTGTTGACAACAGCTTGAACATATCTCCATGCTCCAGGTAACAGATTCAGTGTCGGTTCTTTTGGCAAAGTAAGCCCCAGTTCCTCAAATGACTGATTAATCCTATTATTTGGTGAACGCTTACTTTGTTACTTATTATTATTGACTCTGTTCGTCACAGCAATTAGTCCAGGTATGAAACACAACTTTGAGATCAAATGTTACAGTGTACAGTAGCTTGAAAATATTCGATAGTTAAATAGAATGTCAGGTAGATAAATCTTTTCTGTGTAAATCCTCGCCACAACACAGTGATCAGTAGTTGGAAATGTTAAATTTTATAACTTCGCCACAGCGGGCTGAATGTACATAAAATTGGAAAAGAAATCTGGGTCGCTAAAAGCCCAGTTATTGTTATTCTTAGTGTAATATATTTGTCTGCTCTCTCTCTCTCTCTCTCTCTCTCTCTCTCTCTCTCTCTCTCTCTCTCTCTCTTTAAGTGAAACAAGAGGCCAACCCGGTCAACCTTGGAGACCCGAAATATTTTACATAAGAATGTTTCTTCTTGTATTTGTTGGACTAGACATAGACCCTTTTCTCAGATTAAGGTGCAGGCCGCTGGTAGGTTTTGGGTTGTGACCCGTACTAGAATTATAGGAAGAAAAACGCAACATTTAACCACAATCAGTATTCTATCCTAAAAATAACCCGCGTAGAGGTATAATTTAATATCCACTCGGCTATTAAGTATAAATTAGAAAAACACAAGTGAATATCTTATTTATCGTTTAACAAAAGCCCCGTGAAATAAGCGCTAGTCATTTATAAAATTGCTCATAATGAATTAGAAATAATTATTTATTTCGTCAGTACTCATAATGAATAGTGCATTTACTAGTTGACCAAAATATTTCTTACTCGTTAATAGCAAGTAATTAAATTAAACAGTTAGCTCTATGTTGTTTTAATTCGCTAGTCAATTAGCATAAAAATCCTAGTGAAATATCATGACGGACGTTAAAAATTAAATCACTCAACACGGAAAAATCTTAGTGAAATATAATGCCGGACTTAACAATTAAATCACTCAAGAGGCTATTATAAATATTTACCGCAACACAAAATGACTATCTGCAGCTTAATTACATTCCAAACAAACGGATGTGGGGGGGGGGTAGTAACTGTAATTATCTCCCCCTGACCAATGTAACTAACAAAAGTACGAATTTTGAATAATCGCCCTTGATTTTCTTCATAAGCTTATCTCCCCCTGTTCTCACTACGTGCATCATAGTCTGTTGTAAACATTACTAGTGCCTGATAGACATAGAGAAAAGAAAAAAAATAGGCGTGGCTACAATTATGAGTTTGACAGATATAAAAGTACGAAGGTTCTGTATTAACAAAACGTGCATAACTAATAAGGAAGCAAGGTGGAAGCAAAAGCGTGTGGGTATATGTAATCTATTTACATAATCTCTGTCACAAACATCACGCAGAGATAAGAGAATTCTTATATAAAACCATAAAACCTTCTATAAGAGAAATTCTGAGAACGTCATGTTTGGAAATGTGCGTTTGTAAATTCTGAATGCAGCAATATCTGTTCGTGAACATCATGGCTATGAATCTATAAGCAGACATGTTTTCATTTCGCCTTTCTTGATTCTGTCGAAGCTTTTAGCAACAGATGGGATACTTTATATCATGGAATAAGCCGATCAAAATCTTAATGTTGCTGATCGAAAAATCTTACACCAACCCGACTCACATTTTTCGATATTTGTAGAAGTATAACAAAATGTATATATATATGTTTTAAATAACAGTAGGCTGTAGCAGTCCCGAAATAGTCGATGTATTACAATTTAAAAAAAAAAGCGAAAACTAAATACAGAAAGAAACGCCAGATTAACAGCGAGGATTATTGGAAATGGATAAATCGGAGGAAAAAAGCTGTTTATATGTTTTATAAGTTTGTTTGTTTATTTTGTTTTATTTTTGATCATGTGGCGTGTGTCAACATCAGCCGTAGTATAGATAATTTGAGGATACATAAGAAAATAATGCGAATACATAAGGACAAATCGCGAGTATCAAGAATATAGAAGGAGAAATCAAGAAAAATAATAATAATAAATTCTTTAAGCACCAAACACGGCGCATAAGGCAGAAACCAGTGCTCTCCAGGTTGTACGTTGTGACGCCACTCCTCTTAGCTCTTGCACATTGTTTAATCCCAACGTTCTTCCTTCTCTTATTATTGTTCTTCTGGGTGTTTCTTTTGGTCTTCCTTTTTTCCTCTTACCCTCAGGAACCCAAGTGAGTGCCTGCAATGGTATTCTGTTGTTTTGCATTCGTAGGACATGACCGATATATGACCATCGTCTTTTCCTTATATAGTCGGAGACATATTTCTGCCTAGAGTCTTCTCTTATTTGTCGATTAGTCTTGAATTCTTTCAAACTGATGTTCATGAGTTTTCTAAGACATTTGTTCTCGAATGTATTCAGTTTGTATTAACAACCTGGTCATCGGAGGAACACTTTTTCAACACAAAGAAGTGCACAAGTTAACATGGGAATCACCAAACGGACGAGACAAAAACCAGATAGATCACATAATGATCAATGGCAGATGGAGACATGCACTACAAGACGTGAAAGTAAGAAGAGGCGCAGATGTGGGAAGTGATCATCACCTAGTAGTAGCAAGACTGAAGGTGAAACTCAGAGCTGCTGGACCAGTTGCAGTCAAACAGAAAAGATACAACATCACGAAACTTAAGGACCCCCTCATCAGAAAAGCGTTTGTGGTCGACGTAAAGAGACGATATCTGATTACCAAAAGCCAGGAAAGAACAGAGACCGACGATGTGGACCAGAAATTCAACACCATCTCAACAATATATAAAGAAAGCAGCAAGTCATGCTTGGGATTCCAGGAAAGAAAGAGCCAAGACTGGATAACACCAGAAACGCTAAACACCATAGCGAAGAGAAAGGAAATGAAAAGGAAGAAAACAGAAGCTAAGTCTCCCAGGTTAAAGGCAATATATAGTGAACAGTACAGTCAGCTGGACAAGGAAGTAAAACGTCAAACCCGTGCTAACAAAAGGACATTTCTGGATGACCTTGCAAGACAGGCAGAAGAGGCAGCACTGAGAAATGAACAAAGCACAGTTTATAAAATAACTAAAGCTATCAGTGGAAAAAGAGGTGCAAACAACATAACGTTAGTAAGAGACAAGCAAGGAAATCTCATCACCACAGCACAGGGGCAGGAAACAAGGTGGGCAGAGCACTTCAGAGAAACACTGAATAAGGAACCACCAGAGACTCAGCTGAATGTTCCTGAGGCTGAAAGTGACTTAGACGTAAATACAGACATTCCACGAAAAGAAGAAATTATCACAGCTATCAAAGGGCTAAAAAATGGAAAAGCGCCTGGTCACGACAATCTGAATGCTGAGCTATTCAAGACAGACCCTGAACTAGCAGCAGAACTATTAGAACCACTATTTGCACAAGTCTGGGAAACTGAGACAACACCAACAGAGTGGAGTAAAGGAACAATTGTCAAATTGCCCAAGAAGGGCGACCTTGCAGACTGCAACAACTGGAGAGGAATTACCCTCCTCTCAGTTCCCAGCAAAATACTAGGCAGGATAATCATCCAGAGAATTTCAAAAGCAGTTGACCATAAACTGAGGAAAGAACAAGCGGGCTTCAGAAAGAACAGAAGATGTGCAGATCATATATTTGCCCTCAGGAACATTATAGAGCAGTGCTCAGAATGGCAGAGACAGCTGTACATTAACTTTGTTGATTTTGAAAAGGCTTTCGACAGCATACACAGGGACAGCCTATGGAAAATTCTGAGGGCTTATGGAATTCCCAGCCGCATTGTTTCCATTATAAAAAGCCTCTATTCTAACTTTACGTGCAGTGTTGGATCGAGTAATGTAACTTTCGAAGTGAAAACAGGAGTACGACAGGGATGCCCCTTATCAACAACATTATTTTTGACAGTCATAGATTGGGTGATGCGCCAGACAACAGAGGGCAGTCCAAGGGGAATTAGATGGACAACGTTTTCTACACTGGAAGATTTGGAATATGCAGATGACATTGCACTGCTCGCGCATTCACACCAACACATTCAAGACAAAACTGATAGACTGAATAAGTATGGCCAGCAGGTTGGCCTGAACATCAATCTGAAGAAGACAGAGGTCATGACACTAAATGTGGGCAATCCTGAGCCAATAACAGTAAGGAACCAGAAGTTAGAACAGACAGACACATTTACTTACCTAGGAAGCATAGTAACACCTGACGGCGGAACAAGCAAGGACATTAACAACAGAATGAATAAAGCGAGAACAGCCTTTGCTATTCTCAACAACATTTGGAAGTCTTCCCAGTACAGCACAAACACCAAATTAAGACTGTATGAGAGCTGCGTACTTTCTGTGCTTCTCTATGGTGCGGAATGTTGGAGAGTAACAGAGAAGGAAATGTCGAAACTGTCCTCCTTCCACACAATCTGCCTAAGGAAAATTCTCCGAATCTTTTGGCCAAACACCATCACCAACCAAGAACTACTTATTCGGAGTAACCAGGAGGACATGCACACCATCATAGCTGGCAGACGCTGGAGTTGGGTTGGCCATGTCCTCAGAAGGGACCCTGATACCATCGCAAGAACAGCTATGCTATGGACCCCCGAGGGAAAGCGAAAGAGAGGCCGACCAAAAACAACTTGGCGGAGAACTGTGGAAGCTGAGATGCAAAGAATGAACCACAGTTGGGGCACTGTACGAAGGATGGCCGCCGACCGAGCAAAGTGGAATCAATTTGTTGCTGCCCTACAAGACGCCACCAGGCGTGATGGCCGCTGACTGCTTTGACGGTTGGCGGTTATGGATCAAAGAAGAGAAGAAGTATTCAGTTTGTTCTCCAATGATTTTGTTATTTTCCAACTTTCTCAACCGTATGTTAACACTGAGATAACATTTGAATTAAACAGACGAAGCTTGGTATGTATATTCAATGATCGTAATTTCCAAATGTTAGATAATCTATTGAATACAATTTCAAGAATACAGAAGGAGAAATAAAGAATACAGAAGAAGAAATCCAAAACACAAACGGATAAACCCAACATACACTAGGATAAATCAAGAATACACTAGCATAAACCAAGAATACACTAGGACAAATCAAGAATACAGAAGGTAAAATACAGAAGATGGAGAAATTGAGAATACAAAATAGTGAGCTACTGTGGGATAATGTTTCACCTGTGTGATCTCACGAGTCGTTTTTCTGTAGTTAAATTCTATAATATCAAGGACGAGTATATTAAAAAATAAACTTCATGTACAGAACAAACACTAACAAATTGTTACCCTGAGCACTTCTACAGTAAAAGTTTACATTACAAATAAAATACAACAACAACATGACTTCCTACTGAAAGAAAGGAAGCTGGTTATATTACCTAGTATTCCCGGGAATCATATAGAGACAGTAAGATCACGACCAGGAAGTTACTTATTGTACATTGTACGCGGATAAGAGTAAACTCCCCTTTCTAGTTTACGTGAGGTGGATAAGCCTGAGTTGAGCTCTCTATGGAATACTCTATCACAGGTAGATTTTGTCTTGTTGAATGAATGTGCTTTCTCACACGGCGTATATCGTGATTTGGCAGATTTGATAAACCAGTGGATGGTACTTATGTGCTGTTGAAGACATAACAGCTACTACTACTGCTGCTACTCTACTGCTGCTGAAATTAAAAACAAAAACTTTTAAAAAAATCCGAAGTTGCTACGTCTAGTCTCAAACCAAAAAGCAATGTTCTCTAATTATCTTTCTCTAACTGTCTTTTTCTGTTTCATCTTCAAAAACTTCGACGTTAACGCCACACCTCAATAACTTTATAATTTCTGCAGTCCGTTGTTAAATTACTATTTCTTTTACACACGTATCTCCATTAGCTATCAGTTCTTTTATCTCACATCCAGTAGCTATCTATCTATTCAACTTTCTTACCTCCATTCATCTCTTTACTATCTGTCGTAAATTTATTTTAAGAAAAGTCTTAGAGATAGTGGTCCCGTTCAGAGTGAAGAATGATGGTGAAGGCTCTGTGGTAGTAAAGGGTTTAGAGTAAATAGTTGATTCACAGAGTGCTGGGGAGAGTAAGGACAGACTCTTTTACGACAATCCTTTTTCTCAATTCTACTCCTTAAAAACTCTCCTGGACAAACAATTATTTGCCAGTTTCCAAACACACATGCGCTCACACCAATTTGGTGCTTCAAACACACGTACGTACGTGAATACGAGCTATGTTAACAAATAGGGGAAGTTTGGGCTTGGGTATTCCAACACAGTACTAAATAAGTTTTACGTGTTTATTTATCATTAAATTCAGTCACAACATGTATAATTTGTTAGAGGAAAAATATCATAGGTACAGAAATTACAAATAACAAGGTTGGGGGAGAGGGGGAATGAAGAATGGTATCCAATATGCCCTTCCCTCTTGAAATAGACAAAGATAAACCCAGTCCAAAGATAGGTAGTTATCAGACAAATAGGTAATGTAACCCAATAGTAAATTCAATTACTCTGAAAAAGAGGTGTTACAATACTAAGTATGGGTGGTAGAAAAAATCGTGTTATTCTCCACTGTTTTTCCCTTTACTAAGAAACTGAAAAGGGGGGGGGGGTAATAAACAGAGTTATAAAATCCCACTTACAGAAACAATACAGAGAATACGGTTCTGGTTTTTTGTTATGTTAAAGGAAAAGTTCTACTGGATGGCACAGTCTTAGGTTCAGGTGGTGAATATAGTATGGTCTCGTGGATTTCGTCGCTGGTGGTAAAAATCCTTAAGGCGTGATGATAACAACTGACCGGTAAGGGATGGTTTACTTCTAGGGTTTTAAAATCCAGTGAAGAAAATATGCACAATCAGTGTTCGGAAGATTTCTATTTTCTTTCGTTAATAGAGCAGTAAGATCATGCAAAAAAGCTCTGGCAATGTTCTCCAGTTAATCTTAAATTAATTGATACTGTTTTAAATTGTACTTTGGGTTTGCTTTGTTTCTTGCAAAAATTTAGATAGCGGAACCCCAACAGAGGATCGCCACAAAGATTAAAATTTAACAGTCTCATCAAATTCTGGAGGGTTTAAGAACCGAGTCTGCTGGACTCTAATACAATGTTTATGCTTTGCTTTGCTTTGCTGGGATGCAAAGGTTAGGATCACCCTATATGTAAAATAGAAAACATGTAATTCATACCGAAAAATCAAATAACATCCTAAAGCGCGATAAATTTACCGTTAAGACTATTATACGCACCCGCGTATTTAATTATGTATTTAAGAAAACACTTCGCGAGTTTAATGATTAAAACACACATATATATCTAGAACTTAACTCAATTAGTTAGTTATAAATTCCTTCGCGACTTTAAAAGTTAATTTAAGCATTTTAAAAATCTATTATCTTTGGAAATACTATAATAGATATAACATTAAATTTTCAGCTGGAAACTTTTGAGATAGGTTTAATTTAACAGATTTAAATCAACACAAAATCCAGTGAAATAAAAATGAATGAACTAGACCACTGATCACTAGAACAAATATATTATACCGTTAAGCACAGAATAACTACACTCCAATATAGCCAAAATCCAGAGGGAATTCTAGCAGGATTCAACTATATGCTAGTGAATTTTAAAATGTCTGGCAACGGGTGATAAAATCGCATTCTTCAGGGTCGCTATATATATATATCAAATGGAATGAAAGATTGGTGGGACATGTTAGAATCTAACACCTTTTAAGATCTCGGGGAAAAAGAGAGATTCTAGCCGCCCGCTCCTCGTCCGATTATTCAATTCCTGACCGCTCGGGTTTCCCGTTCGCTCCGTCTTTTCGAGCGGTTTTCTGGTTGACACAGAGATATGACATTCCTGCGAGAGGCTAGCTTCGTCTGTTTGAAATCGTCTTGCCTCAGATCATGCCGCTTTCCTTCGTTTGATTTTGGCAACGCCTTTAAGGCAGGCGTACTGACCAAGGTAAGGAAAATAACTGCTCTTGATTTCTCTAGAGATAGCAGTGGGTGTGGTTTAACCTTCCCTTGAGACAATGCGATGTCCGGAATATACGGTAGATAAACTGTCTACATATTAATTAGCGAACGTGGTGACGAGTCTACTCTGCTCCAACGCATATTAATGAGCCCAGGTGGAGTTCCACGTTTCTGTTGCGCATAGCTAATTAGCCCAGGTGGAAGCCTTCCCGTTTGACGAAAAGTTACAACAATATTCGGGGGCACTGATGCTACGAGGTGTCTACCATATCATCTAAACAATTCAGGGACAGCTGAGTTTCATCATCCGTCACAATATCTCACCTCAGTTGATCATGTGCCACCTTCAGTAAATACCTTATCTTATTGTCTCACCTTAGATAATTATCTTCTCAGTCGTTTCATCTGTGTCACGGAATTGCCTCCCCTGCTTTGCAGTAGTGGTCCAACATTAGCCAAAACTCAAGAGTATCTAATATGGATCTTCAAAGTTGCCTACCTTCGCACAAGATTACTCTTGGCAGAGTTGTAGATAGAAGAATAATGATGCTTCCATCTCAAGGGGGTGTTCATGAGATATTTCATAAGTCAAGAACAATGCTATATTGGGCAGGGCAATTGTTAACTTAAATCTGATCCGCCGCCGTTTATGAAGAATTAAGCAATGATTAATTTCAGCTCGTTCAAGCCCCCACCCTGATTTACTCAGTGGAATTCTTCTTATTATGCTATAGCTCTGTTTAGAATGTATTTAGTAACTTGACTGAGACAAACATGCCGTACATTCAAAATAATTAAATCGACGTTAAATTTGTATATTTATAAATAACTAATTTAATAATCAACTAAGTTTTAACAGTTTAAAAAATCTGAATAATCTTTAGCAGAAAATACTCATCATCGTGTGTTGGTATGTTGCTTTAGGTAAGAAGTCACTTGGCAGCTTTTAGGTTTAACTTAGCTGCAAATAGTAGTTTCTTCTCCCGCTGGGTTTTTGGGTTCTGTGCAGATAGGTACTGGAGTTCTCGCGTCTCTGGTCAAGATTAAAGGCACAGCACGTTCCAAGTAAGATCAGGGAGTAACTGCAAAGCTGGTCCCGCGTCTAGTTGGACTTGACAAGAAGTTATTGTACCACAGCAAGTAGTGTGGTAAAATAACTTCTTGTCAAGCCCAATTATTATTGAAACCGGTGTTCCTCAGGGTTCTATTCTCGGCCCTCTACTTTTTTCCATTTACATAAATGACCTTCCACTACACATCGAGCACTCATCCTGCGACCTATTTGCAGATGACTGTACCATTTATACCAACGGGCTGATCACCCGTTTGCCAGTCACTTCGATTACGGAAACAACAGCAGATGGATTGATTTGCCATTGCCCTAAAGACGCCAATAGGCGTGATGGGAAACAATGGCAAAGAAAACCTATCTGCTGTTGCCCTAAGACGCCACTAGGCGTAATGGCCACTGACTGCTTTGACGGTCGGTGGCTAAGGACGGAAGAAGAAGAAGAAGAAGTACCATTTATACTAGTGATAAAAGCTGCAACACGCTAGAAATATTATTACAAAGCGACACAGACAATCTTATTAAGTGGAGCAATGAAAACTGCATGCAAATAAATATCACTAAAACAAAATGTATGATAATATCAACTAGACAAAAATTACAAAACTCGCCGAAAACAACACTTCCTACATTGGAACCTCTTTAATTGAAATTGTAAATGAATATAAAACACTAGGACTCATAACTGACCAACATTTAAGTTGGAATTCGCATGTACAAGCACTGACCAAACAAACGGCACAAAAAGTTTACCAGTTAGCTAAAATCAAACATTTCCTAGATGAGGAGACACGAAAAATGTTCTATACATCCCAGATACAAACACATCTAGACTATTGTTCCACAATTTGGGATGGCTGCACCATGTCCAACACTAAAAGACTCTATTTATTACAAAAACGTGCAGTGCGCCTAATTTCAGACAAAAACCTCTCACAGTATGTAGACGCATATACATATCTTAAACATATTACCACTAAGAAAGCGCCTTCTCTTCAACAAAGCCAAATTTATTCACAAAATCTTGTCACAGAATGCTCCAACGTATCTGTGGCCTATTTTCAAATACAGCGGAAGACTCAGTCAACGCTTAAATAAATTACACATGCCCAAGCCTAGGCTCGACTTATTCAAGAAAAGTTTAGCTTTTTCTGCTGCTCATCTGTGGAATACTCTTCCACACGACTTAAAAAATACTCTTAGTCCATATTCATTCAATCACAGACTTTTCAAATACATCATGAGTGCAGATTATATGCCACCCTAATTTAGTCATGTTTTTAAATAATTACATAACATCATATGTAGGTTTTAAAGTTAATTTTGTCCTGTTTAGTATAAATTATGATAATCATCTGTAAATCTGTGTAACTGTTATTGTACTGTTACAATGTTGAGATTTTATTTTATTGTACTTTTTTTGTTATTTTATTATTTAAGTAATATTTAGGATACGTGTGAGAATAAACGGATTCAGTATGGAAGATGAGAGAAAGGAAGGACAGAATGTTAGACGGGCCTGCGTGCCCAATTCTAAACCCTTTGAAAATAAAGTTCGTTCGTTCGTTCGTTCGTTCTCTAAGACCCTTTGATGATAGTGTCTAGCTCGACGTAAGTCCACTTCTACCCTCACATTGTTCCAGAGATTAGTACCCTCAGCTGGTTACTACCAACTAGTAAGGTAAAAGAAGAGAAACGAGTATCCTCTGAGTATTGAGTTTCCCGACACATACTTATGTGTCCCCATCTTCCTATTCCACGATCCCATTTACCTCAAATTATACCCTCGATGAGAATTAAGCTTAATCCCTCAAGAGAAAACTTTCTTTACATTCAAATGAAAAGGTAAATAGTGTAGATAGAATATGTTTACATATACATCTACACTAGGTGAAAAATGTTCACTATAAAGATTGAATTTGTTTTCAGTTACATCTACACTGGTTTGAAAATGTAAATATTATGATTAGAATGTACATCATTCTTTCATTTTTTCCTCCCTACTCCCTATGGAAATGTGGACTACTTATGCTTTTAGTTCTCTTTAAGAAACTAGCAATAAAGCAGTCACCAGCCCTTGCATCGGTAGTTCATGAAATCATCATTCTATATGCTGAGGTTGCCAGCCTCAAATGACTTGGACATCCACTAGCAGTTTTCACATATTAATATTCACATGGCAATATATACATATTAGTTCACATGTTAGTAATGAAAAATATAGAATGTAAAATGCACAATTTACGCCAATCTTGGCTCACAGACTGTTTGCTCAGAGGAATAAAGTTAAGGCACTAGCAGATGCCTTTTTACACGTTTCTGGGGTTATGTTAACAATGAATTCCCGCTATGACTCTGTGTTTTCAGTTTCCTCAGATCCCGATTTTCCTTATTAAAATTGTTTTCATGGGCTATTAAAGTCCTTCAAGATGTCCGGTCCCCGATATATATGGAATCTGATTCTAACTCTCGCAGTCTGATGGTATTCTTGGCACGAGTGAATTTTCAGTGTCTTAAAACTGCAAAAAGGTCAGGTTATATTGCCTGTCCTCGCCCGCATTTGTTTGTTACGATGCTAAGCAGGGCTCCAATCGTTTCAAACATGCGTGTTTAGGTGGGGTAATTTCAAAACTATTTCCGCCTGAAATTCTGCGCGTGATGCAAAAGGTCGCCTCTTCCTTATAAGGCAATAAAACATCCGAATGAATTCTCTGCACATGCCTACAATTACATCTTACTTTTCTCAAGGTGTGCAGGAAACGATTATATCATTCCGGTGCGCTGACAAATAAGTTATCTTCCCGTAGTGGCTATCAAACTTTCAGCGTATTACCATCTTGGCGACGAACGCACCCTGACCTTATCAGCAATTAAGCAAATGCGCTGGGCGATTTTAATGCTACTCTGTAGTTTGATGTCGGCCACACCTGAGATAAACCAACATGGACAAGACGAATTATTACTGAAAGGAGTAAAAGAATGTTTGAAAATACAAAATATCTGCTAGATAGCAGAGAAAGAAAGAGGTGCCGACCATTTAAAAGCATGTAATTAGTCAGTACAACAAATGTAACTATTACTGCCGTAGTGGAGAAGAGATCGAGAAGAGGTCGCCCCAATTCATCCTGTGGCAATCTTCAATTACTGTCTCGTAACAGCAGTGGTTTCCCACTTTCACAAAATACGAGCATAGAGCTCAATCGCAAATGACAGACCCGAGCGCACAGCTCGGCTGCCAAACACAGAATGTCCTAGTCACACAAACTTGTGTTCATCAAACACGCTTTCTGCTAACGCACGCACAAGTCACAACAATGCTGACGTAAAGTCAGACATTAACTCAATACCTGAGTCACACTTAACCAAGTGTCGACAACATCAGTTCAGTGACCCTTAACACCAATCACTATCATCATTCACACTCATAAAACTGTTCTGTGACACCGTGAAATATGACAAGACGTGAAATATGACAAGGCGTGAAATATGACAAGATGTGAAATATGACAAGATGTGAAATATGACAAGACGTGAAATATGACAAGATGTGAAATATGACACGACGTGAATTATGACAAGATGTGAAATATGACAAGATGTGAAATATGACATGACGTGAAATATGACAAGATGTGAAATATGACAAGATGTGAAATATGACAAGATGTGAAATATAACAGGACTTGAAATATGATAAGATGTGAAATATTACACGACGTGAAATATGACGTGAAATATAACTAGATGTGAAATTTGACAAGATGTAAAATATGAAAGTGGAGCCGATGGAAACAACCAGCAGACATCAGTGGAGAAGGACATACATCGGTAGAACAAGACAAACATCAGTAGAACAAGACAGACATCAGTGGAACAAGACAAACACTATTGAAACAAGACAGACATCAGTGGAACAAAACATACATCAGTGGAACAAGACAAGCATCAGTGGAACAAGACAAACATCAGTGGAATAAGAGAAACATCAGTGAAACAAGACAAACATCAGTGGAACAAAACATACATCAGTGAAACAAGACAAACATCAGCAGAATAAGACAAACATCAGTGAAACAAGACAAACATCAGTGGAACAAGACAAACATCAGCGGAATAAGAGAAACAGCAGTGGAACAAGACAAACATCGGTGGAACAAGACAAACATCAGTGGAGCAAGACAAACATCAATGGAACAAAACATACATCAGTGAAACAAGACAAACATCAGTGGAACAAGACATACATCAGTGGAGCAAGACATACATTAGGGGAACAAGACAAACATCAGTGGAATAAGAAAAACACCAGTGGAACAAGACAAACATCAGTGGAACAAAACATACATCAGTGAAACAATACAAACATCAGTGGAATAACACAAACATCAGTGGAACCAGACACACATCAGTGAAACAAGACAAACATCAGTGGAACAAGACAAACATTAGTGGAACAAGACAAACATCAGTGAAGCAAGACATCAATCTAAAGAAGACAGAGGTCATGACGCTCAATGTGAGCAACCCTGAGCCAATATCAGCAAGGAATTAGCAACTGGAACAGACAGACACCTTCACATACCTAGGATGCATAGTAACACCAGACGGCGGAACAAGCAAAGACATCAACAACAGAATGAACAAAGCAAGAACAGCCTTTTTTAGGCTAAACAACATCTGGAAGTCCTCTCAGTACAGCATAAGCACAAAATTAAGATTATATCAGAGCTGTGTGCTTTCTGTGCTTCTCTATGGTGCGGAATGCTGGAGAGTTACAGAGAAGGAAATGTCGAAATTGTCCTCTTTTCACACAACATGCCTAAGAAAAATTCTCCGAATCTTTTGGCCGAATACCATCACCAACCAAGATCTGCTTACTCGGAGCAAGCAAGAGGACATGCACACCATCATAGCTGGCAGACGCTGGAGCTGGGTTGGCCATGTCCTCAGAAGAGACCCCGATGCCATCACAAGAACAGCTATGCTTTGGACCCCTGAAGGAAAACGAAAGAGAGGTCGACCAAAAACAACAAAAAAAGAAGAAGAAAATTATTCAGTTACGTAAATAACGGAGCATCGAGTGGCTGAGTAGATAGAGTCTTGCTTCCCGAGGCAAAGTAACCGGGTTAGAAACCTGGTAGTGTTAAGTTCCGGTCTACCCAGGTGTAGATGGGTACAAGACTCTTCTCTTGATTTAGGAAAGGCATATGCAGCGAGGAAGGGAACCCACCTCATAAAGCGTAGTCCAACCATTATGAAGTCTCTTACACTTCATTCCTCTACACCAGTATGTGCCTGGACAATACTTTTAACTGTACCTTTTACGTCAATAAAATAGAAAACCCCGAAACCAGTTGAAATTCTCTGCGTTTGTCACAGAGAGTTTATTGATCGTAAATTGTCTATATCTTCTTCTTTTTCTTTCACCCGTATCCTGTATTTATTATCACTCTTTTATCCTTTTTGTGTTTTTCGCATTCGTTCGTTTGCGACTATATAAATTATTATTTTCCCATTCTAACGTTTACCTGTTTCTTTTCTCAAAACTGAGAACGCAGTTATGACGTAACGTGTCAGCCCCTACACGAGACGCAGAGTGTTAGAATGCATTCCGTCAGACAGGGGAGCAGACAGCTGTCTACAGTTTCCCCTGGGACAGTGTTTCTTCGGCTAAGTTTCTGGGCCTGAAGTGTGAGAATTCACTCCGTCAGACATGATGAAGAGACATTTGTCTGGTAGTTTGCATCTGACATGTAGTTTCCAAGGTAGATTCTCAGTGTCAGGTGATATGACACTCACGCTCCACGGCCAGTTTTGGCGTAAGGTGCGAGAAAGCAAAGTGTCAGTTATGGTTCTCAGGATGAGTTTCTCGGGGAGGTGTGAAAAACTGCTTCTGCACTGGAGACGGGTTGTCTGAGATTCGCAACTGACACGCGCCCTCTCGGTCAGTAGGTGGCAGTTACGGCATGCGTTTAGGTGTTAAACGTAAGCGTTAAAGACGGAAAGGGGAGAGTACTTCGTTTTGCGAAATTAAACGTTTACCTCTTTGTCTGGTAATAGATATAACCAGAATGTTAAACTAGATTTTGATTCTTGCTCCTAAATTTTTGCAGTAGACAGATCGCTGTGCTAGATCATATATCTGTGTTTTGGCGAAGTCTGAGTTTCTTGGCCATTTTGCCGAGCTCTAGACTACCATTAGATTGCAGTATTCTAGTTCATGGTTTAGTCTGTAGTTCTGTGTGGGGAGGTAAATATTATACATATTATCTAGTATTTTGTGAAGTGTTTAAAGTGTTAAATCGCTTATTTTATTTCACTAGTTAGATTTGGTGCAGAGCGCTTAATTTATATAGTCTGTATTATTTTTAGTGACGAGTTACAGTGGAAAACAGAAATTATATTTCTAGCTTAAACTCAGTCGGCTATTAAGGAATTTAACTTTACTGCTAAAATAATCAGACGAGAATAAACTTTCTAAACTAACTTCATTAATGCTAGATGATTCATGAGTGGTGACGGAACACGTAGGTATTCCTAATTCATGATGATTGATTTTATGTAAATAACATATTTCACAGGAAGGTTTAAATGATAAGTCAAGCGGTACGCTTGCAGTTTAAAAAAAAAAATGTAAGTTATAGTGAGTACATACTATGTAAAATATTTCATATGTGTTTTTCTTTATTCAGTAAATACTGGGTAACCCAAATTTTGCCGGCGTTTAGTACAGAGACATACCTATGAGAAACATAAACATTTTTATCTTTTAACCACGTGGGTTTACAAGTTAACACCTGTCTGACAGTGCGTGTGTCTTCATTAATAGACAGAGTACAACTCTCACTAACGGGTTTTATTAAAGAATAAATGTTTTATACTGGGCCTTTGAGCCAGATCAGATTTTCTGCACAAACTCTATGTACAAATTTAGCCGTGGTGGCAAGTAACATATTCACGTCAGTAACATTCCGACGGAGTTTCGACTAGTGGTGTGGTGACCAAATATAGTCTTTTCCTGAAAGTAGACACCGATCTGACATTCCTCAATTCTAGAAACCTAAGCTATTGACAATGTGCTCGTTGTTAATGTTTCGTGCCTGGACAATTTTAATGTGACCTAAACAGACATCCGAAAAATAAGAACACCCAAGGAGTCGTTCCCAGAAGCAGAGAATTCATCCTGTCTTTTTGGAACTGGGGATTTCTTGGTCAAAGACTGCCCTTGACGAGTCTGTAGGTGAATGTCCTAAAAATTGTATTACCAGAAGTGGCTATCTAAGCTGTGAGTATGAACATGTGCACGTGTGCTCGGCTGAATGAATAAAGTGAATGCAGGACGGAGTGATTTTTTTATTGTTGTAATTGGGCACCCATTTTGCTATCTTAACTTTCTGTATGCAAATATTGCTAATCATATTTCCCTTAAAATAGAGCAGAGATATCAAGTCTGTCCATACCTTAAGAAGGGGAAATATTAGGCCTAATCCTATGTATCCTTGTTTCCTTGGGGCTATCACTTTCTTCCAACAGGACTGTGGGCATACCTCGAGGGATAAGATCTAACTGTGGGTCTATCATTTCTTGTAGAAATTCCTTGATTTTTTATGACTATGTGTATATATGCTTTGATGAAATTTCTATGTGTTGTGAAGAAATTTTAGATGATAATTAAAATTTCTCTTGAAATTAATCAGCGTGTTGGTCAGCTCGTTCTAGAATATATATATAAGCATTTGTTATAGTTTACCTACGTCTGTACGTATAACTGTCGTCTTGTATGTGCGGGCACGTGATTGGTTAGAGATATATTAATATATATATATATGTGTGTGTTCAGACTGTCTGACTCCTCGAAAGCTGTCATAGAAGATAGGTGAGAGAGAGAGAAGATTTCTCGATCTCAGAGACAGCCTCTTGATCACATTCTACCATCTCACTCGTGGGAATCTATTGCTATTACTACTTCTCACTGTGACTATCATTTATTCTAATCTATTCAGAAGGGACCAACCCAAGTCTTAATTCCCCTATCGAAAATCTACGACAGCGTTGATGCAAGTAATATTATTAAATTATTAATACCTTTTTCAGCCACGATAAGGTTCTTATTAGGGCATTTATTACTGTTTGTATTTTCAGATACACTTTATTAATTCATCTATGAGAAAATATTTTCGAGGTGAAGTATTTAGAATACTATGTCATCCCAACACATTGTGATAGTAGTAGAATCCTGCAGTATTGGCGTCTTGCGTTTATTTTTCTCTCTATTTTATTTGATTATAATATATAAGAAACGTCCGATTGGTAGAGTGGTTAGAGGGCTTGGATCTCGCGGCAAAGTTAGCGGGTTCCACGTTCGAAACCTTGAGGTTGTAACAAAGGTCCCTAGCCGTCCCTAGTCCATTGAACTTATTTGACCCAATCGGGGAAGCTTCCCGCCACCAACTTAAAAAAAAAAATTAGGAACGAAGATTATTTAAATTAGATATAAGCAACTTATGGTTTATACTTTATTAACAATAAAACAATATAAATAAGCATTTTCCATAATTTGACAAAACACGTATTTACAGTAAAAGTCGAGGGGTCAGTATCAACATTTTCCTAATCGGCCCTCCCATTTACTAAGGCTCTGAACGTAGGCAGTGCTGTACTTTGGTCCATATAAGTCTGTCCTCTACTAATTTACTGCTTTTGTTTAGTAGTCTCCCTTCCCACGTTCTTCATATGAAATAGGATTTAAAAACATTGATTTTGCCGCTCGTTTGGCACCTTAATTTTCTTGTGCAACTTACGTGTATTTTTAACCTGCTAAGACGTGGTTGAGACAACATAAGCCCGTTTCTTGTGTAGACGGAAAAAAAGAGATTTTCTCCAATGTTATCTTATCTGTCGGCTGTAATGATTCTGTCCTTGTGCGACTTATAAATTGATGTAACGTAGAAACTAGGTCTACAGCGTTTGGCTAGGACCGGTTTAATGTGTGCAGTGATTGGCTAATGCAGGTTGATGCGAATAGTCATTGGCTGGTATGTTTCTAGCCTATAAGCTCAGGAAAAAAGTAGAGATTTAATAGCCTCATTTACGTAGACATTTTCGCGAATGTTAAAATAACATTAGACAGTTTAACCCAAGTCAAGACAAAGTTAGACACTGGTCCAAAGTTCGAGATAAAAATTATATAGTTCAACACAAAGTCCTACAAACTTGAACTGTACAGCAGAGCATAAACACTTTACTCATAGTCAACAGAAAGTGATGATAAGGGGTAGGATTTTTACGACCTAAAAATTGCTAGAAAATTACCTATAAAAATGCATTTAAGGCCCCCCCCAAAAAAAACCCCAAAATGCCCTATAAAATAAAAGTGACCTAAAATAACACAACTTTCTTTTTTTATTTTCCGAGCTAAACTAAAATTACATTAAATTATTAAACGAAGAAAATGAACCGCGTAAAACATAAGAAGAAGAAACTAAAAAGAAATATAATTTCATTTGTTATTGCTGTTGCTGTACCAAACTGAAATTCTCCATATTACTAGAGTAAGACAAACAAATGATCAATAAAACAAAACAGTGAAAAAGTATATTAAAAAATACAACTTTATTTTTGTAGCTTCAGACCGTCTACTTTATTGACCAAAAAACATGCAGTCTAAGACATACACAAAGACACCTTAACAATGCAATTTACATTTTCACATTTTCTGTTCCAAATTGAAAATTTGATTTTTTTTTTTTTTTAAACAAAACGATTCCTTGTTTAAACACACACACACGCATTTGCACACACACACACACAAGCGCACGCGCGCGCACATAAACTGCAAAGAAACAGAATGCAAATTAATGAAGTGGGTGTCAGACTCCTGAGTAACTTTAGGCCTGATGTTGAGATGCTGATATCACCAGTGGCGTACTAAGGGGAGTGCGAGGGGGAGTTCCGCCCCGGATGACAGCCAGGAAAGGGGTGCTACCTAACACTATTATGATAGTACTTACTGCTAACAATATACTTGCAAGTGTGTTTTATTTTTTTTGGGGGGAAGAGGTGCCAAAAGTATTATCTGCCCTAGGAGGGACGCCTCTGGATATCACTGCACCAGGCTCATCCATATCAATTAAAGTTTAGAAGTCAATGAAGTTGGTATATTGCTAATGTATTATCTTATACTGTTTATGAAAGTTAGATATAACGGATTAAGTAATTAAGTTATCTATATACAGTAGAACTCCATTTATCCGAACCCCATGGGACCGAGCATCGTTCGGATAATCAAATGTTCGGATAATTGGATTGCATAATGTATCGAGTACATGTACACATATTTCTAAAAATAATTAACCATCACAAGGAAAATACACTATAAAACATATTTACTTGTACTGTAATAATAATACCCACACTGTATTAGATTACTGTATCACCAAAATCTGTCATTACACTGCAGTGCATGTACTACTTGTATTAATTTTTTTTTTTTTTTAAGAAAGAGAAATGTTTTCAAAATAACATTACAAACGATTCAAAACCAGGCGCAACTTACGTATACATGTACTTGCACAGATGTAGCCCACTATTTAAAATAATGAGGAATCCTCTTTTGCACCAAACTGGATAGTCTCCTTTTGGTTCCTAAGTCCCGCATTCTCTTCAACAGCAGAAGCTGTGTAGGACAGCTGTCATCTTCTTGCTCATACCAAGCCATCGCTGATTCTAGTGCTATAAAGGCCTCTTCAGGACTTGGTCGACGTTTTGGGTTTTCTTCATAATCTACAAGTACATCATGTACTTCTGAGGAGTCTTCGTCATCGGTCACTACATGTATTTGGTTTTCTTTTTGCACAAAAGACAAAATTTCTTCGTCATTCAAAAACTGAAAACCAGAATCATTATCATCTTCTAGCCACATGTGGGCATCATCTTTGTCACAGTCCGAAAATCCGGGCATTGAAACAGTTCCACAACTTCATTTATACAATCATCATTTGTGTCCACTGCAGTAGTTTCATTTCCTCCTTTTTTCCCAAGCAATCTATTCCAAGCCTTGTTGAGATTATCTTGTGACAGGGTGGTCCAAGCATCAGCTAACATAAAGCAGCAGTCTTTGAGATTAAGCTTTTTGGAAAACGCCACCACACTTTCATCTTCAGCCAACAATAAACGACGCAGGACTTCCTTCTTGTACATCTTTTTAAGCGTTGCTATAACACCCTGATTCATTGGTTGAATCAGTGCTGTTACATTGGGAGGCAGAAAAATTACTTTAAAATTTGCATCAACTGCATTCAATGTATCCGTCTCTGGATGAGATGGTGCATTGTCCAGTAGAAGAATTACTTTTCCAGTTTTCTTTTTTTGTTATCTCAACCTCTTCACATTTGGGATGAACTGATTTGTATACCAATCAAGAAATATTTCACTATTCATCCAAGCACTCTTCTGTGCTTTGTAGCACAATGGGAGACATGTCACATTCTTTAAACAACGTGGTTTTTTGGCTTTGCCGATCATTAGCACCGGTAAACGATGACTTCCACTGGCATTCGCGGCTACCAAAATTGTTACTCTCTCTTTGCACTTTTTAAACCCAGGGGCAGCTGCTTCGCGCTGAGATGCAAGTGATTTTTGAGGCAATGATTTCCAGTATAAGCCAGTCTCATCGGTATTATACACATCATCGAGTGAATAACCTTCTTCTTCCAAAAAAGCCAAGAATGTTTCTTTAAAATTTTCAGCGGCAGTTGCATCGCTAGATAAAGATTCCCCTTGAATCTCCAGTTCTCGTATGCCACGACGAGATTTAAAGTCAGGAGGACCGTCAAGTTGATTGTTGAACTGAAGTGCCTTTTCACACTATAGAGAGCCAGAGATAGGTTCCGATTTGCTTCTTCTTTGCAGACACCATATATACAAAGCCTCTTCCCATTTCAAATATTTCGCATTTCTCATGGTTTTACGTTTCTTCGACCCATTTTCACTCTCCAATTTCGATGCAAAACTCATAATTTTATCCTTTTTACTTTTGATGTCAGAGACGGTAGCTTTCCCAACATTGAAAATCCTCGCAAGTGAAGACACAGTTTCACCTTTTCCTAGTCTCTTGATAATTTCTGTTTTCGTTTCAATTGACAAAACATTGCGGTTCCTTTTATATGCTTTAGGCCTACTGGAAGATGCCATATCGCACAGAGAAATACTTGTACACCAAAATTATTCTGCTGTAGTAGCAGACACAATTATTTTAAGTTGAACTGTCTGTTTAGCCAGTGTTCTGCCTAGAACGCACACGTAAACTGGATTGGTAAGCCAGATATTAACTGACTTTATGATCTAACTGACTTCCTGTACGTAAGCGACCGACCATTAGCCCATCCCATCCTCTACAAATTGTTCGCACACATTTGAAGCTTGCCGCATGAAAAGATTCAGAAATGTAGTCTAACGTGACTGGTTTCGATTGATTTTTTTTTCTTCTGGAAAAAGTGTTCGGATAATTGGATGTTCGGATAATTGGCGTTCGGATAAATGGAGTTCTACTGTATATATATATATATATATATATATATATATATATATATATATATATATATATATATATATATATATATATATATATATATATATATATATATATATATATATATATATATATATATATATATATATATATATATATATATATATACGAAGTGCGTTCAGAAAGTAATGCACCACATCGTTTTTCTCAGGAGCTGTTTATTCAAAAAGCATGTAATTTATACACAATATACATGGATATGTCATGTAAACATCGGTATTACTCAACATAATCCCCATCAACTTGTACGGCTTTATGCCAGCGCGAAACAAGTGCATGTATTACTAGCCCGTACCAGATTTTGTCTTGATCATGTAGCCATTTCTTCGCTGCATGAATCACTCCTTCATCATCTTCAAACCTTGTCCCACGGAGAGCATTTTTAAGTGAACCAAATAGATGAAAATCAGAGGGTGCGAAATCGGGACTATAGGGTGGATGGGGTAGTACAGTCCAACCCAATTTGGTGATTGCTTAGCGTGTTGCCAGACTTGTGTGAGGGCGCGCATTGTCGTGAAGGAGAAGCAGGTCTGCTGGATTCTTGTGCGGCCGAACTCTGCGAAAACGTTGATTGAATTTTTTCAATGTCTTAATGTAAGCTTGCGAATTGATTGTCTCTCCTCTTGGCATAACGTCCACAAGAATCACACCTTCAATGTCCCAAAAGACAGTGATCATGACCTTTCCAGCTGAAGGAATTGTCTTGAATTTCTTTCTTCTTGTTGATTGCGGATGATGCTACTCCATTGACTGTCTTTTTGTCTCAGGTTCAAAATGATGTGCCCAGGTTTCGTCGCCTGTAACGATCTTAGCCAAAAAGTTCTCTCCATCAGCATTGAAACGCTCCAACAATTCAGAAGAAATTGCTTTCCTTTGCAATCGGTGGTCATTTGTGAGACTTCGAGGAAACCATCTTGCGCAAACCTTAGAAAATCCGAGAGTTTTTATAACTGCATTTGCACTACCAATGCTGACTGACAGCTGTAAGGCCAATTGTTGAGTAGTGTTTCGCCTATCAGTCAGAATAATGCCCTCAGCGCATTTCAACATTTCTGCGTTGGTGGCTGTGGCAGGACGTCCACAGCGCGGCCGATCAAGCAGCTCCGTATCTCCACTTCCTGATTCTTTGATTCTCTGAACCCAGCGACTGACTGTACTCCTGTCGACTGCAAAACTTCCATACACATCACATAGACGCTTGTGAATACTCACAACAGTTTCCTTCTCTGCAACGAGAAATTCTATCACAATTCGCTGTTTATAACGCAAGTTGCTAACATGCTCCATTTCAACGGTTCAGAGCAGCCGTATTATTTTGCCGGTTGCTGTGCAATTTAGTGCTCACAATTGGCACATGCCATATTTGAAGTGTGCAAAATTTCATGCTTCTATCTTCATCTTTAGCTGAGAAAAACGATGTGGTGCATTACTTTCTGAACGCCCCTCGTATATATATATATATATATATATATATATATATATATATATATATATATATATATATATATATATCACACCATCATAGTTGGCAGACGCTGGAGCTTGGTTGGTCATGTCCTCAGAAGAGACCCCGATGCCATCACAAGAACAGCTATGCTTTGGACCCCTGAGGGAAAGCGAAAGAGAGGCCGACCAAAAACAACTTGGCGGAGGACTGTGGAGGCTGAGATGCAAAGAATGAACTAGAGTTGGGGCACTGTACGAAGGATGGCCACCGACCGTGCAAAGTGGAATCAATTTGTTGTTGCCCTACAAGACGCCACTAGGCGTGATGGCCACTGACTGCTTTGACGGTCGGTGGTTAAGGATCGAAGAAGAAGATATATATATATATATATATATATATATATATATATATATATATATATATATATATATATATATATATATATATATATATATATATATATATATATATATATATATATATATATATATATATATATATATATATATATATATATATATATATATATATATATATATATATATATATATATATATAAAATTTAATAAATAAGTACGCTTATCTATAGCTATACATTAAGATTAAGTAAACAGAGCAATTAGTTGTGACTGTTTGGAATTAGCTGTTGCATTTACCTTACTTTCTTACTTTGTCGTTCCCCTTCTACCGTGAGGTGTAGAGGTTTGGAAGAGAAAGCTCCAAACTATGCTATCGGCTGTCTTCCTTCTGGCCTGGTTCCAGTGTAGTCCCCGGACCTTCAGAATTTGTTTAATGTTGTCCTTCCAGCGGACTCTTGGTCGTCTTGGAGGTCTGGATACCTGGCTCTTAGTTTCTCATAATTGTCGTGGTAGCCGATCTTCTTCCATTCTGCAGACATGGCCAAACCATCATAGTTGGGACCGTTCTATTTGGGTCTGCAGTGACTGGGTTTTTAGACCTTGCCGTATCGTCTGGTGGTCTTCTTGTTACTTCAGCCACTGTCCTCAGGTGCCTCCTTTCTGAGGTTTGGAGCTGGCTTTTGTGGGCTGTAGCCATTGCCCATGATTCGCATCCGTATGTCAAGACTGGAACATAGGCAGAGAGGTATTCAGCCATCTTCGTCTTCTTGTAACCTTTTCTTTTGCTGAGGAATCCTCGATTTATGGCCTGAAAAAGTCACTCAGCTGCTGCTCTTTGGGTAGCCAAATCTTCTTTGATGCCTATGACAGCTCCGAGGTATTTAAAGTGGTTGAGCAGATCCAGGACTTGTTCTCGCAGATAATCTGATGTCTTCTTTCCTCTCGTGACGTTACAGTGGGTTTTGTTTTGGAGCTGCTAATGACGTTCTGCTCTTCTTTCTAGACTTGCAGGTTTCATTGAAGATGTGTCTCTGATTTAACTATCAGGGCAACATCATCGGCAAATTCCAGCTCTTAAATATATGCCTGTCTCATCTTCCAGTACATGACTGAATACTTTCTTGTCCTCTGCTTACATGCTTTGATGACATCGTCCACGAGGAGTATGAAAATCTAAGGTGACAGAATATCACCTTGTCTTACACCAGTGGTGGAGTCCTGAACTCTTTGCCGTCCTCACATAATTTCTGCAAGACTTATAGAAGCTCTGTATAGCGTGAATCAGAGGTGTTGGAATATTTTTCTTTGCCAAGCAGTCCCAAAGTTTGCTCCAGGGGACCTTGTCAAACGCCTTTCCCAGATCCAAGAAACAAAGATTCTCACTTTTATACGCAAGGCCCTTTCCACTCAGCTGTCTGGGTGTGAAGATAAGGGCTTGAGTACTTCGGTTTGTGGTTAGTGCATGTCATGAAGTGACGTCTGTATCACAACACGAATTCTGCGTAACTCTGACCACACCGCGCGCCATACATTGTAAGAACTGCAAGATACACAGATTAATCAGAACGCTCCGTTATGCCGTGTTTACTACAGCCTTGGATAAATAAAATGGAAGTCCAAATATGTGCAAACAAGTATCGAAGGACAATTAACTACGGCATTATGAAAGAAGTACCACCTGGAAGAGGCTACCAAAACGATATTAGGGATGTTGCTCTACCCGTAAGTACTAATACTTTTACAAATACTGATATAGGACGGGAGAGATCTCTAGTTGAATGCATCGAAACCTCAGGTTAGTCCATTATTTAGCTGTGTAACGTACGCATAGAATAAAATGCCTTTAGGAATGAAATAGGTTGTTTACTAGAGATATGTAGAATAATATAGGGCGTATTTTAAACTTTAGATGAATAAAATCGCTCCAGGAATAACTTAGATAAATAAAATCTTAGTTTTCCTGATTTGCACAATAGGCAAAATTTACCAATATTTTCAGAACACAAAACACATTCATTGGGGAACCACCTCGGACGCGCGAGGTCACCCTATATAGAGTGCGTGTCTAACAGATTCAGGTCAGTCACAATATTTGAACGCGACAGCGAGCGGCAAAAGAAAGCAAGTGTTAGTGGAAGCGATTTGCCTTCTGTACTTGAAAGCAGACCTTAAAAAGCCATTAACAGCTCGTCTGTGTGTGTGCCTGAGGGTAAGAACGAATATATATATATATATATATATATATATATATATATATATATATATATATATATATATATATATATATATATATATATATATATATTATATACAATTATGTGTATTGCTAGTGATTAATCCACCTGTACGATAAGAAGTGTGTAGATGTGTTAGAAAATTACAGTGTGTTGCTGGGGAACTTACAGGCTTGTGTGTACTTCTGGAGGCAAAGCCAGCCTTGGGAAATATTCAAAATAATTGAGAATGATGGCCCAAGTGTGTCTGTAAGTTTGGAAATGTATTTAAAAAGTATTTCTTAATGGAATGACACACATACCAGGAACATAAGGAAGGATGAAAGTAATTGGATTACTGTATAGTTTGATATATTACTTAGTAGTTTTATTCACGACCAAATTATTGTAGGGAGGCGGATCATGGAAAAGGATTATAAATAAGGATGTAGAAGAAATTTATGATCACAGTGAACTGAATTGATTGTTGCTATTATATTATATCTTGTGCATCTGCTAGCACTCTGTCTGAAACTATCTATCATCCCCATCTGTGTCATAGAGGGATATTGATAGAGAAATACAGGGATTGCATTTAACTTCGTTTCAGGTTTTATGTAAACCTAACAAATATACAAGAGGCATCTCTTACTGAGGTTACGATGGATGCAGTGCCGGTCTATGTCAGAGGGCCAGACATCTCGTGTATACCACTTGGAAGAATTTCAGCAAATATTTCTCTCCAATATCAGAGGGAGCCATCTTCAGTGACTCAGATAAGTTGCCCACAAAGGCAACTGTACAGCATATCCCTGTTCACCAAAATAAAATTAAAGTTTTATGATGACTATAGCAGTGTAGATCTTCAATCAGAACTGTGAAATTAACAAATATTCCTTAATCAGAGAGAGAGAGAGAGAGAGACCAACCAAGCAAGACTTTCTCGATAGTGATAGACATTTTAATTCAGTGAAAGACTTTGTTGAACATTTTATTATTTATTTAATGTTGTAATATGATTTCTTTTAAAACTTTTCAAACAGAAAAGAGTAACTGTACAAATAAATTGTAAATATTTACCAGCAGACTTACTTAAATTCTTTAAGTTAAGTTACAGTCCTTGTTGGTGAATTTAATTAAATAATTACCCCTAGCAGAGTTAATAACAATAATAATTACCATATTAACAGAGGAGGAGCTGGAGAGGTAGCAAATAAGGACTCAAGAGTACTACATTACCATCTTCTCTGGGAACTTATACAGCTTGACCCTACCTTTGTTGTCTATACACCCTTACTCTTTGCAGAGAAGGGGTATTACTGATAAGACCAGACTCTTATCTGGCACTATCCTGGTATCATCTGATACATCTTTATGTCCAGAATATCTTGTCAAATTCAATAACAATCTACCATCTCGCGACAGTGCACTGGCTTCCTAGCTCAGTGGTCCATGGTTCGATCCCCAGTTGAGGTGGGATTTTTTTAGACCGCGAACGGCTCCGGGATCGACCCAGCCTCATGAATTGGGTGCCAGAGCAACTCTGGGAAGGTTAAGGCGGCCGGCGTGATGCTGATCACATCACCCCTAATGTGCCGATGGTCAAAAAAATATGGGCCTAACCCCATATTCCCAATATGCCTCAATAGGCGTGTAACGGGATCCTTTACCTTTACCTTTTACCTTACTTCGGTTTGCTCGGAAGCCACATTGAACCTCATCCATTTGTGGCTCAGCCAGGTGTCTGAGTCTCTGCTCCATAATTCTAGAGTAGATTTTACCTTTTACCCTACTGAGAAGAGATATGCCTCAAAAATTTCCACACTGTCGGTTGTCACCATTTTATAATATGGGTGTTATGATGGCCATCTGAATACTTTAGTATGGTCTTGTGGCACCAGGCTGCCTGTAGTACCCTCGCCTGCTGCTCCCATGTACTTAGCCGTTTCTAGTGTTATACTATCATGTTCTGCTGCTTTGCCCATCTTGATTTTCTCCAATGCTGCCTTCGGTTCTTCCATCTTGATCTCATCTTCGCCACCATTGGTTTCCTCTTCTGTGATAGGGCTTATCGTTTCTGATGCTTGACCTTGCTCACCATCAAGGAGCTCTGAGAAATATTCTTTCCATTACATCCTTTGGAACAGTAAGCAATTTGTCTTACTTGTCCTTGATTAATTTAAGAGGACACTGTTTTTCTTACCTCATGTTCTTTGGGGTAGTTCTGGTTTTCTTGAGCATCTTATTCAAGTTTTTCTCCAAATTCTTCCTAGGATTTCTGTTTGCTGCTAGCACCTTGTTTTGGGTTTTTTAGCATCTAAGTATTGTTTCCATTCCTTTTACTTATCTCTTATTTTCTCTTTAACCTCCTTTATCCACCAAGGTGTCCTCTTTACCTTCTTCCCAAGTTGGACTTCATCACATGCTTCTGCTGCAAGTGCCTTTATGATGTAGTAGAATCTAAGAAAGAGGGTTCCCAGGTCATCAGGTTGTTCTTCTATGTTTCTCACTGCTGTAGCAATAAGCGTCCGATACCTGGTCTTAACTTGTGGGTCTTAATGTTCATCTCTTCTGCATTTATCTACTACTCTTAATATTTTTTTGTAATGCAGGGAAATTAAGGGGGCGCTGGAGATGTGCTCTGGGAGCCAGGGAGCGGTGACCAGAAAAAGACTGAGAAACACTGATTTAGCCAATTGTGACGTATAATGGAAATAGAGCCTACAGTAATCTGACAGTCTTTGTAATCCCGTTAGCGCTTTATGGTTTGCTAGCAAACCCATGCATTTACTGCCTGTCTTTACTTACACAAGCGTACTTTTTATCATCCACGCCTCTTCTCTTGGAACTCAAGCAAACGAAGTGTTTACAAACTTTCGTGACCTGCCCGTCATAACAGGTAGCGAATCAGGTTTGTTTACCTCGTCTTATCACGCGAGCTTATCTGTCAATCATACGATACCTCACAGACCGCACGTGAATAACATAGAATCTTTTGAAGTTTGTACTCAGCGGAAGTCAGAAACCCCTGGGCTCTTTGATCTTCAGAAGCGGGCATTCTACAGAGAAAACATTAGGGAACTATACGTCTTTTGATATCGGTTGAAACCTCGACGAAAGACTGGCCGTAAAGCTTTTATCTTGAATCTCTGTTTCTTATTCTCGTTACGCATGGTAACGTGAAAAGTAACATCATCGATATATCAAAGAAATATAATGATATGTAAACTGTGTTTTCTTAAATCTGCTTTCAGTTATCACTCTGAATTTTTGGATAATCTAAGCACGCAGTTCTAGAACCATTTCGCTAAATGTGTTATTAGCATTCGTGGGGATTGTTTATTCTGATTTTTTGGTAATATAAATTAGTGCTTACGTGTTTAAAAGTGTTAGCTTTTACCATTATAATTCACTTAGATTTTCTAGCTGGTAAAACTAGTGAAATAAAATAACGCGTAGCTATTTCATACCAGATGTTCAGTTATAATGTTAATTTTCACCACACGCTTTCTCACACAAGAAGAGACGGTATTAGTTGACGGATTTATATGCTAGGCGCGACTGATAGTGACAGAAAAGAATTCACGCTTATTTCATTGCGCGTATTTATTGTAAGTGCATATTACTTAATATCATACGACTAAACTATCAGACGCCGACCAAATTAATAGCTACTTAAGCGACGTGCGATAGTGTAGGCATAAAAGAAAACACCGTGTGCCTTTTAAATTTAATCAGGACTGACGGAGTGGATAAGAGATCGTCTTGTCCCCGTCTGTGTGCATATATAAAGCTATATGGAGGAGTAGCATTTTTCCATAATTGTTTTTCTTATATCCCTAGCAGACCTGATCACAAGGGCGTCCAGCGGTCTTTTTTTACTGATTGGTTAACGTTTTCTTTTTCTTGGCTTGTGCGTCACAAATTTCATTTGTGAGCAAGTATTTGCCAACGATACATGAGAAACATTTTAACTTATAAATTTAACTGGACTTACCAAACTCAGCAATATTTTTCAATTTTATCAGCCCACTGGGGTGTGCAAAAATAACATTTATTCCCGACTTCTGACAGTCGTATTCAAGTGTAGCATCCAGAATTTACGCTGTTTCAGAATCTGCACTCTACCATAGAGTCAGCCGATAGGATTATCATCATTTATCAATTGTAACATTTTTAGCAAACAGATGTTTCCCAATACTGGAAGTATTTTCCTCTTTTAACTGTGAACCCCAAGATCACGTTCTTGCATCAACTATTGGCGGTGACATTGTATTCATCCAGGAAAAACCCACACCAGATTCGGCGTTCACCTCACTAGTCTTTGTTTGTAAGAGGATTAACTGGGGCCAATTTGGGAAGCGAACCTGACCTTACATATATTTCAGGGATAATTGTATTTCCAAGGGATATCACCAAGAGTAGGTAAGAGTAATTGAGTGGCCACTGTATGAAAGAGTGAGTGAATATTTTTCTTTGTTACAGGGAATTTACCAACATTGGATTTGCTTAAACGTGTTTAATTTACTGGGTAGCATATAGTAGGAACTTGCTTACTTTACTGTCTACTCTGCAACATAGTGCTACCCTTTGACCTTTGGGTTATTAACTTTTTGGGTTCTTTTTCTCCATAGGTTGAGGGCACATTTATTCTGCTATTTCATATGTATGTAAATCTGATTTTATTTGATCTTTCTTTAGATATTTGATGTGGTCAAGTTTAAATGATAATAAACAACAAAAGAAACTTAACTTTGTGTGTTGGTCAGACCCATACCCAAGTAACCGTAGTTTTCACGTTTGTGTGTCTTGTTGTCACATAGCTGTGTGTGTGTGTGTGTGTAGTTAAACTTATATTTATATGTATGAGGAGGGCAAGGTTGTCTTGTACTAAATTATAGTCGTATAGATAGGCTGGAAAAGAGAAACTTATTCATTCTAGAGACATATCTTTTCCTTAAGCTATCACCCGTGAAATCTATTTCTCACACCGTTTCTCACGTATCTATCACCATCCACTCTACTCAGGCGGGACAAAAATAACTCACAACCTATCTATACGACACCAATGTAAAGAAAAACACACACACCAGAGTTGTGACCAAACACAAGAGAAAATTAGACGCTCTATTAAAACATTAGATACTACAGCCAGAATTAGACGCTCTATTAAAACATTAGATACTACAGCCAAAGTTATACACTTGCTTTATCATGTTGACTGGGGAAAAATGAAATAATATATTATGTCTGACAAATCTTTGTCAGTGCTAGTAACGAAGATAGTTCTTCATTGGCGCATACAGCCGATTCTTACACATGAAAGCAAATCATAGGCAATCAATAAACAAACAAAAAAGTCCCATGAGACAACAAAAATATTGTTTTACAGACGAATGTAAAAATACTTTTGGTAGCTTGAAATACTCGTACATAAATAATTTGCGTCTATAATTAGTCTGGATCGGTCCTAGGCCCAAATCCAGAATACGTGGGGACGTAGTGCTAATGACCCCTGTCCACGAAGCACTATTTCTGTGGTGCCTAATTGGCTGGGTCGATAGTCACGATTCACTCCCGTAGCGAGGCGGTGTTGTCGTTCGGATGGTCCTGGGTTCGAGTCTGCGGAAGACTATCACTTCTGTTCTTTTTCTATTGTCTAGTTTTCTAATTCTTTATTTCTCATGATTGCCTGAAACATACCTTTTTGTGTATTATTTATTTTACATGGGTAGCCATTGTCATGTGTTGCAAACACGATGCCTAGTTATGATAGAAAGAGGGGAAGTGTGTCAACTAATCAAATCGCCGCGAGCTCGCTTGTGAAGGGACCGGCTTTACGATGGCGTTCAGTAGAGGAAAAGAAAGTTTTTTAATTCTAAGATGGATTCTTGTGTCGTACAAGTTAATGCAGTAACAGAAAGTGATGGCAGTTATTTCGTTTTTTGGAGGATAAGAAGAGCTTTATTTAATTCAATGGAAAAGTTGCTGTGAGCTTTACTTTTGGAGAAAATAGTAGTGTGATAGGGTGGACGAGAGATGATGATGCTGTTGTGATATGTGATCGCTTTCTTTCACACTCGCACCGACCCGAACAACAATAAAACTCTTGATTCTAAGGCAGGGGCTGTATTTATTCATACAACCCATTCAGTGACAAAGAGCAAATAAAGCAAACACTAAACAAACAAAACAAAACACCCAGCCAGTGCTCAATTGCTAACCCTGTGCAAACTTCTGCTTACTTTGGGTGTCTCACATCTTGCCTCTACTGCGAATCTCACCAAACTGACCGCATCTCCTGCGTCAGACTTTTCACACGCCAACGATGAGGGCTCGCGTAGTCACGTGGGCTGAGGCTTTATTGTGGCCCTCGCGCAGTCACGTGGGCTGGCGTACTCGGAGCGCGCACATCGAAAATATATGGGCGTTAAACACATAAATATGACATGAACTTGGTGTGTTTTTATGGCCCCATCACAGTAGGTAAAGGTGCCAGCATGATAAAAACTGCAGCGTCGATCGTCTTTCAAAAATTGCTAAAAATCCAAATCGAAACCAATTATTAAAAACTGCACATAGAAAGAAAACAGAAGTTCTGTAAAGTGAAAGGAGATACAGATAAAAGTCATGGATAACAGGGTTGAGAAGCATGAAGACGATTTCTGGACCCAGCTAACACAAACTCGCTCAGAACTGCCACAAAACACGGTCCGAAACTAAGCTGTGACATAATGCTCTCCGACACGCTCGTCACCCCTGTATATAAAGGCTAAGCAGCGGACTTTTCAAATTACACACACAGCATAAGTCAGAAAGACAGAAGGAGACGCTCGTCAAGGCTGAAACCTTTAACATCTGTTTTCCGTGCAGCGCTATCTCATCAAATCGAGTCTATTCTGGACTTTACATCTATCCTAAGAGGGTATGTAAATTTATGATTAATTAATTTGTTTATTGCAGCTTATTTTAATAGAATTGTATCAGGATCAGACCAGAGGACTGAAGTAAAATTTAGTTGTAAATATGTAAAGGAATTTGATGACTACGAACTATTATCAGGATTGTCAATTGGAGAATAAAATAAAAGCTATTATATTGGAGTAATGGACTTGGCACTCCATAATTTGAAAGGCGAAGGTAGCATCATACTTATGTATAAAATGTATTATACTTTTATTCATGTATTATATTATTTTTAAAAAAATGTTCTGCAGAAAGACACCTGTCTTGTCTCGCTATTCCTAATCAGAACTGATCCATGTATCATTCATATACATGCAAACATCTTACTTACTTACTTAGTCGTTCCCCTTCTACCGTGAGGTGTAGAGGTTTGGAAGAGAGAGCGCCAGGCTATCCTATCAGCTGTCTTCCTCCTGGCCTGGTTCCATTCTAGTCCTCGGTCCTTCAAATATTGTCTAATGTTGTCCTCCCAGCGGACTCTAGGTCGTCCTGGGGGTCTGGATCCCTGGCTCTTTGTTTCCCATGCTTGTCGTGGTAGCCGATCTTCTCCCATTCTGCAGACATGGCCAAACCATCTTAGTTGGGACTGTTCTACTTGGGTCTGCAGGGGGTGGCATTTTAGGCCTTGACGTATCGTCTGGTTGCGGACCATGTTTCTTCTTGTTACTTCAACCACCTTCCTCAGATACCTCATTTCTGAGGTTTGGATCTGGCTTTTATGGGTTGTAGTCATTGCCCATGACTCGCATCCATATGTCAAGACTGGGACATAGGTGGAGCGGTATACAGCCATCTTCGTTTTCTTACCAACCTCTCTCCTGCTGAGGAATCCTCGATTTATGGCCTGAAAAAGTCTCCCAGCTTACATGCAAACATCTGAACACACTTATTCATGAACACATATGCTTGCAGGCCCCATAACCAAAGGCTAGCAACTTATCCAATATTGTCCTCAGGTTCATATGTGTCATCATACATCAGAGGTCTCGAATCCAGATCAATAAGTGCTTCCTGAACCAACACAGGAGCCTCAGATTTTGTCAACTGGAGTTTAGCCCTAGTCCCGATCAATGTTTGGTGGTCTAGAGCTAGACCTTTATCCAATATTGCTGTGTATTCTCATTGAGGACAGACACAGACTTTAAGGATAAATAATATGTGTAGCCAAATTCCTGCAACCGTGTGAACAGTCAAAGGCCAGTGATTATCATGATGATAAACAGTTTTGATTAATAGACCAAACAAGTGATAAAGGAACATTGGATGAACTTTTAAAAATTAAATTGAAGTTTCCAGAAGGACTTCTTAATTAGAGATAGAATATAACTCAACCACCATTCAATTTTGTAATATTTTCTTCATTCAATTTCATCCTTTCACCATTCATAATTTCACAAAAGAACAAAAGATAGATGTAAATAATAAATGATTTCGTAAATGTAATCTTCTGACTTATTAATTTTATATTGTTGAAATTTTGAGTTTTATTGAATTGTTTGAATATCATAGGTAGTTACATAGCGAGGGTGGCACCTTAGGCTCTAACTAATATCTAATCACTATCTAAAGTAGAGACCTTCACAGCCGTGACTATCCTGTGATACCAGTGCTATTCTCTAACAATGGGACAACACTCTTTTCAGACAGAATTCTATTTCTGTTCTTTCAGTAACTACTTCTGACACTACACTCATAAAAACCTTTCGCTACAGCCATAGAGAGTAATGAGAATGTTCTGATACAGCAGTGCCCCGCAACCTTTTTTGTCACTTCACCGCACACTTTAGTGCCCTTCTAAATTCCATGCGGGACCCAAAGATGCAGCAATAGTGAATGCAGTCAGCGACCCATAGCTTGACTGCTTGCATCAGGACCAGCGAACCAGAGCTGGTCAAGACCGTACTCCACCTCCACGTGGTGGTCCTGGAAACAGTCTGCAGCAGTGCAGTCTGGCTGAGCGAGTACGAATCGAAATGGGAAGGCAAACCCGGTCCCTAAAAAATGCCGTGCTGAAGTCGGATGTGTCGACCGAAAGGTGCAGATATCACAGCTACGGCGTAAACAGACACAACGCAACCACCGTCCTTTTCAGGGCGAACAAGGAAGAAGAGGAAGAAGAAGAAATTCCAAGCCACACTATAATATTCAAGTACCTAATTACAGGGTAGACCTAATGAACAGGGTAGACCAAGATGGTTACGAGCGGAGGCAATGACGTTCAGCTGATACTAAGCCACTCTCCTCCTATCACCTTTAAACAAAAAATATTCAAGCGAGTATCATCATCATCTCATCATCTCAACCCATAACCCGTCATGGGTCGTAGGGGTGCCATGGTGGAAGCATCAGCAGACAGGGTCCTCCACTGCTCTCTATTCTCAGCAATGCGTACAAGTGTGGAGAAACCGTGTCCTGCCCA
Organism: Oreohelix idahoensis; assembly: GCA_024509875.1. NCBI lineage: Eukaryota > Metazoa > Mollusca > Gastropoda > Stylommatophora > Oreohelicidae > Oreohelix > Oreohelix idahoensis. Next base: position 506,214 of record JAMPIV010002659.1, on the reverse strand, counting down.
TTCTTTGATGTTATCAGCCCAGGATTTTCTTTGCCTTCCTCTTCTCCGTTTACCTTCGACTGTTCCCTGGAGGATCGTTTTCGAAAGGGAGTCATGACGAGTTACATGCCCAAACCAGGCAAGCTTTCGACGTTTCACTATTGACAAAAGTGGTTCTTGATGGCCTGCATAGGTGTTTATCTTCTCTCTAACATAGACATTTGTTTTGTGCTCTTTATAGCAAATGCGCAAAATTCTTCTGTAACATTTATGCTCGAAAGCCTGAATCCTTCGCTCCGTATCTGCAGTGAGTGTCCAGCCCTCACACCCATACAAGAGAATAGATAATACAAGTGATTTGTATAATTTGATCTTCACAGGAAAACTGATGTTACTTTTCCAGATCACATTCAACCTTGTCATGGCAGCTGAGGCCATCTCAAGTCTTGTCTTGATTTCTTTATTTGATCTTCCATCACTACATATAGTGGACCCGAGATATTTAAAGGTGTTAACTTCTTCTAACGTTTGCCCATTTAACGTAATGTTGGTCGGAACATGTTTCTTATGGCTATTCACCAATATCTTGCTTTTTTCTATATTAATTTCCATCCCATATGTTCTTGTTACTTTCTCCAGTCTAGAGGTAAGGTCTTGAAGTTCTGATTCTGTTCCAGCTATCAGATCAATATCATCAGCAAAACGTAGATTACACAGAGGTCGGCCTCCAATCGATGTGGTTGATTTATAATCGTAGAGAGCCTCCTGCATAATATGTTCTAGATAAATGTTAAAGAGCACTGGTGACAGGATACATCCCTGGCGAACTCCTACAGTTGTTTTGAAAAATTCTCCAATGTCATTGCTTGCAAAAACAGCACTGCTTGCGTCCTTGTATAGTGCTTCAATGATATCTATGATGTTGGTATCAAAATTGAATTTTCTCATTATTTGCCATAAACCTTCATGCCAGACTCGATCGAAGGCTTTTGTGAAATCGATGAAGTTATGGTATAAATCATGTTGATGCTGGAGATGTTTTTCGATCAGTAATCTAATATTGAAGATTTGTTCTGAGGTACTTCTTTTTGGTCTAAAGCCAGCCTGTTCCTCTGACAAGATTTCTTCTGATTTCTGTTTTATTCTGTTCAAAAGTATCCTTAACATCACCTTACTTGGATGACTAATAAGGCTAATGGTTCTGTAGTTCTTGCACATTTTTAGATTTCCTTTCTTTGGAAGCGGTATTACTAATGACTGCGTCCATTCTTTTGGCCATTTTTTTGTACTCCATATCTTCTGGCAAATTGTTGTCATGATTTTTACTATATCTGGTCCTCCATATTTCAAGAGCTCTGCTGGTATATTATCCACACCCGGTGACTTCCCTCCTTTCATCGAACATATAGCCTCTTCCACTTCTTCCCGTAGTATTGCTGCATTTCCGAGTTCTCTGTTTTCGCACTTAATGTTGTTTAATATGCCTAAGTCAGTGTCAAGTTTACAGTTATATAATTCTTTACAATATTCTGTCCACCTTCTCATTACAGCTGTTTTTTCATTGAGCAGAGCCCCATTGCTATCTTCTATGACAGTATAGTAAATATTTAAGAACTCGCTTCAATCATGTGACAACGCCCTCTAATTTGTTTGTGATGGATTGGAAGATGATGATAACTCAGTTCATAAATTGTAAAATTGTACGTGTGAGATTGTTTTGTAATGTTTTAGCATACCGTATAATTTGTGTATACCATTATTTGGTGTATTCTGTCTGGTGTCACGGACCACCAGGCAGACACCCGCGGTGCACGTGTTGCGGATCACCGTGATAGAGAGTAATGCACCATGGAACTAATTACACACATCTTATAACAATTAATTGGCAGTGGTGCACCACTTCACATACCTGGGGTCTACCATCAGCGATAAACTCTATGGACACAGAAATTGACAGCCTCATTGGCAAAGCTGCAGCTACCTTTGCCCGTCTCACAACGCGTGTTTGGGGAAACTCTAAATTTACAATGAAGACCAAAGCTGCAGTATATCATGCCTGCGTCACCAACACACTCAAATATGGCAGCGAGACCTGGACGACCTATGCTAAGCAAGAAAGAAGGCTCAATACCTCCCGTCTACGGTGTCTACGCCACAGCTTTAGTATTTCGTGGAAGGACAAAGGGACAAATGTCGAGGTGTTGCCACGTGCTGGCCTTCAAAGCATGTATACACTGCTTAGACAGCGCAGGCTACGCTCGCTTGGCCATGTCCGCCGCATGGAAGATGGTCGCATTCACAAAGATATTTTCTACGGGCAACTGGCAGATGGCAAAAGAATAGTTGGGCGACCGCAGCTGAGGTTCAAAATGTGTGTATGAGAGACATAAAGGCATTGCACATAAATCCAGCTACCTGGGAGGATGAAGCTGCTAATCTCATCAAGTAGCGTTACTGCCTACGGATTCGATTGGATGAAAAGGAGCTTTCATAACAAGAAGAAGAGAAAAGAACACTGCGGAAGGAACACATAAAAAAGAGCGGTACTTGAAGGGCACAGTCCCAGAGTCAGCTGTGACCTGAAGGGCACAGTCCCAGAGTCAGCTGTGACCTGAAGGGCACAGTCCCAGAGTCAGCTGTGACCTGAAGGGCACAGTCCCAGAGTCAGCTGTGACCTGAAGGACACAGTCCCAGAGTCAGCTGTGACCTGAAGGACACAGTCCCAGAGTCAGCTGTGACCTGAAGGGCACAGTCCCAGAGTCAGCTGTGACCTGAAGGGCACAGTCCCAGAGTCAGCTGTGACCTGAAGGGCACAGTCCCAGAGTCAGCTGTGACCTGAAGGGCACAGTCCCAGAGTCAGCTGTGACCTGAAGGGCACAGTCCCAGAGTCAGCTGTGACCTGAAGGGCACAGTCCCAGAGTCAGCTGTGACCTGAAGGGCACAGTCCCAGAGTCAGCTGTGACCTGAAGGGGGCTACTACACACAGGTGCAGACTTCTGGCAGAAGACATCAGCTGCAATGGTGGCTTCACACTCCGTAAGGAGCACAACTTGAAATGATGATAATAGTGTTCCTACTTGACACCGATTCTGTAGCCTGTAAAAACCAGTTTAACCATGGACTAACTTTGAAAACTGTTGGAGACATAACGAGTTGCCTAGAAGTGCATTCAGCTGGTAGAGAACTATACTATTATAAACTACGCAGTGAAGTCCCGAGAGAGAACCAAAAAAAAAGTTTTGAGAGTAATATCTGCAACCAGTCATGGGTGTCTTTTGTCCAGTTTACGTTCTTGCTAGCTACTGAGATTACAGACAACATAAAACTCTATATTTAGGGAACCCGGTTAATTCGGGATCGTCTGACTAAGCTGTTGGCGCTTGCTTTTACCTGTCTCTGATCGTGAGTTAAGGAAGGCAAAGGCAGCGAAGAAGGGAACATCTCACCCCACCCCAGAAAGCTGGAACTAGTATAGTGCGGTCATGGCCTTCGTCGGGTAAAAGAAAGGAAGTGAGAACTAAGTAGGACTCATAAGGATATAAATAAAAACTGTGTACTGCCGGTAAAAGCGGCTAAGACCTAGACCTAGCATGCCCGCCGAAAAGAGCGCGCCAAGGCTGCCACTTCCTGGTGTACACATTAGATACTAAGAACAGAAACGGAACAAGAAACAACCCAAATATAATGATAATGAGCAATGGAGATAGAAGAGATCATAGGAAGTAGAAGAATGATTACAAAGAAGGAATAACGGGAAAAAATTATTTATTTAAGCCAAATATATTAAAAAAATTATTTATTTAAGCCAAATATATTAAAAAAATTATTTATTTAAGCCAAATATATTAAAAAAATTATTATACGGCGATCGCACGGGGAAATAGACTGGGAGTGGAAAAGAGTCCCCTCAGACCATCTTCCTCGAACTCGTATAGTGATGTCTCTAACACTTCCGTCCCCTACGGTAATATTTGGTATGGGAACTGTTGCGTGATAAATTCTCGCAACATCGTTTTATTTCAATATCTGTTTTATAACGCAAGGGCAACAACTGCTTGAAATCTATAGTCACTTTTCTCGGTAAGCATTTGTCTTCTCGCGTTAGTATCGAATGCAGTTAACTTTTGAGCTGTGGTCATTTTTGCGCTGGACTGCGCATGACTTGTCTTGTTGTTTGGTCGATCGGTTTCCGCCCACCACTAGTGGGAGTGAGCGATTTGGAATGGCGAAAGAGATGCCTCGTTGAAGAGGGGATCTCCGCTTTTTTTTGTTCTGTCAGGGATGTGTAGTCCTCTTATGGATATTTCGTTTAGTCGAGATAATACCTCTAGTGTTTTCCCACATGTCGGGAGGCGTGATATTTCTGTGTATTTCATGAAAGCAAGGTAAATTAACATTTTCATTAACTCTATCGATTTTTGGTCGTGAACGATTTCGATTCATAGCCTGTCTCCGAAAGTCGTCGCCACGAGATGTTTTTTCCCAGCTCACATGTCGCTGCATTGTACTGCATCGGTTGATGCATGTACCAAAGACCATTACTTGCTACTTTGTTAAATGAATTAGGTTTGGAAAACCTTTATTATCTAGAGGATATTTTTGTGGACATTATTTATACTTCGGCAGACGTGTCTGTCTTGCTGAAGTCAAACTAAGGAGAGTGAACTGATCTCATACATCTGGTTATCTCCTGGCTGTTATAGAAAAGGATGGAGTTTTCCACCTGACTACATTTACAGCACTATGAAATATAACATGCATCTGACTCATCATTGTAATGCTGTCTACCGTCTATTGCTGTATTGAATGTTGCTGTGATAATGACTGTTTGATGTGCCTACACATTTGCGTAACCATTTTGTCACTGTGGCGTCCACAATAAATAATGAAGAAAAACGTCAACGGCTGTTTCAAGACTCATTGACTTTATACGTCGTGAGTTTACTGACGTCCTATGTGGATTGCCCTGTTATTGTTGTATGAACATTGTTTTGACTGAACACATCTACACACTACACAAAACCAGACATGCGGATACCATCCATCATCATATGGCATCACGCATCATTTGGTGGCCATAAGCTGGTTTGATTCTGGTACTAGCAAACACGGGGTCCCTTACCCACTTCATTTTCAACAAGAATTCATCAGCATCCTTCAAGAAATTAACATTCTTCAATACAGTCAACATCTTCAAAATTTTCAAAGTACTCGGCGTTGCCCGGTAAAAGTCAAAATTTCAACTTTTGACGGAAACAAGAATTTGACAGTACCCGGCGTTGTTACATGTTGCCGGATAACTCGGACTGCTGTTATCTTTTACGCAAGTCAAGCAAGTTGCTGCTGTCAAGGTTCCAGTGCTGTCGTTTTTTGAGAAGGTCAAGTGCCGGTTGAAACGGGTTGTTTTCTGAAGAAGGCCAAGTACCGATTTCCATCAACTTACTTTTGGATTAGAAGGTCAAGTGCCGAAACAACTCAACACACAGTACTTCAGAAGCTCTTGTACCATCGTGTTAGCAGTGGAAGCAGTTCAGATGTGCCATCATCGTTGGAGCTTCGCTCTTTAGGACGTTGATTGACATCCGTTTTTCTGCTGTTCTACGATTGGAAGCCTTTAAGTTAAGTGGCCTGTTTGTATGTAAACTGTGCCCTTATACTTCTGCTGAGTCTTCTGTGTATCATCTCATTCTATATATTATATGTCTATATGTTATTTGTATATTTATATGTTTATATTTCAGCGGGTTCTCGGTTGGGTGGTGTCTCCGTTAGATTATGCCACGTCATAGAGGTCGTCTATTGTGAGCGTTTTCTGTAGGGTTTGCAAATTTCCGATACTGGAATTTGCTAAGCGACTTCTGTTGCTATTTATGTTAGCTGTGATGACATGTTTTAATATTGTTTTCGTTATTATTTCACATTCTTTAGTTTTGTTGTGATTTGTTTGTATTTGTTAGCCTACTCTTGTCTATAATTTAGTTTCATACAACATTTTTGTTTATACACTGTGGTGTCATGTATTTTGTTTAATTATAGCGCAGATATCGTCACATTTTTTGTGATATTTCATTAATTTCTGCTTTATTTTTAGTTGATTTCTGCGAAAGTTTTTGTATTGTTGCTGATCTTTGTTATTGTTTACATTGTTATTGTTTACATTGTTTGTATTGTTTACATTTTCAATGTTTACATTCTGCATGTGTTTACATAGTCATTGTTTACAGTTATAGTAATTAGTTAATGGGCTATGCTAATGCACTGTTACTACTATACTGATGATAAATGAATGATGAATAGTGTCGTGCACTATTGAATGAGAAGTGCACTTATGATCAAGAATTGATTGTTGATATTTCATATACAAGTTCTTTGATTGGAGACTTGTTTCCCACAGAGACTGGGATAATATAATGTGATGTGAATATACAAGTGCTTAATTAAGACTTGTTACACTTAGGTTTGAAATAAATTAGTTAATTATTTCAGGTTTTGGACTCATATGTTAGACAACATGTCTACATTTGAGCACTTTATTGAGCAGGGTAAATTGCTTGGGAAGACTGGTGATAAGTTAGAAGAATTTGCAACTGCTCGATATGATAAAGCAATGGAAGCTGAACAAAAGAAACTGCATATGGAAGCTGAACAAAAGAAACTGCAGATGCAGGTGGATGAAAAGAGATTCCAAATGGAAATGGAAAAACAAAAAAAGGGAATCAGAAGCTGAGGAAAGAAAGCTACAGCTAGAGGCTGAGAATAAAAGACTTGAAAAAGAAGCTGAGAATAAAAGACTTGAAAAAGAAGCTGAAAATAAAAGACTTGAAAAAGAAGCTGAAAATAAAAGACTTGAAAAAGAAGCTGAAAATAAAAGACTTGAAAAAGAAGCTGAAAATGAAAGACTTCAAATGCAGGCTCAAGCTGAAGAAAGGAAGTTACAAAGAGAGTCTGATGAGAGGAAAGCAAAAATGGAACATGAAGAAAAACTCTTAGCTTTAGAGTTGGAGAAATTGAAATTGACGAGCATGAGTAATGGTAATGATTCAAACAAGGGTTCATCTTCTGGGAAGGCTAATAATGATACTTTTAAGATTAAGTTACCAACATTTAGTCCTTCCAGTGATGACATAATGTTCTATCTGGACAGATTTGAACAAGCATGTACAGCTCATAACATAGACAAAGCAAAATATGTTTATCAGTTATCAGGGATACTGACAGGTAAAGCTCTAAGTATATTAAATATGGTGGATGAACCTGACAAGAGCAATTATGAGGTTGTCAGGGCCGCTTTGTTAAAGAAATATCAGCTTAACGAAGACGGCTATCGTCTACAATTTAAAAACATGTTACCTGAAAATGGAGTTGAATTCTCCGAGTTTATTGCAAGAATACGCATTACTTTCTCACGATGGGTTGAACTATCTAAGACGGAAAAAACTTATGAAGGACTTATGGACTTAATACTTAGAGACAAAGTCATGTCGTCTGTCAATGAGTCTTTCCTTGCTTTCCTTCATGAACGTAAACCTAAAACAATAAAAGAAATGGAAGATTTCTGTTGCCAATACGTAACTGCGCACCCACACATAACCATGGGTAACTCTAAGGTGAAAGAAGGTTTACCAGTTGCTTCGGCAGCTCCGTATGGTCAAAACTTTGCTCGTAGATCCCAACAAAATTTTGATAGAAAGGGCAGCGGTAATTTCTGTCAAAATCATGGAAACCAATTTCATGGTGATTCTTCTTCGAAGAATTGGAGACAACCTGATAGTGGTCGTTACTATCACCCTAATAATTATAAGCATTTCAAAAGAGGATATGGTAATAGAGGTTATTCCTGCCGAAGACCTCAGAACCAAACAAATAGATGTTCGCATCAATGTGAACATGATAGTAATCGTGGAAACTGGAATTCGAACCAGTATAACAATTACAATAGAGACAATAATAACTGCAGAGATAATAATAACTCTGATAACTTCAGAGGTAATAATAGTCGGGGTAGATCTCAACACAAAAAAAAGAGATATCAGCAGGCTAATGCTGTACAACAGGAAACTGAGGGAGCCTGTAATCATGTTGTTGATAGTAAAAACTTTGACGCTGTCACTAGTTCTGCTTTTGACTTTGAGAGAGCAAACAAATGCCCCCAATGCAGTACTTTATTCGAACCGGGTACCATAACTACTTTGAGTTGTGGTCACCCACTTCCCGCTCTTCCTGCTGCTGTTGCGCATGACGGGAGGGGTTCCTTAATTCTACATAAGGGTCTTGTTAATGATACTCCGGTCTCACTACTTTTCGATTCCGGATGCACCACTATTGGTGTTAGACAATCGCTTGTAGATCCATCTTGTGCTACAGGAAGGGTTATTAAATGTGTCACATTTGGCGGCACTCTAGAAAAATATCCTACTGCTGTAATTCGCATTGCCACTCCTTTCTTTACTGGAGATGTGCATGCTTGTCTCTTACCTAATCCTATTGCGGACCTTATTATTGGTCGTATTCACGGAGTTAGGGAGTGTACCCCACAGCAGATTGCTGCTTGGGAAGATAATAACATGCAAGCTACAAATGCAGTGGTTACAAGAGCACAAGCTCTACAAACACCCGAAACTTCACTGAATAGTGATAATGAAGTTGATAGCCAAGATAGTCACTTAGTAATCACTCGTGACTCTTTCATAAAATTGCAAGAAGAAGATCCTTCTTTAAAAAAATTCTTCGTTCTTGCGAAGAAAGGTGATCCGAATCAGGATACAAATAGAAAATCTTGGATTGCAATGAGAAACGGCGTACTTGTACGTATGGTACAAGATTCGACTACGTCGGCACATTCGCAAATTCTTGTTCCCAAGAGCATGAGAGTCCAAATATTACAACATGCTCATGACTCGCAATGTGCTGGACATATGGGTTTTGCCCGTACGAAGTCGAGAGTCCTTGCGGCTTTCTTTTGGCCTTTTGTCAATAAGGACATTCGTATTTACTGCCGATCATGCAAGGTATGTCAGGAGGTCAAATCTAGAGGACCACGACATGCTGCGCCTATCCAGGCTGCTGACATTCCTATTCGGCCGTTTCAGAAAATGGCCATAGATATTATTGGCCCTTTTAAGGTCAAGTCGGCCAGAGGACATCAGTTTATCCTTACATGTGTCGATATGTGCACACGTTGGCCAGAGGCTATTCCTCTTAAGAGCATATCTACTACAGATATCGCAGATGCTCTTTGGTTGATATTTTCTCGCTTGGGGTTCCCCAGAGAAATATTGTCAGACCATGGCACTCAACTCATATCTGACACTATGTCACAGGTAATGTCTACCTTACATATTGAACGATCTCTCAGTAGTATCTACCATCCTATGTCTAATGGGTTAGTTGAGCGTCTGAATAGAACGCTCAAGACTTTGCTTGGTAAGATAACTGAAGATCATCCTCAAGATTGGGACAGGGTTTTACCCGCGGCTCTCTTTGCCTATAGAGAAGTCCCTAATGAACACACAGGATTTTCTCCCTTCGAACTTGTCTTTGGCGCGCGTCCACGCGGCCCTATGTCTTTATTACACGATCTCATCACTGCCGATGATATTAGCGATGAAACTCAATCCTCATATGAGTATGTCATTGCTCTTAGACAAAAGATCATTGAGGCATGTAAGCTAGCAACTGCTTCATCAGAAATTGCTAAAGAGAAGGCAAGGCAGTTTGCTAACAAGAATAGATGTCTACGACAACTTTGTCCAGGTGACAAAGCATTCGTCCTACTTCCCAGTAGGGAAAATAGACTTCTTATTGCATGGAAAGGTCCGTATGCAATAGTCTCTCGGATTTCCGATGTTGACTATGTGGTCGATATTGATGGAAAGCATAAAACTTTCCACATAAACATGCTTTCGGAATTTCACGAACGTCCGGACTATTTGCTGCCTATTTTCCAGGCAACGGATGATGCTCCTGCACCTCACGGTCATTATTCATCCCTGTCTGTCATTCAGGATGAGGAAGCTACCTTCTCTGATGTCAACCTTCCCCTTCCAGTGGTTCCATTACATTCTACGGAATCTTGGAAAAACGTTTCTGTTTCTCCTAATCTTTCTGGTGACGAACATCGACAAGTCTCGTCGATGTTACAAACATTTCAGGATGTTCTCACTGACATTCCTGGACACACAGATGTCATAGAACATGACATAATTCTTACCGACAATAATCCAATTAGGGTTAGGCCGTATCCTATTCCTATACACTTTCAGTCGCAAGTGGAAAAGGAATAGGATGAAATGATTCAATTAAATATAATTGAACCATCGACTTCACCATATTCTTCTTCCATGGTTATTGTCCGGAAGAAGGATAAGAACATACGAATTTGCGTTGATTATCGCAAATTGAATCAGGTCACAAAGTTCGACGCTGAACCGATGCCTTTGTTAGAAGATCTACTGATTAGACTTTCTAATTCTAGATTCTTCACTAAACTTGACTTGTCTAAAGGTTATTGGCAAGTGCCTTTAGCAGAGCATGCCAAACCTCTTACTGCTTTTTCTACACCTAGGGGTCTATTTCAATGGAATGTTATGCCTTTTGGTCTCATGAACGCCCCTGCCACTTTCGTTCGCATGATGCGTCGAATTCTGTCACATCGTTCGGATGTCATCGCATACTTAGATGACATCTGTCTCTTCAGTGATACCTGGGAAGATCACTATTTAGGGTTATATGACTTACTGTCCACTCTACGTGAGAATAATTTGACAGCAAAACCTTCTAAAGCTTTTGTTGGTTTTGGTGAAATCTCTTTCCTGGGTCATCGTGTTGGTCATGGTCTCTTGAAGACAGAAGACCACAATACTTCCAAAATACTGAACATCTCTGTTCCTAAAACGAAGAAACAAGTTAGGAGTCTCTTAGGTTTAATTCAATTTTATGGGAGATTTATTCCAAATTTATCTTCGATCATGGCACCTCTCTCAACATTGTTGAAGAAAGGTTCGCCTAATCTGGTCCGTTGGTCTGAAGAATGCCAATCTTCACTAGACCAAATCAAGAATATATTTTCTTCTCCTCCCATCTTAAGATTACCTACTCTTGATAGGACTTTTGTTCTTCGGAGTGATGCTTCATCCACTGGGATTGGAGCAGCACTGATGCAAGAATATGCAAATACTCTGCATCCTGTTATGTACATTTCTAGAAAACTAAATGCGGCAGAGAGGAACTACTCGGTTTTAGACCGTGAGTTGTTAGCGATGGTTTGGTCAATTCTAAAACTACAAAGATTCCTCCTGGGCGCACATTTCATTCTAGAGACTGATCAGAAAGCTCTTACAGCTATTCAGACTAAGAATTTGAAGAGTTCGAGATCCACTCGATATGCTATAGCTCTTCAACCTTTTCACTTCACGGTACGAGCTATCCGTGGTGCGGATAATGTGATGGCTGACATTTTGTCTAGATGCCCACATGACTCCAACTAATACTTCTGTCCTATATTTCTATATATTACAGAGTCATAACACACCTATATTTCTACAATAGATTAGCACATCTGTACTTACTTTATATGTACACACTATCGTGCTTTGTTGTCATCTTCTTCTGTTCGTTTTTTAAGATGATAGAGGAGGACTGAGTAGTTAATATAAGGGCCGTTAGTTTACTAAACAGCCACAATTATTAATAATGTATTGTACCTTATGAAGCATATTAGTTATTAATTAGCATTATATTGCTTGTACTTTCTCAGAATGTCATTGTTGAGCTGAGGACTTACCTTACGAGTTCTAGATTGTGTACTTACCCTCGGAATACCAGAGCATATGTCCTGGATCGTCATGTAGTTTAACTTTGCTATGTACTTATGTCATTACATGTCAAAGAATGTACTATTTAAATTTTCCTATCAGATTTGTACATCCATTTTTAAAGACAATATTAGAGTATGCTGTTTAATGATGATTATAGTAACTTGCATACGTATATTGTGTTTACATGCTAACGTGATGTGTGTTGGTGACACCTCCCCGATGTGAATATTTTTTGAGACATATTTATTTTTCTGTTGAGGTATATCCTCACCAGACACTCTATAATTAGCCTATTGTTTGGCAATTTAATTAATTATCAGCGCATAATTCGTGCGTTTTGAGCCGCTTATCGCTTGCTCTTTGATATTGAAAAAAAAAAATATGTTCCACATTTTTTTTTTTTATCGGGAGGAGGTGGTGATATGTTGCGTGATAAATTCTCGCAACATCGTTTTATTTCAATATCTGTTTTATAACGCAAGGGCAACAACTGCTTGAAATCTATAGTCACTTTTCTCGGTAAGCATTTGTCTTCTCGCGTTAGTATCGAATGCAGTTAACTTTTGAGCTGTGGTCATTTTTGCGCTGGACTGCGCATGACTTGTCTTGTTGTTTGGTCGATCGGTTTCCGCCCACCACTAGTGGGAGTGAGCGATTTGGAATGGCGAAAGAGATGCCTCGTTGAAGAGGGGATCTCCGCTTTTTTTTGTTCTGTCAGGGATGTGTAGTCCTCTTATGGATATTTCGTTTAGTCGAGATAATACCTCTAGTGTTTTCCCACATGTCGGGAGGCGTGATATTTCTGTGTATTTCATGAAAGCAAGGTAAATTAACATTTTCATTAACTCTATCGATTTTTGGTCGTGAACGATTTCGATTCATAGCCTGTCTCCGAAAGTCGTCGCCACGAGATGTTTTTTCCCAGCTCACATGTCGCTGCATTGTACTGCATCGGTTGATGCATGTACCAAAGACCATTACTTGCTACTTTGTTAAATGAATTAGGTTTGGAAAACCTTTATTATCTAGAGGATATTTTTGTGGACATTATTTATACTTCGGCAGACGTGTCTGTCTTGCTGAAGTCAAACTAAGGAGAGTGAACTGATCTCATACATCTGGTTATCTCCTGGCTGTTATAGAAAAGGATGGAGTTTTCCACCTGACTACATTTACAGCACTATGAAATATAACATGCATCTGACTCATCATTGTAATGCTGTCTACCGTCTATTGCTGTATTGAATGTTGCTGTGATAATGACTGTTTGATGTGCCTACACATTTGCGTAACCATTTTGTCACTGTGGCGTCCACAATAAATAATGAAGAAAAACGTCAACGGCTGTTTCAAGACTCATTGACTTTATACGTCGTGAGTTTACTGACGTCCTATGTGGATTGCCCTGTTATTGTTGTATGAACATTGTTTTGACTGAACACATCTACACACTACACAAAACCAGACATGCGGATACCATCCATCATCATATGGCATCACGCATCATAGACATTGTAGACATTGTAGACATTGTAGACATTGTAGACATTGTAGACATTGTAGACATTGTAGACATTGTAGACATTGTAGACATTGTAGACATTGTAGACATTGTAGACATTGTAGACATTGTAGACATTGTAGACATTGGTATCCTATAGTCAAATATAGTCAGTCACACGCGGTGTGCTACATGTTACGGTGACATTATGAAATTCAGTACACCGAAATCGGAAAAGATCAAATCGCGTGCAAGGGAAACAATTTCAGCTAATGTTACTTCAGCATTTGTAAACAGGTGCATCCCCAGACAAAGATTACCATATAGAATTTTAGGAAATAAAAACAGAAGAAAAATGACAGTGGAACAAGTCATGAGGATAAGACATTAAAATAGATACACAAATTGAAGATGATATCTGCTACCTTTACAAGGTAGTACTAGTACTTTACTATATGTGGTAGTCGAAGTAGAACAAGGTCATAAAACATGGTTGACGGAGAATATAACAGAATAATGTCGACACAAGGAAGACGAAGATCTCTTCCAGTCCTCTATCTATTTTTTTTCTGCCATTTTTATCCAGGGGCGTATTTAGAATCATAGATCTGGATAAGACGTTTGACAGGGTCCCCTGGAGCAAACGTTGGGACTGTTTGGCAAGGAAGAACATTCCAGCACCTCTGATTCATGCTATACAGAGCTTCTACAAGTCTTGCAGAAATTATGTGAGGACAGCAAACCATAAGTCAGAAGAGTTCAGGACCATCACTGGTGTAAGACAAGGTGATATCCTGTCACCTTATCTTTTAATACTCATCATGGACGATGTCATCAAGGCATGTAAGGAGAGAACAAGAAAGTATTCAGTGGGGTACTGGAAGATGAGAAAGGTCTGTATTTCAGAGCTGTCATTTGCTGATAATGTTGCCCTGATTGCTAAATCAGAGGCACATCTCCAATCCAACCTGCAAGCCTGGAAGGAAGAGCTGGAGAAGAGAGGGGTGGTCATAAGCAGCTCTAAAACAAAATCCATGGTGATATCACAAGAAGAAAGAAGAAATCAGATTAAGCTGGGAGAACAGGTCCTGGAGCAGGTCGACCACTTTAAATACCTCGGAGCTATTATAGACCGAAAGGAAGGCATCAAAGAAGAATTGGCAACTCGAAAAGCAGCAGCTGGGAGACTTTTTCAGGCCATAAATCGAGGATTCCTCAGCAAGAGAGAGGTTGGTAAGAAAACGAAGATGGCTGTAGACCGCTCCACCTATGTCCCAGTCTTGGCATATGGATGCGAGTCATGGGCAATGACTACAACCCACAAAAGCCAGATCCAAACCTCAGAAATGAGGTCTGAGGAAGGTGGTTGAAGTAACAAGAAGAGCCATGGTCTGCAACCAGACGATACGTCAAGGCCTAAAATCCCACTCCCTGCAGACCCAAGTAGAACAGTCCCAACTAAGATGGTTTGGCCATGTCTGCAGAATGGGTGAAGATCGGCTACCACGACAAGCATGGGAAACAAAGAGCCAGGGATCCAGACCCCCAGGACGACCCAGAGTCCGCTGGGAGGACAACATTAGACAATCTTTGAAGGACCGAGGACTAGAATGGAACCAGGCCAGGAGGAAGACAGCCGATAGGATAGTCTGGCGCTCTCTCTTCCAAACCTCTTCCCCTCACGGTAGAAGGGGAACGACTAAGTAAGTAAGTATTTAGAGAGGGAGCGTGAGAGAGGAAGTTTTAGCGCCTTCCCCCTTCAAAGTTTCCTAATATTGGCTGGGTGGCTCACAATATTGGCTGGGAGGCTCACAATATTGGCTGGGTGGCTCACAATGTTGGCTGGGTGGCTCACAATATTGGCTGGGTGGCTCACAATATTGGCTGGGTGGCTCACAATATTGGCTGGGTGGCTCACAATATTGGCTGGGTGGCTCACAATATTGGCTGGGTGGCTCACAATGTTGGCTGGGTGGCTCACAATATTGGCTGGGTGGATCACAATATTGGCTGGGTGGCTCACAATATTGGCTGGGAGGCTCACAATATTGGCTGGGTGGCTCACAATGTTGGCTGGGTGGCTCACAATATTGGCTGGGTGGCTCACAATATTGGCTGGGTGGCTCACAATATTGGCTGGGTGGCTCACAATGTTGGCTGGGTGGCTCACAATATTCTTATGCAATTACAACGATAAAGTGGGTACCTTTTTTTTAAGAAGGATATATATTCAACTATTGGACAATATCATCATAATTTGCTTTTATACTCCGTTGAGAGTCGGAGTGGCTAAAAGGTATGGCGTCCACTTCTAGTTATAAAGGTCACAGGGTCACAAGGTCACAGGGTCGCTGCCAGTACAGGGGAAATAATCGATATACATTTTTTTTCAGAACCAGTGATTCCTAATGATGTCATACTCGCTTCCCCCCACCCTGATCTCTTGGATAGTGAGATCGGATGCTTAGCCTTCTCGTGTAAGGGCGAAAAAATAGGATGTCCGATATGCAAGTTGCGCACGTTAAAAATCCCTCGGCAGTTGGAAATCGTAAAGAGTAGGGCTAATGGCCGCTGCTCTGCAAAACTGAAAAATTAGGAAACCTACGCAGCACAAATTCCTTGTATATTTAAAGAATGTGTAATTTCTGTCTACACACTTTGGGATCATCGCCAGCGCTACGGAGTTCGTGCACTGTGTTGAGATCCTTTTTGTGTTGATCTAAGGGAGGAGGTAGGAGCACTAATGGAGTTGTCCGTGTTTAATGAAGATGATCCTTAAAACCAAACCAAGGAGCCTGCAGCCACCACCACAGCTGGTCCTACTTGATGAGGTTGTCCACCCCTTGCACAACCACAGCTGGTCCTACATCATGAGGTTGTCCATCTCATGCACAACCCCAGCTGGTCCTACATCATGAGGTTGTCCACCTCATGCACAACCACAGCTAGTCCTACTTGATGAGGTTGTCCACCCCATGCACAACCACAGCTGGTCCTACTTGATGAGGTTGTCCACCTCATGCACAACCACAGCTGGTCCTACTTGATGAGGTTGTCCACCCCGTGCACAACCACAGCTGGTACTACATCATGAGGTTGTCCAGCTCATGCACAACCACAGCTGGTCCTACATCATGAGGTTGTCCACCTCATGCACAACCACAGCTGATCCTACATCATGAGGTTGTCCACCTCATGCACAACCACAGCTGGTCCTACATCATGAGGTTGTCCACCTCATGCACAACCACAGCTGGTCCTACATCATGAGGTTGTCCACCTCATGCACAACCACAGCTCGTCCTACTTGATGAGGTTGTCCACCTCATGCGCAACCCCAGCTGGTCCTACATCATGAGGTTGTCCACCTCATGCACAACCACAGCTGGTCCTACATCATGAGGTTGTCCACCTCATGCACAACCACAGCTGGTCCTACATCATGAGGTTGTCCACCTCATGCACAACCACAGCTGGTCCTACATCAGGAGGTTGTCCACCTCATGCACAACCACAGCTGGTCCTACATCATGAGGTTGTCTACATCATGCACAACCACAGCTGGTCCTACATCATGAGGTTGTCCACCTCATGCACAACCACAGCTGGTCCTACATCATGAGGTTGTCCACCTCATGCACAACCACAGCTGGTCCTACATCACGAGGTTGTCCACCTCATGCACAACCACAGCTGGTCCTACATCATGAGGTTGTCCACCTCATGCACAACCACAGCTGGTCCTACATTATGAGGTTGTCCACATCATGCACAACCACAGCTGGTCCTACATCATGAGGTTGTCCACCTCATGCACAACCACAGCTGGTCCTACATCATGAGGTTGTCCACCTCATGCACAACCACAGCTGGTCCTACATCATGAGGTTGTCCACGTCATGCACAACTACAGCTGGTCCTACATCATGAGGTTGTCCACCTCATGCACAACCACAGCTGGTCCTACATCATGAGGTTGTCCACCTCATGCACAACCACAGCTGGTCCTACATCATGAGGTTGTCCACCTCATGCACAACCACAGCTGGTCCTACATCATGAGGTTGTCTACCTCATGCACAACCACAGCTGATCCTACATCATGAGGTTGTCCACCTCATGCACAACCACAACTGGTCCTACATCATGAGTTTGTCCACATCATGCACAACCCCATATTTGTCGCCTTGTACTTGAGGGTGCAGTAGTCTTATTATTTCATTGTCTCTTCAGATACCTTTCCCCCCCCCCCCCTTCCCCGGGAAGGGTACTAGTGACCTTGTCATACCACGTCAATCCTTCTATTCTACTAAAATATCCATTTATGACAGTCTGTAGTTTTTGGGTTGTTGTTTGTTTTTGTTAAATGAGACCACAAGGTCTATTAAATTATATATTAAAACATGCGCCCGTCTACTATAACCGGCGAACCGTATGTTAAACGGAACATGCCTCGCAAAAACAATGCAAAACTAAAAAGAATAAAAAAATTAATACATGTTCTTCAAAAGTGTTCGCGTCTTTGGAATAACATTCCTACAACTTCTCGTTCCCTGTTATCGGAAGTCTTTTATATCTGCCAAGTCTCCCAGCAAATGATTTTGCTAAATTTAGTTCCTTGATTGACAACCTCAATTTTCTTTAATGATCTTATTGGGCTTGCATCTAGATTGCTATATAACCATTTACTTCCGCAAGATGTCCCATTACATAATAAAAGTCTTTGAATTCTTCTGATTTTGTTGTCTCTATACTGTTGTCCACAGGAGCTATAGGAAAAGATGAGGATGGAGGTGGCAGTGGGAAAAACGACGAAGAAGCTGCAGAGATTGAGGAGGCTAGACGAGAGATGGAAGAGAAAAGAAAAGAGAAACACAGGAAAATGGAGGAAGAAAGAGAGACCATGAGACAGGGAATACGGGACAAGGTAGACATTCTTACCTGAATTTTGATTTAAGCAGACATTGTGTTAGTTTGAAATTTTCACTTAAATGTTGTGTTATGTAGGCACGCTCATCAGGATGCTTGTTTGTAAGCAGACTTTCTTACCTGAATGTAGTGTTAGGTAGGCACTGTCACCTGGATGTGTGTTTGTAAGTAGACATTCTTACCCGAATGTTGTGTTAGGTAGACACTCTCACCTGGATATGTGTTTGTAAGTAGACATTATTACCTGAATGTTATGTTAGATAAGCACTCTCACCTGGATGTTTGTTCGTAGGTAGACATTCTTACCTAAATGTTGTGTTAGGCAGGCACTCTCACCTGGATGTGTGTTTGTAAGTAGGCATTCTTACCTGAATGTTGTGTTAGGTAGGCACTCTCACCTGGATGTTTGTTTA
Organism: Oreohelix idahoensis; assembly: GCA_024509875.1. Lineage (NCBI taxonomy): Eukaryota > Metazoa > Mollusca > Gastropoda > Stylommatophora > Oreohelicidae > Oreohelix > Oreohelix idahoensis. The sequence continues at coordinate 487,576 of JAMPIV010002659.1, read as the reverse complement.
TAAGTAGACTTTCTTACCTGAATGTTGTGTTAGGTAGGCACTGTCACCTGGATGTATGTTAGTAAGTAGACATTCTTACCTAAGTGTTGATTTAGGTATAAATTCTTACCTCAATGTATTGTAGACATTCTTATCTGAAGCTTGCGTAGACATTCTTACCTGAATGCTATGTAGATGTTTTTACCTGAATGTTGTGTAGACATTGTTATCTGAATGTTGTGTAGACATTCTTCCCTGAATGTTGTGTATACATTCTTACCTGAATGTTGTGTTAGGTAGACATTATTACCTGAATGTTGTATTAGGTAGACATTATTACCTGAATGTCGTATTAGGTAGACATTATTACCTGAATGTTGTGTTAGGTAGACATTATTACCCGAATGTTGTGTTAGGTAGACATTAATACCTGAAAGTTGTATTAGGTAGACATTATTACCTGAATGTTGTGTTAGGTAGACATTATTACCTGAATGTTGTGTTAGGTAGACACTCTCACCTAAATGTTGTGTTAGGTAGACATTATTACCTGAATGTTGTGTTAGGTAGACATTATTATCTGAATGTTGTGTTAGGTAGACACTCTCACCTGAATGTTGTGTTAGGTAGACATTATTACCTGAATGTTGTGTTAGGTAGACATTATTACCTGAATGTTGTGTTAGGTAGACATTATTACCTGAATGTTGTGTTAGGTAGACATTATTACCTGAATGTTGTGTTAGGTAGACATTATTACCTGAATTTTGTGTTAGGCAGCCACTCTCACATGGAAGCTTTACAAAGTAGTACTAGTACTTTACTATATGTAGTAGAAGAAGCAGGACAAGGTCATAAAACAAGCTTGAAGGAGAATATAACAAAATAATGTCGACACAAGGAAGACGAAGATCTCTTCCAGTCCTCTATCTCTTTTCTCTGCCATTTTTATCCAGGGGCGTATTTAGAGCTACTATGTAGGTAGACATTCTTATCTGAATGTTGTGTTAGGTATAAATTCTTACCTGAATCTTGTGTTAGGTAGATAAGCTCACTTGAGTATTGCTTTTATAAATATTCTTATATGAGTGTTTAATTAGGTACATACTCTTACATGAATTCTGTTTTAGTCCATATTCTCACCTGCTATTTTTTTCGTACTCACTCTTACACGAATACTGTTTTGGTACATATTCTCACATGTGATTTTAGGTATAAATTCATGAAAGAGTGGTGAACTAGATACACTTTCTTTCCTTAATGTTGTTTTAGGTAGGCTAAATATTCTAACCTGAGCGCTGTATCAGAAAAAACACTGTTCAAAGAGTTTTGTTTTAATTGCGATTTCTGACGTGTTTTTGTTTGTTTGTAGGCATTGTTGTATAAGTGTTGATTTAGGCACATCTTTTTATCTGAGTGTTTAAAGTACACACTCTTTGTCACGGATTGCCTCCCCTGCTTTGCAGTCGTGGTCCAAAATGGCCAAAACTCAAGAGTATCTAAACTGGGTCGTCAAAGGCACAAGATTACTCTTGGCAGAGATGTAGATAGAAGTGTAATGACGCTTCTGTCCGAAGGGAGCTTTCACAAAATAATTCAGAAATCAAGAATCATGTGGCATAGCGCTGAGCAATGGTTAACTTATATCTGTCCTTCGCCTTTTGTGAAGGATTTAAGCAATGGTTTTTAGCCCGTTCAAGGCCCCCAGCTGAGTTAATTCAGCGAATTCCTCTTATAATGGTATAACTCTAAATACAAGTTGTCGTCACTGAGACGTAGGTGAGGATTTATCAAAAAGTTCGTTTTGCTTGTGCCTATTTATAAGCACTTAACTTTTATAAGGGAGTCCTGCAGCTATGGTTTTCGTCACGTCTTGGTTATGAGTGTACTTCTCTCACACGAGTGGCGTAGTAACCTCAGTACTTCGGACCGTCTGATAACCTGTAACCACGTACTTTTAGAAAAAATAGAAAGACAAATGCCTTTGCTAAGTACACTGAGTTGGAAGCTTAACAGGCACATCCTCTCGCTATCCACCCACCAATATTAATCTCTCAGAAGAATTAAATTATTAAGTACACAACGTAGCTCAAGAAAGATGATTAAAATTCACCAATATTCCTCTGGGTATTAACTGGGAAAATGTGTCTGGACAGCGCGAATAATGATTTGTGCCTGAGCTAACATTAACAAGCAACATATATCTCACAAAATGATATGATGCACTTGAGTCACATGTGATGTAATCATCACTCATCACTGCTCCAGTCGGAGTCTGGGGTCACCTCTGCTGTCGGATTTTCGGCAGGACTAGCCAGAAACAATCACCAGCGCTTGCTGTAGGGGTTTATGAATATACTATTTTCGTATGTTGAGGTTGCCAGCCTCATATATAACCACTTAACAAGAAAACATGTTAATTCACATTTGTAAAAGAAATGTTCACAACTTACCCCAAATTTTTGGGCTATACACAATCTCCTCGCACAGGTTTCGGATGGACACGAGAGTTTTCGGTGCATATGCTCTCGAATCACTTGGTCTGGGAAAGTATAATAATTCCTTCTTATGACGGGTGTTCTGCGATACACTTGGTCTGGGAAACTGTAAAAATTCATCTTTGACGGGTGATCCAATTCATTTAGGTGTCCAGACTATGTATTTAAAGTCCCGGTCCCTTAAGTTTACAGTCGTGTATTTATAAAGGCGGGCTTACTTTTTGAGGTTTTAAGTTTCCCAAATACTTCGATCTGTCACTTATAAATATGGAATTCTAGGTCCGATCCTTCTCTTTCTTGCTTTTTTGGAGTTGCTCGTTTGAAGTTGCGAAGCTGTCTGTTCTGTGTCTCTGAGTTCGCTAGGTTTTATTTTTAGTTTCCAGTTCACATCACAGATTTTACTACCCGGCAAACTTGCCAATGACATTCATTGTATATTCCGGCTCTCACTTCAATCCAATCGTAAGCTCTTTTCGCACTACGCGGGTCGCAGTGCTTAAATTCAAAATATCCCCCACGTGTTTAAAATATTACATTTAATATTCCACGCGTGACCTCTTTATAATAATATGTAATTTTTTCGGTGACATCTTGTGCACTCTTACAAACAAATGTGTGAACATGTTTGCCTGGCGTAATGTCTTCCGCCAAGATGTTTACTCAGACAGATTATCTGCGCTAATCACACACAGGGATGGGCCCGTGAAACTATTATCTCATTACCGCCCATGTGTTCGTGCCTTCTTCAGACAGTCAAACAAAAGGGTCGCCGGCCGCTCAGACAAACAATATGGTTGTCCAACAAGGATCGTCTATTATCAAAGATAGGCTAGGCGACTCAAAGCGACAAACGTATTACCGCTGACCCGTGATAATGACCGGGTATTGTTACGATAATACCACACAGTTCACCACGCGGAACGTAAATAAGTCTGAGGAGTGGTAAAGCAAAAATGTAAGAGATAAAGATAGGCCCATAGCAGATACTTCCGTAGGGAAGTGGAGTGTTAGAGACTTCACCCTACTAGATTCAGCATAGAGCAAAATAATGAATGAAAGGGCAAAAAATTGCCATATAATAAGCGATCGGAGAGAAAAATGAAGAAGAAGAAATGATACTGCCGGAGGGCTGAAAGTGTGAGAAATCACACAAAAGAGCATGTTCAGACGTTATGTGACACTCTTACTGGAGTGTTATTTTTAAATACATATACTTACCTTGGTGTTAACTGTTGTACCTATTCTTACCTGAGTGTTACTTCTAGTGACAGGTTTCATAATGTTGTCTGAACTGATCATACCTTGAGTAACTCGTGTCTTATTACTTGTACTATACTTATATTCAGGATTGTTCATCTAAGTTTTTACCTATCATACGTATTAGAGTGTTAGTATAATTTGTTGTCCATATACATTCGTATTAAAGTATTAGTGTAATTTTGTTGTCGTTTACATTCGTAATAGAGTTTTGATGCCACGTTGTTGCCCATTTATATTCCTTTAAGAGTATTGACGTCATGTTGTTGTCACATACATTCCTATTAAGATTTTTGGTGCCTTGTATTTTAATTGTGGCACATAATTACCTAGAATGTTAGCATCATATTTGTAGCCAGTTCACTACTGTTAGGTGTCACGGGTTGCCTTCCCTTTTCTCTGCAGTAATGGTCCAATAGTGGCCAAAACCTAGAGTATCTAATGTGGGTCTTCAAAGGTGTCTACCTTCGCACACGATTACTCTTGGCAGTGTCGTAGATAGAAGGATAATCATGCTTCTACCTCGAGGAAGTTTTTCACAAGATATTTCAGAAGTCAACAACAATGCTGAATGCGTCTGAACACGTTAACTTTTTATCTGACCCGCCGCCCTTTGTGAAGATGTATATTATTTGATTTAGCTCGTTCAAGCCGCCAGCTGATTTAATTCAGCGAAATTCATCTTATTTTATTTTTGTTCTTAATGTCTCTTCAAATGTAGATATAACTATATATATATATATATATATATATATATATATATATATATATATATATATATATATATATATATATATATATATATATATATATATATATATATATATATATATATATATATATATATATATATATATATATATATATATACTGCTCAAAAAAAGTTAAAGGCCACTTTCAATTTTTAGGTCATTTCAACTAAGCTGTTTTTTTTCAAACCTGAACACTCAGTCAAAAAAGTTTTGCTGCATTTTGTTGCATGCTTAAACAATGTTTGTTAATCTGACAATAAATCAAATCTGTGTTACGTGTGTGTACCTCCAAGGTCAATCAAATGTACGTGGTGGAAAGGGAAATAATGCATGTTTGAAAATGCTTCCTATGGCAAAGCCTGTTGATAACATTGCTGAAATTTGCTTTTCACGTGCAAGTCGTGACTATAGTGAACACATGTCACCCAATTTTCGGAAGGAACGGGCAATGGGTATGTTTGTAACATTTACCATTTAGCCATGGCTCAGCGTGTCTTGCCGTCTTGTGATAGACCTTGGACGTCCTGATCTCGTTGTTCTGCGACACTGCCGGTTGCATTATAACGATTACGCAGAGTTTGTATGACAGAGTGGGCAACTCCTAATCTCCTAGCAATTTCTCGCAGCCCTACATCATCCTGCAGCCATGCCATCGCTCTCCATCTGTCAACATTGGTCAAGCGTCTTAGCTGAGCCATGGCTAAAATGGTAAATGTTACAAACATACCCATTGCCCGTTCCTTCCGAAAAGTGGGTGAAATGTGTTCACTATAGTCACGACTTGCACGTGAAAAGCAAATTTCAGCAATTTTATCAACAGGCTTTGCCATAGGAAGCATTTTCAAACATGCATTATTTCCCTTTCCACCACGTACATTTGATTGACCTTGGAGGTACACACACGTAACACAGATTTGATTTATTGTCAGATTAACAAACATTGTTTAAGCATGCAACAAAATGCAGCAAAACTTTTTTGACTGAGTGTTCAGGTTTTTAAAAAAACAGCATAGTTGAAATGAGCTAAACATTGAAAGTGGCCTTTAACTTTTTTTGAGCAGTTATATATATATAAATATAAAGTTATATATATATAATATAATTTATATTAAAATCCGGATTCACACGTGTGCAGTTTGCTCTGTAATAATTAAATCAAGTACGACTTTGTCAAAAACAGCGTATACAAATTCAGTGATCAATTACAGTGAAAGAAATGTAAATAAATGTGACTGATGATTATGAAAAAATAAATTTCGTCATTGAAACTGGGTTTTATGACTGGAATACAGTTCTTTGGTTTTGGCCTGTTAAAATGGGACTTGCCAAAATGTTGAAGTGCCGATGCTGATTTTCCGTAGATTTGTCACTGTGATGAGGGGCACGTTTCCAGATCAGTCCAGGATTTAACCACTCCTGGTCAAGGCAAGAATCTTCAGGTGTCGATCTCCAATTTCGAACGACAGTCAAGTAGTACAGCAAATGGTCTCTCCGGGTCGTACCGCAAATAGTCGGGTCGCCTTGTACTGTTACCACAAACTGTAGATGGAATAAAGGAACAAATTCCGCTGCTAAACATTTGTTTTCCCGATGTTAATCGGTCGCCTTTTCCCGCTGTCCGTCAACCGTTTGTTCTATCAGATTTTTTGCTCTCCCTGAGCGTATATCCTATCACCCAGGGCATGTGATGAAAAATCACCAGTATGTCAGTTAATTTAAGGGAAAATTTGTGACTGGAAAGCGGCAGTAGGAACATATTAAGTTTACGTACATTCACAAAAAGATAACATACAAATATGAACTGGTCGATGTAATCATCACTCACTCCCTGCTCCATTCGGAGTCTGGGGTTACCTCTATTTTGGTTCTTCTGAGAGAACTAGCATGAAGCAATCATCAGCGCTTGCTGTAGTGGTTCATGAAGTATCCTTTTTATATGCTCAGGTTACCAGCCGAGTATGAATATTTAACACCTCTAGCAAATATGAACATGTCACAATCACAGTACAAAAAAAATGTTACACTCACCTCAATAATTGAGAAATCTTAGACTTCTTGCTCAGTAGAATAGTCTTGGCAACTTAACACGCCTCGAACAAACGTCTGGGGTATTATTTTTATTTCAGAATCCCTCTTTGACTTGTGAGTGGTCCTGTAGATGTCCGGGTTCCGTATTAATATTGGCGAGTGTTCTACTGATGTACAGAGATGCTCTTAATACGTTTGGTCCGGTCCTATAAATTTATAATCCAACTCTGTTCTTTTCTGTGGCAATATCCGAGCAGTCTACGTTGACGATTTCTTGAATTCAGTGCTGTATGTCAAACTTCTTCTACGTTATATCGTAGGTTCCCGGCCCACGCTTCCACCTGGCGTTTTCGACAAAACTCTCAATCATAGCGATTGTTTATTCCCGCCTAAAATGCCAGTACATGTTATGATAACTTTTCCTCATGAATTATTTTCTATGACTCAGGAGTTTGAAAAATTCAAAATGTCATCGTCCATATATGGAGTAATGATATCCGTAAAATGTTGTCAAAGTTGACATACGACATTTCCTGCTCACTCTTCAAAATGTCTTCCAAGATTGCGTTTATCTGTAATCACCTAACCCTGTTGTCGATTAGGAAGTGAGTATGCAATCTTAAGCAAACACTTCATTCTCGCATTTACCTGGAATCAACGTGGTATTATCACGTTTAGTGATTCAATTATTCTCACAGGAATAGGCAATTCGCTTGTCTGGCCCTGTCATGCATCGAAGCGTGAAACATGAACAATAACTGTAGGGAAAAAGAATGTTCTATTAATTGAATAATGCACATAATTCAGTACACAATACAAATGTAGTTCGATTCTGCCGGAGGGAAGAAGAGAGCGCACAAACTATGTCACATTGGGTTTGCAGTGAAATCACCATCCGAGGATTCATTTTAAATAAATACAACTAGGGGAATTTAATAAGTTCACCACTATGGGGATTGCAATAAATTCACCACTAACTAGATTGTTAATAATTCCACCACTAGGGGATTGTAATAAATTCACCACTAGAGGATTGTAATAAATTCACCACTAGATGATTGTAATACAATAACCACTAACTAGATTGTAATAAATTCACCACTAAATAGATTGTAATAAATTCACCACTAGGGGATTGTAATAAATTCACAACAGACTGAGGGGTTGTAATACATTTCACAACTAGGGGATTGTAATAAATTCACCATTAAGAGATTGAAATAAATTCACCACTAGGGGATTGTAATAAATTCACCACTAACTAGATTTTAATAAATTCACCACTATCACAAGCCGTAATACTAGTTATGGTGGGGGAAGGTCCTAGCCGACAACCCCTCACCACTAGGGCTATTCCACTGCTCTACTGAATAAACTATACCATACACACTCTGGCTCGTGTCTATTAAGGTGTGATTATACAACAATGGGTGACACAAGGAACTAACTCTTATAATCAGCTCATGTCCCGTGTTATTACAATAACACCACACGGCCACATACGGCCTGATGAAATTCACAACAAATATGTATTTGCCACCACAGGGAATGAATATAAATCATATCAATATACAGGATCAGGTAACATGGCTACCACACTCCTACAATGACCACCTCGCCATCACTCGGGAAACCGACATAGTACTACCGACTATGCGAAAGTACTTATAACAATTCAGCATGTACAAAACTCAGCACTAAGTAAATAAACACTTCCCTGGAATAACTAACACCAGAAATAGGACTCATATGGCGGACACTGCATCACAATCCCCTACAGAATATAGGCAGCATCAAGCTGGCATACCATCGACGTCCATACGGGACGGCTGTCGACTCTCCACTGCCTTTTTTGCGCACAAAACTTGCGCGCCCGTTTTTTCCCCACTGGTCACATGACTCAGCTTGAGTGGCAATTTCGACGGCTTCCGATCGTCTTACGATCTAGAACTACGACCTAAAAATACGCTGTGACATCCACCCCCCTTTAAGAAAGAAAAAGGAGTTTTCTTCCACCCGGAGGGTGCTGGACCCCCGACCCCCCATTGGAAGGTGAAGGCCCATATGCCAATTACCAGCAACTGACGTATCAGTACCCTTCTTGACATACGAGGGAAGGTCAAAAAGTAATGCCTCCTATTTTTTATGTATGTAAATACTGCATCGGTGTGCAATTTGTAAATTTAGCAGGATTCCTCAACCACTCTTCTGCACTGTATAGCATTACCAACCTGTTTCAGTAACAGGTGGCACCACTGTAACAGTTTAAAAATGGCTGCCAAAGACGTTCGGTTAAAACAACGTTATGTCATAGAATTCCTCAATGCTGAAGGCGAGACCCCAATTCGCATCCACGAACGTTTGAAGAATGTTTATGGAGATTCAACAGTAGATGTTAGCACTGTCCGACATTGGGTACATCGTTGTGACGAAGCTGAAGTAGGTAAATCCTCAATGGCTGACGCAAAGCGGACTGGCCGTCCGTCTACCGCAGTGACTCCACACAACATTCATCGAGTTGATGGCATCATTCGTGGTGACCGTCGGGTAACACTGGATGAACTTTCTTCCATGTTGTCCATTAGTAAAGGCAGTGTCCAGAACATCATTAAAGACCAGGGATATTCAAAAGTTTGTGCACGGTGGGTACACAGAATGTTGACAGACAGACAACATCGCCGACAAGAAAGAAGTTCAAAAGTTCACCATATGTAGGGAAAGTTATGGCCTCCGTGTTTTGGGATGAGAAGGGTGTGATTCTTCTCGACTTCTTGAAACTGGTTGGTAATAACAATGGATGCTGTTACTGGAACTGGTTGGTAATAACAATGGATGCTGTTGCTGGAACTGGTTGGTAATAACAATGGATGCTGTTGCTGAAACTGGTTGGCAACCGTGATGAATGCTCTATCTTTAGGCAGACTAGATGGTGGGTTACGCAGACAGTCTGTACACTCGTTGAGAACACAGTAGCCCGCCTGCGCCAGTCCACAGTCTAACAACCACCTATACCTCCCTACACCTGTACGTTGCTGCAACCATAACACGTTGAATGCAGACCGTTACATTGAAACTTTGAAGAAGCTTAGAGGTCGTCTTCGGCGACTTTACCCATTAAAAGATCAGAGAACTGCACTACTGTTGCACGATAATGCCACGCCACACACCGCTAAACGCACCATTGATGCTTTTGCAGAATTTGGCTGGACATTATTACCACATCCCCCTTACAGTCCCGATCTTGCACCACCTGACTTCCATCTGTTTGGACCACTGAAAGAAGATCTTCGCGGACATCACTTTGAGGACACCGAGACCCTTAAACGCGCCGTACGCCAGTGGTTTAGGGAAAAGGACACACATTTTTACCGTGCGGGGATACATGCCCTTGTGAGAAGATGGACAAAAACTGTAACAAATAACGGAGACTACATTGAGAAATAAATTTTTGAAGTTCAGACTTGGGGCTACATTTCAATGTGAATTTTATCTGTTTTCTTGCCTATTTAATGAAATTAAAAATTACGAGGCATTACTTTTTGACCGTCCCTCGTATATCTGTCTCACCTATGCACCCTTAATCAGGACTATATCATGAGTACATAATTAACTAACCCAAGGTTCTGGCAGCCGTACAAATAACAACGGCTACTTCACCTGGGAAACACTACCCTTATACCCCGTAGGGCGGCTACTTAATCATTTATGTCAAACACTCAAAGTTACATCAACATTAACCATTAATCATGATTTAAAGTCTAACACATTGCCTTTATGGTGCATGAAGTCAATGACTAAAACATTTTAAAACCAAGCGAAACATTCAAATATGAACAATAAGTTAACTCTACCTGATTTGCAATTATTTGCTCAACCTAATGTCATAGACAAAATCAACTCATCAACTCACTTTTCCAGAAATGACAATCGGGACAGTGCGTCCGCTACTACATTATTTATTCCTTCGATTGGAATAAAGGTGAAATGGAACTGCTGGAGCAATAGTGCCCAGCGTGTCGACTTCGCACTATATCATACCGATGCATAGAACAACTCTATCTACAACTTATATTTTCATCAGAACAGTGCTGGTGGAGTCGGTCAGACTCTTACATTCGGTTCGCGTTGACCGAAACACCCTGAACTATGCGCGAAACTGATACCTAGCCATACCTACTGCTGAACTATCACAGGTGGTTATCAAACAGCGACACGTGCTTCCACCTGACTGCCTCGCGCGCACCCCATTCATTCGCAAATGTAACAGCGATGGGTGCTGTAACTCGAACAGATCAATAACAGCGATGGGTGCTGTAACTCGAACAGATCAATAGCAGCAATGGGTGCTGCAACTCGAACAAGTCAGTAACAACGATGGGTGCTGTAGCTCGAACAGGTCACTAACAGCAATGGATGCTGTTGCTGGAACTGGTTGGTAATAACAATGGATGCTGTTGCTGAAACTGGTTGGTAATAACAATGGATGCTGTTGCTAGAACTGGTTGGTAATAACAATGGATGCTGTTGCTGGAACTGGTTGGTAATAACAATGGATGCTGTTGCTGGAACTGGTTGGTAATAACAATGGATGCTGTTGCTGGAACTGGTTGGTAATAACAATGGATGCTGTTGCTAGAACTGGTTGGTAATAACAATGGATGCTGTTGCTGGAACTGGTTGGTAATAATAATGGATGCTGTTGCTGAAACTGGTTGGTAATAACAATGGATGCTGTTGCTGGAACTGGTTGGTAATAACAATGGATGCTGTTGCTGAAACTGGTTGGTAACCGTGATGAATGCTCTATCTTTAGGCAGACTAGATGGTGGGTTACGCAGGCAGTCTGTACACTCGTTGTGAACACAGTAGCCCGCCTGCGCCAGTCCACAGTCTAACAACCACCTATACCTCCCTACACCTGTACGTTGCTGCAACCATAACATGAAAGCCAACAAAAACCTCCAACAACCACCTGTGACAGTGCACTATGCCGACACGCACAGTCAAGCACACGAGGCACAAGCCCTTAAAAGGACTAATATATCCTGTACTGCCAAAAGAAACAACCACAACCTGACCTGTCCACCCTGCAAGCACTAGAGTCACCTGCTCTGCCTGGAGCTCACACTTTCTCACCTCGACCTGCGAAATCTACCTTCCAATATGTCTAACAACACAGCTTATTACCCTCTACATTACTGTGTGTAACATACCAGCAACCAATAACTCGTATACAAGTAATCTAAACAAACTCTTTATCTGCCGACACCAGCCACACTACACAGATTAAATCCACAAAGAGAGGAGAAGAGAGCGCAAAATTATGCCACACTGGGTTTGCAGTGAAATCACCATCCGAGGATTCATATTAATACATACTACTAGGGGAATTATTAAATTCACCACTAGGGGGGGGGGGTTGTAATAAATTCACCACTAGGGGATTGTAATAAATTCACCACTAACTAGATTTTAATAATTTCACCACTAGGGGGCTGTATTAATTTCACCCCTAGGGGATTGTAGTAAACAAGTCTTCGGCGGATATACACAATACTCTCACTTCCACACATCGACCGGGATATTAGGAAGTACATTTCCGGAGGAGTTATAGCTAAATCACCACCCTGGGGTTTGCAGCTAAACTATCGTCTACAGCAACATAACGTATCAGAAAACACGTTTCGATATAACTGAAATACACTCTTCTAATGTTTGAAGGGATTGTTCCTAGAGGAAGCACAGAAAATTAGACAGGAAGCAGCAAATCCACGCCCTAGGAGGTTTTCAACAAGTCATCTTCCGAAAGTGTCTAGTAATTCTTACCAGCCGCTGGTTTATAAAAGAAAAAATAATCTTCTAGGATTTTCTGTAATAAACTCTGACCTGAATTATGATTTATGAGACGGTTAAAATGAACATAAAATGACAAAAGATATAAAGATGGTAAAAATGGCTTGGTCCCGACCTTGTCATCTTGTCATTATAGCTCCCAGTCAACAAGAAAGTTACGTTTCGGAACTGAATATTGTCTAAGGAACACGTCACTGAATTTAACTTACTTACTTACTTAGTCGTTCCCCTTCTACCGTGAGGTGTAGAGGTTTGGAAGAGAGAGCGCCAGACCATTCTATCAGCTGTCTTCTTCCTGGCCTGGTTCCATTCTAGTCCTCGGTCCTTCAAAGATTGTCTAATGTTGTCCTCCCAGCGAACTCTGGGTCGTCCTGGAGGTCTGGATCCCTGGCTCTTTGTTTCCCATGCTTGTCGTGGTAGCCGATCTTCTCCCATTCTGCAGACATGGCCAAACCATCTTAGTTGGGACTGTTCTATTTGGGTCTGCAGCGGATGGGATTTCAGGCCTTGACGTATCGTCTGGTTGCGGACCATGTCTCTTCTTGTTACTTCAACCACTTTCCTCAGATACCTCATTTCTGAGGTTTGGATCTGGCTTTTGTGGGTTGTAGTCATTGCCCACGACTCGCATCCATATGTCAAAACTGGGACATAGGTGGAGCGGTATACAGCCATCTTCGTTTTCTTACCAACCTCTTTCTTGCTGAGGAATCCACGATTTATGGCCTGAAAAAGTCTCCCAGCTGCTGCTTTTCGAGTGGCCAACTCTTCTTTGATGCCTCCCTTTCGGTCTATAATAGCTCCAAGATATTTAAAGTGGTCGACCTGCTCCAGGACCTGTTCTCCCAACTTAATCTGATGTTTTCTTTCTTCTCGTGATATCACCATGGATTTTGTTTTAGAGCTGCTTATGACCATCCCTCTCTTCTCCAGCTCTTCCTTCCAGACTTGCAGGTTGGATTGGAGATGTGCCTCTGATTTAGCAATCAGGGCAACATCATCAGCAAATGCCAGCTCCGAAATATAGACCTGTCTCATCTTCCAGTACCCCACTGAATACTTTCTTGTTCTCTCCTTACATGCCTTGATGACATCGTCCATGAGGAGTATGAAAAGATAAGGTGACAGGATATCACCTTGTCTTACACCAGTGGTGGTCCTGAACTCTTCTGACTTATGGTTTGCTGTCCTCACATAATTTCTGCAAGACTTGTAGAAGCTCTGTATAGCATGAATCAGAGGTGCTGGAATATTCTTCCTTGCCAAACAGTCCCAAAGTTTGCTCCAGGGGACTCTGTCAAACGCCTTTTCCAGATCTATGAAACAAAGATGGATCTCACTCTTATACTCAAGGGCCTTTTCACTCAGCTGTCTGAGTGTGAAGATTAGGTCTTGAGTACTTCGGTTTGCTCGGAATCCGCACTGGACCTCATCCAATTGTGGCTCAGCTAGGCGTCGGAGTCTCTGCTCTAGGATTCTAGAGTAGATTTTTACCAGGGACACTGAGAAGGGATATGCCTCTATGGTTTCCACATTGTCGATTGTCACCCTTTTTGAAAATTGGTGTTATGATGGCAATCTCCCAATCCTTTGGTATGGTCTTGTTGCACCATGCTGCCTGTAGGACCTTTAAGAGTAATAGGTCGCCTGATGCTCCCATGTACTTAACCATTTCTGGTGTTATACCATCATGCCCTGCTGCTTTGCCCATCTTGATTTTCTCTAGTGCTGCCCTCAGTTCTTCCATCTTTATGTCATCTTCACCATCATTGGTTTTCTCTTCTGTGCTAGTGGTTATCATTTCTGTTGCTTCACCATGCTCACCATCCAGGAGTTCTGAGAAATATTCTTTCCATCTTTCCATTACTTCCTTCGGGGCAGTAAGCAATTTGCCTTGCTTGTCCTTTATAAATTTGAGAGGGCATTTTTCCTTCCTCATGTTCTTTAGGGTCTTATAGAACAATTTCTGGTTTTCTTGTGCATCTTTTTCTAGCTTTTCTCCAAATTCTTCCCAGGACTTCTGTTTTGCTGCTAGCACTTTGTTCTTTGCTTCTGTTCTGAGTATCACATATTCTCTATATTTTTCCATTTGTCCTGTTGTGTTTTTTTAGCTCCTAAGTATTGTTTCCATGCCATTTTCTTCTCTCTTATTTTCTCTTTGACTTCCTCTGTCCACCAAGGTGTCCTCTTTCTCTGGTTCCCAAGTCGGACTTCACCGCATGCTTCTGCAGCAGCTGTCTTTATGATATCCTTGAATTTATTCCAGAGGGTTTCCAAGTCATCAGGTCGTTCTTCTGTGTTGCTCACTGCTGTAGCAATAAGCCCCTGATATCTGGTCTTAATTTCTGGCTCTCTCAGCTTGTAGGTCCTCCTAATGCTCATTTCTCCTGCTCGTTTACTTGGTTTTTCTTGCGTGATGTTGGGCAGTTCCTAGGCTGAGCAACTCTTTCAGTTGTTCGTTTGATTGTTAGCAGGTAGTGATCACTTCCAATCTCTGGCCCCCTCCAGACTCTTGCATCTCGGACATATCTGAATGAGCTTCTCCGAACAATGGCATAGTCGATCACTGACTTCTCATTCTTGGTTGGTTCACATCTAGTGTATGCATGTATGCGCTTATGGGGGAACTTTGTGTTTGTAATGATCAGATTCTGCTCACTGCAGAATCTAAGGAGTCGCTTTCCATTGTCATTGAGAGTATCTTCTCCATATCTTCCGATAACGCTACCCCATCTAGCATGGTCATTTCCAACTCTGGCATTAAAATCTCCGAGCATGATAACTTCATCTAGGCAGTCATCCACTGTCCTTTGAAGCAGCTCGAAGAATTCCTCCTTGACCTCTGCTCTCTCATCCTCATTTGGCCCATACACACTATGACCAGGTTGACTATGGTTTCTCCTTCTTTTAGTTTTACAACCATAATGCGCTCCGAGACAAAGTTCCATCCCTTGATACTATCTTTTTGATTTTGGGCCACAATGCAACCCACGCCCCCTTTAGCTCTTTCAGATATGGGTACACCACTGTAGAGCAACGTGTTGCCATCGAGATCCATGACTCCTTGTTCTTTTTTCTTCGTTTCCGTTAAAGCCAGGATTTCTAGTTTTGCTTTCCTCATCTCTTCCACCAGCTCCTCTTCCTTCCCATTTATACTTCTTGTGTTCCAAGTTCCATAAGTCGTAGTCCGTAGTCCGTTCCAGTTCGTCGCCTTTAGAATCAGTCCGGTTTTCTCTCTTGTATTTCTCGTAATCATAGTTTAAGACAAACAGGTGATTGGCCTGTTGTGCCTTTGCATGGTGGAGGGGCTGCCTCCTTACGGCCTCCATGCAGGCCGCCCTCCTCCTTTTTCATCCGGGCTTGGGACCGGCATGGGCGGAGTTCACTGAATTTAACAATGCATTAATTATTGATGGAACCGTCAGGCGTCCCAAGAGATGACCTGAACTTGTGCCAGATAGCAAAAATTATGAGAACACAGGACTCCGTATTAGTAAATGAACCTTTACTGAATTTGTTTGGTGTTAATGGTTGTTATATCGCTCTTTTTTGATGAAAGGTTTATTGTTTATAAGAATAAGTGGGCAGATAGAAAGAGTCATGAGCTTCTTATATCTTCATTACTTTTCTGTTCTCCCGAATCCGAACACCAATTTTACTGTGCATTATTAGCGAACCTACCAGCGGGTCACTCAGCAGATTCAACAGACTGTGTGGAAGGAAAATATTTCCAATTCGCTGGATTTTCTATTTTGCTATAAGACAATACGCTTGTTGGGCCCTGTCATGCATCGAAGCGTGAAACGTGAACAATGACTGTAGGGAAAAAGAATGTTCTATCAATCGAATAATGCACATAATTCAGTACGCATGTATGTAGCCGCGTATACTGTGGTTTTCTTCAGAAATAGACTATACCAGTAACAGAAAGAGGCACAGATTAACATAAAATAAATTCTTATGAGAAACAGAAGATATTTAAAAAAATCTTGACACAGATCTTTAACTCGGCCGGCTTCGCTTCGATAACGCGAAGCATTAGTCATGTGATCCCCAACCAATCGTAAGGCTCACTACTGTTCTGCCGGCAAGAATGTAGAACAGACGCCATCTCAGTTAGAAAGGGAAAATGATTCCTAGCAGACGTGTTTTGTCTAGCGCTGTGAATATTTAGCTGAAGAGATCAACTTTTAACTTTTTCATCCATTGTGCATTCGAGGATGTGGTGTGATATAGTGTTTTTCAGAACATTGTAAGTATATTAACCAATAGACGATTTCAAATGGTTAATAGATCACACGGCTAAGTCTACGGCAGAAATAGGTTCGAACATTAAAATGAAAAAAATGAAAACCTAAAACCTTGTGGGAGGAAATGCTCTATAAATTGGAGAACAGTAAACCTAAGGATTTCCACATCAATATAAAAGGAAGCTTTTGCAAGAAGAATTATACTGAAGAGTTGCCAGTATATTTGCGAGGACAGAATCTAAATGCTCAACGTAAGAGAACAGTAGAAACAAGGAGACAGTCTCATAAATAAAATGAAGACTTTAGAAAAGGTGCGATAGGAACTTTGCATAAATGAAAAGGTACCAGATGTTTTTACACAAATTGCTAACTGCTGTACATATGCCTGTATCATAGACATTGTTGTAATTGACCACGTTCAGTTTTGCAAGTACAGACTATTAAAAGTTGTTGCTGTAAAACGCAGTGCCGTTGAAGAATCATTTACCTGCAGTTGGCTATCATACAAATTAATTAATGTATCAAATAAAAGCTAATCGCTACAGGTGCAACATAAATAAAACCCATCTGCTCTAACCTAAAACATCATAGAGGATTATCCCCGAACCTGGTTAATTCCTGTAAGACTGTGAGAGAGTAATTTCCAACTCTAGCAGGCAAGCTAGTATCTAAACCTAACACTCTCGACATAAACAGCAACCTCCAACTACCCTACGCGGCCACACAACACATGTAGTTCAATACTGCCGGAGAGGAGAAGAGAGCGCAAAATTATGTCACACTGGGTTTGAAGTGAAATCACCATCCGAGGATTCATATTAAATAAATACAACTAGGGGAATGTATTAAATTCACCACTAGGGGATTGTAACAAATTCACCACTAACTAGGGGATTGTAATAAATTCACCACTAGGGGATTGTAATAAATTCACCACTAACTACGGGGTTGTAATAAATGTCACCACTAACTAGGGGGTTGTAATAAATTTCACCACTAGGGGATTGTAATATATTTCTCCACTAGGGAATTGTAATAAATTCACCACTAACTAGGGGATTGTAATAAATGCACCACTAGAAGACTGTATTAAATTCACCACTAGGGTTATTGTAATAAACTCACTACTAACTACGTTACAGGGAGACAGAAATTTGAGACTGTGACTCAACAATAGAGTGGTACCACCCCTGGAGTATTGGCGTGTTGAAATTGATTGGTCGTCCTTGAGACGAGGACTGTTATACTTTATTTCTAACATTTTGTTCCCTGTGCTCACCACTAATGTTGTTACTTTGTGTGATATTCATTGATGTGTACTTGTGCATATATTTTTGGGGACTAATTGTTGTCCTTATGGATAGTTTTTTTAAGAAAAAATAATAAATATATATTATACAGCGGTCTGAGCTACTTCACTATTTCAACTGTCACCTTAATGCTGACTTTTCTTCTTACTACTATATTTCATATATTCTTCTTTGATCCTTAACCGCTGACTGTCAAAGCAGTCAGGGGCCATCACGCCTGGTGGCGTCTTGTAGGGCAGCAATAAACAGCTTCCACTTTGCTCGGTTGGCGGCCATCCGTCGTGCAGTGCATCAGCTCTGGTTCATTACTTGCATTTCGGCCTACACAGTTCTTGTGATGGCATCAGGGTCTCTTCTGAGGACGTGGCCAACCCAATTCCGGCGTCTACCATCTATGATTGTGTGTATGTCCTCTTGGTTGCTTCGAGTAAGCAATTCTTGGTTAGTCATGGTATTTGGATATTTCATATATCTGGGAGAGAAAGGAATGTATGTATGACATTTAAAACGTGAGTGCGGCAGGATATATATATATATTCTATCCTGACTACCATACACCACTCTCCTTTCACATTTGTGAACCTATATCTGTCTACAGTTAAGCATCTCACTCCCAATTCAATTGCCCTCAGTCATCTTCTTCAACCACCTCAAGACACTATTCTAATATAATATACGGGTTATGAAATGTCAACCAGAGAATTACATCCCAACAGAAGGGCAATAGCGGAAACAATACGGATGATTGAACTAGCCACAGTCACACTGCCAGCTGATGAAGCCAAAGATATTTATGCAATTTCAGTCAGTGTTTTTTATATTAATGTGAAGAAGGAT
The DNA here is from genome assembly GCA_024509875.1 of Oreohelix idahoensis. NCBI lineage: Eukaryota > Metazoa > Mollusca > Gastropoda > Stylommatophora > Oreohelicidae > Oreohelix > Oreohelix idahoensis. Next base: position 468,812 of record JAMPIV010002659.1, on the reverse strand, counting down.
TAAACAGATTTGTCAAAGGTGAACTGATGACAAGAGCCAGACATTTATCAAATAAACAAGGTGTAAGGGGAAAATAAAGCAGACATTTATCAAATAAACAAGGTGTAAGGGGAAGATAAAGCAGACATTTATTTAAAAAACAAGGTGTAAGGGGAAGATAAAGCAGACATTTATCAAATAAACAAGGTGTAAGGGGAAGATAAAGCAGACATTGAGAAAAACCAGTTGATAGCATTACAAGGACGTCCTTGTTCTGGAGTCACCAAAATATAAGAGAAATAGAGAGGTACTATAAGAGCATATTGAGAAGACAACTGAAGACAGATATGGCAGATAAAGAAGACATGGAAAGAATTACATGTTGAATAAAAAGACACCTCTTATTTGTTATCGTTATTTCCTGACTTCTTGTCACGGATTTCCGCTTCTGCTTTGCAGTAGTGGTCCAACAGTGGCCAAAAGCGAGAGTATCTAATGAGGGTCTACAAGGGTGTCTACCTTCGCTCAAGATTACTCCGGGCAGAGATTCAAATAGAAGGATGATGATACTTTTACCTTGAGGGAGTATCCACAAGATATTCAGACGTCAAGAACCATGCTAAATGTGTCGTAGCAAAGTTAACTTAGTATCTGCCAGCTACCTTTTGTGAAGGGATTTATTGAACGATTTATTTATTAGCTCGTTCAAGCCCCCAACTGAATTAACAGTACAATTCTCTCTCTCTCTCTCTCTCTCTCTCTCTCTCTCTCTCTCTCTCTCTCTCTCTCTCTCTCTCTCTGTTTAGGGCCGCCATTCAGTTTAAGGTTTATATAATTCTTCGTGAGCAGGGTCGATTTTCCAAATGTCCGGTAGCTTGAAATCTCTCAAGAAGTCTCTGAATGGTAGAGTGGGACACTGCTAAACGTCGTGCAACATGACGAACATATTGACCATCCTGAATCCATGCCTTGGCTCGACCACGGTCTACAGTGCTGAGACTTCTCCTTGGTGGCATGGCTAATGCAGTGATCATTTCGACCACTTGTCATACTGATTTATTGCATACCAACGGTGAACACTCTTTACCGATGATCATTTTCCACGTGCATTCAAATTCAACTCACTTTTTCACCTTTTGAACTAGTGGGGCGTGTTGCAAAAACGACGAGTTTTTGCAGCAACAATGGCAAATTTCACGTGCGGGTTAAAGTGACCCAGTTTTTGGACATTTAAAAAAAATTAACCTAGTGCACACAGAAATGTATACACATTTCTCTGAGCTCAGTTTTAATGACATTTTCACTTGTTTTTACAGTTTTCCAATCAATTATATAAACTTTGTCTAAACTGAATGGTGGCCCTTAACTTTTGTCCAGTAGTATATATATATATATATATATATATATATATATATATATATATATATATATATATATATATATATATATATGTATATATATATATATATATATATATAATATATATATATATATATATATATATATATATATATATATATATATATATATATATATATATATATATATATATATATATATATATATATATATACTGTATATATGTATATGATAGGAAACTCTTTACAGAGCGATACAACAGGAAGCAATCTGATCATCAGAAGCAGTCCCCCCATCTGACAAGTGTTTCGGCCCGATTACTCCTTTACACTCTAAGGGGGGCGGGCCCACTTGGGTCATGACTCCCAAGCGTCTCAGCTTCCTGTTGTCTTGTATCTGTGGTGAAGTGGGATGTTATAAATATTTATAGGGGACTTAGTGTACTGACTGAGATCAGCTGTGAAGGTATCTATATCTAATAAGAGTAGTGTATCATAGATAACCTTACTTGCTGCCACATATATATATATCTCAGTCAGAATTATTCTGGAATAGTGTGATGACTACGTTGTATGTCTAGGGTATGTGTATGATGAAGTGTAAGTCATAACAACAACAGACAGATAAACAATTTAATTTATTCCACCACACTTGACAACACTGTGACACTCACATACATAAAACACTCTACAAGGATATCTTAAAGGAGTCACTGATGACTTTTCAAATAACAATATGTATTCATTGCTGTCATGAATGAATATGTGTCCTGATTCAAATACAAAGGGAACCAGGAATCACAATCAATTTTAATTACAAGTTATATGTACAGAATTTATCAATATGAATATTGTAGTGACATATATTATTAAAAGTATCCTATGTGTGTCAGTTGTGTAGTAGTAATATGAGGTAATACTGGTTTTGTTTTGTTCAAGCTCTGTTGGTATTTGTCATCATGACTTCAATAGTTTTGTCTTTATTGGAACTAGTATTGGAGATGTTCTCAGTTCCTGATATTAAAACAATTTACTTCCCCTCTTAAGTTTATGTTACAATGTTATTTTAAGATGGGGGTACATAATTTTGAGCTCAGCTGGCCACATCAGGTTATCTTGCGTGATGGCGGCAGGAAAGGACTCCTCTGCTCGATTTCTCCCCTGTGCTCTGGAGACACCTCACTGATAGCTAAATGGACCAAGGAGTATGCTGTCCGACTCTGGATTCAGCAAAGCTCTGACCAGGTGCTGCTCAATACCATCAAGACCACGGTCCCACAATTCATAGAATAAACACAGATACGTTGACTAGCAATGAATTCTGGCACAAATTCCCATCTGCTTATGTTCCAGGCTTTTATTTAGCAAAAATATGAGCTGGCTTCAACGCACTGTTGCCTTATCAAGCTTATTTGAACTAGTGGTCTCGAACTAACGCTCCTAAGTGATTATATCAGCGAGTCTGGCCAATGGAGCCACGTTTCGACAAGTGTTTGAAAAAATTTTTCCTTCCTACGTCTCCCCTAACAACCAAAGATAGTATTTATAGTCCGACCAATCGTGTTTAGTCTTATATTTGTTGCGCTCCAATCAATTTGGAGTTTACATGGTAGGCTATTTCCGTACGCAAGGTTTTTTTTCAAACACGTTATAAAAAAATTTTATGAGCAGAAATGATTTCATGCTGTCAGGCATCCCCACTATTTTATTTTGGTTATAACTTGTTAATTCCTAGACTATTTGCATAACGTTGTACATATTCTTTGTCAGCAAACCCTAAGGAACCCAAATATATATTTTTAATAGAGCTAATATGCTGCGTTCAAAATATGCAATTCCTTCTACCTCCTGTTTCGAAGATGTGCTGTCTGGGTACTGTAATGTTTTCAAACGTAAACCCATCTAATGTTATCTTTTCTAATAAGAGTTTTTCAGGATTTAAAAACCTAACTCTGGGAAGGGTAGTGAATTTATCACTGTCCGTCTGAAAAAAAAGTTAGTGCATGTGGCCTTACACGCGTGATAGTAGTAATTGTGTATCGCGCGACGCGTGTTGCATGCGTTCCTGATTTTCAGCCCTCCCTCTCTCTTTCTATTTGAGTCCATCTGTTCGTTCGTTTTGGTAACGTAATATAATTAATGTTAGGATTAATTTAGGTCATTACGCAGTCTGCCTCTCAATGTTTTTCTTAGAAATGCAATACCCGTTTTAATGTGTTGTGGAAACGCTTGTATTTATGCAGTGGCTTATATTTAACGTGGAAACGTTACAATTTGCAGACGAAGCATAAAACAAGGGGGGATTTCGAGTACATTCCTTGTGACAGCACTGTTATTTTACCATTGCTCTTTTCTTTATTAGAATTTATTTGTTAGGCTTTGCATCTACCTTTTAATTTATATATGTGGATTAGAATATTTCACGACACCCCCCTCTTAAAACAGAGATCCCATGTCAGTCCTTTATTCTATATACACATAGATAAATGTAAGTCAACTTGACTTTACTCTGCTGTGGTGCTATCATGGTTTTATGTAGTTGGTCAATTCAGAGTAGGCACTACTTTTGAAATCTGCCTCAAACTTCTGCAACCAATAATATATTTCGGTTATGTTACTGAACAGCCGCAAGTGTGAGTGCTTGTCTTAATGCTGCTTCGCAACCCGTATTCACCATTCCTCTTCTCTGAGTCTGCGCAATGACATGTCCAGAGAACATTATATTTCCCTCAAAATGTACGTTATGAGGAGATAACATATACCTGGTGATAGCAGAGTTTTCGTAGTGGATCCCATAATCTTCTTATTATCCTGTATGAAACATTCGGAATATCCTCAATCAAAGAGGCAACTCAGGGATTCATTACGTTCCTCCGAAATGTTTACATCCAACAATTTTCTCATCATTCTAGAGAAGACACTAGGCGCATTCTTTAATCCAAATGGCAATCTATTAAACTCATAGTGTCCTTCTGAGGTACTAAAGGCTAGGTATGGTCTAACCTCAGGCTTTACTGGAATCTGATAATATCCTTTACTCAGATCCACTTTTGAGAAATATTTAGCTTTATTTAGTCTGGCAAACAGCTGATTTGTATCCGGCAATGGATCCACCTGTCCTTCTGTAATAGCATTCAGTCTCCTTGTAATCTATACAGAGTCTATGTTCTCCAGAGGGCTTCCTTAAGAGTACAACACCGGAACTATACGAAGATTCACTGTGTGAAATAATTCCTTCCTTCAATAGATAGTCTATCTCTTCCTTCAAAGCTTTCTCCTTAGCAAACGGAATCGAATATGGTTTCATACAGACAGGTGTGGGGTCTATCAGTTTCATATCATATTCCAATAGGTTTGTATGCCCTGGTCGGTCTGTTAACACCTCTGCATGATTATTTAGAACCTGTTGCACTCTCTCTTTCTGAGTTTTCGTTAAATGTGTACTGATTTTCACTTGTGCTGCTGTCTCACAGGGGTGTAATGGATACTCAAATGATGAAAGTGGTTCCTTTTTCATCTCCATGGCGATGGACAAGGTCAACAAGTGTGTCTCCTCCTGATGTTCTCTTTCCAAATATTTCTTCAGGAGATTCACATGATAGATTTTTTCTTTCCCCTTCTTATCTATCTTATAATTTGTTCTAGTTACCTTCTCTAAAACTGTATATGGACCCTGCCATCCAATTTGTAACTTATTCTGACTCCCGGGCAAAAGAAGCAGTACTTTCTCTCCCACAGCCAAATTTCTGTCTTTCGCCTTCCTGTTATAATAGGCAGCATGTTTCTTACTGGCTTGTTTCAAATTTTCATTGGCAAGTTTCCAGCCAGTTTTTAAACGAGTGGTCAGCTCATTCACATATTGGTATGAAGATGTAATGTTTTCCTCTGCCTTTTCATCAGTCCACGTTCTTAACAAAGCTTCGAGTGGACCTTTTATTGGCCTTCCAAACAATAATGTTGCCGGGGCCATACCGGTTGAACTATGGGGTACCTCCCGATAAGCAAAGAGGGCGGCGTGCAGGTACTGGTCCCATGTCTCTGGTTTTTCGTGTGCCAACTTTCTCAGGATCGACATCAATGTGCCGTTAAATCTTTCCACTTGGCCGTTCCCTTGGGGATGTTACACACTACAATGGAAGTGTTTGGCCTGGAAGATCCTGAAAACTTCTTCAGTTAGTTTCCCCTTGAACTGAGAGCCATTATCAGTCAAGATTTGATTGGGAAAGCCTAACCTGGTGAAAATTGTGAGCAATGCCTCTGCCACATGTTTAGAATCAATCGATGACAGGGCTACAGCCTCTCCCCACATAGAACAAGTGTCCACCAGAGTCAGAATGTAGCTGTTCCTTCTCTTGGTTCGGGTGAGAGGTCCCACAAGATCCACGGCAACTCTCTCAAAGGGTGTTCCCACTATGGGCATTTCCCCCAGAGTTGCTGGTGCAGTCCAATGTTTAGGTGCTACTCGTTGGCACTCTGGACAGGATTTTACATATCGTTTGATATCTTCAGTTATTCCTGGCCAGAAATAGTGACAAGCTATTCGCTGTCCTGTTGCGCTGATTCCCATATGACCACTGAAGGGAATCGCATGCCCTAGTTCCAACACTTTAGTCCTATATGAAGTGGGAAGGACCAGCTGTCCGTGACCATTGGATTCAGATCCAGCCTTCCTATATATCAGTTTGTTCTTCATATAAAACTCTCCCTTGCCTGGAGGTGTATGAGATTTGGGCAACTTCTTGAAACATCTCTTGAGTGTTTTGTCCTCAGCCTGTGCCTTCCTCATCTCATCTGGGTGAGTATTTATGGGATTATCCTCCTCCTTTTTTGACTGTGATCTGGTCTGCACTGTTGCCAATATCACAGGTCTCTTGGGATTCCCCAAGAAGACATATCTACACCCCAATATTAGAGGGTAGATTGGCTCATTTATCACTGCTGCTTTTATGATTCCTTCCACATATCGCGTTTTCACTTTTATTCGGGCGACGGGAAGTGTCATGGTAGCTACATCCTTGGTTGCAGTTTGAATCTCCACTGTTTCTGTGGTGTATTGATCGGCCTGCACCAGGTGAGAACTCACAACGGAATCGTAATCTAAACCGGTATCATATAAACACCTTATAGTGACACCATTACAGATGACATCTTCACACACTGGGGGGTGGTATGGTTCCTGTAGTTCTTCAGGTTTGACCTTCTTTTCCTTTTTCCCCGATGTCATAGCAGCACAATGAGGAGGTTTCCTTCTACAATGGTCAGTGTCATGATTGTTCATCTTACAATTTTTACACCACCTTTTTCCTTGGTTGAAAGATTTTCTTTCATCATATTTCCTTTCATCGAATTGTGGGAATTTATTTTTATTTTCATACCGTGGCCTATCAAATTGGTGCTTACCTTTATTTTGATCCTTAGGATCAAATTTATTAAAGTTCTGTGGTGCCCTAAAGTTATCCCCTTGTTTCTTTTTATTACCTGTTACCTCTGCTTGAGCTGCTTGATACCTTTCAGCAACATTTAGCAACTCACCCAGCCTCTCTGCACCTTGTTCCATGAGAAACTTTCTCAGGTCTGGAGCCATGGACTCTCTTAATTGCTCTATAAGGACCATTTCCTTAAGATCTTGGGTTTTCCCCAGAGAAGTCCATTTCTCCAAGTATGTCTCTATTCGTGCAGAGAACTGGTGATAGGTTTCACCTGACAGTAGTTTAGCATTCCTAAATTTTTTCCTATAAAATTCAGCATTCTTTTCATATCTTAACAAAAGAGCCTGCTTTAGCATATCATAATTTTCCTGATCACCTCTGCTCATTTTTGCAAAAACTTCATAAGCTGCCCCACGAAGTCCCTGAGATAACTTTAAGCTCCACCTTTCTCTCTCTAACCCATATGTGGTAGCTAATAGTTCATATCTATTTATATAGCTCTCAATATCATCGTCTTTCTCAACAAAATGATCTAAATGAAAGTTCATAGCTGAGGTTGAGGCTCCCTGAGTAACCGTAGCATCAGAGGCAAAGGGACTGGCACCATTTTCAGGAGCATGGCCTTGAAACTCAAACTCCCTTAGTCGTAACTCATGTTCCCTTTGTAATCTCTTCTCCTCCTTTTCTGCTTCCCTCTCTGCAGCTAATTTCTTGTCTTCCCTTTCTGCAGCTAATTTCTTCTCTTCTCTTTCTGCAGCTAATCTTTTGTCTTCTCTTTCTGCTTCCAATTTCTTAGCCTCAGCCTCAATCTGCAACCTCTTAGTCTCAGCCTCAGCCTGCAACCTCTTAGTCTCAGCCTCAGCCTCAAATTGTAACTTCTTAATTTCCCTTTCAGCCTCTAACTTTCTTTCGGCTTCAAACCTTCTTTCTTCGCGTTCAATAAATTTGTCACATTCCGTAGTGACATAGGCAACCATAACTTGCCCATCTAATCCTAACTCTTTTGCAGTCTGAACAGCAGCAGATCGAAATTTGGCCAGGTCCGCCATTGTCTATCAGGTAAGTTTATAAAATGTCTAACCAACAATTCACTCTCTAAATATATATCTAATGGACAACACAGGCACCGTGAGCTCAACCTTATTTAATTCCACCCAAGGATACCTTTTAATTCTTATATTCCCTGAAGTGAATTACCCCCACTATTTTTAATAGGTAAAGATTCAAAATCCCAAGAGCGAGACCCCAATATATGTGGTGAAGTGGGATGTTATAAATATTTATAGGGGACTTAGTGTACTGACTGAGATCAGCTGTGAAGGTATCTATATCTAATAAGAGTAGTGTATCATAGATAACCTTACTTGCTGCCACATATATATATATATCTCAGTCAGAATTATTCTGGAATAGTGTGATGACTACGTTGTATGTCTAGGGTATGTGTATGATGAAGTGTAAGTCATAACAACAACAGACAGATAAACAATTTAATTTATTCCACCACACTTGACAACACTGTGACACTCACATACATAAAACATTCTACAAGGATATCTTAAAGGAGTCACTGATGACTTTTCAAATAACAATATGTATTCATTGCTGTCATGAATGAATATGTGTCCTGATTCAAATACAAAGGGAACCAGGAATCACAATCAATTTTAATTACAAGTTATATGTACAGAATTTATCAATATGAATATTGTAGTGACATATATTATTAAAAAAGTATCCTATGTGTGTCAGATGTGTAGTAGTAATATGAGGTAATACTGGTTTTGTTTTGTTCAAGCTCTGTTGGTATTTGTCATCATGACTTCAATAGTTTGTCTTTATTGGAACTAGTATTGGAGATGTTCTCAGTTCCTGATATTAAAACAATTTACTTCCCCTCTTAAGTTTATGTTACAATGTTATTTTAAGATGGGGGTACATAATTTTGAGCTCAGCTGGCCACATCAGCTTATCTTGCGTGATGGCGGCAGGAAAGGACTCCTCTGCTCGATTTCTCCCCTGTGCTCTGGAGACACCTCACTGATAGCTAAATGGACCAAGGAGTATGCTGTCCGACTCTGGATTCAGCAAAGCTCTGACCAGGTGCTGCTCAATACCATCAAGACCACGGTCCCACAATTCATAGAATAAACACAGATACGTTGACTAGCAATGAATTCTGGCACAAATTCCCATCTGCTTATGTTCCAGGCTTTTATTTAGCAAAAATATGAGCTGGCTTCAACGCACTGTTGCCTTATCAAGCTTATTTGAACTAGTGGTCTCGAACTAACGCTCCTAAGTGATTATATCAGCGAGTCTGGCCAATGGAGCCACGTTTCGACAAGTGTTTGAAAAAATTTTTCCTTCCTACGTCTCCCCTAACAACCAAAGATAGTATTTATAGTCCGACCAATCGTGTTTAGTCTTATATTTGTTGCGCTCCAATCAATTTGGAGTTTACATGGTAGGCTATTTCCGTACGCAAGGTTTTTTCAAACACGTTATAAAAAAAATTTTATGAGCAGAAATGATTTCATGCTGTCAGGCATCCCCACTATTTTATTTTGGTTATAACTTGTTAATTCCTAGACTATTTGCATAACGTTGTACATATTCTTTGTCAGCAAACCCTAAGGAACCCAAATATATATATTTAATAGAGCTAATATGCTGCGTTCAAAATATGCAATTCCTTCTACCTCCTGTTTCGAAGATGTGCTGTCTGGGTACTGTAATGTTTTCAAACGTAAACCCATCTAATGTTATCTTTTCTAATAAGAGTTTTTCAGGATTTAAAAACCTAACTCTGGGAAGGGTAGTGAATTTATCACTGTCCGTCTGAAAAAAAAGTTAGTGCATGTGGCCTTACACGCGTGATAGTAGTAATTGTGTATCGCGCGACGCGTGTTGCATGCGTTCCTGATTTTCAGCCCTCCCTCTCTCTTTCTATTTGAGTCCATCTGTTCGTTCGTTTTGGTAACGTAATATAATTAATGTTAGGATTAATTTAGGTCATTACGCAGTCTGCCTCTCAATGTTTTTCTTAGAAATGCAATACCCGTTTTAATGTGTTGTGGAAACGCTTGTATTTATGCAGTGGCTTATATTTAACGTGGAAACGTTACAATTTGCAGACGAAGCATAAAACAAGGGGGGATTTCGAGTACATTCCTTGTGACAGCACTGTTATTTTACCATTGCTCTTTTCTTTATTAGAATTTATTTGTTAGGCTTTGCATCTACCTTTTAATTTATATATGTGGATTAGAATATTTCACGACAGTATCGAAAATTAACCCATTTCACTTGCGGTAGCAACTTTTAATCCACAACGCCAGCCGTGGGGGCAATTGTGAAAGTAACAAAGAAAAGACAAATTATTCCGTTCGTTCCGTCGCCCTTCACAACTAAGGACACACACTGAGACACGAGCGCGCAGCCGACGAACCTTAGCCACTGCGCGCCGCACGCCACTGAAATTCTGTACCTGACACACTCCCTATAGTATACATCGCCTGTTGCCCCAGAGTCGCAGCCCCCTCACTAGTACACCATAAAAACTCAGCGCTGTGGACTTAGAAAAATTTTGGTGTTTTCTGTACCGCAGCGTTTACCGTCACGATCTCCATTGCCCACTACGGTTGTTCCACAGCCAGCCTGATGCCTTTTCGGCAGTTTCGCTAAGCCTCTTCAGTGCCCTTGTTCTAGACTGTCCCTTCAACCCCAATAGTTTCAATAAATCATACATTGATGCAGCCAAAAGCCCTCTTGCGCCTACTTCAACCGCCATGACCCTTGCACTGAATCCATCGTGTCTCAGATCCGCGGCTAGATCGCTATACTTAGCCGCTTTGAATGAATGTTGCTCGTCTTGTCTGGATTCAAATGGCACGGTCAGTTCAATCAGTATGACCTGAAGCGTTGCTGAAGAATGAAGCACTATATCCGGCCGTCTCCGCGATTTTCTGATACTCTCTGGATATGCCCCCGTCCAGGTAGGTCTACCGCCATCTCCCAGTCGTTTGCACAGTCAAGAAGAGATGGTAAACTGCTACCAGGTTTACTCGGTTCGGGGTGTGCTGACTTTCCTGCCCTCAGAAAGTATGTGTTTGTGGTGTCTGGCCGGACTTTGCTATTCGCTTTCATTCTTGCCTGATCTATTGTCGCAGCAAGCTCATTTAGCACTTTGTTATGGCGCCAAGTGTATCGTCCTTGCCCTAATGCCACCTTACACGCTGAGAGCACGTGTTCAAGTGTCTGCCTCCCCTGGCACAGGGGGCACTGCTCATCATCCGACATTCCCCATTTCACACGGTTGGTGGCCGACGGCAGCAGGTCATACATTGATCTAACCACGAAGCTGAGCCTAAGAGGTGCCATATGCCATATATCATTCCATGTCAAGGATCTCTGCAGGGCTCCTTCCCATGTAGTCCATTGGCCTTGTTGGACCTGCTGCACTGCTTTTAGCAACCTCTTATCATTCTCAGCTCCTCGTATCTCCTGAACTACCATGTCTCTGCGTTCCCTGCTTGATGCCTTGGACCACCAGCGGATGTCACCATGCCCGAATCCCCGTCTATTCGTTTGTGTGTATCCGATTACCTCTCTCAGTTTGAGTGACTCTTCAGCAGCATCAACAGCTTCTTCCACTCTCCACTTCCTTCCCGTTTTCAGTGTGGGCTGAATGGACTTAACCACGTCATCAGCTGACTCGCGTAGCATCATTGCAAGCCTTGCTTTTCCAACTTTGTACTCTTCAACAACTGACTTGAAGGGAAGCAGAAGTTTTGACTTTTTGCAGTACAGTGCTACATCTGACAGACCTGGTGGTACCCCTAGCCATTTTCTCATGAACTTGTTGACCTTCTGCTCTATAGCTTCCACTGTACTTGTGCTTACTTCATATATAAGCAGTGGCCACAGCAACTTCGATATCAACATGAACTGGAGGCACCACAGTTTGAACTTCCCCAGGAGTCTGCTTTGGTCTATGATCTGTAGTCCTCTTTCTGCCATTTCTATTGTCTGTTGCACTGCCTTCGAGTCTTTTAAAGAGGCATCGTACACCCTGCCTAGACTTTTAACAGGTTCCTCAATGACAGTAGGGATTCTTTGGCTGGAAACCGTGAATATGACCTCTGCTATCTTCCCTTTCCTGACTGATAGGCTTCTCGACTTCTTGGGTTTGAAGCTCATTCTGCACCAGCTGACTAGTTCATCCAGGCGTGCTAACATCCTCCGGGCCTGATGTTCATCTGATGTCAGAATTGTTGTGTCATCCATGAATGCTTTGAGCGGTGGCATGTGACACATTCCACCGAGCTTTGGACCTATAGCCATTCCTTCAACCGCATTGAGGATTACCTGCATAGCCATGACGAATAGTATCGGAGAGATGGTACATCCCATCGCAATTCCAACTTCAAGGCCAATCCACTTCGTTGTGTACTCTCTGGTTGAAAATCTGACAGAAAACCCTGCGAAATACAGCTTCAGCATTGCTGCAATCTCTTGTGGAACATGATACATTTCTAGGGCCTGCCACAACATCTGGTGTGGAACGGATCCATAAGCATTCGCTAGATCCAACCAGATTACATGGAGGTTTGTTCTGTCAGACTTTGCCTTTTGGATTGCTTCCCAGATCATTGTGGCATGCTCTAGACATCCTGGTGTACCTGGGATACCTCCTTTCTGAATGGTAGTGTCAATGTACCCATTTGCCAGGAGGTATGTAGTGAGTCTTTTCGCCATCACTGAGAAGAATATCTTCCCTTCCACATTGAGTAGTGAGATTGGCCTGAACTGACTGATGTCTGTGGAATTTTGTTCCTTCGGGATGTAGACTCCGTTTGCCTTTCTCCATTCCTTGCTTACGAGTTGGGCCCTTAACTTTATATATATATATCCAATCTCACTACTCAATGTGGAAGGGAAGATATTCTTCTCAGTAATGGCGAAAAGACTCACTACATACCTCCTGGCAAATGGGTACATTGACACTACCATTCAGAAAGGAGGTATCCCAGGTACACCAGGATGTCTAGAGCATGCCACAATGATCTGGGAAGCAATCCAAAAGGCAAAGTCTGACAGAACAAACCTCCATGTAATCTGGTTGGATCTAGCGAATGCTTATGGATCCGTTCCACACCAGATGTTGTGGCAGGCCCTAGAAATGTATCATGTTCCACAAGAGATTGCAGCAATGCTGAAGCTGTATTTCGCAGGGTTTTCTGTCAGATTTTCAACCAGAGAGTACACAACGAAGTGGATTGGCCTTGAAGTTGGAATTGCGATGGGATGTACCATCTCTCCGATACTATTCGTGATGGCTATGCAGGTAATCCTCAATGCGGCTGAAGGAATGGCTATAGGTCCAAAGCTCGGTGGAATGTGTCACATGCCACCGCTCAAAGCATTCATGGATGACACAACAATTCTGACATCAGATGAACATCAGGCCCGGAGGATGTTAGCACGCCTGGATGAACTAGTCAGCTGGTGCAGAATGAGCTTCAAACCCAAGAAGTCGAGAAGCCTATCAGTCAGGAAAGGGAAGATAGCAGAGGTCATATTCACGGTTTCCAGCCAAAGAATCCCTACTGTCATTGAGGAACCTGTTAAAAGTCTAGGCAGGGTGTACGATGCCTCTTTAAAAGACTCGAAGGCAGTGCAACAGACAATAGGTTCATGGTTCAAACCCGGGCGTCAGCGTTTGAAGGAATGTTTACGGTCGGAAATTTGACTGAATAACCTGAACGGCTCCTGCACATAAATCCCGTGTGGATGGGAAGGAGCGAAGCTCCTGACCGGGTTGGAAGGAAAGTGTACTGACCCCCCAGCCTCGCAATGACATGTCATTGAGCCAAAAGAGCTGGAAAGCTCGAGTGCCGCTGGTTAGAAAGAAAATGATCAATTATTCTTTAGCTATTGTAAATAAATGAAGGACTGGTGAGTTAATACATGTTTCTTCACTGACTCTTCGCTGGAATTGGACTAAGTTTGAAACAACTAAAAGTGTTCATTTGGTTCTGGCCTGATAAGATTAGACTTAGCTGTCAGATTGATGAAGTGTTGTTGTTGCTGCTGACTGCTCCGTCAATTTACGATTTCTGTGGCGAGGGCACGTCCCAAAACGTGAGTGCAAGGGGTAACCGCTCCTGGTCAATGCGAGTATCTTCACAGGCCGTTGAAGGTAGGCGTCTAGTGTTGACTACAAGCTCTGAACCACAGATTCGTCTTCCAAACTGGTATCGTAGACTGGTACCAGAAAAGGTCTTGTAGACTTGTACCACAAACCCAACTAGTTGGGAAATCTAGACTTCTTGCTGAGTTTAATAGTCTTGGCAACTTGATAAAGATGCCTCGAATACACGTCTGAGGTATTATTTCTATTAAGAATCCCTGAATGACTTGTGAGCGGTTCTGTAGAATTCCGGTTTTCGTATTAATTGTGTTGAGTTTTTCTACAGATGTTTCAGAAGATGCTCCAATACGTTTTGTCCCGTCCTGTAAGTTCAGAATCCTGACTCTATTCTGTCCTGGCTCTTTGTCTGGGCTGTGACGTTGATGGGATGCAGTGTCGTATATCTTAAATGTGCTTGTTAAATCGCAGTTTTCCTGTCCATGCGTCCACCTGGTTTTCTGATCAGCTTACAATCAGAACGAATGTATATTTCTTGCTCTCATTTGATCAAATCCATGAGCATTGAATGAAGTGGGTCGAGACGTTAGTTATTACCTTTACCCTCGTCTTTCAAAAAATCATTTTAAAATTTTAACACATGACTTCATCTCCAAAGATGGCATGGCTCCTTCCGTTACTCTTTGGTAACCTTTCAAATCAGATTTGTAATCTGATCCCTGCAAGATAGTGTCCTCGTTAATTTGTCTCCCCAGACGGGTTTCTCTGTAATAATTATTACAGAAACTTCTGAGCTGCAGTGACTATGCATCACCCATCCCCCGTTTATAGATGGGGTAATCTTAAACTTGTCGGTGATGCAGACACACCCAACCTGGCTTTCATTGTATTCTCCGCCAAAGTGTCTGAACGCGTTTGCGATGAACACCCACCCAGATGGACATTCTTGTCTGGCGGAAATGAATTACGTAAAAAGTCACACACACTTTCACGTTTACTGCATCATGACCGCAGTCTATCTGTATGAGTTCAAAACACTCGGTGATTACAATTTTAATCTGCTGGCATGTCTATTATCCGTGAAATGACACGAACGCAGTATGAACAGAGGTAAACAAATCCAAGGAGTGGCAGAGCACAGATTTATGTGCGGAAAAATGAAGAAATAAATGGATACTGGAGCAGAGAAATAAGAGGTGTAAAAGGACGAGACCGAATGTCGTCACACTCTTATCTAACTAAAAGTAATATGAAACTAACATCAAAATAACAATTAACTCCTGATTTATCACAAAAATTTGATGTCACCTTAACATCACAAATCAACATGAGATCAGGTCTAGTCAACCCGAGATTTGGCCACGTGCACCAAAATTTGTTGTCACTTGTAACATAAATATGTTGGTTAGTTCACTTGTAACATAAATATGTTGGTTAGTTCACTTGTAACATAAATATGTTGGTTAGTTCACTTGTAACATAAATATGTTGGTTAGTTCACTTGTAACATAAATATGTTGGTTAGTTCACTTGTAACATAAATATGTTGGTTAGTTTAGATTTTATTTTATTTTGTTTCTTGAAATAGAATTTGAAAAAATACAAAAACATATTTGTCAAATGGCAATTATATCGCTTTGGTCTGATATTTATTTCATGTATATTCAATATATACAAGTGAAGATAGGAAAATTTAAAAAAATAGAACGTGTCTTTTCAATAGCCCCGTAGATCACATGACTCAGGAAATTAAGTCTTGGCATGTATTTGTTCAAAGGAAACATTTATGAATGATGTTTATGAGACAATCCGTTGTTCTTTAACCTGGTGTGAGAGACATTCTACTGTTCTCTTAAAGTTTACTCAAAGTTCTTTCTGTCTGGGCTGACAGACTAGCATCAAGAGCACCCACAGCGGGGACACTGGAGATGGATAAGGGAGAGATGCTGCGTACAATTAATGCTCGCCTGTTAGAGAACAACACTGCAATAGATGAATCATCAAGGTTAAGACTGCTGGAATTTGGCATCAAACGTAAGGCTAGCAGAGATGGACGTATGAGAGGACGCATCCGTCGTGTATACAACCAGCGAGCTACAGGAACAGTTAGCATTCACACTCTTCGACATATACTGAGGGAGACTGAGCACCTATGAGTTTGCCCAGAGTGCAATGATAGCGATTCTGTTCAACAAGAACAATCTTTCTCTCCGTCCTGAATTGTCGATTTTTCATATTCTAAGTAATTGTGGTCCCTTGTAGTTCACGGGAGCTTCTGGAGAGACAAAGAAATAATTGGGCTACTGAACTTTCAGGCATGTCGTACAGTACGACTAAAAAGAGGTTGTGAATGGGGCTGGCAACCTCGTCGTGTAAAACAAATTGCAACAGAACCCACTTCTACTGCAGCATGTGATCTCTAGGTGCAGGTTTCTTGTGGGATGACCAGCTACAATGGTGGTATGTCAACTCTAGGTGCAGGTTTCTTGTGGGATGACCAGCTACAGTGGTGGTATGTCAATTGTAGGTGCAGGTTTCTTGTGGGAGGTTCTACAAAAGTATGTCAACTCTAGGTGCAGGTTTCTTGTGGGAGGACCAGATAAAGTGGTGGTATGTCAACTCTAGGTGCAGGTTTCTTGTGGGAGGACCAGATACAGTGGTGGTATGTCAACTCTAGGTGCAGGTTTCTTGTGGGAGGACCAGATACAGTGGTGGTATGTCAACTCTAGGTGCAGGTTTCTTGTGGGAGGATCAGCTACAGTGGTGGCTGCATATTCCTAGGGAGGGTACAAGATAATAATGATGATGATGAATTATTGCGTCTGTCGTCACCACAATTTCTCCCTCAATTGGTTTGAAGAAGACCATGCTGCCTCTCTGCTCCTCTCATGGAGCGGACAGTCTTGGAGGACACGTTCTTCTGTTTGTTTGCCTTCTTTTAATGGAGACATAAATAATATGAGTGCTTATAAATGACGTCATGTACTGTGTAATAAATTTACCGAGGGCGTTAGCGGAAACTAACTTAATGTGAGTTAAAACATGAGAAGGGGGGGGACTAGATCGTAGGCATATTGTGTGACTGTGGTCTTGTCTAGCGCGTGCCACCTCCCTGGGCTATTGTAATACAGCCCCGGCATATTTCCAGCCCTGACTTCGATCGCCACACACCCCAAAATGCCATTAACGTCTGCTGCCCGTGCGTGTGCGTGCACACATCAGACCACGATCAATTATAGTGATCCGTACAACCTATAAAGCGTTTTTGCTCCTCCACCACCTCTCTCCCACTTTCATCTGCGACTCGAGCATTGTTTCTCACATTGGAATTAACAATTCTCGTCTGCGGGACCTGTCCCCATTTTTATTATATAAAAAAACATCTGCAAACATTTCTACAGGCAGAGGTTCCAAGACTGTTGTAGCAACACGCCAATCTGTTGTAACAACACAGAAATATGTTGTAACAACACACCAATATGTTGTGACAACACACTAATCTGATGTAACAACCTACCAATATGTTGTAGTAAAACACCAATCTATTGTAACAACACACCAATATATTGTAACAACACACCAATCTGTTGTAACAACACATCAATATGTTGTAGCAACACACCAATCTGTTGTAGACACACACCAATCTGTTGTAGCAACACACCAATCTGTTGTAACACACCAATCTGTTGTAACAACACACTAATCTGTCGTCAGTCTGTTGTAACAACACGTCAATCTGTTGTAGCAACACGTATCTCTGTTGTAGCAACACGTCAATCTGTTGTAACAACACACCAATCTGTTGTAGCAACGCGCCAATATGTTGTAACAACACACCAGTCTGTTGTAACAACACACCAATCTGTTGTAGCAACACGTCAGTCTGCTGTAGCAACACACCAATCTGTTGCAACAACACACCAATCTGTTGTAACAACACACCAATCTGTTGTAACTGTCACGGAATTGCCTCCCCTGCTTTGCAGAAATCGTACAATAGTGGCCAAAACTCAAGAGTATCGAATATATGTCTTCAAATGTGTCTACCTTCGCGCAATATTACTCTTGGCAGAGCTGTAGATAGAAGGATAATGGTGCTTCTATCTCAAGGGAATATCTATAATATATTTCATAAGTCAAGAAAAATGCTGCGTTGGGCCTTTTATGAAGATTTATGCAATGATTATAAGCTCGTTCAAGCCCCCCCCCCCCCCCCCCCCCCCCCCCCCCCCCTGATTTACTCAGTGGAATTATTCTTATTATGGTATATCTCTGGTTAGAGTGTATTTAGTAAATTGACTGAGACAAACATGCAGCACATTCAAATGATTAAATCGACGTTAAATTTTTATATTTACAAATAACAAAATAATAATCACTTAGGTTTTAACAGGTTTTAAAAAAATGAATAATTATTTATCACAAAATTATCATCACTGTGTAATGTAATGGAAGTTTGTAAAGGAGGTCACTTGGCAGCTTTTATGTGTTACTTAGCTGTCAGTGACGGTTCTGCTCCTTCTGAAGTTTTGGTTCTTGGTAGACTGGGTCGCTGATCCCGCTCGTCACTGGTCAAAGTTGTAGGTCGCAGTACTTTCCCAGAAATGTCAGTGAGTGTCTACGAAGTTAATCCCTCGTCTTTATGATGCCTGATGATAGTGTCTAGATTCGACTTCAGGCCACATGTACCCTTCTTGTTCCAGAGATAGTACTGGTACCACGAACTAGTATGGTAAAAGAAGAGAAACGAACACCCTCTGAGAATTGAGTTTCCCGACACTTACTTCTGTGTCCCCATCTTCATATTCCACCATCCCATCTACCTCAGACTTAACCTTCGATGAGAATTAAGCTTAGTCCCTCGAGAGAAAACTTTCTTTATATTTAAATTGAATAGCTTTATATTTACTTTACATTCAAATGAAAAGGTTAATATTATAGATAGAATATGTTTACATTTACATCTACACTGGTTGAAAAATTGTCAGAATATAGATTGAATATGTTTTCAGTTACATCTACACTGGTTGAAAAATGTTCACAATATAGATTGAATATGTTTTCATAAACATTTACACTGGTTTGTAAATGTAAATATTATGATTAGAATGTACATCATTTCTTTCATCTTTCCCTCCTTGCTCCATATGGAACTTGGGACTACCTATGCTTTTAGTTTTCTTTAAGAAACTAGCAATAAAGCAGTCACCAGCCCTTGCAGCGATGGTTCATGAAATCATCATTCTATACGCTGAGGTTGCCAGCCTCAAATGACTTGGACATCCACTAGCAATTTTCACATATTAATATTCACATGGCAATATATACATATTATTTCACATGTTAGTAATGAAAAATATAGAATGAAAAATGTACAACTTACGCCAATCTTGGCTCACAGACTGTTTGCTCATCGGTAGGTTAAGGCACTAGCAGATGCCTTTTACACGTGTTCTTGGGGTCGTTACTTTAATAATAATTTCCCACTTTGACTGTGTTCAGTTTCCTCAGATCCCGGTTTTCCTTATTAAAATGATAGAATTTTCCTGGGCTGTTTAAGTCCTTCAAAATGCTCCACCAAAGTCCGGTATGATAAATGGAATTTTGATTCTAACTCTGGCAGTCTGGTGGTCGTCTTGGCAAGCGATTCACACAGTGTTCTGATCTGGTTAAAGTGTCAGATTTTTATGGCCCTTTGCCTCCCCCGCAGTTGTTTGTTACGATTATAGGCGGTGTCCAATCAGGAACTTGGTGGTACCTCTATTTCCAACCCCCGCCAATCGTTTCAAAACTGCATATTTTGGTGGGGTAATTCAAAATTATTCCGACATGAAAAATTCTGTGCGTGATGCAAAAGGTCACCTCTCCCATATAATGGAAGTGACACGTCATCCACTCTTTCGACAATGTGTTTCAGATGTAACATCTTACTTTTATCTAAAGTAATCTGTTCTTAAAAGTCGGACAGGAAACGATTATGTCATTCGTTTCCGCCTAGTGCATTTATGCCTCCGTCTGCCGGCGAGTAATTGTATCGCCTGGCACGGCTTGAGCAAACAAACTATGCGAAACTGATCAGGCCCATCTGGGTTTCACCTACGTTAATCTTAGCAAAGCTGAGAAGCGCAGAGCGAATGTGATGAATTATCATAAAAAGCAGTGTAAAATGGTTGTAAATACCAAATATCTGTTTGACAAGAGATAATTACATGTGTCGATCCCCCGGAAATCCCAGGTAATCAGTACGTGCAACACATGTAACTGATTTTTGCCGTAGTGGACAAGAGAGCGACCCAAAATTATGTGACAGTAATAACACACCAATCTGTTGTAACAAAACACCAATCTGTTGTAGTTACACACCAATCTGTTGTAGCAACACGTCAATCTGTTGTAACAACTCACCAATCTGTTGTAGCAACTCGTCAATCTGTTGGAGCAAAACACCAATCTGTTGAAAAAACACACCAATATGTTGTAACAACACACCAATCTGTTGTAACAACACATCAATATGTTGTAGCAACACACCAATCTGTTGTAGACACACACCAATCTGTTGTAGCAACACACCAATCTGTTGTTGCAACACACCAATCTGTCGTCAGACAGTTGTAACAACACGTCAATCTGTAATAGCAACACGTCAATCTGTTGTAACAACACACCAATCTGTTGTAGCAACGCGTCAATCTGTTCTAGCAACACACCAATCTGTTGTAGGAACACACCAATCTGTTGTAACAACACAACAGTTTGTTGTAGCAACACACTAATCAGTTGTAACAACACCGATCTGTTGTAACAACACACCAATCTGTTGTAGCAACAAACCAATTTGTTGTAACACACCAATCTGTTGTAACAACATATCAATCTGTTGTAACAACACACAAATCTGTTGTAGCAACACACCAATCAGTTGTAACAACACACCAATCTGTTGTAGCAACAACATCAATCTGTTGTCTTTCTAGATGTCCATCCGTCACTGTATCCGTCTTTCTCGATGTCCATCCAGCTTTCTAGATGTCCATCCAGCTTTCTAGATGTCCATGCAGGTTTCTAGATGTCCATCCAGCTTTCTAGATGTCCGTCCAGCTTTCCAGATGTCCGTCCAGCTTTCTAGATGCACATTCGGCTCTCTAGATGCCCATACGGCTTTCTAGTCCATCTGACTTTCTAGATGTCTACCCAGCTCTTTAGATGTCCATCCGGCTTTCTAAATGTCCATACGGCTTTCTGGATGCTCCTCCGGCTTTCTTATTTCCATACGGCTTTCTAGATGCCCATCCGTCTTTCTAGATTCCCATCCGTCTTTCTAGATGCCCATCCGTCTTTCTAGATGCCCAACCGTCTTTCTAGATGTCCATCCAGCTTTCTAGATGGCTATCCGGCTTTCTAGATGTCCATCCAGCTTTCTAGATGTCCGTCCAGCTTTCTAGATGTCCATTCAGCTTTCTAGATGTCAATCCAGCTTTCTAGATGGCTATCCGGCTTTCTAGATGTCCATCCAGCTTTCTAGATGTCCATCCGTCTTTCTAGATGTCAATCCAGCTTTCTAGATGTCCACCCAGCTTTCTAGATGTCCACCCAGCTTTCTAGATATCCATCCGTCTTTCTAGATGTCCACCCAGCTGTCTAGATGTCCACCCAGCTTTCTAGATGTCCATCCGTCTTTCTAGATGTCCACCCAGCTTTCTAGATGTCCATCCTGCTTCCAGATGCCCAAAAGACCAAATGTTATGTCGCACAAAACAGCAATCCGTCAGTTCACTTCAGCTCCCTCTGAACCATAGGCCTTCAACAAATTCACGCCACGCCTACATATCACGTGACAAGCACATTATAGGTCTACCTCCATTTTCTTATCCTGGAGATTCTATAACAAGGGACTGTTGTGTATTACTGTCACGTGGTGTTCTCACTGTGTGTCCAATCCCAGCCCCAGCGTCTGTTACACACCTCTTGTTCCACTGGTATTCATCTGGCTGGGAACCGTTCCTCTAAACCTGATTAATGACCTAACGCTCTAGTCCTGGTGTGCCGAAGATTCCTGGATTTATCGTCTTTAAAGCCTGCCCTGGCACAACGGCTCTGTCTTACGCTCGGTTCCTTGGCTAGATCGTTTTATGACTTCTTGGAGACAGATTATTTAAATGAAAACAGAACTGTCACGCTCTCGGTTCGATCTGTTTCCTGGTAGACATGTCGCTGAGATCAGACAAGTAAAATGTGACTTCAGGGAGTTCACATCCCAGGGAAGACAAGATAAAGTTCTGGTTGGTCTGCAGAGAATTGACTAATCTTAAATGAAAATTACACACACATATAATAATGATCATTTTCGAGTGTCGCGTCGATTGGCGTTAGTGATCATGTTTCTTTTTTTCCTGTGGTCTCTAATGTTTTGAATCAGCTGTTTCTAAGAAGAATGTTAAAAAATACGGTGGACTGCTAAAAAGAGTGATCAGGATGTCATAAAAGAGGAAAATTTATTCATGTTGGAAGGCAGCAATCCAAGGAGATGATATGAAGTAAGCTGGAATATATGAACAGGAAAGATTTCAGAAACAAAGATAGAGAACGATAAAGACAGAAGATACTGGACAACATGGAATGGAAAGAAGTTAACAACAGAATTCATAAATAACAGAAAGTTATGGAGAGACATGCGTCCAAGATTAATTCCATGATTTGCCAGAAGAGGAATCTGACATTCCTCGACTAGACGGCAGTTGAACGAGACATTAATCGAGGTATTTTTCTTTTGTCTTCCTCTTCTTCTATTTTTGATCTGAATTTCCCTATTTTGACTAGATTTTCTAAATATCTTTCCTTTTCTTTACGTATCTAAATAACTTTGAGTGTCTGCACATTTTCGTGCTTATTTAAATGACGACGATTTTTGTTTGTTTCGCTGAGGATTTCTTCATTAAGATGTTCTGACCACCCAGTGTATACCCAGACCCTGTATCCTTCTTAGGAACTGCATCTCTGCTACCTTCAGTTTTATTTACATCTGTTTGTTTATTTCTTGTTTTCTTTCCTTCAGGGTTTTGCATTCAGCATGTTCCTTTCAACCTAAGTCCGTTAGTCATATCAAAGCCCTATTTGCTATTTAAACATGTGTGAACTTTATTAACTGGAATGCAGTGTTGGATAATTAGTCCTGAAAAGGACTGCAAGCTAATCTACCGCCGCTCGTACCTCCTCAGTGTTTATCGAACTCCGGTTTCCTTTCTCACGTGCATTTAATAATTTAGGATTTGTGATCGAATCACGATACCGATACGCTCCAGTCTACCCACCTGTAAATGGGTACCTGACTCTGTTCTTTTGAGTTAGGGAAGGAAAAGGCAGCGAGCAAAGGAACTGGTCACCCCAGCTCTCGATGCTGGACCTAATATGGTGAAGTCTGTAACACTTCACTTCACTACGGTAGTATCTGCTATGCGACTACTTTTATAACATTGTAAATCTCATCCTTAAGGTCAAGGACAGTTTTCTGAGCAGACAATCGAAAAGAAAAAAACACCTACAGAAAAAAATTACATAATTAGTAAAACAAAACGCAAAAAAAGGACTTACAGCCTGAACAACAAGGGACACAAATCCAATTACTATGGTTGTTTCCAAGCAAATGACTTCCCATACGTGCAGAGTAATGATAAGAGAAGCCGAAAAAAAACATACACACGCATAGTATCAAATATGTAAGTGGAATGATTGAGAATAACATGAGAAAATGTCAAGCAGAAACAATATTTCATAAATTAATGTGACAGGAGATAGGGTGGAATCAGAGTTTTTTTTAAAAAATAGTACACTTAACCAATAGTAATTTCTATCCTAAATAAATTATTATGACACTAAAGAAGTTAACATCAAATTATCAATCTAACAACACTGACAAAGCACCGAAAACTATTTGAGTATGTCACGGGATTTACTCCCCTGTGACATCATTTGTGCGCTCTCTTCTCCTCTCCGGAAGTATTGAACTACATTTGTTGTGCGTACTGAATTGGGCGCTTTATTCTGTTGTTAGAACTCTCTTTTTCCCTACTGTCATTGTTCACTTTTCACGCTTCGATGCATGACATGGCCAGACAAGCGTATCTCCCATCCCTGATAGATTAAATGAGTCCCTAAAAAGTGATAATACCACAATGACTCCAGATAAATGCGAGCATGAAGTGTTTTCTAAGATTACATAATTACTTCTGACTCAACAGGAAAAATGTAAGAAGTTGTAACGTAAACATTGCAAAGAATTGTCGGATGTAGCAACTCAATATACGGAGGATGACTGTTCGAAATTTTCAAACGTATGAGTCATACAGAATACTGCATGAGAAAAAGTTTTCATAATATGAACTTTGAATGTATTGGCGGGCCGGTAACTTACGATATAACGTAGGAAACGTTTGACATACGGCACTGCATTCATGAAATCGTCAAAGTAGACAGCTCGGACCTTGCCACAGAAAAAAATAGAGTCAGGATTCTGAATTTTTAGGAACGGAAAACCTATTTGAGCATTTTTCATCCCCTGGAAAAAAAAAACTCGCCAATATTAATACGGAACCGGGGTCCTACAGAAACTACTCACAAGTCACAGAGGAATTCAAGAATAAGAAATTATATCCCAGACGTGTGTTCGAGGCATCTGTGTTAAGTTGCCAAGACTAATTCTGAGCAAGTCATCTAAGATTTGCCTATTTACTAGGTTGGTGGTACGGATTAGAGAGACCATTTGAGGTCCTACTCACGTTACCAGCTGTACTAGTCTGTGCTTCGAAGCTTGAGATCGACACGTGAAACGTACATCTCACGGGTGGTGAAGATCCCTGCCTTGATCAGAAGCGGTTACCTCCAGAATCTTTTGGAGAAGTGCCCTTGCCACAGAGACGAAGTGATGGAACCAGCAGCAACAACATTTCAGCAATTTGGAAGCTAAGTTTAACAGGCCAAACCAAAAGGCCATATTTTCATCTCCGAAACCGAGATCTAGTATATGTTGATTTTGACAAATTCATAATTGAATTAATCATTACAAAGAGAAAGGCATATGTATGATCCAGAACCTCTAGTATATATTCATTGATGTATATACATATCAATATATCGAGCTAATAAAAGGAATTTCGCTGAATTAGATCAGCTGTGGGCTTGAACGAGCAAATCATTTATTTCAATCTTCACAAACGGCGGCGGGTCAGATACAACGTTAACGTGCTAAGACTCATTCAGCATTGTTCTTGACTTCTGAAATAACTTGTGAATACTCTCTCGAGGTAGAAGCATCATTATCCTTCTAGCTACAACTTTGCAAAGAGTAATCTTGTGCGAAGGTAGACAGCTTTGAAGACCCACATTAGATACTCTAGGTTTTGGCCACTGTTGGACCAGTACTGCAGAGCAAAGGGAGGCAACCAGTAACATATTCTTTTCTGCAGTGATGGTCCAAAAGTGGCCAAAATTCAGAGTATTTACTGAGGGTCTTCAAAGGAGTCTACCTTCGCTCAAGATTACTCTTGTTAGAGTTGTAGATAGAAGGATGATGATGCTTCTCTGTCGAGGTAAATCTTCATAAGATAATTCAGATATCAAGAACAATGCTGAAATTGACGTGGCAATTGTTAACTTTGTATCTGCCCACCCCCTTTTGTGAAGAAATATTATGCAATTTAGCTCGTTTAAACTCCCAACTGATTTAACTCAGTAAAATATTACTAGCTCCGTTATAAATATTTAAAATGATTAAGACATACAGGTGCAGTTCACACAAAATGACTAAATCAACTATGAATTTGTATATTTACAGATAACAACATTTAATAGTCAATTATCGTTAACAATTGTAAAATACATAAGGGTGGGGTTAATTTAGATGAAGTCTTTTAAAATTTCTTCACAGGTGATGGTCTGATATGAAATATAAAAGTTTTCTGGTTTGAAAATAGAATGTGTACTTAGCTGCCAGTAAAATGTCGGTTGGTTTCTGCTCCAGCAGATGCTTGTTCTTTACAGGTTATGGACTGGTTCACCATCGTCACTGGTCAAGTCTGGTAGCTGCAACACGTCCCTCGTAGTATCGTGGGGTAGTTGCGAAGATGGTCCAACGTCTGTTAGGACCCGTCTGCTGTAGGTGTCTAGTTTTGACTGCAGGCCACTTATACCACTCTTGTTCCATAGATAGCACTACTAATTGGTACCACCAACTAGTATCATAAAATAAGTGAGAAATAAATACCCTCCTGAGTATTGTTTTCCTGACACAAATTCAGGTATCACCACTTTTCATTCCACCATCCCATCTGCCTCAGAACTCTACTCTCTCTCTGAGCATTAATATTAAACCCACTGAGCTGAAAACATCCATTGCATTTGTATTGAACATGTTTAGATTTAAATATGCACTGGTTAAAAATGTTAATATAATAAGTATGTACATCATTTATGTCATCATAACTCCTTGCTCCATATGGAACTTGGGACTACCTCTACTGCTGGTTCTCTATGAGAAACCCGCGCAAAACAGTCACCATCTCTTGCAGTGGTGATTCATGAAATCATCATTCTATATGCTGAGGCTGCCAGCATCGTATGACTTGGACATCCACTAGACGTTTTCACATGTTAATAATGCAAAATAGAATTATAAAATGTGCAACTTACCCCAAAATCTCTTTTGGGAATACCGACTGGCTCAGAAATAGTTAAGGCTACTTGTCTAAGATGGCTGTTACACGTGGTCTGGGGTATTACTTTGCAAAAAGAATCCCACTATGACTTAGTGTTCAAGTTCTCAGGATTCCGGGCTTTCTGTATTACTGAAATTTGAGTTTTCCTGGGATACAAGTCCACAAGATGCTCAAACACGTTGTCCGGTCCTTTAAAGTGGAATCCTGATCCTATTTCTTACTCTGGCTTGTCTGGCTGTCTTTTTGACGAGTTGAATTTCACTGTGCGGTAAACTCACAAGGCGCTAAATTATAAGGCAACATTCGGCCTACGTCCAGATTGCTACCATATGGCAAGGCTCCAATTAGAAATGTTGTATTTTTACATTTCAAATGCTAAGTCAATAGCATGCAAGAGGCATATATTTCCTCTTCCCTTTTCACTGACTTAATCCCTGCGACCAAAACCGTCTCTCCCTTGTAATTTAGTTGATAACTGCTACGCCTAAAGTAATAAGTCCTTTGTTACTTTCCTGAAACACTCGTATTTCACTGGCTACAGGTCTTCAAATGTTTTTTACTTGATCGATTTTTGACTATTTTAAATTCGTATTTTCTCTGTCCTTTAATTACTTTGTTAGATTTTGAGTGTTGTGGTGTGAAACTGTGCATGCCTGCTTTTGTGTAACTATTTTCATATACTCCTGACAGTTTCAGTCCATTGCAATTGTTAGTATTGCCTATGCCAAGTGTTTCGTAAGTTAAGTACTAACATTTTTACTTTCACTTACTTGGTAAAGTTAATTAGTCTAAATATTCGTGATTTTCGTGTTAACACTGCTTTTTTTATTGATATTTTTAAACCCCTTATCCAAAATTGAATGCATACAAATCAGACACAATGGCTAATTAAGGATGGCCTACGGCTGGGTCGTCTAAACATTTATCATCTATTAGGCAAACTTCCTGAACTTACACGAATTCTGAATAAAAATTTTCATGTTTTTGGACTTTCGGAAAGTCGTTTAAATGACAAAATATCAGATGATGATACTGCACTACAAGGCTTTAAAACTGTTCGACGAGACTCAAGTAGAAAGCTAGAAACAGGTATTGTACTATATATTTCCACTTCTATTAGTTATCGCCGCAGAAGCGATTTAGAGACATAAGAGACCGAGTGCATATGGTTAGAAATGAAAATACTGAGTAAGGGACACTTTCTAGTCGGGTATCTTTATAGAAATCCCAGTGCAGGAGCCATCTGGTACGAAGATTTCACCACTATGAGGGACAAATTATTTACCACTGCCAAAGAAATAATTCCTCTAGGCGATTTCAACATTGACATGCACAACACAAACCAAACGTGGGAAAACATCATACTATCTTACAACTTAAAACAAATAGTCAACCAGCCTACCAGGGTAACAACAACATCATCCACAACAATCGACCACATCTACATCACCTGTGCATAAAACATTATAGAATGCTCTGTTCCTATTGTCGCAATGAGTGACCACTATCCAATTTGTTGCACGTGGTCAAGAATAAATATAAAGCTCCCAGAAATAAACATATAAATATCAAATTTAGAAGTTTCAAAAACTCAACCATGAACTATTTTTACATAATTTGCGAGTTGCACCACTAGCCAGTGTTTACCAGCTTTCTGATCCCAATGACGCCATTGCTCATTGGACACGTATCTTTCATTGTGTGTTTGATAACCACGCACCAACTAAAGAAGTTCGTGTGAAACGACAGATCAAATCTCCTTGGATCACACAAGCAGTGCTAGAAGCCATGAGGCAGCGAGATCGAGCTCACAAAAATAAGGACTTTAACACATACAGAGCACAAAGAAACAAGGTACAATATTTAATACGTAAAGAAAAGAAAAAAATACTTCAAAAACTTAGTTCAGAACAAAACAAACAGTAAAGATATGTGGAAAGCAATCAACACCCTAGCAAACAAACGAAATTCGCCAGACTTGTTAACCCCCAGTACCTCATTTACTTGTACAGACTTCAGCACTTACTTTCAGGCAGAAATAACTAGTCTTAAATCTACGATACCAGATTCCCCTTGTGACCTAGGCCAACTGTCAGCATTCTGTGAAAACAAATGCACAAACACAATCCCATCCGACATTTCATTTATGACAGTTAATGAAGTGTATAACTATATTCTAGGCCTTAAAGAGAATAACTCATCAGGACTTGACGGAATCAGTAATCAAATACTGCGCTATGCTGCGCCAGTTATTAGTGATTCACTAACATACATATACAATCTATGTATCGCAAAGAGTTACTTTCCGTCGCACTTTAAAGTCGCTAAGGTATATCCTCTTTTCAAACCTGGTTCCTCCGATAACTTTAGTAACTACAGGCCAATCTCTCTATTATCATCGCTATCCAAACCACTGGATAAACACGCACATAAAATAACACTACAACACCAACGACTTGCTAATTGATAGTCACTCGGGGTTTAAACCTAAACATTCATGTCACACTGCTCTAACTAAGATGATAGACGACTGGCACCTAAATATTAACAACGATAACATGTGTGGGGCAGTCTTTGTAGACTTTAAAAAGGCATTTGAAATGATAGATCACGCTATTTTAATTAGAAAACTAGAAACATCAAAAGTAAATTTTCAACTGGTACCAATAATTAAATCATTCCTGTTAGACAGAAAACATGTAGTTTCTTACAATAACTCCTATTCAAACCCAGCAGTAATACATACTGGCGTTCCTCAGGGTTCTATACTTGGTCCTCTACTTTTTGTCATTTACATTAATGACCTTCCACTACACATCAAGCACTCCTCCTGTGACCTGTTTGCAAATGACTGTACTGTTTACAAGAGTGATAAAAGTTGTAACACACTCGAACTTTCGTTACAAAAAGATACAGATAATCTGATTAAGTGGATCAACGGAAATCGCATGCTAATAAATATCATTAAAACAAAATGCGTGTTAATATCAACTAGACAAAAATTACAAAATTCAGAGAAAACAACACTTCAGATCTACATTGGTACCTCACTAATTGAAAACGTTAATGAACATAAAACTCTGGGTATAGTCGTTGACCAGCATCTAAATTGGAACTCACATGTGCATGGACTGACCAAGCAAACGGCACAGAAAGTTTACCAGTTAGCTAAAATCAAACATTTCCTAGATGAAGACGCACGAAAATTGTTCTATATATCTCACATACAAGCAAACCTTGACTATTACTCCACAATATGGGATGGTTGCTCAATTTCCAACACAAAGAGACTCCGTTCACTACAAAAGCGTGCAGTGCATCTAGTCTCTGACAACTGTCTAACTCAGTGTGTAGATCCATATTAAAATCTCCAAATACTGCCCTTAAGAAAGCGCCTTCTGTTTAACAAAGCTACATTTGTTCAAAAAATCTTGTCACATAATGCTCCTGCATATCTGTGACCAATGTTCAAATACAACGAAAGACGCAGTCAACGCTTAATCAAATTGCACGTACCCAAGCCTAGGCTTGACTTATTCAAGAAGAGCTTAGCGTACTCTGCTGCTCATCTTTGGAATGGACTTCCACATAACCTAAGAAACAACCTCAGTCCCTATTCATACAATCGTAGACTTTTCGAATACTTTATGAGTTCTGATTACATGCCCCCTAATCGAATTATCCTTTCTTATAATGTCAACTGTAGGTTCTAATGACGATGTTTGTACTTTTTAACATATTTTATGTCATGCTTATAAGTAGTTAATGTTAATATGAGTGTGCTATTTTATTTTACTTTACAACGTTGAATTCCTTGAAATTGATATGTAAAATGCACGTGAGAATAAATGAATTCAGTATAAAAGGTGAGAGAAAGGAAGGGCAGAATGTCAGACGGGCCTGCGTGCCCAATTCTCAACCCTTTAAAAATAAAGTTCGTTCGTTCTTTCGTTCTTCTGTCACGAAAAATTCCTACATAACTGTTGCGGTCAGTTTGCTGAGTCTATAGTATGTAAAATGTACCTGGTTAATTTTGGAGA
This sequence comes from Oreohelix idahoensis, assembly GCA_024509875.1. NCBI lineage: Eukaryota > Metazoa > Mollusca > Gastropoda > Stylommatophora > Oreohelicidae > Oreohelix > Oreohelix idahoensis. Next base: position 438,140 of record JAMPIV010002659.1, on the reverse strand, counting down.
CTTTAATTTAATAGTTTCTTGATCAAAGGGGAGGTACTCATGTTTTACTGGGATTGTAGTTAACAGTGGTGGTTGTCCCACTTGTCTGTTAACCCAGCGTCTAATTTTAGAACCGATGTCACCTTTTCCTGACATGTTCACCCATCTGAGTTTAGCTCAAGGGTCGAGCGTCACGACGCATGCGCGAAGAAGCTGGCGCGATTTAAGACATCCTGTGTTAAGGAATCGAGCTCTAGTCTTTGAAAGGGTCAAGACGATTTAGGGAAAGTCCTCTGTGTGTGTTCGACCAAGATGGTTTAAGATTGTTCCCAATATTATATTCTGAACCGCCTAGGAGGCGAGTGAGTGTGGTGATGTTTATTCTGAGGGACATTAAGGTAATTTACCCTTAAAACAGTTTCCTTGTTTGCCAGAATGACATATGACTTTTTGTAGCCTGTTAGTGAGTCCATCAATGAATACCAGTAATGGAGCTCACGAGGTATTCTAATATTATATGCACTGGGCTGGTGTATGCCCAAAGAACTTTACAGGTGCTGTATCCCGCTATCTGCGGTGATGCCATTTAACAAGGTTTGACTCACCCTGTTTGTTATAGAAATATCACAGAGGCCATCATATCTATAAGCCCGCCATATTGCGCGGCCTGCTGTAGACCCATATATATATCTGACTTACTGATGTCAGAAAGGAGTCGTGAAACTCACATATTTGCTGTACTTTGCTCTAGCTGACGAAGGTGGAATTGTACGAGATCAGCTTTAAAATATATATGCACAGCTTGCTGATGAACTGTATTCATACATGCTATGTCCTGAATTGTCAATGACTATTTTATGTTGATGTCGGCGTACCTGTCGTTGTGATGTATTAAAGTCAATCAAATGTCAGAGGTGTTCCAAGAACTATATGAATTTCTACATAAAAAAAAAAAAGGTAAAGGAACCCGTTACACGCCCATTGAGGCATATTGGGAATATGGTGTTAGGCCCATATTATCTTGACCGTCGGCACACTAGAGGTGATGTGGTCGGCATCACGCCGGCCGCCTTAACCTTCCCAGAGTTGCTCTGGTACCCATTTGGGGCTGGGTCGACCCAGGAGCCGTTTGTGGCCTAAAAATATTCCCACCTCCTCTGGGGATCGAACCATAGACCACTGCGCTAGGAAGCCAGTGCACTAACCACTATGCTCCTGAATTTCTACATGTATATCTACAAGTGTGATGTCATTTAGAAGGATTGTCTTTCACGAACTTTCATACACGCATTCGCACTCATTGAAGTCTACTCACACTCTATATTATACAACGCCTCAACACTTTCAAGTCATCCAAACGAATGCCAGCATTGTTGCGGCCAACCAGGGCCTATATATAATTATGTCAGCCGGTGTGGCGCTGAATCGTTTCCAACATTGATACTGGACATTCGACAACATTCAACTTTACATTTAATGTGGCCAAACTGAGCCTGTCCTATCTGTGTCACGGACACCTGTTACGCTCGGACGAACACAGACCATTCCTGACTGTTTACATTTATGGTATTCAGTATGAACCTTCTTCTACGTAAAATACCCCGTTACATTTATGGTGTGCCAGTTTGATGGGGCTATTTGGAAGTTTTCAAGTTCTTCTACGTTTGAGAGTACTCAGCGCTGTGTAGTGGTTGACACATTGACTACCCCAGCTTAACAGGACGTAACTAGGTCAGAAGGTCAAGTTACTATACCTTCATTGTTGATGCAGTAGTATAGAAGGTCAAGTGCCGTTACTAGTACTGTCACTGTTTGATAGAAGCAAGTTCAGCTGTGGTATTTAAGAAGGTCAAGTGCCGTTATTTTCACCGTTATCATCATTTTGGAAGCAAGTTCTGATGTGTTTTCAGCATTGGATCATCTAATCCTTAGAATGCTGACGATAGTTCTTCATCGTTGCTGTTGTTGACGATAGGAGTGTAAAGATAAGTGGCCTGTTTATTGTTGTGAACTGTGCCTTGTATTGTGTTTTGAACTAAGCCTTCCACATTTAAACCTGTTCGCCTTCTCTTCCTTTCGTTTAGTTCTATACAACCTTTATGTTTATACACTGTGGCGTAATGTATTTTGTTCACTTTTTGCAGTTATCATCACATGCTTTGTGAGATTTTTCTTTAGTTTCGCTTTATAATTTATTGGACTTCTGCGAATGTTATCGTACTGTCTTTGATGCTTCTTCTTTGTTTATGTTAGTATTTGTTTTCATACGCTGTTTATATATTTATATATAGTCATACACTATTGGTACTATAGGGTACTTAGATTATAGAGGTGATTATTGGTAATATTATTATAAAGGTGATTATACAAGTTCTTTATTGAAAGACTTGTCTCCCACAGAGATTGGGATAAAGTGAGCTGATTATACAAGTGCTTTATTAAAAGACTTGTTACCATTAAGGTTGAAATAAGGTAATTTATTATTTCAGGGTACCGACCTCACATTATTAGACATAATGTCTACACTTGAGTACTTTATTGAGCAAGGGAAATCCCTTGGTAAATCTGGTGATAAATTTGAAGAATTCGCGACTGTTCAGTATGCCAAGGCACTGAAGTCGGAAGAAAAGAGACAGAAAATAGAAGCTGAACAAAAGAAAACGGAAGCTGAGAATTTAAGGTTGCAGATGCAGGCAGATAAAAGTAAATTCCAGATGGAAATGGAAAAACAAAAGAGAGAATCTGAGGAGAAAAAAATCCAGCTACAAAAAGAGGCTGAAGATAAAAGGTTAGAAAGAGAGGCTGATGAGAGAAAAATTCAGCTACAAATGGAAAATGAAAATAAAAGATTAGAAAGAGAGGCTGAAAATAAAAGGTTAGACAGAGAAGCTGAGGAGAGAAAAGCGAAAATGGAACATGGAGAAAAACTCTTAGCTTTGGAGTTAGAGAAATTAAAGTTGATGAATATGGGTAATGCTAATGATCCAAATAATCAGTCAAACTTCTAATAAGACAAATACTACTACTTATAAGGTCAAATTACCTGCTTTCAATTCTTCTATTGACGATATAACGTTCTACCTGGATAGATTTGAACGGTCATGTCAATCTCATAAGGTGGATAAGTCAGAGTACGTTAATCAGTTGTCAGAGATACTTAAGGGTGAAGCTCTGACTATGTTAATCATGGTGGATGAGCCTGACAAGAATAATTATGAGGTTGTCAGGGCAGCCTTATTAAAGAAATATCAACTTACCGAAGAAGGTTATCGTCTTCATTTCAAGAATATGTTACCTGAAACTGGTGTAGAATTCTCAGAATTCATCTCAAAGATACGTCTTACATTTACACGATGGGTTGAACTGTCTAAAACAGAACATACATATGAAGCCCTTATGGACTTATTACTTAGAGACAAAGTTATGTCATCTGTCAATGAGTCTTTCCTTGCTTTTCTACATGAGCGTAAACCTAAGAATATAAAGGACATGGAAGAATATTGTTGCCAGTTTGTCACTGCGCACCCTCATGTTACTGTTAGTAATTCTAAAGTTAAAGAAGGTTTGCCAGTTGCTTCTGCAGCACCATACGACCCTAACTTTATTCGTAAATTTCAAGGTGCTCAACATAACTTTAATAAGAAGAGCAATCGTAATTATGATCAGAATCAAAGTAACCCATCACATAATGGTTCTTCTTCTAAGAACTGGAGGCGATCTGACAGTCCTCGTTATTTTGGATCCAATAATTATGGAAAATTTCGTAGAGGTAGTCACAATAGACACTATCAAGGCTATTCTTTGCGGGGACATCGAAACCAAACAGGTAGATATTCTAATCAATGGGGAAATGACAATAGTGATTGTGGAAACTGGGATTCGAACCAGAACTGTGGTCACGGTAGAGTAAACAATGACAATTTCAGAGGGAATAATAATCGTGGTAGATCTCAACATAACAAACATAGATCTTATAACCAGGCAAACTCTGCGCAACAAGAGTCTCAGAGAGCATGTAGTCAGGTGAATGATAATAAAAACTCTAATGCTATCTCTTGTTCTGCGTTTGATTTTGGGGGAGCATCTCAATGCCCCCAATGCTCAACATTGTTCGAACCGACTACTTTAAGTACTTTAAGTTGTGGTCACCCTCTTCCCGCTCTCCCTGCTGCAGTTGCGCATGACGGGAGAGGATCTCTTATCTTACATAAAGGTCTAGTGAATAGTAATCCAGTGTCTGTACTTTTCGATTCTGGATGCACTACTATCGGAGTTAAGCAATCTCTTATAGATCCTACATGTGCCACTGGAAAAGTGGTCAAATGTGTGACATTTGGTGCACTTTGGAAAAATATCCAACTGCTATCATTCACATTGCTACTCCCTTCTTTACGGGAGATGTCCACGCGTGTCTTCTACCGAATCCTATTGCGGATCTTATCATCGGTCGTATTCACGGAGTTAAGGAATGTTCCCCGCAGCAGATTGCTGCTTGGGAAGAGCAGAATATCCAAGCTGTCACAAGAGCACAAGCTCTTAATATGCCTCAAACTTCATCAACTGAAAGTAATGAAGTGCATAGCCAAGATGATCACTTGGTAATTTCGCGTGACTCTTTCATAAAATTGCAAGAAGATGATCCTTCTTTAAAAATATTGTTCATTCTTGCAAAAAAAGGTGATCCAGACTATTTGCAGCCTGTTTTCCAGGCTACGGACGATGTTCCAGTCCCACATGGTCATTACTCATCCCTGTCGGTAATACAGGATGAGGAAACTATTTTTTCTGATGTTAATCTTCCTCTTCCAGTGATTCCACTTCATTCTACGGAATCATGGAAAAACGTTACTGTTTCTCCTAATTTATCAATTGAGGAACAGCGACAAGTTTCTTCTATGTTACAAACTTTTCAGGATGTCCTTACCGACATTCCTGGACACACAAGTGTCATCGAACATGACATAATACTTACCGACCATAATCCTATCAGGGTCAGACCTTACCCTATCCCTATTCATTTTCAAACACAAGTCGAGAAAGAATTGGATGAAATGATACAATTGAAAATAATTGAACCATCCACTTCAGCATACTCTTCGTCCATGGTTATTGTTCGAAAGAAAGACAATAACATACGTCTTTGCGTTGATTATCGCAAATTAAACCAAGTTACGAAATTAGATGCTGAACCTATGCCCTTGTTAGAAGATCTACTTATTAGACTTTCTAATTCTCGATTCTTTACCAAACTAGACTTGTCGAAAGGTTATTGGCAAGTTCCGTTAACTGAACGAGCCAAACCTCTCACTGCTTTCTCAACACCTAGGGGTTTATTTCAATTGAATTTCATGCCTTTCGGCCTTATGAACGCTCCAGCTACTTTCGTACGCATGATGCGTCGAATTCTATCATATCGTTCAGATGTAATTGCATACTTGGACGATATTTGTCTTTTCAGTGATTCTTGGGAAGATCACTATTTGGGTTTATATGAGTTACTATCTACTCTACGCGAGCATGGTTTGACTGCAAAACCCTCTAAAGCCTTTGCCGGGTTTAGTGAAATTTCTTTCCTGGGTCACCGTGTTGGTCATGGTCTCTTGAAGACAGAGGACCATAACACTTCTAAGATACTTAACATTTCTATTCCTAAGACGAAGAAGCAAGTACGTAGTCTCTTAGGTCTAATACAATTTTACGGGAGATTCATTCCGAATTTATCTTCGATTATGGCACCTCTTTCAACCCTGTTGAAGAAAGGGTCTCCTAATATGGTGCACTGGTCCCATGAATGTCAATCTTCATTGGATCAGATTAAGACGTTATTCTCATCTCCTCCAATCTTAATGCTACCTGGTACTGATAAGACTTTTGTTCTTCGTAGTGTCGCCTCATCCACGGGGATCGGGGCGGCATTAATGCAGGAGTATTCAGAAACTCTGCATCCTGTAATGTATTGTTACGTGCAGTCTTTGATATCGGATAAATCCATTTTTCTGCGATTTATTCGTTGTTTGGGTAATAATAGATTGTTCTTGCTTCAGAATATCTATGGCCTGAATTTATGTGTATTGTTTGTCTGAGTAGGACGAGTCTGTCTTATATCTGTATATCTTTACATATCTAAGTCGAACTATATGTTCTGTTGTCTCTAGAGAGGTCAAAGGCTATTCGGCGGATGTGTCGCTAGAGTGTGGTGTGATTTGGCTTCGTCCTGATAGGGACTGTGTGTTTTCCTATGTCGGCCTGTCGCCGGGAAAAAGTGATCTCAGTATTTGTGGGGAAAGTGATAGTCGTCTAAACCTATCGTGTATGCTTTACCCCAGTGTTTATTCATATTGCCAAGGAATGGCAGTTTCATATTTCCTCTACCAAGGTAATCAAAGACACTCTTATGAACTCTCGATCGAAGCCACCATTTTCGATAGTTACGATTTGAATGTCTAAGAGAATATATTTGACTCGATGAAAACGACTTCGATTCCTAGCAGCACTATATTCTGTAGAATGCAGTCAATTGTTCATGATCAAATCTACAGAGCAATGCAATGTTTTATGAATGACTAACTTTAGGACAGATTCATTATCTGCATCCAAACGTGAGTGACAGTTCACGAGTGAAGCCATCTTGGAACCAAAACATGTAGCGACTTTCAAGAAGAGAAAGGGGATGCCCGTATTATCGCTTGTTTAGTCCAGAGATCACTGCTACACATGAGAACCCGTTATTAGCGGTTCAATATTATTATATGAAAAAAATATGTGCTGAACATTATGTGGGAGAATCGTCGCTAAACGAGATTAGGTTTAGAAGCCATCTGAAATATTGTTTATAAGCTGACGTGCTCAGTCAGTGAAGTCAGATGATTTATATGTATGGGCGATGCTGAGGGCTTGGCTACTGACAGTCCATTATAATATTAATCTACATGAGTGCCCATGTAACATAACATTGCAAGACCATTTATCCACTGTACTATGATGTATTATGCCAACCTGTGATTTGTCACTATCTGTGCTGTCGAGTGTGTACGTCCAATTAAACTTTAGAAAAGGTACACAGTCGTTGGTGTCGATGACTTCCAGTCATACATGAGTGTGAGAAAAGAACATTTGTCAACAACACGAACCCTTATCATCATTCGCACATTGTACACTCAATCCATGTCTACACACCACTGCGTAGGTCAAGTTGACATTCCATACACTACAGTGGAGCAAACAACACCATAGAGATCTTATCAACTGATGATGATGATGATGTCTGCTTCCATCCACTTATATCTATCTTTTGGTGGATATCATTAACGGGAATAAAAATCCAACATTATCAACCTTATCAACTGGTGGACCAGCTTTCTGGGTTTGACCTCGCAGAAGTTCAGAAGTCAACAGATTACCGATACCAGACCGTTTCCTGTGGCTGATACGACACACTTGCAGTATTGGTTTGCTCTTTGTCAACACTTCGTCACGTGACCTGTCAAGTGAATGCAGTATGTAGGCCAGCGTTGTTGACAGTTTTACATTAGACATTACAGAGTTTCACAGAACAGTTGGATCAATTCTTGTCAATGTTAACAGGAAGACAGTATTTGTGTACTAAGAAGTCCTATTTTCATCGATGGATCTTCTTGTTTTCCATATATGAACTTTAATATTTAAGGCCAGAATGTTTAATTGAATAAAGTGGCAGTTTGTTTATGTTCATAAAAATAACTTTGCCATTACTGTAAAACTGAGCCTATTTTGCAACACATACTATCATACACATAATTTATATATATTTATGTTTACATGTTATTTGTTTGTATAGTATGTTAGTTTCTATGTCAGCGGGTTGTGTTTAAGGTTGGGCGGCGTCCTCACAACAGAATATCCCACGTCATAGAGGGTCCGTTGTGGGCGTTTTCTATAGGTGCAATTTTCTTGATTGAAAATTTGCTGCGACAACTGTTGCTTTTGTGTTAGCTGTGAAGACTGTAATTATTGTTATTTTTGTAATATTTCTTTGTTCTTTAGTTTTGTTTTGAGTTGTTTGTAATTTGTTGGTCTACTCTTTTCTATCTTTCAGTTCTATTCACAATTTGTATTCATATATTGTGACGTCATTGGTGTTGTTATTCTTTGCAGATTCAGTGATTATTTTCATTGATTTCCCTATTTGATTTATTTTGATTTCTGCAAACGTTCTTGTATTGTCAGTCCTATTTGTACTTTATGTATTCTGTTGGTTGACATATGTTTTATATAGGTATATTTCATAAGACACAATTGCCTGTGCACTGCACTTGGATTATGGTATAAACCAGTACCTGATTATTATTACTATTATACAAGACCTTATTAAAGGCTTGTGACCCACAGATATTGGGATAGTATACTGATTAATCAAGTCATTGAGAACTTGTGGTATTATTATTATTTCAGGTGATTAGTATTATTGTTAGACACCATGTCTACATTAGAATACTTCATTATACAAGGGAAAGCCCTTGATAAAACTGGTCAACAATTAGAACAATGGGCAGTTGCTCAATATGACAAAGCATTAGCTGCAGAAGAGAGAAGAGCTATGGCAGAAGAGAAAAGATTAGCTGCAGAAGAAAGAAAAGCTATGGCGGAAGAGAAAAGATTAGAAAGAGAAGCTGAGGCTGCTGCTGAACAAAAGAAATTACAGATGCAGGTGGAGGAAAGGAGATTTGAAGCTGAACAAAAAAAATTAGAAAGAGAAGCTGCTGCGGAACAAAAAAGATTAGACAGTGAAGCTGAACAAAAAAGATTAGACAGGGAAGCTGAACAAAAAAAATTAGAAAGAGAAGCTGCGGCTGAACAAAAAAAGATTAGACAGTGAAGCTGAACAAAAAAGATTAGACAGGGAAGCTGAACAAAAAAGATTAGACAGGGAGGCTGAACAAAAAAGATTAGATGCTGAAGAGAAAAAAGCAATAAGAGAACATGAATTTGAGTTGGAGAAATTGAGATTGACAAGTATGAGTAATGTTAATCAGGCATCTAGTGGTAATGGTAAACCTTCTACTTACAAGGTTAAGGTTCCACCGTTCAATCAGTCCAGTGACGATATTACATTCTGGCTGGATAGATTTGAACGTTCTTGTCGTACACATAATGTGGATAAATCACAATACGCTAATCAATTATCAGAAAACTTGAAAGGTGAATCTTTGACTAGATTATGCCTTGTAGGAGAAGCAGATAAGGATAATTATGATGTCATTAGGGCGGCTTTGATAAAAAAATATCAGCTAAGTGAGGAAGGCTATCGCCTTTTATTTAAGACGATGGTACCTGAGACGGGTGTAGAATTCTCAGAATTCACTGCAAAGGCACGTCTCACAGTTGATCGTTGGATTGAGCTTTCCAAAACAGAAAAAACGTATGAAGGACTTATGGATTTGTTGCTCAGAGATAAGATTATGTCATGTGTGAACAAACCTTTCCTTGAATTTATACATGAGCGTAAACCCAAATCTCTAAAAGAAATGGAAGAATATTGTTCCCAATATGTCACTGCACACCCCGACGTGACTTTTGGCAACACTAAGATTAAGGAGAGTATGCCAGTTGCTTCAGCAACACCATACAATCCCAATTATTCACACAGATTTCAGGGACCTCAAAACAGATTTGATAAAAAAGGTAACCATAATAGTTATCAAAACCAAGGTAACCAATCATTTCAGGGTTCTTCTTCAAAGAACTGGAGACGACCTGATAGCTCTCGACACAGGGGTGGTCATAATTATAGGAATTTCCGTAGAGGAAGTAATTATAGAAACTATCAGGGTTATCCGTCTTGGAGTCAACAAGATCATAATTACAGAGATACTCATTATAATGAATATGATAATGGTAACCAAGGGAACTATGACTCAAACCCAAATAGGGGTTACAATAGAGGTAACAATAACTACAGAGGTGATAATAACCGAGGTAGATCTCAAAACAAAAGACATAAACCACATTTTCAGGCAAACTCTGTACAACAAGAGTCCCATGAAGCCTATAAACAGAGTAAAGATAATAATGATGCTAGTAATATGGCATGTGCCGCTTTTGATTTTGGGAGAGCATCTCAGTGCCCCCAATGCAAAACGTTATTTGAGCCAACCACAGTGTCTACTTTAAGCTGTGGCCATCCTCTTCCTGCTCTTCCGGCATCAGTCGCGCATGATGGAAGAGGTTCTCTTGTCTTACATAAGGGTTTAGTGAATAACAATCCAGTCTCTGTGCTATTTGATTCTGGATGCACCACAATTGGTGTTAGGCAGTCACTCGTAGATCCTTCCCGTGCCACTGGACAAGTAGTCAAATGTGTAACATTTGGCGGCACATTAGAGAAATACTCTACTGCTATCATTAGGATTGCTACTCCTTTCTTTACGGGAGATGTACACGCATGTCTTCTTCCGAATCCGATCGCTGACCTCATCATCGGTCGCATTCATGGAGTCAAGGAATGCACTCCGCAACAAATTTCCACGTGGGAAAGGCAAAACATGCAGATTGCTAACGCTGTAGTCACTAGAGCTCAGGCTCTTAATGTGCCTCAAACTTCATCTATTGAAGATAATGAAGTGCATAACCAAGATAATCCCTTGGTAATTTCTCGTGACTCGTTTATAAAACAGCAAGAAGATGATCCCACTCTGAAGAAATTCTTCATTCTTGCAACTAAAGGTGATCCGAATAAGGACACAAGTCGTAAATCGTGGATTACAAAGAAGAATGGCGTACTTGTACGTATGGTTCAAGACTCCATTACGTCAAGTCATTCTCAAATCCTGGTTCCCAAGAATTTGAGAGTTAAAATTTTGCAGCACGCTCACGACTCTCAGTGTGCTGGACACATGGGTTTTTCCCGTACTAAGTCAAGAGTCCTTGCGGCTTTCTTTTGGCCATTGGTAAACAAGGACATACGTATTTATTGTCGATCTTGTAAAGTATGTCAGGAAGTTAAATCCAAAGGTCCACGGCATGCTGCACCCATTCAGGCGGCGGACATTCCTATTCGGCCGTTTCAAAAAATGGCCATAGACATTATTGGTCCATTTAAGATCAAGTCTGCCAGAGGACATCAGTTTATCTTGACGTGTGTTGATATGTGCACACGTTGGCCAGAGGCTATTCCTCTGAAGAGCATTACTACTGCTGATATTGCAGATGCTCTTTGGCTTATATTTTCTCGTCTGGGGTTCCCCGGAGAGATATTGTCAGACCATGGCACCCAACTAATATCAGATACCATGTCTCAAGTAATGTCTACCCTGCAGATAGATAGATCTTTAAGTAGTATCTACCATCCAATGTCTAATGGTATGGTCGAACGCCTTAATAGAACACTTAAAAACTTACTGGGGAAGATAACTGAGGATCATCCTCAAGACTGGGACAGAGTTTTACCTGCGGCCCTCTTCGCTTACAGAGAGGTACCCAATGAACATACGGGATTTTCTCCCTTTGAACTCGTCTTTGGCGCGCGTCCGCGTGGCCCTATGTCGTTGCTTCACGATCTCATAACATCTGACAATATTGACGATGACACAAAGTCATCCTACGAATATGTCATCGCGTTGAGACAAAAAATTATCGAAGCATGCAAATTAGCAACTTCTTCTTCTGAATTTGCGAAACAGAAGGCAAGGCAATTTGCCAATAAGAAGAGATGCTTACGACAACTTTGTCCTGGTGACAAAGCATTTGTATTACTACCTTGTAGGGAAAACAGATTACTTATTTCTTGGAAAGGTCCGTACGATATAATATCGAAAATTTCCGATGTCGACTATATTGTCGATATTGATGGGAAGCATAAAACCTTCCACATCAATATGCTTACTGAATTCCATGAACGTCCGGATTATTTGCAACCCATTTTCCAAGCAACGGACAATTCTCCAGTACAACATGGTCATTACTCATCACTGTCCGTGATACAGGATGAGGAAACAAGTTTTTCAGATGTAAATCTTCCTCTTCCAATGATCCCACTTCATTCCAGTGAATCATGGAAGAACGTTACTGTCTCTCCTGATTTGTCTCTAGGAGAACAGCGACAAGTTTCAACTATGTTGCAAACATTTCAGGATGTACTCACTGACATCCCTGGACAAACGAATGTCATTCAACATGACATTGTTCTAACTGACCATACTCCTATTAGGGTTAGACCTTATCCTATACCTATACATTTTCAAGCACAGGTCGAGAAAGAGTTGGATGAGATGATAGATTTGAAAATAATCGAACCATCCACCTCTGCATATTCTTCGCCGATGGTTATTGTGCGTAAAAAAGACAATAACATACGTCTTTGCGTTGACTATCGAAAATTGAATCAAGTAACGAAGTTCGATGCCGAACCTATGCCTTTACTGGAAGAGCTACTTACTCGACTCTCCAAATCTCATTTTTTCACTAAACTTGATTTGTCTAAAGGATATTGGCAAGTTCCTTTATCTGAACGCGCTAAACCTCTCACGGCTTTTTCAACACCTAGAGGTTTGTTCCAATGGAATTTTATGCCTTTCGGTCTTATGAACGCACCAGCTACGTTCGTACGCATGATGCGCCGAATCCTATCTTATCGGTCAGATGTCATTGCATATCTAGACGACATCTGTCTTTTCAGCGATACTTGGGAAGATCACTATTCAGGGTTAGATGAATTGCTGTCTACTTTGCGTGAGCACAACCTGACAGCGAAACCCTCTAAAGCCTATATTGGTTTTAGCGAAATTTCTTTCCTAGGCCACCGAGTTGGTCATGGTTTCCTAAAGACAGAGGACCATAATACTAGTAAGATACTTAACATCTCAATCCCTAAGACTAAAAAACAGGTGAGAAGTCTGTTAGGTCTTATTCAATTTTATGGCAGATTCATTCAGAATCTATCCTCTATCATGGCACCTCTCTCAACACTTCTAAAGAAAGGTTCGCCTAATGTGGTCCACTGGTCTCAGGAATGCCAATGCTCTCTGGATAAGATTAAAACATTGTTTTCAACACCACCTATTTTAGTGCTACCCACTAAAGATAAGACATTCGTTCTTCGTAGTGACGCTTCATCCACTGGAATTGGAGCGGCACTAATGCAAGAGTACTCTGGAACTCTGCATCCTGTAATGTATATTTCCAGAAAACTTAATGCGGCAGAAAGGAATTATTCGGTTTTAGACCGTGAGCTATTAGCTATGGTTTGGTCGATCCTCAAACTACAGAGATTCCTTCTAGGCGCACATTTCATAGTAGAAACCGACCAAAAAGCTCTTACTGCTATACAGAGTAAGAATTTGAAGAGCTCGAGGTCTACTCGATATGCAATTGCTCTTCAACCTTTTCATTTCTCTGTGCGAGCTATTCGTGGATCAGATAATGTGATGGCAGACATTCTGTCAAGATGCCCACATGATTCCACATATTTATTAGGGCTTAGACTTCTTGATATGTCTAGTTCTATAGTAGTTCCTTTTCTATATCATGATAGATACACATTTGTAATTTAATAATATAATGATTGTATCACTACATAGCGGTTCATGGATGTTTATTCACCGCTGTGCTTTGATGATTTTTTTCTTCATAAATCATAAATTTAAGATATCTAATACGAAATGATGATATGAATTTTTTAGGCATTGTGTAATTGCCAGAATTGTATTATACTTTGATGACACCTTCCTGGAAAAATATACTTGTAGAGAAATAATTTCTCTCAGTTTATGAGACACATTCTCACCAGTCGCTCCATAAGTCGACTTAGCCTCATATTAGGCGTTATAGGTATTCCTGATATTTTCATCTGCGCATTATTCATGCGTTGTGAGCCTATTGTACGTTGCTCCTAGATGTATTTCAAAAAAAAAAAAAAAAAAGTTCCATTTTTTTTTCCCGGGAGGTGTGGTAAGACTGTTACGTGCAGTCTTTGATATCTTACAATATTATACATAGGTAATTTTTTAGTGCTTAAGGGAAAGTCATTATTGAGTTACTTCCCTTGAAAGTTGTGCCATCTCTTCGATCAAACTCCGCGGATAAATCCATTTTTCTGCGATTTATTCGTTGTTTGGGTAATAATAGATTGTTCTTGCTTCAGAATATCTATGGCCTGAATTTATGTGTATTGTTTGTCTGAGTAGGACGAGTCTGTCTTATATCTGTATATCTTTACATATCTAAGTCGAACTATATGTTCTGTTGTCTCTAGAGAGGTCAAAGGCTATGCGGCGGATGTGTCGCTAGAGTGTGGTGTGATTTGGCTTCGTCCTGATAGGGACTGTGTGTGTTTTTCCTATGTCGGCCTGTCGCCGGGAAAAAGTGATCTCAGTATTTGTGGGGAAAGTGATAGTCGTCTAAACCTATCGTGTATGCTTTACCCCAGTGTTTATTCATATTGCCAAGGAATGGCAGTTTCATATTTCCTCTACCAAGGTAATCAAAGACACTCTTATGAACTCTCGATCGAAGCCACCATTTTCGATAGTTACGATTTGAATGTCTAAGAGAATATATTTGACTCGATGAAAACGACTTCGATTCCTAGCAACACTATATTCTGTAGAATGCAGTCAATTGTTCATGATCAAATCTACAGAGCAATGCAATGTTTTATGAATGACTAACTTTAGGACAGATTCATTATCTGCATCCAAACGTGAGTGACAGTTCACGAGTGAAGCCATCTTGGAACCAAAACATGTAGCGACTTTCAAGAAGAGAAAGGGGATGCCCGTATTATCGCTTGTTTAGTCCAGAGATCACTGCTACACATGAGAACCCGTTATTAGCGGTTCAATATTATTATATGAAAAAAATATGTGCTGAACATTATGTGGGAGAATCGTCGCTAAACGAGATTAGGTTTAGAAGCCATCTGAAATATTGTTTATAAGCTGACGTGCTCAGTCAGTGAAGTCAGATGATTTATATGTATGGGCGATGCTGAGGGCTTGGCTACTGACAGTCCATTATAATATTAATCTACATGAGTGCCCATGTAACATAACATTGCAAGACCATTTATCCACTGTACTATGATGTATTATGCCAACCTGTGATTTGTCACTATCTGTGCTGTCGAGTGTGTACGTCCAATTAAACTTTAGAAAAGGTACACAGTCGTTGGTGTCGATGACTTCCAGTCATACATGAGTGTGAGAAAAGAACATTTGTCAACAACACGAACCCTTATCATCATTCGCACATTGTACACTCAATCCATGTCTACACACCACTGCGTAGGTCAAGTTGACATTCCATACACTACAGTGGAGCAAACAACACCATAGAGATCTTATCAACTGATGATGATGATGATGTCTGCTTCCATCCACTTGTATCTATCTTTTGGTGGATATCATTAACGGGAATAAAAATCCAACATTATCAACCTTATCATGTATATCTCTAGGAAACTGAATGCGGCAGAAAGGAATTACTCGGTTCTAGACCGTGAATTGTTGGCTATGGTTTGGTCAATCCTTAAGTTACAAAGATTCCTTCTTGGTGCGCATTTCATTGTGGAAACCGACCAAAAAGCTCTTACAGCTATTCAGAGTAAGAATTTGAAGAGCTCGAGATCCACTCGATATGCCATTGCTCTTCAGCCTTTTCATTACACGGTACGAGCTATCCGTGGTTCGGAAAATTTCATGGCGGATATACTTTCTAGATGCCCACATGACTCCACTTAACTCTTGTGTCCTAAATTTTCTGATACACGTCTAGACTTATGACAGTTCTTTACTTTAACAATATAAGTTAACACATTTGTGTTCACCTTAGTGTTGTAAAGTAGAGGATTTCTTTCTCTGTTACCATCTTTGGTATAACGGAGGAAGGTTTAGTTAGCACAATATAAGGGACGGAAGTTCCCAAAGCCACAGTTATAGTATGAATGTATGTTTGATTACTGTATATTAGAACATCTTACGGTTATCATATAGAATTATTTGTATTTTCTCAGCAGAATCATTACGGGTGCTGGGAGAATCTGTACATGTTGTCATCTATGATGTATTACGATGCCCATACTTACCAGTCGGACGACACTGTAGATGCGCCCGCTTAGAATTTGATCTGCGACATCATTTATCTGCTATATTATTAATATTGTATAACATTATATTAAATCATATATTGCATGTTAGAATAATGTACCTTTATTGGTTAAAGTGATTGTATCACGGTTTTTGATGATTTGTCCATTGCTAAACTTGGAAATAAGGTACTTGATGTAATATAATATGATATGTATGTAATTTTTGGTTTGCATTGTAACTTTGCCAGCACTGTAGTGTACGTTGGTGGCACCTCCCAGGATACGTGTATACTTAGAGAAATGCTTTCTCTAATGTGCTGAGATATATTCTCACCTGACGTTCTATGCGTCGAGTTAGCCTCATATTAGGCATTATATTTATTTGTGATACTTCTCATCTGCGCATTATTTGTGCGTTATGAGCTTGTTGTATCTTGCTCTTCGATGTATTTCAAAAAAAAAAGTTTCATTTTTCTTCCCGGGGGGTGCGGTAAACTGTTGCGGTCAGTTTGCTGAGTCTATAGTATGTAAAATGTACCTGGTTAATTTTGGAGACTTTAATTTAATAGTTTCTTGATCAAAGGGGAGGTACTCATGTTTTACTAGGATTGTAGTTAACAGTGGTGGTTGTCCCACTTGTCTGTTAACCCAGCGTCTAATTTTAGAACCGATGTCACCTTTTCCTGACATGTTCACCCATCTGAGTTTAGCTCAAGGGTCGAGCGTCACGACGCATGCGCGAAGAAGCTGGCGCGATTTAAGACATCCTGTGTTAAGGAGTCGAGCTGTAGTCTTTGAAGGGTCAAGACGATTTTGGGAAAGTCCTCTGTGTATGTTCGACCAAGATGGTTTAAGATTGTTCCCAATATTATATTCTGAACCGCCTAGGAGGCGAGTGAGTGTGGTGATATTTATTCTGAAGGACATTAAGGTAATTTACCCTTAAAACAGTTTCCTTGTTTGTCAGAATGATATATGACTTTTTGTAGCCTGTTAGTGAGTCCATCACTGAATACCAGTAATGGAGCTCACGAGGTATTCTAATATTATATGCACTGGGCTGGTGTATGCCCAAAGAACTTTACAGGTGCTGTATCCCGCTATCTGCGGTGATGCCATTTAACAAGATTTGACTCACCCTGTTTGTTATAGAAATATCACAGAGGCCATCATATCTATAAGCCCGCTATATTGCGCGGCCTGCTGTAGACCCATATATATATATCTGACTTACTGATGTCAGAAAGGAGTCGTGAAACTCACATATTTGCTGTACTTTGCTCTAGCTGACGAAGGTGGAATTGTACGAGATCAGCTTTAAAATATATATGCACAGCTTGCTGATGAACTGTATTCATACATGCTATGTCCTGAATTGTCAATGACTATTTTATGTTGATGTCAGCGTACCTGTCGTTGTGATGTATTAAAGTCAATCAAATGTCAGAGGTGTTCCAAGAACTATATGAATTTCTACATGTATATCTACAAGTGTGATGTCATTTAGAAGGATTGTCTTTCACGAACTTTCATACACGCATTCGCACTCATTGAAGTCTACTCACACTCTATATTATACAACGCCTCAACACTTTCAAGTCATCCAAACGAATGCCAGCATTGTTGCGGCCAACCAGGGCCTATATAATTATGTCAGCCGGTGTGGCGCTGAATCGTTTCCAACATTGATACTGGACATTCGACAACATTCAACTTTACATTTAATGTGGCCAAACTGAGCCTGTCCTATCTGTGTCACGGACACCTATTACGCTCGGACGAACACAGACTATTCCTGACTGTTTACATTTATGGTATTCAGTATGAACCGTCTTCTACGTAAAATACCCCGTTACAATAACAAACGCGAAAATAAATGTGGTGTTTACAATCGCCATATATGATATGCCAGCTTCCGTCTATTATCGATCCTGTTTACACTCGCGACTTCAAAATGTCTCCCCAGATTGATATTATCTGTAATTATCATCACAGGTAACTTCGAGGGAAGTGAGTGCATCACTTATCAGACACTCCTCGTCGCTTGTATTAACACTGACGCGACACACCCCGATTGACCAGCCTGTACGGAAGTGGGTTGCGCATTCGTAAAACAAACAATTCAGGCCTGAAGTCAGTCTGGTGCAATCACTTAAGCGATTACAAATAATCCTTAAGGATGGTCAATGACGCCTTGACCTGGCACGAATCGAAGTGTGAAAATGTAAACAATGACTGGGGCACAGATTTCTGTGCTCTGGAAATAAATAGATAATGGCAGAGAAAACGACCAATTATAATTATGTGACAGAGTAAACTGTAACAAATTAAGAAATAGCAGCACTCGCACTATTAAAATAAACTATTCCGGCATCAGGACCGACAACTTCTACAGCTAAAGAAAATCAATTGCCGATTACGTATTGTAGTTAATAAATACAAAAACCTATAACGTGTCACAAATAAACGTTATCCAAACACGTATCGGATTAACACAAAATAATTAAAGATTACTTTCATCACACAGAATATGAAAATAATTAATGATTCATTTCAATATCACAAAATATTATAATAACAGAATATGTCAGTGCTAGTGCCGGCCACGTGTCATATTTCATGAGTATGAACCACCTGCTCCAGTCATACCATGTCTAATTAATTTTTTCTCTAAAAGTGGACACGTCACACACTTAACTGAGAAATAATATTAAATAAACCATATAATTTTTTTAACACGACGCTAAATAAATCGTGGACCTATAATCCTACATTCTTTATAAAAGGCAGGAAGTCTAACATTATAAAGACTTCAAAATGTTTAAGAATAATTTTATAACTCAAAAACTCAGATGTCTAAGGCATTCTTTGAAAAAGGCTTCAACATCAGCTTCTTTCTCCGCGCTGCTTCGATCAAATGACCCACAACCTCTCGTCTTCCAAGCTTTAGGAGCAATTTTTAATATCCCTCTACGGGGATTGACTCGTATCCCGGAAATAGATCTGACTAATATTCCATTTTTAGATTTGACTCATATGCATTATGTTGCGTGCATATTTTGACTCACATATTACAAAAATCGATATGGCTATTTAATATGGGAAAAATATAGACATTCATTCATTTGTGTATGAAAATGCTGTCTATGGTAAAAGCGAGAGAATCCATGTTTGATTCACACTTTTGATTATAGGAGTAATCGTTCTGGATATTGATCCGGCGCAAGGATATTGCGCTTACGTTTGTACTTATTTTTTAGGGCCAGAAAATATATTAATTTGCTTATTGTGTTTATGGCCTGAATTCATATGTATTACATATTATTAGTACAAGTAGAATCAGTCCTATATTGTATATTTTGGATGGGTAGGAGGGACTAGATTCTTGTTATTCCGGTCTAGCGGAAGTATGAGTTGTCTTGACAAGTCGTGATGAGTTCCGATGTACCGTGATAATGGCGGGTACGCACTTTTCAAAGGGCTGGTAGATTCTTAAGGAAATATGATTCATGAAGTGGTTTTCTTCTAAAGGAGATGGTATCTCTACTATAGTTTATGTTAGAGACTCTCCTAAGGTACGGTACAATGTATAATTCGGACTCCATGTATTGCCAGACCCTATATTGATGATCTCATGTCGATTCGACCTAGATGGAACATTGTGCTTCGTATCGCTAGGGTCGTGTTTTGTATCGACGAAGATGACAGACTTTCCTGCCGCGGTTATGGCTACGTGAATTAACCTGATCACCGTAGAGCTGTATGGAAACATTTATGAAATCATTTATATACCCATTATAAATTAACTCTGGCTTATATTCTCCTTCCTATGAATGAGTGAACGACAACTCAGGGAGGCAGCCATGTTAGATTTCGGTCATCATATGTTTTGATCACTGCCAAGAGAACAGATTATTTATCCTATTATCGGACAGTGACAGGGAGATCTCAATCTTGCTAGAAACCCCCTCTTTCGTGGTTTCATAATATATGCTACAAACTATGGACGTCAAGTAACTTTAGTTATTTATCGATCTGCCTTCACTGACGCGTTTAGTCAGATAGGGGGATGCGGCCTTAATATATCATGACATTGAACTTTTGATGTACTGCCCATTATTTCTGAATGTGTCATGACTTCAGATCTGCTATGTATACCTACAAATTGATATGTCAACATACCATGATGTACTCGTATGTCCCAGTGTGTACGTCTGAATAAATTGAGTAAACAAAGATTCCAGCAGTCTGCATTGGTGCCTTGTAGACACAAGTGTATGAGTGGTTATATTGGTCAGCACACGAACAGTACACCATTCGCGGTAATCACACTCTACACTTCTACTTCATACATACACCATCCTGCGTCGGTTGGAGTGACCAAGTTTAGGGCCTGCTTCCCCTGGAGCCTTTGCCTTCCCTAACTCACGACTAGGATGAGTTACTGTTAAGGTCAAAGGGAAGAAAATCTTAGTATGTTGTGGGACAGATTGAATTTTTGAATTATGGTACTTGCTTGCCGATTAGGAATCGATTTGTTAAAAATATCTTCTCCTAGAGTCATGAGACAGAGTACAAGAAAAGCGTGAAGAACGCTGTTTATCTCTAGTGTTGAGATATATTTATCTTGTAGTGTTTTGAGCCGGGGGTGATTAGCTCTCGCGGCTAAGCGGCATGTATTGTGAGTGGTGTTCTAAAAACAACTGAGTCTCATGACAGGGGTTCACAGGGTGTGCCCTGTGAGTGTGCTGTCAGAAGAGTGTGTTTTTGGGCGTAGACCGGTGTGGTCGCAAGCCCTGTGTTTTCTAAGTGTATGGCGGTGTTTTCCTAAGGGAATGCCTGATCAGGGCTATAGAAATGTGTAAGGCCATAATTAATATAACTGCCGTGTTGTGCAGTCTTTGAGGAGTTTGAGACATGTAGAGATTTGTAAGGCCATAATTAATATAACTGCCGTGTTGTGCAGTCTTTGAGGAGTTTGAGACATGTAGAGATGTGTAAGGCCATAATTAATATAACTGCCGTGTTGTGCAGTCTGTGAGGAGTTTGAGACATATAGAAATGTGTAAGGCCATAATTAATATAACTGCCGTGTTGTGCAGTCTTTGAGGAGTTTGAGACATGTAGAGATTTGTAAGGCCATAATTAATATAACTGCCGTGTTGTGCAGTCTTTGAGGAGTTTGAGACATGTAGAGATTTGTAAGGCCATAATTAATATAACTGCCGTGTTGTGCAGTCTTTGAGGAGTTTGAGACATGTAGAGATTTGTAAGGCCATAATTAATATAACTGCCGTGTTGTGCAGTCTTTGAGGAATTTGAGACATGTAGAGATTTGTAAGGCCATAATTAATATAACTGCCGTGTTGTGCAGTCTTTGAGGAGTTTGAGACATGTAGAGATTTGTAATTCCATAATTAACATAACTGCCGTGTTGTGCAGTCTTTGAGGAGTTTGAGACAGGTGGAGAATTTGTATGCCAGATGCATTTGAGTTATCATGAATTGTGTCTTTGTTGATGTCATCGTGACTTCGTTGTGTGTTGTAACGTAATAAACAGTATCGAACTGTTCCAGGCGTTTACAACCTTTATTGACATCCATGACTCGTACGTGAGCTGTGTGGTGAGTGACAGTGCACACAGTATTCAACAATCACGTTTGCAACAGTGGTGATAATAACATTCCTCAATACCAATGACCCACACTCAATGCACAAGCATAAATGATTTATCCCCATACCGACCATCCAATTACCTGGTATCAGTTGGTGGCCAGTGTGGGGATAAATCAACAATATCGACCAACCAAGTTACGTGGTATCAGTTGGTGGACCAAACCAACGGGTCGTAACATCCACGGAACGTTCGCGTTGAAAATTATTACTACAAGAACTCAACGAATTCATAAAATAGCCTTGTGTAGGCGTGGCCTAAATATCATGTGCTTCAGAAATCTTGACCTGGTTAGCGTTTTGCCTGAGTGGCGCAGTTAAGAAAGCACGCACGCCTCATCCGTGCTAGTATTTCATGCCTGTAGACCAAAACAACGTCTGCAGTGGTCACGAAAGTTCAAGTACACTGTAACACTATTTCTACCAACATTTGTACGAGTTGTGACTGATTCCTGCGATAATCGGCTTACCTGTGCCAGTTATCACGATCTCAAGTTCAAGATGTCATGATACACGGTGTGCCGTGTACATCTACGACTACAGAGGAGTCAAGACGTGCGGTGTATGCTGTATATCGGTTCCTGTCATGTTGTGCATTGTTGAGCACACATCATATTGAAGCGAGTACCTGGAGGGAAAAGAAGTTCCTGTGCTTTCCCGCAGTGGAGTGTTTTATCTGAAATCTTTGTGATATCCAGTGTCTTGGCGGAAAGGATCAGGGTCATTTTCAGAAGATAAGTGGTTTATATTGTGTGAATTGTGTTGCTTCATGTATGCCGTCGAGTCTTCCTGAATTTCACATTACCTATTCTATTGATATCTGTTGTTGTTATTGTCGATATCTATATCGATAGATTATAGGATTTGATGCATGAGTAATTTATAGCTTTACGACATATATAGACTTTCCTGATAATGATATGACTTGAAAAAAGGTACAATAAGAAAAAGGAATTGGTGATACAGAATTGAGAAATAATCTCATTTCTTGACAAATAGTTAGCTTTGTGAGCTGGAAAGGTAATTGTCCAACCTCAATAATATGTATAGGTGATTACATATACAGTGAACTCGATAGATAAGTCACTATGGATCTAGATATTGATAGGGATCCTGATGATATGATGCCTATATTGGAATATTTATTGAAGGAAGCTAGAGATGATGATAATTTTACAGGCCCAGTCCTTGAAGCCGAAGTAATGGACAAATTTTTGATTAATGTGTCAAGAGCCCTAAGATATTTTGCTAGGGACAATTTTCAGTCTCATCCTCATTTAAGAATGGCAGAGGATTTGGCATGGTTATTAACTTACCTTCGTTCATTTGCATACCACTATATGAATGTTAAACATGATCATATAGTAAGAAATATACACACGTTAATTTTCTACGGCATCTCTGACAATCAGGGAAAAAAGTTAGAAGATGAGGAAGTAAGAGTCAACAGACAGGAAAGAAAAAAGTGTTCAAAGAATATTGCTGAAGAGAGTAAACTTCAGAAAAAATTGTCTAAGCTCACAGATGATTTGGATAAATCAAACTCGGAACTTGCTGGGGTGCACGCAAGTTTGAAGTCTGCAGTAAGCGAAATCAAAGAGTTGAAAACTCAGTTGGAAGATAAGAGGCAACTTGAAAAGTCCTATAATAAAACACTTGTTGGTCTATTAAACTATAACATTGTCCTCGGTCGCCAACTTAAAGAAAAGAATGCGGTATTACCAGAAAGGGTTATTGAGCTTATAAATAGCCAGGATAGTGAAACCAAGGCACTACAGATAGAGTTGACACAGAGGAGAACAAATAAAGAAGTCAATGAGGAAAAGAGATTAAAAGAGTTAAAGGCTGAGAAAGAGAAGATGGCTAGAATTCAGAATTTGAATAAGAAGCTTAGTGATGAAATTTCACATAAACAGGTTGAAATAACAAATCTTAGAAGGAGAGTAGATGGTCTTCTTGATTTTTTCTTAGACAAGAACAGGTGTTCTACTGTGCATGTTGACAGCGATAGACAGAAAATTGTTTTTCAACAAGCCACTACTGCAAAAAGTCAGCCACATACACTTTTTGCTGACAGACAGGTCAGACAAAATTGACAACGATCCTTTCGTGGGAAATATAATTTCACACGAATTTATGACAACATTGCTGTTAATGCTGATTCTTGGCGTCAGAATAACCAAGATAAGTCTACAGAAACAGTTGATCACGAAAAGAAAGGTCATAAAATTCGGGTCAAAACTCTTAAGAGCAAACATTTATCTGCTGATGGAAATTTTCATAGGTTGACAGCAGAAAATAAAACTATTAACACCCGTCCTAAAAAGGAGGACCATAATGTGCAGAGCAATAAAGATACTGTCAGTCCTACTACTTGTCAAACTCAGCTCAGTCAGTTTGACGCAATTAGTAAGCATATTCCAACAGAGAAAAATAAAAACAGTCTTCATAAGAGAAATAACCCTGAGGTCGAAAAGTACAAAGGGAATTCAGCAAATAATAATTTTTGTCCTCAAAGATATAAGAGGCAATTTAACAGATCAAACAATTTTGAATGTAAGAATTTTGGAAAAACTAAAGAGTCTTACAGTAATTTTTCTGGAAGAGAACAAGGCCCATTTGATAGATATATATGTCAAAGGAAAAAGAGTAATAAAAACAATGCTAACTTGATTCATAAAAATAACAATGATCACAATAGAGGAAATGGCAATGTTTTTTTATAAACAGAATGAATTCCCAAATTTCACTTCACATCGCCAGAGTGACTTTCCTCAGCGGAAGCCTAAGATGTTTTATAAGCAGGGTAATAAGAATAATAATCGTCTATTGAATGGTACTGCTTATTCTAATTTTGATGTCGAGATAGCATCTCGTTGTGTTAAGTTTAAAAGTTTATTACAGAATACAGCAGGGACGACCTCCAGTTATTGTCAGGTTGTTCCTAAGCATCCCATGTTGAGTACCAGTGATGATGGAAGAGTTGATGGTGTCGTGAAGAAACCAGAGGTTCACAGCCACAGAGTTGGGTAATCGTGTGATTGAATTTCCGTTTACCCTAATTAAATCTCACAAGTGATTAAAAGGAATATTTTCATTTGTATTTATTCACAGCTTTACGGTAAAACTCAGCGCTCCCCATGTTTACGGTAGCTGTCAAGAAAGTAGGTCGCCTTCGCGCTCAGGTGTAGCTGTTCAAGCGGAACCTGTCGCCGTGCTAACTACGCAAGGGATATGTTACTTGTTGGTGTGATGACATGTTTACAAGTCCGCTGGAGATTTTTTTTTTTTTCTGTTTAAGTTTTTTTTAGAACAGTAAATATTATTGTATTGTATAGCATAGTATTTTATGCGATTGTATTCGAATATCATGTGTTTTCTTATGAAGATGTTCTGATGTCTTATTATTAGATTTTTCTTGTGATTCTTATATTATTGTATTTTGATGAATATTGTACGTGTTATGATTGAAATAATGTGTAACATAACAGTTTGTACCGACTTATTCTTAACCTGATGATGTAAGCGGTGGATTATGATATCTCCACATTTAAGTCATAAGACTATGTATATTTGGTCCATATTATTTATTTTTGTACTACTGTGTTGAACTTGGAATTTTTGCAGCTGTGTTTTTTTAGATAATTTTTTTTTTTACATGATGAGATTGCCAGCCAATGCACAAACTCATTAGTTAATATGGTGCAGTAGTCATCTTCAGAGAAGTCTCTGGTTAACTTTTTTCTCGAGTGTTGTTCCCATAATTGGTTAATATATTAGTACACTCTGATAATAAACAGTAAACATTACAGTTAAATGTAATTTTGGAAACGTTACTTGATTGTATTATTGAAAATTTTGTATTTGAATTTGATAATGTAGTCCGAAACACTGATTTTTCTAGAACGATACATGAATCTAGACAGATAAATATATCACATACTCTATTTAAATTATGTTGTACTTATATATTTATAACTTTGTATGTAGCTAACAGTATGTTGTCCATGTGATTTTTCTATGACGTATTTTTTAGAAGAAAAAAAAAAAGAGAAAAAAAAAAGAACGTACGTGTATTGATTGGTGTTTACATAGAGATAGAGATTTTTTTTAAAATGTCAATTAATTTTGTTGGAAATAATTTCTTTATTAGTTTATTAATTATAGCTCTAATTTACTTAAATATGAAATGCTATTCGGTGTAACTTATCGTTGCGAAATATTTTTACATTGTACTTTTTTGGGAAAAATTGATTTTTTTGTTTTCAAACATTTAATAATTTTTCTGGTCCCAACGCTTGACTGTGCGTTATGGTTGATTGTGTGCATTGACATTGGTTCTCTAATAAGTTTTTTTGTTGTTGTTTGTTGATATTATGATGTATTCTTTATCTATCGCGTGACTATACGTCAGCCAAAACTTTTTGATAGCGTTAACATTTTTTGTTTGCGTGATGTCTAGATCAATTTATTGTTAGTTATGAATAATTTTAACTTAGTTAAATTACTTATTATGCTGTATTTAGTTATAGCTTTCTTCTATGTTTTGTATACATATATACATTAATTTTTTTTTCTTTCTTCAATGCTTTTCTGTTATGATTGTATTTATTGATTACAATACCTTGTTTGATTGAGACTGTTATTAGTATGTATTGTTATTGACTTTCTCTTCATTCGTGTCTTTGCTTTCTGTCTGCCTTTGCCGGTTATTCTTCATTTCGTTCCATCTTTTCTGTTATCTTTTCGGTATTGGTTAATGTCTTGTTTATGCTCCCATGTGTCATATTCGCTTCACTTGTTTCTATTTGTGCACTTCTTCTTCTTTCGACACTTATACTTTTATTCTTTGTATTGTTAAGTTAATTACATGGTGTGATATAATGTATCCAGATGTAATGGTGGTATTTATTTTATATGTGTAGAGTTGTTTGACTTAATTGTTAACTCGTGGTATTTTTTTTCCCCACTCATATTCTGATTTCTTACTTTACTGCATTATAGATCATTCTTCTTTTGCTTGATCTTGTCCTTTCTCTTGCTATTGATTGTTTCCTGTTTTCATTTGGGTCCAATATACGTAACTTGGTTTTGTATTAGATTAATTCTGATGTACTTAGACGATTACGTTGGATGCTCCATTTTCTATTTTTTTTTTCATTTAATGTTGATATTTTATGTAGGTATATTCTTTTCCCTTAACATAAGTTAATTTTTGTAGGTATGTATTAGAGTTTTGCTCTCCCTTGATTTTTTTGTTGATGTAACTGTTTTAGAAAAAATGATAGAATCATTTTTTTCCCCAGGGGCGGTGTAAATGTTAAGGTCAAAGGGAAGAAAATCTTAGTATGTTGTGGGACAGATTGAATTTTTGAATTATGGTACTTGCTTGCCGATTAGGAATCGACTTGTTAAAAATATCTTCTCCTAGAGTCATGAGACAGAGTACAAGAAAAGCGTGACGAACGCTGTTTATCTCTAGTGTTGAGATATATTTATCTTGTAGTGTTTTGAGCCGGGGGTGATTAGCTCTCGCGGCTAAGCGGCATGTATTGTGAGTGGTGTTCTAAAAACCACTGAGTCTCATGACAGGGGTTCACAGGGTGTGCCCTGTGAGTGTGCTGTCAGAAGAGTGTGTTTTTGGGCGTAGACCGGTGTGGTCGCAAGCCCTGTGTTTTCTAAGTGTATGGCGGTGTTTTCCTAAGGGAATGCCTGATCAGGGCTATAGAAATGTGTAAGGCCATAATTAATATAACTGCCGTGTTGTGCAGTCTTTGAGGAGTTTGAGACATGTAGAGATTTGTAAGGCCATAATTAATATAACTGCCGTGTTGTGCAGTCTTTGAGGAGTTTGAGACATATAGAAATGTGTAAGGCCATAATTAATATAACTGCCGTGTTGTGCAGTCTTTGAGGAGTTTGAGACATGTAGAGATTTGTAAGGCCATAATTAATATAACTGCCGTGTTGTGCAGTCTTTGAGGAGTTTGAGACATGTAGAGATTTGTAAGGCCATAATTAATATAACTGCCGTGTTGTGCAGTCTTTGAGGAGTTTGAGACATGTAGAGATTTGTAAGGCCATAATTAATATAACTGCCGTGTTGTGCAGTCTTTGAGGAATTTGAGACATGTAGAGATTTGTAAGGCCATAATTAATATAACTGCCGTGTTGTGCAGTCTTTGAGGAGTTTGAGACATGTAGAGATTTGTAATTCCATAATTAACATAACTGCCGTGTTGTGCAGTCTTTGAGGAGTTTGAGACAGGTGGAGAATTTGTATGCCAGATGCATTTGAGTTATCATGAATTGTGTCTTTGTTGATGTCATCGTGACTTCCTTGTGTGTTGTAACGTAATAAACAGTATCGAACTGTTCCAGGCGTTTACAACCTTTATTGACATCCATGACTCGTACGTGAGCTGTGTGGTGAGTGACAGTGCACACAGTATTCAACAATCACGTTTGCAACAGTGGTGATAATAACATTCCTCAATACCAATGACCCACACTCAATGCACAAGCATAAATGATTTATCCCCATACCGACCATCCAATTACCTGGTATCAGTTACCCATTTACAGCTGGGTAGACTGGGGCATGCCTGATCTCAACAACACACCACTCTTCCTTACAGAGCATACAGACTGACACTTTACAGAGTGGAAAGAAGAAGAGAAACTTTTACACCTTATTTATAACCGAAAAAATGATCGACCCTGGTCGTGCGGTTACATAAAGCAATTTGCATCTCACTGAGATGCTATATTGAACCAGTATTATTGTATGGAAGAAAGTCCTGGACACTGAGCGAAGAAAGGAAATGCAAAAATCTTTGGAGGTAACAGAGACGTGGTTTCCAATATGACAGCTAAAAGAAATAATGAAAACTGATTGATAAGAGCTATCAACAAAGAATTGTAATGACAAAAATGAAGAGTCGACAGCCAACCTTCATTGGTTATGTGATGACCAGAGGAGTATTCGAAAACATCACGACCACAGGAAAATTACAGGGAAGAAAGTTAGAGGAAGACAGAGGAAAAAACAGGGTTATGGACAAGTTGACATTCCGACATGGTGAGAGATCAGAAATAGAGCTGATGGAGACGACTGTTTTAAAATTTGAGATCTGTGGATCAACACGGTCACCTACACTTAGAGTAGTGGCACCTGGAGTAGTAATACCTGGAGTAGAGGCACCTGGAGTAGTGGCACCTGACTCGACGGAAATACTGTGGTAGCACAAGGTGGACAGAAGTCAACTTACATTGTAAGCTTTCCTATCTATGTGCATTGTTTGTGTTTCCAATGCTGACAAGTATGTGATCGATTGTTGTTGTTGTATGATCTTACTGGCTGATGTTATAAAGTTATGTGATCGATTGTTGTTGTTGTATGATCTTACTGGCTGATTTTATAAGGTTAAGTTCCATCAGTATTTATGTTCTTTTTTGGGGAGTCATTTTGTATCAGCAATAAAAGTGGATCCCGAAAACATTGTTTCTTGCACTTTTTGTTGTTGTTGTCCAGCAGAGTTCACTAACACGATTTACTGTAGTTTACAGGTGATTAACTCACGTCCTTCACCTTGTGTTTTTCAGTATGGTCTGAAGAAAAAAGAGGAACGTCTAGAAGAAGAGGCTGATCTGATGACAGAGGGGCGAGTCGGACGGAAGAAGAAGACCCCGGCAGAACTGGCGGCTGAGGCTCACAAAGACGAGTCAGATGAAGACGAGTTTGCCAATAAATTCTCCTCTTTGTGCTGCTGTTTGAATTTTGTATGATCGCCTTGATACTGACGTAGTTCTGGCAGTGACATCATTCTAACTCGCTACCACTTGCCAGCAAATATTATCTTCACTTGCAATCAAATCAAATATTTTTGAGTTATGTGTTACGTCAAGTAACCAAACGTGTTCCGTGTTTTAGAGCTTAGTTCCAGGATATACTTTAGATCAATGGACAGACGCCTTCAACGACACATTTCGGTTGTCTGAATATTAGAAAATGTAAGCGCTTACTTTTGTAACGTGTGTCAGAGTGCAAGAACTCTCGCGCCACTGCCACTGTGAGATTCTAAGCGAGCTCAGACTAGGCTCACAGAAGGTCAAATGTCGTAATGTTACAGTTCATGTGCCATAATAGACAACCATATACAGAGTGTTAACAACAAAGGTAATCTGATCGTTAGACGTGGTTCCCCGAGTCAGACAAGTGTTTCGGTCTTTTAAGTCCTTTACATTCTACAGGGAACTGGCTCGTGCGGTTCATGGTCACGCCATATTCCTTTTGTTCGACGATTTTAGTTTCAGATGTTTATTGTCGACTTCTGTTCCCATTGATCCAGCAGACGTGATTATCTATTCTTTTTTTTAAATACCTGTGTTGGTATTATTAACTGAATTGTAAAGTCAAATACCACAAGGTCGTTGATATTTAAATACGAGGTCCAATAAACAAATATACATTGTGTTTAAGTTGATTGTGCGTGCCTCGCCAAAACGAGGCAAAACTCGAAGTTAAAAAAAAAAAAAAAAACATATTACAGAATTCCAAGTTTGTATCTAACAGTGATGCGAAATGTGTTCCTGGCCTGGT
This sequence comes from Oreohelix idahoensis, assembly GCA_024509875.1. Lineage (NCBI taxonomy): Eukaryota > Metazoa > Mollusca > Gastropoda > Stylommatophora > Oreohelicidae > Oreohelix > Oreohelix idahoensis. Next base: position 407,826 of record JAMPIV010002659.1, on the reverse strand, counting down.
ATATCTGCAGAAATAACTCGATAAGAATTGACAAACGTAGCTGTTTCTACGTCCGCAAGACTGCTCGTGACAACCAGACGACCTTTCTGTAATGACATTTGTAGAAGACAGCATACGCAGCAGACGTGTCAACCCTGTCCCGACATTTTCAGTGATTGTATCATCTGCTAGCTGACTTAAAGCACTTTTGTCATGTGTCCACTGATTTAGTTGTCACGTGTGTCGACCGACTAAGAGCCGCACTAGTATCAGATGTCAACTGACTTGGAACACTTGCCTCTTGTGTCCGCTGACGTAGTGCGTTTGTGTCACGTGTCAGTTTAAAACATTAGTTTTGTGTCTCAGATATCTCTGAACAAGAATTACAATTTTGTATTCAAAGGGTTCCCTGTATAGATAGCGTTAATATTTTGGCGTGCTGTTAATGTGCAACTGTGTGTATATAAACTGTGTTACGATTGGTAATAACTTCACACACATGTGTACACAGTTGGTACCAACCACCTGCACAATAGAAGCGAACTAATGTCTCATTGATAACTGTCTGTGCTTTTGACTTAGCAATAATATTTAAGTTTGAACTTACAGGTACAATAGATGACTATGGACTGGTACCAGAAGTGCGTACAGACTGATACAACGTGTGTATACTTTCTGCTGCAAAATAAATTATGTGTATATACAGAATGGTTGAAAGCATGCGTTAAAGTCCTACATAAAACTAATAAAACGTCAACTCAGATGTCAAGGATATCCTATTGTATGGCTCTGAAACATGCAGAATAACACAAACAACAGCAAGAAAGGTTCAGACTTTCATAAATGGGTGCTTGGTGTAGAATAGAAGGACTGAAATGGTACAAGATGGCGAATGTGGAACTGATGGAAAGAACAGGACAAATGCCAGTGAGAACAAACTTTACTGGCGTTGAAAAGGGCACACACTAAGAAAATCAGTTGACAGCCTTACAAGGCAGGCCTTGTTATGATAGACAAGGCAGGCCTTGTTATGATAGAGAAGGCAGGCCTTGTTATGACAGACAAGGCAGGCCTTGTTTTGATAGAGAAGGGAGGCCTTGTTATGACAGACAAGGCAGGCCTTGTTATGACAGACAAGGCAGGCCTTGTTATGATAGACAAGGAACGATCTTGAGGAGATAGCACAGGACAGAAAAGCTTAGGGCGCATTTGTTCAAGGCCTGTGCTCCTCGTGGAGCTTAAAGACAATGAGCAAATGAATTTAAAATGGTTGATTCATTTTCTAGATACGATTTAAGAAAACATCTCCTTAATGTGGAAGGGTCTTTGTTCGGATGAGAAAACATACAACCAACAAACAGATACATTCAGTAAACATCATACCAAGTCCTCCTTCATCTCTAAGTGTGGAATGGTCTTTGTTCGGCTGAGACAACATACAACCAACAAACAGATACATTCAATAAACACCAAAAACCAAGTCCTCCTACATGTGGAAGGGTCTTTGTTCGGCTGAGACAACATACAACCAACAAACAGATACATTCTATAAACACCAAAAACCAAGTCCTCCTACATGTAGAAGGGTCTTTGTTCGGCTGAGACAACATACAACCAACAAACAGATACATTCTATAAACACCAAAACCAAGTCCTCCTACATGTGGAAGGGTCTTTGTTCGGCTGAGACAACATATAACCAACAAGCAGATACATTCTATAAACACCAAAAACCAAGTCCTCCTTCATGTGGAAGGGTCTTTGTTCGGCTAAGACAACATACAACCAACAAACAGATACATTCTATAAACACCAAAAACCAAGTCCTCCTTCATGTGGAAGGGTCTTTGTTCGGCTAAGACAACATACAACCAACAAACAGATACATTCTATAAACACCAAAAACCAAGTCCTCCTACATGTGGAAGGGTCTTTGTTCGGCTGAGACAACATACAACCAACAAACAGATACATTCTATAAACACCAAAAACCAAGTCCTCCTTCATGTGGAAGGGTCTTTGTTCGGCTGAGACAACATACAACCAACAAACAGATACATTCTATAAACACCAAAAACCAAGTCCTCCTTCATGTGGAAGGGTCTTTGTTCGGCTGAGACAACATACAACCAACAAACAGATACATTCAATAAACACCAAAAACCAAGTCCTCCTTCATCTGTTCTTCCTCATCGTTTTCATTTTGGTCTCCAGTTCTTTTCTCCCTGTGTTTTTTTTTGCCCTAATTCTGCCTCTCTTACCTTGGGTATTCCAGAAGAACTGCCTTGTAATGCTATCAACAAGTTTCCTCAGTGTGTGTCCTGTCCATCGCCAACGTCTTCCTCTCGTGTGTTTTCCACTGCCACTTGTTTGGTTTTTGTCATCAGCTCCACATTAGTGACCTTATGTAAATATGTGTAAACAATATGTATCATGCATACTTCTCCAGTACAGCTCCGGGATTTCTGACAGTGGACAAAGAAAGATGGTTCCAGTAAATCCCCAGGCTTCTCTTAAGAGGCGACTAAGTCGAAATTGTGCAGGAGGCCAAGAAATTCATCACGGGATCTCACACTCTTATATAAATCAACATTGCGAGAGAACGTAAAGTACTTTGGCGTAGGCATCTTGTTCAGACGTCGCCATCTTGTTCAGACGTAGGCATCTTGTTCAGACGTCTATTGTGATCCAGCACAGATCGTAGCTTCTACTCTTACACACACTCACATACACTCACACACACTCACACACCCTGACACACACACACACATATATATATATATCGTCATCGTCATTACCACGTCAGATCCATGTGGAGTTTAGGCCATGAATAAATGTTTACACGTCCACTTTTATCCTTGTCTATGTCTGCCTTCAGTTCCCGTCTCCGTGTTTGTATTTGTCTTCGTTTATGTCTCTTACACTAGAGATCCCAGAACAGGAACAACCTTGCAAGGCTATCAAATGGTTTTCTCAGTGTTCGTTCTATGCAACGATTCTCTCCTCGTATAGTGTTCCCGTGATATTTATCTGGCTCTGTCTATCATTTCACTTCTGAGGTGCACCTTCCATTTGATGTTATTAGCATGCTTTGCTATCTGAATCTATTGAATGGTTTCAAATCCGACCCATTTACTTTGATGCATCTAATTATTCTAACAAAGTTACAGTGTAACAGCTGCTATGTTACTGTCTGCTCTGAAACTGTTGAAGGTACTTTTCCCGAATAATACAGATAAATAAAGACATTCAGGAGATAATGACGTTAACAAATGTTAAATTTACATTTTGGCTGATAATGTTTCTTCTTTCTAGCTGCCCATATTCCTTCCGCCTTTTGAATTTCCTCATGATTGTAGCGGCCGCCCCAGGTCAGAAAAAAACCACTGTTCTACAAATTTAATTAATTCATCATGATAGGAAACTTGATACTGAGTAATAAAAGGAGGAAATCTGATCATCAGAAGTGTCCCCGGACGGACAACTGTGTCGGTCCTTTATGTTCTTTACACTCTGAGAGGGGCGGGCCCACTTGAGTCATGGCCACCAAGTGTCAGCCTCCCGTTGTCTTTCTAGCATGCACTGGGAATTGAACCCACTCCACCTTGGTTGCGACTTTGAACTTCACTTCTGGTTTCATTTCCATGTCGAGTACAGACCTTCAGGAAACCACACAAAAACTACAATAAAAACACACACTCACAAATATGAAACATCCCCACAAGATGTAGAATCATACACATATGTTGGCAACAGTATAGATCAGTTGGAGGGACAAGTAATGATATCTAAATAAGTATACAATATTATCACAGTAAGAAGACAACAGGTTAGAGTAACCTTTCATTGCATTGGGAAATATAAGGAGATCAAAAGAAATCAATGAGCCGCGCTAGCGTAGTGGTTAACAACACCGCTCTGGCGACCGGGTGATACAGGATCAAACCCGGGCGACGGCATTTGGAGATTTTTCGTCGACCGGGATTTGGACTGGATTAACTCGAGACCTGGCGAGGACATTTGAAGGAGTGTCGTCGACCAGGGACTGGCGGCTCCTGAGCCGACCCAGCTGCAATGGGTACCTCCGAAATCGGCGAGTATTTGCCTTAATGGCGAGGGACACCTGTCTCTGTACAAGAAATAAAGGGATACTCACGTAAAATCAATGTCAGGTTAGACATAAAATAATAACCTGAGATTTCGCCTCGAGTATTAGCGGGCGAACGAAAAAAAAAAAAAAAAAAAAAAAAAAAAAAAATCAATTCCAATACAAAAATCGGAATCTTTAACTCAAAAGTGAAGTCAGTCCTATTGTATGGCTCTGAAACATGGAGAACAACAAAAGCCACAAACAAAAAGCTAGAGACTTTTATAAACGGGTGCTAGCGTAGAAAAGACGGACGGAAATGGTATGATGGGTCACTAATATGGAACTGATGACAAGAGCCAGACAAGCATCAGTGGAACAAGAAATGAGATACAGACGCTGGCGATGGATATGACACACATTGAGGAAACGTGTTGATGATAGGACACACATTGAGGAAACCTGTTGATGATAGGACACACATTGAGGAAACCTGTTGGTGGCATTACAAGGTAGTTCTTGTTCTGGAATCGTCAGGGCAAGAGAAGCATAGCTAGGCTCCCACATACACACACGCACACACACACAGACACGCACAGAGAGAGAGAGAGAGAGAGAGAGAGAGAGAGAGAGAGAGAAATAGCTGGAGATGGAAATGAAAATGACGAGAAAAACGTGGAAAGAACTTGAGATGAAGGGGGATCTGGCCCGTGTTTGCTGAAGGCCCTTGCTCCTTGAGGAGCTAACAATTATTGATGTATATACGAGATATACTCGCTGCTAACATGTTGTAATCATTTTTTTCATTTGTGTTACTCAGTCGTATAGATGTTAAGCAACAACCGAGGTGACGACTGCGACAGCTATGGCAAGTCTGCAATATACTTGTATTGCTAAGTAAAATTCAGAATAAATATCCTTTTACTACGGTTGTGGGGGGAGGGGGTGTGGAGTGTGTCAGTTAACATATATTGTGTAAAATGTGTGCCACGAGTGTGTAATGAACTTTCGTATATGTGTTTGTATGCGTGTTTGCATGTATTTATGTGAGTATGACAGTTATAAAAATATATATGTGAAGTTGTTGTTTGAGGAGGAATAAAGATCACACAGTGATATTTCTGTGTTGCGTGCAGGAAGGTATAATGTGACTTATAATGTGACTATTTTGTTTAGCAGAGCTTGGTAGATATTCTAATGTGACATTCCTGAGGGGAGCTAAACGGCGGAATATGATATTTTTGTTATGTAGAGAAGCACACTGATACAATGTGACAGGTTTGTGTCACGGATGAATGTAAAGATAATGACGTCCAGAACATGTATAACGTGAAGACCAAGAATCACACGTTGACATGTTTTGTTGTATATTAACCTACAAGTGATGGCCACTGACTGCTTTGACAGTCGGCAGCTAAGGATCAAAGAAGAAGAATGTTTTGTTGTCTTGATCCTGTGAACTCACTTTGTAATATTTGTGTTTATTACCATGTTTATGTGTTTATGCCATTTTGTTTCATTAGGCATTTAACTTAGTTTTCACTTTGTTTTATCTGTTGTTTGCTTTCGTGTGTCCCAGGTGAAGATCTTGTGGTCGTAACGTATGCTGTTTCTTTCACATCTGTCCCAGTTAAACATGCATAACTTATTTTAGTTAACTCTACATCCTTACATGCCGTATTTTGTTTAATGCCATGTCCATGATCTTCCTCATCTTCTCTTGTTACATGTTTCACGATGATTTTTAGTGATGCTCTTCGTATTATCACTGGTCTCTCGCGGCAAATATGCCGGGTTAGATTCACGGTATCGACACGATCTAGTCTATCCAACTGTAAATGGGTACCTGACTTTGCTGTTCAGAAAGGCAACGAGGAATGGAACTAGTCATTCCACTTCTCGATGCTGGGCCTAGTAAGGCAGTACCTGCTGTATGACAACGTTTATCTTGTCCTTCTCATCACGTCACGTGTAAAGAACAAGTTTATTCATTGTTTCATTTCATGACTGACGTTAACAAACATGTCCCGTGTCTTCTACTTCATGCTGACTGACGTTAACAAACATGTCCCGTGTCTTCTACTTCATGCTGACTGACGTTAACAAACATGTCCCGTGTCTTCTACTTCATGCTGACTGACGTTAACAAACATGTCCTGTGTCTTCTACTTCATGCTGACTGACGTTAACAAACATGTCCCGTGTCTTCTACTTCATGCTGACTGACGTTAACAAACATGTCCCGTGTCTTCTACTTCATGCTGACTGACGTTAACAAACATGTCCCGTGTCTTCTACTTCATGCTGACTGACGTTAACAAACATGTCCCGTGTCTTCTGCTTTTTCTGCTGCTCATCTGTGGAATACTCTTCCACACGACTTAAAAAATACTCTTAGTCCATATTCATTCAATCACAGACTTTTCAAATACATCATGAGTGCAGATTATATGCCACCCTAATTTCGTTATGTTCTTAAATAATTACGCTGTCACCTCAGGGGCGCATTCCCATAGTCAGTTATGACTGAAGGGGCTATTATTATTATTATTATTATTATTACATAACATCATATGTAGGTTTTAAAGTTAATTTTGTCCTGTTTAGTATAAATTATGATACGCATCTGTAAATTTGTGTAACTGTTATTGTACTGTTACAATGTTGGGATTTTATTTTATTGTACTTTCTTGTTATTTTATTATTTAAGTAACATTTAGGATACGTGTGAGAATAAATAGATTAACTATGGAAGAAGAGAGAAAGGAAGGGCAGAATGTTAGACGGGCCTGCGTGACCAATTCTAAACCCTTTGAAAATAAAGTTCGTTCGTTCGTTCGTTCGTTCGTTCTATCTATCTATCTATCTATCTATCTATCTATCTATCTATCTATCTATCTATCTATCTATCTATCTATCTATCTATCTATCTATCTATCTATCTATCTATCTATCTATCTATCTATCTATCTATCTATCTATCTATCTATCTATCTATCTATCTATCTATCTATCTATCTATCTATCTATCTATCCATCTATCTATCTATCTATCTATCTATCTATCTATCTATCTATCTATCTATCTATCTATCTATCTATCTATCTATCTATCTATCTATCTATCTATCTATCTATCTATCTATCTATCTATCTATCTATCTATCTATCTATCTATCTATCTATCTCTGATAATGTTTGTACTTTTCAACATATGTTATGTCATGCTTATAAGTAATTAATGTTAATATGAGTGTGCTATATTATTATTTTACTTTACAACGTTGAATTCCTTGAATTTGATATGTAAAATGCATATGAGAATAAATGAATTCAGTATGAAAGGTGAGAGAAAGGAAGGGCAGAATGTCAGACGGGCCTGCGTGCCCAATTCTCAACCCTTTGAAAATAAAGTTCGTTCGTTCGTTCGTTCGTTCGTTCTTCTACTTCATGCTGACTGACGTTAACAAACATGTCCCGTGTCTTCTACTTCATGCCTTTCTTTGTCCTTTTTTACTTCTTTCATTTCTGTCTGCAGCTCTCTTTTCCGTGTCTATTGTCTCCTCTATATCTTTGTGATTGCAATTATTTCTTTGTTCAGTCACTTTTCTCAAGCATTCTTTAATGTTTACATTAGCTGTTCATTGCATTTTTAGCGGTCTTCTGAGAAACAATATCTCTTTACACCCAATGATTTTTTCACTGGATTCTTCACTGTCCGTGGCTCTCGTCCGTGCAGTAAAATGGGTTCGATGAAACACTTCGTCACTCTTTCTACTGAAAATGATGTAATTTGACTGCCTCGTTTGCAAGTAGTTTCAATCCAATCCAGACACAGCACGCATCTACTGTCATCCACTTTCTCACAATGGGGTTGTCCATACGGAAATATAATTAGCTTTGTTATTTGCTATTCTCTGGCCAATAAATCGATTTCAACCTACCATTAATAATATATGTACAAATAATGAAGAGGGATACTGTAAAACTGATAAAAGACGGTATAAAATTGTGTTTTTTATTTTTTAAAATAGTGAAAATCAATTTGACTAAAAGAGCAATACATAAGAAATACTAGACGGGGTTACCCTTGGTCAGCCACACTCACAAACAGAACACAAACACGAGGAATATAGCGGGGCTGCGAGAAAATAACAAAGGACACTTCAGATACGTGGGGTATGCTTTCTTTGAAAACATTCAAGTAAACCTCTAAGAGTGTACGAAGACGCAGAAGATACTTACTTACTACTTACTTAGTCGTTCCCCTTCTACCGTGAGGTGTAGAGGTTTGGAAGAGAGAGCGCCAGACTATCCTATCGGCTGTCTTCCTCCTGGCCTGGTTCCATTCTAGTCCTCGGTCCTTCAAAGATTGTCTAATGTTGTCCTCCCAGCGGACTCTGGGTCGTCCTGGGGGTCTGGATCCTTGGCGCAGAAGATACTTGGACAATAAATTGTTATTTTGTTTTTGTTTTCTTATTTAAATAGAAAAATTACTTGTTTCCTTGTCATATGTGTGTGTTATTTGTCTCTCGGTTGTTGAGAATATGTGTATATCTTTGGAAGTGTTATCACCCTTTACCCTGGGTGTACAATATCATGTGGAATCACGCTTGCCTTCAAAGCATGTGAACACTACTTAGACATTGCAGATTACGCTGGCTTGGATATTTCCGCCGATTGGAAGATGGTTGCATCCCCAAAGATATGTCGGACCAGCGGCATAAGGCATTAGAACAGCTGGGTCATCGCAGCTGAGATTCAAAGATGTGTGCAAGAGAGAGTTGAGGGCACTGGACATGTCCAGCAACCTGGCAGGACGAAGTTGCCGATCGCATCAAGTAGAGATTCTCCCTGCGATGCCACCTCAGGTTGGGAGAGACATGATCTTTCGAATGTAACACCTAGAAAAAATATGCAGCTGTTGGCTATCATCTCAAGGGCGCACCATCTACGAGTACATAGTAAGTTATGACTGGAGGAGGCTGTTATATTTTCTTGCCTGACTGGAATACCATGCACTTAAAAAATTATGACTGGAAGAGTGTATATAGTTAGCTTAAAGTTCTGATTGATATTGCTTGCCAACCACATCAGTTTGTTGATTGAAATGACTGGAATATTGTGTACATTATCATTATTAACTTAAATATTATGTACAAGACAGGAATGTTTTATTTTTACATAAAATTAAGGAGAACTGCAGTAAGGCTGAGATATACAAAAAAATAGATGGTGCGAAAGTATTACAAGGATAAAGGACAAAATAAACCGGCTCAGGTTTCGACCATGAGGTCTTCGTTGCGTTGGAAACATTCAAAGACAGTCGAGAAAAGAAAGTGGAAGCTAATCTATGTGTATAAGACTAAAAATGGAATCGGATATTTTTAAATGGGATGTGAGTAGCTGACAGAAAACCTGAGTAAACGCTAGAGATAATGTCGTCTGGAAGTCAATCGCAAGTTCCCGACTAAGACCCCGTGTGGTCGTAACATGGGCAATTTTGTTGTTGTTGACCTTTTTCCTTAGTAAAAAGCACCTATGTCCTATATTTGTGTACTTGACCAGTTTACGTTGTTATGATTTCCGGTAATCTTATGTACACTGAAATAGATGATGGACGTGTGTACCTTATCACTGCTGACTGAACCACGGATTACGTTGCTCGTTATGCCTGACTAAAATCAAGTGTACATTGACAAATGTTTCAGACAGAAGAATTGTGTATTGGTATATAACCACGTTTAATCGTGACATTGTTATTGTGTCTGACGGAAAATGTGTACTACATTGGTAATTTTACTTACGTGATATATTAATATTTTGTGTAATTATTATTTCTGGCTGAATTATTGTGTACATTAATTTTTGTTTCTCGCCTGAATATTGTGAACGAAATGGGTCACTGAGTTAAATCGGCCACTTCGTTAAATGGGTCATTTTATTAAATGGGTCACTGAGTTAAATTGGTCACAGAGTTAAATGGTTCTTTTTGTTAAATGGGTTACATTGTTCCTTGTGCAAGATTATTCTTGTTGGCGTAATCTTGTTTTCTGCTGGACCGTAACTGCTGTCAAATGGAAGAAGAAATAAGAAGACCCATAGCATATACTGCCATAAGGGAGTACAATGTTAGAAACTTATTCTATAATAGGTCTTAGCTTTATGATGTGGGTTGACCTATTCTATAATAGGTCTTAGCTTTATGATGTGGGTTGACCTATTCTATAATAGGTCTTAGCTTTATGATGTGGGTTGACCTATTCTATTCCTCACTGCCTTTGCATTCTCTTACTCAAGAGCAGGAGTTAGGTACACATTTTATACAGATGGATAGAACGGAGCAGGACGCTACCCGATTTCGGACCAGGTTCCTTTGCCCCGAGAAGCCAGCGCTTTATAAACTCTGCCACTCGGTTTGATTGTCCGATGAAAGATACGGACCTATTTGATTGTCCGATGAAGGCTACGGACCCATTTGAAATTCCGATGAAGGCTACGGACCCAGTTAATTGTCCGATGAAGGCTACGGACCGATTTGATTGTCCGATGAAGGCTATCGACCCTTCTTGGAAAAATGTACATAAAAGCATAATAATTGTTTGTTTACTTATGTGCATGTACCCCACTAGAATCCATTCAGGGATTCTCAAGGGATCCGTGGACCACAGGTTGAGAAACCCTACTTTTATATAATATTCTGACGCCTAATTCATTCAAGCTTGCCCTTCAGCTCTCCCGTTCAACAAAGTCATGTCATTTCTTGCTATCCTGTGCTATCCTGTGCTATCCTGTGCTATCCGTTCAAGATCTTTCCATGTCTTCTTTATCCAATTGATGAAGCGACTTGTCAGAGAACCTACTTCCGGTTTGAAAGATCGAGTTAAATGACTGTCATGTTGTTTAGACGTTTTTGGCACCATGTTTTTGCAGGATGGAGTATCTGGCCCATGTCCAAACCTAATTTACCCCATCCTACGACTTGAACAGTGGGGTGCAGTGTTACTGTTCTTTGCTCCTTTTTCGGGCCTACGTAACAAATGGGCCTAACGTCGCACGAGACTGTCTTTTTAATATTACTTTTAATATTAATAATTAGGAACAACTGCTTACAATAGTGGTTAGCTATGTTTATTTATTTTTATCTGAAGTAGTCAGGTACATTAATAATAATCGAAGTAATGTAATTGTAAAAAATAATTTGCAAGGCAATATGAAAGATAACTTGATCAAGTACTTGACTAAATCAAGAGTACAGACAACGATGAAGGCAACGTTGGGGTTTGGGAAATACGCCAATTGATAGTTAAAAGAAAATTGCACATACATTCTAGTTGGTTTAATTAAACATAGATACAGTAACTAACACTATCTATGTGGTAATGATCAAAAGAACAAAATGTGTTTACTTTAAAATTTGCACATTTCGAAGAAGACGAAACACAAACCTCATGGATAACGCTAATAAAAATAAGCACCCAGACCCTCAAGGAGAAATTTGAAGAATTAGCCTTAGTCGTTCGGTCAGAGATGAAGAAAAATCATCCATAATCTCACTGATATAGTTAAAGTATTGGCAACCACAAATCTTACGGACAGAGCTGGAGAAGAAGCATCCATAACGTCACTGAAATAGTTGAAGTAGAGGCAACCACAATCTTACGGACAGAGCTAAAAAAAGTAGTCTGAGCCTCGTTGACAGAGTTGAAGAAGCAACCTGAACCTCATTGGCAGAACTTAAGAAACAGAAGTACCCAAAATCTCATGGACAGAGCTGAGTAAGAAGTACCCAGAATCTCATGGACAGAGCTGAGTAAGAAGTACCAAGAATCTCATGGACAAAGCTGAAGAAGGAGCTACCTGACCCTCATGACAGAGCTGAGTAAGAAGTACCCAGAATCTCATGGACAGGGCTGAGTAAGAAGTACCAAGAATCTCATGGACAGAGCTGAAGAAGGAGCTACCTGACCCTCATGGACAGAGCTGAGTAAGAAGTACCCAGAATCTCATGGACAGAGCTGAAGAAGGAGCTACCTGACCCTCATGACAGAGCTGAGTAAGAAGTACCCAGAATCTCATGGACAGAACTGAGTAAGAAGTACCAAGAATCTGATGGACAGAGCCGAAGAAGGAGCTACCTGACCCTCATGGACAGAGCTGAGTAAGAAGTACCCAGAATCTCATGGACAGAGCTGAAGAAGGAGCTACCTGACCCTCATGACAGAGCTGAGTAAGAAGTACCCAGAATCTCATGGACAGAGCTGAGTAAGAAGTACCAAGAATCTCATGGACAGAGCTGAAGAAGGAGATACCTGACCCTCATGGACAGAGCTGAGTAAGAAGTACCCAGAATCTCATGGACAGAACTGAGTAAGAAGTACCAAGAATCTGATGGACAGAGCTGAAGAAGAAGCTACCTGACCCTCATGGACAGAGCTGAGTAAGAAGTACCCAGAATCTCATGGACAGAACTGAGTAAGAAGTACCCAGAATCTCATGGACAGAGCTGAAGAAGGAGCTACCTGACCCTCATGGACAGAGCTGAGTAAGAAGTACCCAGAATCTCATGGACAGAGCTGAGTAAGAAGTACCCAGAATCTCATGGACAGAGCTGAAGAAGGAGCTACCTGACCCTCATGGACAGAGCTGAGTAAGAAGTACCCAGAATCTCATGGACAGAGCTGAGTAAGAAGTACCCATAATCTCATGGACAGAGCTGAGTAAGAAGTACCCAGAATCTCATGGACAGAACTGAGTAAGAAGTACCAAGAATCTGATGGACAGAGCTGAAGAAGAAGCTACCTGACCCTCATGGACAGAGCTGAGTAAGAAGTACCCAGAATCTCATGGACAGAACTGAGTAAGAAGTACCCAGAATCTCATGGACAGAGCTGAAGAAGGAGCTACCTGACCCTCATGGACAGAGCTGAGTAAGAAGTACCCAGAATCTCATGGACAGAGCTGAGTAAGAAGTACCCAGAATCTCATGGACAGAGCTGAAGAAGGAGCTACCTGACCCTCATGGACAGAGCTGAGTAAGAAGTACCCAGAATCTCATGGACAGAGCTGAGTAAGAAGTACCCATAATCTCATGGACAGAGCTGAGTAAGAAGTACCCAGAATCTCATGGACAGAGCTGAAGAAGAAGCGACCAGAACGTCATGGGTAGAACTGAAAAAGATGGCATAAAAGGAAATTTGTGGCAAGCAATAATTACAGCATTATACATCTCGGGGAGCGAAGGGTAGTCAGATGACAATAATGATGATAATTATTGTCTGCTTGTGATGTTGATTAAACATTGACAGTTTCGTACGTTAATAAATACTGAAACAAAATGTAAATATTCCATGAATGGTGTCATATGGTATTTATGTGATTTTTACAAAACTATCTTTTCGAATGTCAAAGTGAACAAAATGTCATAATTTAACTCAAATTCAGTTGTCCATTTTCATGTTTAATTGTATCAGTGCCATATTGTACTCTGCTGTCTCTTTATCTTGGACAATGTTAACTGTTACAACTTTTCAGACAATAATATATATTTTTTTAATTCTCAGTTATTTCAATTTTTTGTTTCATAAACATGATGACAAGTACGTAAAGATGATATTTTGGCAAAGAAATAAATAAAGAGAGTATGCCTGTTTGGGCTGCTTGAAATAAAAGAATTCGAGAGTTTACCTAATATTTACAATCTGGCATTTCAACGAAAAATCTCATCTGTAGAGCAAGAAGCGTCTGACAAACAAAATTTAGAGAGGGAAAAATCTGTAGAAATGCTGCACTAAATATAGAACTGCTTGGGGCCAAAATCTGGACGTGTGGCAGAAAACTAACCTTCCTGGTTGTAATTAGATAACTCAGTCTCCGTAAATTTGAAGATAAGGAGAAAGTTGAGGCTTAATGCCTTTTTCCGGGGAAGCCAGCTGCTCACATGTATGGAGCAGAGAAGCAATAAACAAGAAACGACAGATTAATTGGTCTGACAAGATCTGTTACTCTATCAATGCCATGCTGAAGTACACAGCTCAGGCCACCAGATCTCTCTAACGTCACGATATTTTGTCATTTATTTGTTAAAGTTTCCAGTTTAATGTTTATATCGTGTTTGTTGTTTATTTTATACTAGTCTGTGTTCTAATTAAGGATTAATTCAGTAGTTACGCAAACCAGATTATCATTGATTTAATAAAATTGTGGTAATCTCTGTGCAACGTCTTATAGCTTTGTTTAATCTCTAATTTCGTGAGCTTTTCTCCTTACTGTTTTGATCTTGTTTAAGTTTATTTAAGTTCACATGAAATTTACGCATTTGTCGATGTTCATATTTTTGACACTCAAAATCTTTTATGTTCTACTCATCGTGGACAGCTGAAACTTTGCATGCTGCTGCCATTCGTAGTGCATTTTAACATGCCACGTTTTAACCAGTATTCTCCCAGTATCTCGTTTTATATGGACGCTGACAAACCAGATCGTCGATTTAGAATTTGTCGACGTACTGGCTCTTCTGTCCCATAATAATAAGATGCAAATAAAATGAGAATAGTAATAGCCTCCTTCGGCCATAACGGACTGTGGGAATGGGAATGATGCGCCCTTGAAGTGATAGCTCTCAGATGCTTTTGAATATGAGAATAACTGATGGCAGTTCACACCAATTGTGAATGCAAAGATACATATAAAAGATACACATAAAAGATACATATAAAAGATACAGATTTTGATAACAAAAGCCACACATGATAATTACATTGAATGTGGAGGAACTCCTATACAAGGTGTGGATTTATATGAATATCTTGGCAGCAGTTTAGGTGGGTTAACAAAAAGGTAGTGCGTCTCACTAAGACAAGAGACAAAGATAATTGTCTACGTTACGGTCACAGGGTCTTCGTTAGGGACAAACTAAAAAAAAAACAGAAGGCTATAGCAATAAAGATAAAGTTGGAGGAATATCCTGTGATATGAGATTAAGAATACAAAACGAAAGAAGAGTTTTCGTTACATTGGGATGTATTTGAAAATGAAACCAAGCTTAGAAAATATTTTTAAGCATCAACATAAACGTCAAGATAGTGTTTTTGCATGGCTCTGAGACATCGAGAATAAGAAAACAAGAAATTTCAGACTTTCATAAATGGATGCTGCGTAGACTAGACGGATTGAAGTGATATGACAAGGTCACAAATGTGGAACTGATGACAAGAACTGGATAAGTGCCAGTAGAACAAGAGATGTCAAGAACTGGATAAGTGCCATTAGAACAAGAGATGACAAGAACTGGATAAGTGCCAGTAGAACAAGAGATGACAAGAACTGGATAAGTGCCAGTAGAACAAGAGATGACAAGAACTGGACAAGTGCTAGTAGAACAAGAGATGACAAGAACTGGATAAGTGCCAGTAGAACAAGAGATGATAAGAACTGGATATGTGCCAGTAGAACAAGAGATGACAAGAACTGAATAAGTGCCAGTAGAACAAGAGATGACAAGAACTGGATAAGTGCCAGTAGAACAAGAGATGACAAGAACTGGATATGTGCCAGTAGAACAAGAGATGACAAGAACTGAATAAGTGCCAGTAGAACAAGAGATGACAAGAACTTAATAAGTGCCAGTAGAACAAGAGATGACAAGAACTGAATAAGTGCCAGTAGAACAAGAGATGACAAGAACTGAATAAGTGCCAGTAGAACAAGAGATGACTAGAACTGGAGAAGTGCCAGTAGAACTAGAGATGACAAGAACTGGATAAGTGCCAGTAGAACAAGAGATGACAAGAACTGAATAAGTGCCAGTAGAACAAGAGATGACAAGAACTGGATAAGTGCCAGTAGAACAAGAGATGACAAGAACTGGATAAGTGCCAGTAGAACAAGAGATGAAAAGAACTTGATAAGTGCCAGTAGAACAAGAGATGACAAGAACTGGATGATGCGTGATGCCATATGATGATGGATGGCATCCGCATGTCTGGTTTTGTGTAGTGTGTAGATGTGTTCAGTCAAAACAATGTTCATGCAACAATAACAGGGCAATCCACATAGGACGTCAGTAAACTCACGACGTATAAAGTCAATGAGTCTTGAAACAGCCGTTGACGTTTTTCTTCATTATTTATTGTGGACGCCACAGTGACAAAATGGTTACGCAAATGTGTAGGCACATCAAACAGTCATTATCACAGCAACATTCAATACAGCAATAAACGGTAGACAGCATTACAATGATGAGTCAGATGCATGTTATATTTCAAAGTGCTGTAAATGTAGTCAGGTGGAAAACTCCATCCTTTTCTATAACAGCCAGGAGATAACCAGATGTATGAGATCAGTTCACTCTCCTTAGTTTGACTTCAGCAAGACAGACACGTCTGCCGAAGTATAAATAATGTCCTCAAAAATATCCTCTAGATAATCAAGGTTTTCTAAACCTAGTTCATTTAACAAAGTAGCAAGTAATGGTCCTTGGTACATGCATCAACCGATGCAGTACAATGCAGCGACATGTGAGCTGGGAAAGAACATCTCGTGACGACGACTTTCGGAGACAGGCTATGAATCGAAATCGCTCACGACCCAAAATCGATAGAGTTAATGAAAAAGTCAATTTACCTTGCTTTCATGAAATACACAGAAATATCACGCCTCCCGACATGTGGGAAAACACTAGAGGTATTATCTCGACTAAACGAAATATCCATAAGAGGACTACACATCCCTGACAGAACAAAAGAAAGCGGAGATCCCCTCTTCAACGAGGCATCTCTTTCGCCATTCCAAATCGCTCACTCCCACTAGTGGTGGGCGGAAACCGATCGACAAAGAACAAGACAAGTCATGCGCAGTCCAGCGCAAAATGACCACAGCTCAAACTTAACTGCATTCGATACCAACGCGAGAAGACAAATGCTTACCGAGAAAAGTGACTATAGATTTCAAGCAGTTGTTGCCCTTGCGTTATAAAACAGATATTGAAATAAAACGATGTTGCGAGAATTTATCACGCAACATATCACCACCTCCTCCCGATAAAAAAAAAAATGTGGAACATTTTTTTTTTTTTTAAATATCAAAGAGCATGCGATAAGCGGCTCAAAACGCACGAATTATGCGCTGATAATTAACTAAATTGCCAAACATGAGGCTAATTATAGAGTGTCTGGTGAGGATATACCTCAACAGAAAAATAAATATGTCTCAAAAAATATTCACATCGGGGAGGTGTCACCAACACACATCACGTTAGCATGTAAACACAATATACGTATGCAAGTTACTATAATCATCATTAAACAGCATACTCTAATATTGTCTTTAAAAATGGATGTACAAATCTGATAGGAAAATTTAGATAGTACATTCTTTGACATGTAATGACATAAGTACATAGTAAAGTTAAACTACATGACGATCCAGGACATATGCTCTGGTATTCCGAGGGTAAGTACACAATCTAGAACTCGTAAGGTAAGTCCTCAGCTCAACAATGACATTCTGAGAAAGTACAAGCAATATAATGCTAATTAATAACTAATATGCTTCATAAGGTACAATACATTATTAATAATTGTGGCTGTTTAGTAAACTAACGGCCCTTATATTAACTACTCAGTCCTCCTCTATCATCTTAAAAACGAACAGAAGAAGATGACAACAAAGCACGATAGTGTGTACATATAAAGTAAGTACAGATGTGCTAATCTATTGTAGTAATATAGGTGTGTTATGACTCTGTAATATATAGAAATATAGGACAGAAGTATTAGTTGGAGTCATGTGGGCATCTAGACAAAATGTCAGCCATCACATTATCCGCACCACGGATAGCTCGTACCGTGAAGTGAAAAGGTTGAAGAGCTATAGCATATCGAGTGGATCTCGAACTCTTCAAATTCTTAGTCTGAATAGCTGTAAGAGCTTTCTGATCAGTCTCTAGAATGAAATGTGCGCCCAGGAGGAATCTTTGTAGCTTTAGAATTGACCAAACCATCGCTAACAACTCACGGTCTAAAACCGAGTAGTTCCTCTCTGCCGCATTTAGTTTTCTAGAAATGTACATAACAGGATGCAGAGTATTTGCATATTCTTGCATCAGTGCTGCTCCAATCCCAGTGGATGAAGCATCACTCCGAAGAACAAAAGTCCTATCAAGAGTAGGTAATCTTAAGATGGGAGGAGAAGAAAATATATTCTTGATTTGGTCTAGTGAAGATTGGCATTCTTCAGACCAACGGACCAGATTAGGCGAACCTTTCTTCAACAATGTTGATAGAGGTGCCATGATCGAAGATAAATTTGGAATAAATCTCCCATAAAATTGAATTAAACCTAAGAGACTCCTAACTTGTTTCTTCGTTTTAGGAACAGAGATGTTCAGTATTTTGGAAGTATTGTGGTCTTCTGTCTTCAAGAGACCATGACCAACACGATGACCCAGGAAAGAGATTTCACCAAAACCAACAAAAGCTTTAGAAGGTTTTGCTGTCAAATTATTCTCACGTATAGTGGACAGTAAGTCATATAACCCTAAATAGTGATCTTCCCAGGTATCACTGAAGAGACAGATGTCATCTAAGTATGCGATGACATCCGAACGATGTGACAGAATTCGACGCATCATGCGAACGAAAGTGGCAGGGGCGTTCATGAGACCAAAAGGCATAACATTCCATTGAAATAGACCCCTAGGTGTAGAAAAAGCAGTAAGAGGTTTGGCATGCTCTGCTAAAGGCACTTGCCAATAACCTTTAGACAAGTCAAGTTTAGTGAAGAATCTAGAATTAGAAAGTCTAATCAGTAGATCTTCTAACAAAGGCATCGGTTCAGCGTCGAACTTTGTGACCTGATTCAATTTGCGATAATCAACGCAAATTGGTATGTTCTTATCCTTCTTCCGGACAATAACCATGGAAGAAGAATATGGTGAAGTCGATGGTTCAATTATATTTAATTGAATCATTTCATCCAATTCCTTTTCCACTTGCGACTGAAAGTGTATAGGAATAGGATACGGCCTAACCCTAATTGGATTATTGTCGTTAAGAATTATGTCATGTTCTATGACATCTGTGTGTCCAGGAATGTCAGTGAGAACATCCTGAAATGTTTGTAACATCGACGAGACTTGTCGATGTTCGTCACCAGAAAGATTAGGAGAAACAGAAACGTTTTTCCAAGATTCCGTGGAATGTAATGGAACCACTGGAAGGGGAAGATTGACATCAGAGAAGGTAGCTTCCTCATCCTGAATGACAGACAGGGATGAATAATGACCGTGAGGTGCAGGAGCATCATCCGTTGCCTGGAAAATAGGCAGCAAATAGTCCGGACGTTCGTGAAATTCCGAAAGCATGTTTATGTGGAAAGTTTTATGCTTTCCATCAATATCGACCACATAGTCAACATCGGAAATCCGAGAGACTATTGCATACGGACCTTTCCATGCAATAAGAAGTCTATTTTCCCTACTGGGGAGTAGGACGAATGCTTTGTCACCTGGACAAAGTTGTCGTAGACATCTATTCTTGTTAGCAAACTGCCTTGCCTTCTCTTTAGCAATTTCTGATGAAGCAGTTGCTAGCTTACATGCCTCAATGATTTTTTGTCTAAGAGCAATGACATACTCATATGAGGATTGAGTTTCATCGCTAATATCATCGGCAGTGATGAGATCGTGTAATAAAGACATAGGGCCGCGTGGACGCGCGCCAAAGACAAGTTCTAAGGGAGAAAATCCTGTGTGTTCATTAGGGACTTCTCTATAGGCAAAGAGAGCCGCGGGTAAAACCCTGTCCCAATCTTGAGGATGATCTTCAGTTATCTTACCAAGCAAAGTCTTGAGCGTTCTATTCAGACGCTCAACTAACCCATTAGACATAGGATGGTAGATACTACTGAGAGATCGTTCAATATGTAAGGTAGACATTACCTGTGACATAGTGTCAGATATGAGTTGAGTGCCATGGTCTGACAATATTTCTCTGGGGAACCCCAAGCGAGAAAATATCAACCAAAGAGCATCTGCGATATCTGTAGTAGATATGCTCTTAAGAGGAATAGCCTCTGGCCAACGTGTGCACATATCGACACATGTAAGGATAAACTGATGTCCTCTGGCCGACTTGACCTTAAAAGGGCCAATAATATCTATGGCCATTTTCTGAAACGGCCGAAAAGGAATGTCAGCAGCCTGGATAGGCGCAGCATGTCGTGGTCCTCTAGATTTGACCTCCTGACATACCTTGCATGATCGGCAGTAAATACGAATGTCCTTATTGACAAAAGGCCAAAAGAAAGCCGCAAGGACTCTCGACTTCGTACGGGCAAAACCCATATGTCCAGCACATTGCGAGTCATGAGCATGTTGCAATATTTGGACTCTCATGCTCTTGGGAACAAGAATTTGCGAATGTGCCGACGTAGTCGAATCTTGTACCATACGTACAAGTACGCCGTTTCTCATTGCAATCCAAGATTTTCTATTTGTATCCTGATTCGGATCACCTTTCTTCGCAAGAACGAAGAATTTTTTTTAAAGAAGGATCTTCTTCTTGCAATTTTATGAAAGAGTCACGAGTGATTACTAAGTGACTATCTTGGCTATCAACTCCATTATCACTATTCAGTGAAGTTTCGGGTGTTTGTAGAGCTTGTGCTCTTGTAACTACTGCATTTGTAGCTTGCATGTTATTATCTTCCCAAGCAGCAATCTGCTGTGGGGTACACTCCCTAACTCCGTGAATACGACCAATAATAAGGTCCGCAATAGGATTAGGTAAGAGACAAGCATGCACATCTCCAGTAAAGAAAGGAGTGGCAATGCGAATTACAGCAGTAGGATATTTTTCTAGAGTGCCGCCAAATGTGACACATTTAATAACCCTTCCTGTAGCACAAGATGGATCTACAAGCGATTGTCTAACACCAATAGTGGTGCATCCGGAATCGAAAAGTAGTGAGACCGGAGTATCATTAACAAGACCCTTATGTAGAATTAAAGAACCCCTCCCGTCATGCGCAACAGCAGCAGGAAGAGCGGGAAGTGGGTGACCACAACTCAAAGTAGTTATGGTACCTGGTTCGAATAAAGTACTGCATTGGGGGCATTTGTTTGCTCTCTCAAAGTCAAAAGCAGAACTAGTGACAGCGTCAAAGTTTTTACTATCAACAACATGATTACAGGCTCCCTCAGTTTCCTGTTGTACAGCATTAGCCTGCTGATATCTCTTTTTTTTTGTTGAGATCTACCCCGACTATTATTACCTCTGAAGTTATCAGAGTTATTATTATCTCTGCAGTTATTATTGTCTCTATTGTAATTGTTATCCTGGTTCGAATACCAGTTTCCACGATTACTATCATGTTCACATTGATGCGAACATCTATTTGTTTGGTTTTGAGGTCTTCGGCAGGAATAACCTCTATTACCATATCCTCTTTTGAAATGCCTATAATTATTAGGGTGATAGTAACGAGTACTATCAGGTTGTCTCCAATTCTTCGAAGAAGAATCACCATGAAATTGATTTCCATGATTTTGACAGAAATTACCGCTACTCTTTCTATCAAAATTTTGTTGGAATCTACGAGCAAAGTTTTGACCATACGGAGCTGCCGAAGCAACTGGTAAACCTTCTTTCACCTTAGAGTTACCCATGGTTATGTGTGGGTGCGCAGTTACGTATTGGCAACAGAAATCTTCCATTTCTTTTATTGTTTTAGGTTTACGTTCATGAAGGAAAGCAAGGAAAGACTCATTGACAGACGACATGACTTTGTCTCTAAGTATTAAGTCCATAAGTCCTTCATAAGTTTTTTCCGTCTTAGATAGTTCAACCCATCGTGAGAAAGTAATGCGTATTCTTGCAATAAACTCGGAGAATTCAACTCCATTTTCAGGTAACATGTTTTTAAATTGTAGACGATAGCCGTCTTCGTTAAGCTGATATTTCTTTAACAAAGCGGCCCTGACAACCTCATAATTGCTCTTGTCAGGTTCATCCACCATATTTAATATACTTAGAGCTTTACCTGTCAGTATCCCTGATAACTGATAAACATATTTTGCTTTGTCTATGTTATGAGCTGTACATGCTTGTTCAAATCTGTCCAGATAGAACATTATGTCATCACTGGAAGGACTAAATGTTGGTAACTTAATCTTAAAAGTATCATTATTAGCCTTCCCAGAAGATGAACCCTTGTTTGAATCATTACCATTACTCATGCTCGTCAATTTCAATTTCTCCAACTCTAAAGCTAAGAGTTTTTCTTCATGTTCCATTTTTGCTTTCCTCTCATCAGACTCTCTTTGTAACTTCCTTTCTTCAGCTTGAGCCTGCATTTGAAGTCTTTCATTTTCAGCTTCTTTTTCAAGTCTTTTATTTTCAGCTTCTTTTTCAAGTCTTTTATTCTCAGCCTCTAGCTGTAGCTTTCTTTCCTCAGCTTCTGATTCCCTTTTTTGTTTTTCCATTTCCATTTGGAATCTCTTTTCATCCACCTGCATCTGCAGTTTCTTTTGTTCAGCTTCCATCTGCAGTTTCTTTTGTTCAGCTTCCATTGCTTTATCATATCGAGCAGTTGCAAATTCTTCTAACTTATCACCAGTCTTCCCAAGCAATTTACCCTGCTCAATAAAGTGCTCAAATGTAGACATGTTGTCTAACATATGAGTCCAAAACCTGAAATAATTAACTAATTTATTTCAAACCTAAGTGTAACAAGTCTTAATTAAGCACTTGTATATTCACATCACCTTATATTATCCCAGTCTCTGTGGGAAACAAGTCTCCAATCAAAGAACTTGTATATGAAATATCAGCACTCAAATCTTGATCATAAGTGCACTTCTCATTCAATAGTGCACGACACTATTCATCATTCATTTATCATCAGTATAGTAGTAACAGTGCATTAGCATAGCCCATTAACTAATTACTATAACTGTAAACAATGACTATGTAAACACATGCAGAATGTAAACATTGAAAATGTAAACAATACAAACAATGTAAACAATAACAATGTAAACAATAACAAAGATCAGCAACAATACAAAAACTTTCGCAGAAATCAACTAAAAATAAAGCAGAAATTAATGAAATATCACAAAAAATGTGACGATATCTGCGATAGAATTAAACAAAATACATGACACCACAGTGTATAAACAAAAATGTTGTATGAAACTAAATTATAGACAAGAGTAGGCTAACAAATACAAACAAATCACAACAAAACTAAAGAATGTGAAATAATAACGAAAACAATATTAAAACATGTCATCACAGCTAACATAAATAGCAACAGAAGCCGCTTAGCAAATTCCAGTATCGGAAATTTGCAAACCCTACAGAAAACGCTCACAATAGACGACCTCTATGACGTGGCATAATCTAACGGAGACACCACCCAACCGAGAACCCGCTGAAATATAAACATATAAATATACGAATAACATATAGACATATAACATATAGAATGAGATGATACCCAGAAGACTCAGCAGAAGTATAAGGGCACAGTTTACATACAAACAGGCCACTTAACTTATAGGCTTCCAATCGTCGAACAGCAGAAAAACGGATGTCAATCAACGTCCTAAAGAGCGAAGCTCCAACGATGATGGCACATCTGAACTGCTTCCACTGCTAACACGATGGTACAAGAGCTTCTGACATACTGTGTGTTGAGTTGTTTCGGCACTTGACCTTCTAATCCAAAAGTAAGTTGATGGAAATCGGTACTTGGCCTTCTTCAGAAAACAACCCGTTTCAACCGGCACTTGACCTTCTCAAAAAACGACAGCACTGGAACCTTGACAGCAGCAACTTGCTTGACTTGCGTAAAAGATAACAGCAGTCCGAGTTATCCGGCAACATGTAACAACGCCGGGTACTGTCAAATTCGTGTTTCCGTCAAAAAATTGAAATTTTGACTTTTACCGGGCAACGCCGAGTACTTTGAAAATTTTGAAAATGTTGACTGTATTGAAGAATGTTAATTTCTTGAAGGATGCTGATGAATTCTTGTTGAAAATGAAGTGGGTAAGGGACCCCGTGTTTGCTAGTACCAGAATCAAACCAGCTTATGGCCACCAAATGATGCGTGATGCCATATGATGATGGATGGCATCCGCATGTCTGGTTTTGTGTAGTGTGTAGATGTGTTCAGTCAAAACAATGTTCATGCAACAATAACAGGGCAATCCACATAGGACGTCAGTAAACTCACGACGTATAAAGTCAATGAGTCTTGAAACAGCCGTTGACGTTTTTCTTCATTATTTATTGTGGACGCCACAGTGACAAAATGGTTACGCAAATGTGTAGGCACATCAAACAGTCATTATCACAGCAACATTCAATACAGCAATAAACGGTAGACAGCATTACAATGATGAGTCAGATGCATGTTATATTTCAAAGTGCTGTAAATGTAGTCAGGTGGAAAACTCCATCCTTTTCTATAACAGCCAGGAGATAACCAGATGTATGAGATCAGTTCACTCTCCTTAGTTTGACTTCAGCAAGACAGACACGTCTGCCGAAGTATAAATAATGTCCTCAAAAATATCCTCTAGATAATCAAGGTTTTCTAAACCTAGTTCATTTAACAAAGTAGCAAGTAATGGTCCTTGGTACATGCATCAACCGATGCAGTACAATGCAGCGACATGTGAGCTGGGAAAGAACATCTCGTGACGACGACTTTCGGAGACAGGCTATGAATCGAAATCGCTCACGACCCAAAATCGATAGAGTTAATGAAAAAGTCAATTTACCTTGCTTTCATGAAATACACAGAAATATCACGCCTCCCGACATGTGGGAAAACACTAGAGGTATTATCTCGACTAAACGAAATATCCATAAGAGGACTACACATCCCTGACAGAACAAAAGAAAGCGGAGATCCCCTCTTCAACGAGGCATCTCTTTCGCCATTCCAAATCGCTCACTCCCACTAGTGGTGGGCGGAAACCGATCGACAAAGAACAAGACAAGTCATGCGCAGTCCAGCGCAAAATGACCACAGCTCAAACTTAACTGCATTCGATACCAACGCGAGAAGACAAATGCTTACCGAGAAAAGTGACTATAGATTTCAAGCAGTTGTTGCCCTTGCGTTATAAAACAGATATTGAAATAAAACGATGTTGCGAGAATTTATCACGCAACACTGGATAAGTCTAGTAGAACAAGAGATGATAAGAACTGGATAAGTGCCAGTAGAACAAGAGATGACAAAAACTGGATAAGTACCAGTAGAACAAGAGATGACAAGAAGACACTGGAGATGAATCGGACGCATATTCAGAAAACACATTGATAGCATTACAAGACAGTCTCTGTTGTGGAATCCCCAGGGTAAGAGAAGTAGAACAAAGAAAACATGGAGAAGATAACTGGGGACAGATATGAAGGGGATGAAGAAGACAGGTAAAGACCTTGAGCTGATATCACGTGACAGGAAGACTTGGCAGACGTTTGTTGAAGGCCTATGCTTCTTGTGGAGTTGAAAGGTGAAAAAAGATGAATGAATGCTAGCACAGACTAGAAGAACTGGAACTGTATGACAAGATCTTCAATTGAACTGTATGATAAGATCTTTAATGGAACTGGTAGGTAAAACACCAGACAAATACACGTGGAACAAGATGTAAGGAAAAGACAATAACATTGGATAGGGCACAGGTTGAGGAAACAGGTTGAGGAAACAGGTTGAGGAAACAGGTTGAGGACACAGGTTGAGGTCACAGGTTGAGGTCACAGGTTGAGGTCACAGGTTGAGGAAATAGGTTGAGGAAACAGGTTGAGGTCACAGGTTGAGGAAACAGGTTGAGGTCACAGGTTGATGAAACAGGTTGAGGAAACAGGTTGATAGCATTACATAACAGTGTTTGGTCGGAAATCTCCAGGGTAAGTAAAAGATGGAACAATAAAAAAAAACACGTACACGGTGAAGAAAATTGGAGTAAGACATGACAGCGTAACATTGCAGTCAGACATGACAGGAGGAGTCAGACGTGACAGGGTAACATTGGAGTCTGACGTGACAGGGTAACATTGGAGTCTGACGTGACAGGGTAACATTGGAGTTCCTGGGATCTCTGGAGAGACCAAAAGAATATGACTAGTGCTACATCGGGCACGTGATACAAGGTAACTATCATGTAGTGGCGCATGGGGCATCACGCAAAATAAAGTCCTACAGAAACCAACGCTGGCAGAGCATGTGAATGTTTTGTACAGGCTTGTTGGGGGGGGGGGGGAAGGGGGGAACCTGCAATAATGGTGCTTCCATGCTCTGTAAGAAGCACACAGAAAAATAATGATGATGATAAAGATGATGATGATGATAAAGATGATGATGATGATAAAGGGGTAACGAAAACATGGAAGGAACTAGAAGGGATGGTACAGGACAGAAAGGCGTGGCGTGGATATGTTGAAGGCGTGGCGTGGAAATGTTAAAGTTCTCCCCATCACATGAAGATGAGGCGAATTGAATTAATGAGACTTAATCTTACACCTCACATAAAGTCTCATATCTCATAACGATATGTTGAAGACCTCCGCATCACATGAAGATGAGGCGAATTGAATTAATGAGACTTAATCTTACACCTCACATAAAGTCTCATATCTCATAAAGATCTTACAACACCAGGTGTCGTGTTGCGTTACCTGCAGACTTTGTTGCATTAACCAACATCTTCTATCACATAGGATTTAAAAAAAAAGGATTTCTGCCCTTTCATCCCATGTCCATATGAATGCTAGCTTACCTAGATTT
Source organism: Oreohelix idahoensis (assembly GCA_024509875.1). Taxonomy (NCBI): domain Eukaryota; kingdom Metazoa; phylum Mollusca; class Gastropoda; order Stylommatophora; family Oreohelicidae; genus Oreohelix; species Oreohelix idahoensis. The sequence continues at coordinate 380,951 of JAMPIV010002659.1, read as the reverse complement.
ATTCTCAGTGAAGTTTGGTGCCATAATAGGACAGTATCAAGGGAGGTAACATGTATAAACACCATAAGTTCAATAAGGCATAGTATTGCATGAAAGTTATGTGCCCATATGTCAAGTGTACCAGCTCGGAATTGCATATCCTGTACTTGTTTGGTCTGTTAGTTATACGTTCCTACAAATATAAATAACTTTGGCTATGTTATGGACATGACGTGTTTTATTCTGTGAGTGTTTTTTTTTTTCATCATAGATTCTAGCACCCAAATAACCTGTCGTTAAATGTGGGAAATTAGCTGTCACCAAGCATTGAAAATAACCTGTCACGAAACATGGAATGGAAAAAAACCTGTCACCAAACATGAAATATAACCGGTCACCGAGCATGGAATTTAGCTGTCACAAAACATTGAATATAACCTGTCACGAAACATCAAAAATGAATCAGCCGTTTCTCGTTAGTGGAGGGGTTAACATTAAATCATTTCAAGCGGAATAATGGGGTTGATTCCGTCCCTTTTTCCACCTTCAAGATAAACTAAATGACGACAGACCTGGCAAGTATACTCAACCCCTGATGTGCTCAAGGGTTCGGTTCTTCAAAAACGTGGCGTACATGCAATTCGTGTGAGTGGAGCTTAAGAAGCTATAGGAAATGAAAGGTTAAGTTCCAGGATCGGGTAGAACGGCATTTATGTTTGTTTTTCTGTACTAATATTAACGTAAATATGCAAGAGAATGGAAATCAAAAGTGGCTAAAACAAATGTTCAAATTGAATAGGTCTTATTTGGTTATTACTATACATATCTAACACATTTAACGTATAAATAATGTTATATGAATATTACAGAACCATCACACAGACCTGGTCTCAGGCAGATTCTGTCTCAATGTCCGTCGCAGAAGGTCTTGCTGTTTCCGAAGGTCCTCATTGATTGTCCTTGTCGTCTAAAGAAGAGACTGAAAATGGATATTCTCAAGTTTGAAAAACGCTGTTGGACCGACTCATGAACTCCGCTAGAGGTGGTTGTCGGGCATTCTTCATCTTCTAAGCCAATAATTGGTTATATGAGGCCACATTATTGTATGAAGTTATTTTCAAGGAAAAGATGCAATAACTTCCTTAGTATTTATGCTACAATATACTTTAAAGGATATTAGAAGTCAGAGAATTACTCCAGTGCATTACCGTGCAAATGTTTTAAGAGAAATTTCGAAGAAAAAACATACATATCTAGCTTAGCTTATGATTACCGATCGCAATGCTCAACTCGCGTATAACTGAATTTAGAGCGTGTGCAAAAAATAAGCAGAGTGAAAGAAAGTTCAAGCATATTTGATTTCGCATTAATGGAACTCGCTCAAATTCGTGTTGAATATAGTTGATATTTATATTAATTAATTAGCGGGGCTTACATGATAACAACCTCCAGCATGAGAATGGAGGTAGAGGCAGTTACTGCTACCTTAAGATGGCTGTCTGAGACTTTATTAACAAAGACAGTTATTGTATCAGACTCACAATCAATGCTTCGAAAGGTCCAAAATGGTTGGCTTCGATATGAATGGGAAACCATAGAAGCACCGAATCTTCAAGAACTGATATGGATCTACTGTCGTGGTCATGCCGGGGTACGTGGCAATGAAAGAGCTGACAGACTAGCTTCAAGAGCACCCAAAAAAGGTGCATTGGCCATGGATAAGGAAGAAGTACTGAGGGCAATTCATGTTCGTCTGTTAGAGAATGACACTGCAATCGATGAATCATCAAGGCTAAGACTGTCAGAAATTGGCATCAAGCGTAAGACCAGCAGGGATGGATGTATGAGAGGACGCATCCGCCGTGTATACAACCAGTGCGCAACAGGAACAATTAGCATTCATACCCTTCGACATTTGCTGAGGGAGACTGAGCACCTATGGGTTTGCCCGGAGTGCAATGACGTCGATTCTGATCAACATTCATTCATTAGTTAATTTTCAGTTCCCCGTGCAGGACAAGCCTTCAACAAATACATGCCAAGCCTTCAAGTCCTGTACCATCAGTCCAACGTCTTTCCTTGTATTTTTGTATGACTTTCCCGTCTTTTGACAATTCCTGTCAATCATGTTTTATTACTTGAATATTCGTAAAGTAAAATGAAGCATATTTCTCACTACGCTAGAATAACTGTAGGTGCACAATGCTTGACTGAATCGGCGGTTATGGCACATGGGAATAGACATTTATAACACATAAGGAAGGGTTTTTCTGTTGTCTAGTTTTCTACTTCTTTATTTCTTACGAGTGCCTAAATACATACCTTTATGTTTGTCTAATATTTATTTACTTTTTACAGGCCTCGGGTTTCCCTTCCTTATGTGTTATAAATGTTTATACAATACTAAAAACCTACTCTTTGTCCTGTACTTACTGTTCTTAGTCTACTATCATTTACTAGACACAGTATTAAAGTCTTTGTCTTGTGTGGACTGACCTATACTGTATATTAGGGGAACAACAGAAGTGATTGCGTCATTAATAGGCTGGACTGCCCATGGTAAACTTTCCGGTGTTATGTCTTGCTGTTCGCACTAATGACCCGTCATTGAAGCATCATTTTTTGGTGATGCCTAGATGGCAGGGAGGATAGTGTGATTCGCTTGCATAGCTAGGCGGGGTTGTCGCACGGAAGGTCCCGGGTTCGAGTCCTGGGTAAGCCACTCATGTCTGTTGTTTTTCTGTTGTCTAGTGTTCTACTTTTTTTATTTCTTACGAGTGCCTGAAAACATACCTTTATGTTTGTCTAATATTTATTCATATGGGAATAGTAGTCTCTCTGTTCTCAATTTATCTTTCATTTTCTCTCCTTCTCAGAGCATTATCATTCTGTCTATCACTGCTGAGATAGAGAAACGGAAAGACTTAAGACTAACTGTAGTGGTGTTGATGGTATTGTATGATGGTGATATTACTAAATGTAATTGTATGAGGCCAGCTGTGAAGGCTCCTGAGATAAAATGTAGTTGTGAATTGTCAGAAGGCCTTTCTTGCTACCACTACGACCTCACACTTAATTTTTTTTTAATGAATGTGGCTACGTAAAGTGTCTAGGGTTATGATATGTAGTGTGGTGTAATAGGTTATAGATATACCCACAGATATTTAACAAGACTAATAATATTAATAAATGTTAAAATACACTGAACTAACTCACGTGTGTAAAATTTTTTGATAAAATTATATTACATTTATTTTGTTCTGGATCAATTTTTTAGGTTGACCAGAACTTAAAAGGATTTAGAGATTATGAAAGAAATGCATGGAATATTATATCATAAATGCAATAGTGTACATATATATGTACTATACTAGTTAGTTTTATTAAAATGTTCTAGTAGTCATCTACTTGGGAGGATAGTTAATGTTTGTGCTGTTGGGGTGGCCTCATCACACCTGTCTATATTGACTACACAGTGTCCAGAAAATGGTGGGAATTTTTATGGGGTATTAGTAACTACACAGCGTTGGTGAATGTCCAGCAGACCAGAGGCTCACTCATCTTGTAGTTGTAGCTCTGGTGCTGAAATCAGGTGGTCCCACCTCTCCGTGCTGGCGGGCAATAATGGTGGTCTCTGTCACAAGTACTGCACAGATACACTCGAGTAAAGTCACCAACTGAATAGACACTGCTTTGTTGACAACAGAAACTCACAGCTCTGCAATCAAAGTATGGGCCATGTGTCAAAATCTATTCTCTACCCACGTCTGGACACAACACTGACACAACAACCACATCATACAGACAGGTCAGATCTCTCTGACCAAACAGCACATTTACCATGGTGGTTTTACATCAGATAGATCCTCCCAGACTATAGATTCTGAAAAATATTTATTAGTTTTCTGCCCTAAAAGAGGATAGGTAATATGTTTCATTATTCTCAACACTTGATCTGTCTTGCCTAACCCTTGCTGGAGTTTATGTACATTGTTGGTCCCTAGACCCTGACTAGGGCGGGGGGTCTAGAGCAAATCCCTACTTGTTTGTAAGGCTAGATTTCGATATGGCAGTATCAAATCACTCGAACATGAAACAATATTCAAAATATATAAGGAAATAATTTCAATCTTACCAGATTATGAATAAATAACACAGAATTGCTAGCAAAACTCAGCTGAGCTGCTGGCTATAGTATGGCGTCCCTAAATTTATTACACTTTCTTTCATATGGAAATCACCACACTTTAAAATCTGTGTCTATCACTGAACAACTATTGAAGAATGGCCCCACTTTCGCGTCTGAGCGCTAATGATATGATTGTCTGTGGCCAATCACTGCCTAGGTTTCTTTTAATTTCAAATTTCCTACACTAAAGTCATTTCAGTCATGCTTCAGTCAAGTATGGATGTTTATCTGTTAGTCTGTCCGTCTCTACTTGTGTTTCTACAAAATGTACTTGATTTTTGAACCAACCTTTCTCTCCCCTCCAAAATTTTGTCGTTAAAAGTTATATTTAGACACAGCTACCACCCAAAAACCCTCTCCTCCATACTAAGTAAATTTGAACACCTGCGTCTCAAGGTCGTGTTTTTTTGTGCAATTAGCGACACTTTTAGATTCAATACAGTCTGTCGATGATGTGAACAACACTGTCTTTTGTCATTATCTTCAATATTATCTATCCGTCTGTAAAATTAAGAACATATTAGTTCACTGCTCAGAATAGGCCATCCGGCCAGCTAATTTTTATATTCCTAACATTAATATTAAGAAAAAAGTACTTTTTAATTTTTGTAATATTCCTAACATCTGCGTTTAGCCGCTGAATTCAAATCAAGGCCTTGGTATCGCGCAAAAGCGTCCAATAAATGACTGTGGCGTAACATATCTATGGTCCCTTCTGTCGAGTTGCTTACTTTTTATGTCAACTTGGGAAACGTGACTTTTCTCCGTTTCCCCCCCAATTGCGTCTCCTTAGCCTTTCTAGTCTCACGCAATCTTTCCAGTCATATTTTTTTCCTTTTTGATCCGCCGTTCCCCTCCTGTCTAGCAAGTCAATTATTATGGAGGATGATGACCCGCGGTCTAGGCGATCATGTACTATTCGCAGCCTACGCATTATGTTTTTATCCTTAAATGTTATCTTTGGAGATATTTTACCGTTGTATCTCTGTCAATTTCACTACACTAACTAGAATATTAAATTCACTTTGTAAGCTTAAAAAAAATGAAAAATTTGTCTCTTCCTATCACATCTTAAAGCATTTGCCTACCTTAAAAGATGACTCATTAAACAAACAAATAAACAAACAAACAAACAATATCAGCAATGTCACAACAACAGCTCTATATTTTATTATATCTGCATTACTAATAATAACAGTGCTAAGTACGTTTTAAAAATGGAAAGACAATTTTCAATATCACATACTCTTAAATAGATAAGTAAATAGGTAAGGAAGTAACTGGCAATACATGACAGGGAATAATTATGTTATGTTATTTCTGTTGTTATTATGTTGTATTATTTCTGTTGTTATTACGTTGTGTTATTTCTGTTGTTATTACGTTGTGTTATTTCTGTTGTTATTATGTTATGTTATTTCTGTTGTTATTATGTTGTATTATTTCTGTTGTTATTACGTTGTGTTATTTCTGTTGTTATTACGTTGTGTTATTTCTGTTGTTATTATGTTATGTTATTTCTGTTGTTATTACGTTGTGTTATTTCTGTTGTTATTATGTTATGTTATTTCTGTTGTTATTATGTTGTATTATTTCTGTTGTTATTACGTTGTGTTATTTCTGTTGTTATTATGTTGTATTATTTCTGTTGTTATTACGTTGTATTATTTCTGTTGTTATTACGTTGTGTTATTTCTGTTGTTATTATGTTGTGTTATTTCTGTTGTTATTATGTTATGTTATTTCTGTTGCATGCCCTAATGACCGCACTAATTCTTCTGTGGTTGTTTCATTCCTTAACATTTTATTTCAACTTCATAAGCTACCTGGGCCTGATACAAACATAACTTTCCTGGGCCTGATACAAACATAACTTTCCTGGGCCTGATACAAACATAACTTTCCTGGGCCTGATACACACATAACTTTCCTGAGCCTGATACAAACATAACTTTCCTGGGCCTGATACAAACATAACTTTCCTGGGCCTGATAAAACATAACTTTCCTGGGCCTGATACAAACATAACTTTCCTGGGCCAGATACAAACATAACTTTCCTGGGCCTGATACACACATAACTTTCCTGGGCCTGATACAAACATAACTTTCCTGGGCCTGATACAAACATAACTTTCCTGGGCCTGATATAAACATAACTTTCCTGGGCCTGATACAAACATAACTTTCCTGGGCCTGATACAAACATAACTTTCCTGGGCCTGATACAAACATAACTTTCCTGGGCCTGATACAAACATAACTTTCCTGGCCCTGATACAAGCATAACTTTCCTTGGCCTGATACAAACATAACAGCAGTTTGGCGCCTTTCCATATTTCCCGAAATGGTGTTTTACATTTTTTTTAACAGGACGCTTCACTTAGACCAGTTTGTCTTAACCTCTTAGATCCTGCACCCCTTTACAGAAGCCTAGCACCCCTTTACAGAAGCCTAGCACCCCTTTACAGAAGCCTAGCACCCCTTTACAGAAGCCTAGCACCCATTTACAGAAGCCAAGCACCCCTTTACAGAAGCCTAGCACCCATTTACAGAAGCCTAGCACCCCTTTACAGAAGCCTAGCACCCCTTTGAAACATTTTTAAAAGGCTCACATCCCTTTATCTTCTAGTTAACAAAATATGCTAGAAATGCTTAAATGCTTACATGAGAAATGTTTTGAATGTTATTTACAGAATGTGACACAGGTGCAGTATCTAATTCACGTTGTCAATGTTTTATCTTTTACAAATATGTTAGAGTTCTGTGTAATATATATCGTTTGTGATAATTCGCGTTCTAAAATATCTGGCATGTTTCGCACACCCAACAGGTAAGTATCCACCCCCAACAGGTAAGTATCCACCCCCAACAGGTAAGTATCCACCCCCAACAGGTAAGTCTCGCACTCATAGGGGGTGCATGCACCCGTGGGTAAGAAGCACTGAATTGGACAGTAAGTAACAGGTAGTCAACATGTACACGTGACATCAAGCTAATCTGGCAGAAACTGTTCCTCTGTCAACACGTACAAGTGACATCAAGCTAATCTGGCAGAAACCGTTCCTCTGTCAACATGTACAAGTGACATCAAGCTAATCTGGCAGAAACTGTTCCTCTTTCAACATTTACAAGTGACATCAAGCTAATCTGGCAGAAACCGTTCCTCTGTCAACATGTACAAGTGACATCAAGCTAATCTGGCAGAAACCGTTCCTCTGTCAACATGTACAAGTGACATCAAGCTAATCTGGCAGAAACCGTTCCTCTGTAAACATGTACAAGTGACATCAAGCTAATCTGGCAGAAACCGTTACTCTGTCAACATGTACAAGTGAATAAACCTAATCTGGCAGAAATCGTTACTCTTTCAACACGTACAAGTGGCATCAAGCTAATCTGGCAGAAACCGTTCCTCTATCAACATGTACAAGTGACATCAAGCTAATCGGGCAGAAACCGTTCCTCTGTCAACATGTACAAGTGACATCAAGCTAATCTGACAGAAACCGTTCCTCTGTCAACACGTGCAAGTGACATCAAGATAATCTGGCAGAAACCGTTCCTCTGTCAACACGTACAAGTGACTTCAAGCTAATCTGGCAGAAACCGTTCCTCTGTCAACATGTACAAGTGACATCAAGCTAATCTGATAGAAACCGTTCTCTGTCAACATGTACAAGTGACATCAAGCTAATCGGGCAGAAACCGTTCCTCTGTCAACATGTACAAGTGACATCAAGCTAATCTGACAGAAACCGTTCCTCTGTCAACACGTGCAAGTGACATCAAGCTAATCTGGCAGAAACCGTTCCTCTGTCAACACGTACAAGTGACTTCAAGCTAATCTGGCAGAAACCGTTCCTCTGTCAACATGTACAAGTGACATCAAGCTAATCTGGCAGAAACCGTTCTCTGTCAACATGTACAAACCTCTGTCAACATGTACAAATCAGGAATGCGTCTTCTTCTCCTTCTTCTTTCACCTTTCAATTCCTCAAGGAACATAGACCTTTAACAAACGTCTACCAAGTCTTCCTGTCACGTGCCATCAGCTAAAGGTCTTTCCTTGTTTCTTTCATCCACTTCGTGTCTGTCTCCAGTTCTCTTTCCCTGGTGATTCCAGAACAAGGACTGTCTGGAAATGCTATCAACAGGTTTTCTCAGTGTTTGACCTATTCATCTCCATAGTCGTTTTCTCATTTCTGATATCACGAACTTGTTTAGTTCTTGTTATCAGTGTGGCCGGGCAGGGTAGTGGGGGTTGCTGTTTAACTCGAGAGTATTAGATTTTGATTACTAGCTAGCCTGCTAGAGGTGATGATTTCTCTCTACAGACTTACAGGAATTTACCAGGTTCGGGGACAATCCTCTATGATGTTTTATTTTTAGAGCATATGGTTATTATTTGTGTTGCACCTGCAACGATTAGCTTTGGCATGATCCTTTAATAATTGGTATGATGGCTAACTGCAAACATATGATTCGTCAACAGCATTTGTGTTCAATGAAACACATGTTTATTCAATTTCCAACAAGAACTGGGTTAAGTCAAATGGTAACCACACCAAATTTGCATAATAGCATGTTGACATTTAATAAACAAGCATAAAAAGTCAATGCATTATTTTAATGATGCAATATTCCTTATTGCATCTCGTAATCTTTTCAAGTTGCTAAAACATGGCGTGGCTCCTCTATCCTTCTAGTGTTCCTTCGTTTATTTGTTAATGTGGTCTAGATTTCACGTTATTCTTATCTCTTCATTTCAATGAAGAGCCAAACTTTCTCTTATTCATTAGTATTCCTTAGTTTAACTTTCTCTCAGCTTAAGGACCTTCATTCTTGGTAAAAGGTTCAGATACATGCCTGGGTTTACAATTCTTTACCCAGTTTTCGAGCGTAGCTCCGTTTCAGTTATGACTATGGGCTCTAACAGTTATTGCATTCAGTATTTAGCAATACTTACAGTTTTCATGAATTCACAAACAAATTATTCTACGTTTCGAAATTACACAGTTGCTTTAATTGTGCGAAGTCAATCTCCTCTATAGAATATCACTGAGCAAAGAGAATTACGTCTTGTCTCGACCGCTCTAAATTCATTACTGACTAAAAAAATGGCTTCGTCTCTTGTTCATTCCGGGGAAAAAAAGACTCAGCCTAACCATTGGTGGGAAAATCACGTGACCAATGCTTGGCGTAAGCGAAGCTACCCTAATTAATGCTTGGCGTTACGAAGCGAAGCTTAGCCTAAAATAATGCGTGGCTTTTCGAAGCTAACCTGGTTTAATTAAACATCTGCGCCAAGACTTTTTTAATCTTCTGTTTCTATAAAAATTTATTTTATATGTTAATATAGCCTGTATCTGAAAACTTACGGTATACGCGGTTACATCAGTTCCACGTTAGTGTCAGAAACGTGTCTAGACAAACGCAAAAAGTTACATTACTCTGGAACTACGATAATGTGAGTAATGTAACTTAGCAAAATGGTTGGCATACACGTTACTAAGGTCATGGCCTATTTCTGGGGGTCACTGAGGGCACAAAGAAGGACTAGAACTACAGCTCCCTAATGCATGTCGTAAAAGGTGAGAAATGTCAGGTCGTGTTTGCGGCTGGCAGTGGCAATCTCATCATGTAAAACAGAAACCAGTGATACAAAAGGACATTAATGCTTTAGTGAAGGTTTACTACAAAAGAACATTAATGCTTTAGTGAAGGTTTACTACAAAAGGACATTAATGCTTCAGTGAAGGTTTACTACAAAAGGACATTAATGCTTTAGTGAAGGTTTACTATAAAAGGACATTAATGCTTTAGTGAAGGTTTACCACAAAAGCACATTAATGCTTTAGTGAAGGTTTACTACAAAAGGACATTAATGCTTTAGTGAAGGTTTACTATAAAAGGACATTAATGCTTTAGTGAAGGTTTACCACAAAAGCACATTAATGCTTTAGTGTAAATTTATTACAAAAGCACATTAATGCTTTAGTGTAAGTTTACTATAAAAGCACATTAATGTTTTAGTGTAAGTTTACTACAAAAGGACATTAATGTTTTAGTGAAGGTTTACTACAAAAAGACATTAATATTTTATTGTAGGTTTACTAGGAAAGGGCCCACTGCAGGGATGGTTCCTTGCTCCATGAGGAGCGAAAATGAGATGGTGATGATGGTGATGGTGATGATGATGATGGTGATGATGGTGATGATGATGGTGATGATGGTGATGGTGATGGTGATGATGGTGATGGTGATGGTGATGATGATGGTGATGGTGATGGTGATGATGATGAATATGAAGATATATTTATACAACAATAAAGTGATTTATTTATTCAGTAATCAAAAGATTGCTCATTAATAGAATAATATATATATATATATATAAATTATTTCTATAAAAGATCACGAACACAGGAGACCCTCAATGAAGATTGACATGGGAATATGCAAAGTGTCATCGGTCAGTTTGTAAAAAGGGATCTTCAAATGTTTAGTGAAGTCATCACATTAATGTCAAATGTCAACTGAACATTCACACGACTCATACACAATATCATCGATTTGATAAAAAATTGCCTTGTTCCTATTACCCAAGTAAACAAAGGCAAAAGGACTCATAGCTGAGGGTACACAAAATCTCTTTGGTGTTCTAGACACGGAAGTGAACAAAATTGAATGAGCAAAATTTATGCGTGCATTTTCTGATTGGTTCGTGGGATGAGGCTCCGGCAGAAATACTTCTTTAGGCTTATCAACAGAAGAGCTGGCTACACCTGCAGAACCACTTTTCTGGCCTGTAGCGAAAGTTCCAAAGTCACTCGTGATGTCATTTCCGCATGACCCCAAGCAAATGGTGGTAGACAACCCTTTTGGGTATATAATGAAGTCTAAACCAAGATCTTCAAAACTGAAGTAAACTTTCTGAGAGCAACACGTGACAGAACTGGCCGAGGCTTGTGTAATAAAATTGTTTTGTGATGCACTGGGACAGTCTATAGGAACCTGTCTTTTTGATCTTCTCCTGACGATCTCGTTTGGAACGTCCATGTCTCGGTCTCTTACAGACACTCCTAAGTCTGAACTTGCAGCGTTAGTTCCTATTTTGATAAACAGATACGGCCTATTCGGATTTAACTGTCGTCTGCTTTTCTTATTCTTGTGCACAATTGTTTTATAGACTCTCTCTATTTGCACACGGCGCTTACATCGCTTGCACGACATTTGCAACACGAGAGTATGATTTGAGGATGCAGCTGCCATGACCAAAACTTCTTTGGGTATCGTAATAGCCGTTGTTGTCCAGCTCCTGACAATGATTTGCTCTTCGGCAATTTTGCGCTTGTTGCCTGTTCCCTGATCTATGACTTTCAATATAATCTTAATTCCAGATTGTTTTTCTCCATCAGTTCGTGGTCGTTTTCTTTGTTGTTCTTGTTTTGACTGATCTTGACGCCGACTATTTTTATGATCTAGGTGTGCAGCGCTGTTTGAAGGAAGCGGAAAGTTCCTTGATGACGTGTTTGTTGAATAGATAGCGTTCCTATCGTTACTAAACAGTTTCATTTCATTTTTCTGACGTTGTTCTGTAAATACACCAGCCCCTGAACGATTTTTAAACTGAACCACTTTGGTGTTGACCCCAAGCTGTGCGTCGTCTTGAGAATCATTGCACAAGTGGACAAAAAAAACCAGCAGTGCCGTCTCAATGTCCTGCACCTGAGCCCGAAGTCGAGAGTCCAGTTTAAACCACAGGATGTCCAGCCTTCGAGAACCTGAAGAATTAAGTTAGGCAATTATATATTGAGTTGGTTGTTAGAGATCTTCACAGGCTAATGAATAGATAGGACAATCGGTCATTATAAATATATTTATTTATTTTCATAACCAAGGGAAAGCAACTGGAGAATATACTTATGTACTTAGACGTTCTTCTTCTACCCTGGGGTGTAGAGGTTTGCCAGAGAGAACGCCATAATATCCTATCGACTATTTTCCTATTGGCCTGGTTCCAATCTAGTCCTCGATCCTTCAGAGATCGTCTAATGTTGTCCTCCCATCGAACACCGAAGTTCTGGAAGCCTGGATCCCTGGCTCTTAGTTTCCCATATTTGTCGTGGTAGCCGATCTTCTGGAGAATACCATAAATGTTATTCGTTATTGAAACTATTTCTTTCCCTGTTTTCTTTTTTGCTTGGACAAGAGCCGGGGCCCATCACTGCTGATACCACACCTTACACAGGTATCTTGGTCTCGTGTGGTTTCCATAGCTCTCTGGAGAGTAGAATTACAGCTCCTACCAGGCACACATTAGAGGAAACTAATATGACGTCATGCATAGTGCTGGCAACTCCATCGTGTAAAAGTGTTGCTATAGAAACCAAAGCTGCGAGAATAATAAGTGCCTTGGTGTAGTCTTCTTGCATAGGGACAACTGTAGTGGTGGTCGGTCTCGTGCCCAGCAAGGAGCGACAAAGGGAAGAAAGAAAGGAATAAAGAACAGACAATCTGCGTCAGAGAAATTCATTTACCCTCATAACTGTGGTTTCTGAACTATTTGTTTTTACATGATGAGCTTGCAAAAGCAAATTACGTTCTCTCTTACACTATGCTTTGTAAGACACAGTGTTCTTTCTCTTGACTCCTTGGCATGGAATCCACAGGGGCATGTAGATAATGGGGAAAGTCTTGCTAAAACGCACGATTTATACAACCTGTGTGACAACCACGCGGTCTTTGTCGGGGACAGATCACTCGGAAGCCGCGCAGAAGAGGAAAGGGTGAACTAATCAAAATGCACCAAGTAAGAATATTGAAAAATAAGTAATGGTAAAAACAAGTTTTAGTTTCCATTTTATTTGTTATTACTAAATGCACTGAAAAGCAGAAAATAAATTTTCCATACAACTTTTTGCAAAAAATAAAATTGGATGGTCAATTGTGATAAATCTGTAATTCATATCTTTCACCAAAAATATACATTTATGAAGGACAGGAAGTATTACAGATAAATAGATAGATCGATAGATCGATAGATAGACAGACAGATAGATAGATAGATAGATAGATAGATAGATAGATAGATAGATAGATAGATAGATAGATAGATAGATAGATAGATAGATAGATAGATAGCTAGCTAGGTAGGTAGGTAGGTAGGTAAGTAGATAGATAGATAGATAGATAGACAGACAGACAGACAGACAGACAGACAGACCGATAGATAGATAGATAGATAGATAGATAGATAGATAGATAGATAGATAGATAGATAGATAGATAGATAGATAGATAGATAAGTAGATAGATAGATAGATAGATAGATAGATAGATAGATAGATAGATAGATAGATAGATAGATAGATAGATAGACAGACAGACAGCAGACAGACAGACAGACAGACAGACAGACAGACAGACAGATAGATAGATAGATAGATAGATAGATAGATAGATAGATAGATAGATAGATAGATAGATAGATAGATAGATAGATAGATAGATAGATAGATAGATGATGGATGGCTGGCTAGATGAATGGATGGATGGATATACCTGTAGATTCAGACAGCACAATGGACACGTTCGGCTGTTTGTCCACACTTTCTAGAATTCTTGGTGTTTTAACGGCGATCTTGGAACTACCTGTCAAAATTCCAGCGTTCGGTGCCGAGGTCATGTTCAGACGTCTCAGGATATTTTCTTTCACCTGAATTGAAGAAAGGCCAGTACTGTTTAAATTATTTTTTATTCATTCAAAGTTCGATGCTAGAGGTTAAGAGTTATGATTAAAATGTTGATACTGTACTCCGGTGAAAGGGACACAACAAAAAGATTAGATCACTAAATAAAGGGACGTAATAAAAATATTATAGTGGTTCGATTTTTAATTCATTCTGTTTCATACAAGTGGTCAATAGTATCTTTCTACTAACTCTTTGCTATCAGTGTCAAACATAGTTCCTGACCAGAGCACATTAGATGAAAATTGCACGAAGCGAGATGAAATTTAAGAAGAGCTATTAATGTTATCACGAGAGATAGAAAAAGAAATAATAACGCAAGAACAACCAGATACTACTTCTTGTATCAAATGCATAGGGACACAGAACGTAAAGTGGTTTAGCCGTGTCATGAGAATGGAGCTCGATAAATTACCCAACGTGCCTACAACAGTAGACGATCTGGTTTCAGGGCATGGGAAGGCCAGGAAGCAGACGGATTGATAATATTACAGAAATCCTACAACGGCACGAGCTCGCATCAACCGATACGAATCACGTGAGAACGAAAATTTCAGCTCGCCACGCCACTCCACAAGAACAGTGGACAGAACAAGTAAAGTAATTAAGTTTGTTTAATAGAGAACGGTAGATGGACTATAAACATGGAAATATACAATTCTCAACCCTTTTAAAATAAAGTTCGTTCGTTCGTTCTCTTCACCGTATGTTTTTGTCTCCCTCTGTCTCTCTTCATAAAGCTGGGCTAATTAGTATAGTGAAGGCTTTAACAATCCCCTCCATACGGCAGTTTCTGTTACAGGACTCAAAGTTAATCATCTCTGGTCCAATCTTGCACATACCGGGAAAAGTACACTCATTCAATAGTAGACTGTTCGAATATTTCATGAGTTCTGATTATATGTCACCCTAATCTGGTTATGTTATGTACGGTACTGTATGAAGGGTTTGAATTTTATTTCATTACTTTTTCTTAAAAACATTCTTAATTTTGATTATGATTGGATACTATAAATGTATGCGGTTATATTACCTTCATAATGTTGCATGCCTTTAAATTAATGCTTAAAGTAACATGTGGAAATGAAAGAACACAGTATGCAAGATGAGAGAGAAAGTGGATTGGCAGAATGTTAAACTGCGTGCCCAATTCTTAACCCTCTGAAAATAAAGTTCGTTCGTTCCATGTTGCTACAAATTTGTGCCGCCCTTTCCCATCTTTTCCCAACCTTAATGAGGTTTGAGGTTCCGAAATAAAAGAGGTTAATGTTTTAATATCAGTTTACCCCCCTGTCATTACGGAGCCGCAATAGTGGGTAGTGCACTGGCTTCCTAACTGGGTGGACCATTGTTCGATTCCCAGTTGAGATGGAATTTTTTAGACCACAAACGGCTCCAGGGTCGACCCAGCCTCATGAATTGGGTACCGTAGCAACTCTGGGAAGGTTAAGGCGGCTGTCGTGATGTTGACCACATCACCCCTAGTGTGCCGATGATCAAGAAATATGGCACACCATATTCCCAATATGCCTTAATGGGCGTGTAACGGGATCCTTTACCTTTACCTTACTCTGTCATTACATCTGCAGATAACTCGTAATCTGTCCAAATAAATAAAATCTTTAAAAAAATACAGCAGTACTAGTTGAAGTTGTCCATTAATAAAATTAATCCCTGTTTCTGATTGTTTTGGAAAAAATAAATCTCTTCTTCTGACTTTCAAGCCTCCTAAAGTCCAATCCCAAGTCCATCTCGTAGGAGGTGGAAACTGGATGAAGTATGGGATTGCTGGACTTGGTAACCATGAAGACAGGACCCGGGTCACCCTGAAAAGTTGCTGGTCAACTGGGATATGGTGCAGCTGATTTTACTGGCCTAGCAAGCAGACCGATATGCAGGAGAGGATACATCCATAGTGTATACAACAAGCGCGGAACAGGAAAAAATATCATTCAAACACTTTGACATTCGTTGAGGGAGACTGAGCGCCTATGGGTTTGCCTAGAATGCAGTGAAGTAGATTCTGATCAACAATAACAATACACAATAAGTTGCCGTAACATGAAAATGAACACAACATATACAACATATACAACATACACAACATATACAAGCCAGAGCAGTAACTTACCAACTATAACCACGACTCGAACACCAGAATATCAGACTGGAAACTAAACGACAGCTGATAAATAATAGATTATAAAACCACCACTGCAGTCTTTCATGAAGCCTGGTCCAAAATGATGCATGTCGTCCTGTGGTGGTTTCTGTAGCAATGTGTGTTACAAGGTGACCAAGCTTCATCAGCAACCTCATATTAGACGCGCATTACGACACGCATATGGGAGTAATAGAGATATTCTTTCTTTGGGTTCTTAGAGACGCCGGGAATCTACATGAGTTATGTCAGTGATGTCAGTTATGTCAGTGATGTCAGTGATGTCAGTTATGTCACGTACCACATAGGAAATCATCATCTATTATATAGAAAGTACACTCACCTGTTGAAGTTTGATCATAGTGTTGATTTTTGTGGGTATCTGAGAGTTCCCGCTGAACAATCGTTGGGAGGTGACTGGTTGCGATAGCAACAGCAGCATCAAAGTAGCCGAGAGCAATTTCACATACCTGGTCATCCTTAGACAGGCGTATAAGTACATCAGAGCCTGGACAATTACAATATGTAAGGTTCATGGTTACTGATGATACTCTTGATTGCAGTAAAGAATATCAACGCTTTGGTGTGGGGGAAGTACCATCATTATCATCTCCTTTTTCCTTCTTATGAAGCTCGGATCCACCACTGCAGACGACCACACGCACAAACTCATATTTAATGGCCCTTACGAAAAAACTGTGAGAGTTATTGTTCTTGACTCGCTTTGCCTCCTCATTGACTTCCAGGAACTACACTAAGCAACAAAGAAACAGGAAGTAGTCATTCATTCATTACCCACTGAGATCCCCACAAAGTATAGGCCTCCAACAAAAGTTTACCAAGTTCTCCTAGTCACGTGCCATCAGTTCAAGGTTTTTCCATGCCATCCTTGTAGTTTTCATTGCTGTCTCCATCTTTCCAAGTGTGGAGATTTTGCTACAAGAAACAATGTTGAGTCAACAGCCCAGCCTCCGTTCGGCTATCTCTGGGTTGAGTCATGTTCCTCCTTACCACAGGACCTTCTTCTGTTTTGGATGGCTGACTTTTATTGTCTTTAGTCGGATTGTTTATATTGTTTGTTGACGTTTTTGGGGCATGACGTTTCTTTAGAATGGGGTAGCTAACCCCATGCTCAACTCTCCTTAAGGTAGCCGTAGGTAGAAACATGAATTTTTCTTATATATAACTTTACATTTTACCTATATTTGACTAGAAACCGACTGACCGGGTTGGCACCCCGTAAGCTGTATACATTTGCTACAGGACCTAAAACTGATAGATGCCCCCAGGATTCACCGAAAAGGTTGGGGGGAGAATGATGAATCCACAGGTGCCTCATTTGAATCGACCAGACCCGTTACACGGGCTTTGGGAACAGCTGGACGAAGCCTTGTCAAAAGAGTTGGATAACAACCTGAAGAAGATAACATTGGAGAAGAAGCTGGAAATCTTCGGCGACATAATATATCTTCACTGTCGAAAAGTGTTTTGAGCCAGGGAGGCAAGGGAAAGTAACCCACCGCAAAAAAGTAGAAGACAAATTAAAATATAAGAAATCAGGAAACAGAAGAAGCATGCCCGAAAACTGTTCAAGAACGCAGTGGCCACAGAGAAGGAAGGTTACGACAGGTTTGGGAGCACCTGAAAGGCCTACATAATATCCTTTTTAGAGCACAAAGGTTGTGCAGGAAGAGAATGAAGACTCGGAGGGATAGGGAAAGATTCTTCAGGGAGCCCTTCAAGTTCGCCACAGAACTTTTTGTGCAGCCACGGTCGGGAACGCTAAACATCAGGAAAGAAGATCTGGAAGAACACTTTAGAATGACCTATTCAGAAGATCGCAAAGATGAGCCGCTCGGCATCATGGTAAGCCTTAAATGGCCTAGTTAGCCAGGAGCTGAATTTAACACCAAGTCCCCAAACGATGCAAGAGGTAGAAAGCATTGTCCAGAAAGCTCGGTGCAAGTCAGCAGGTCCTAATGGTGTTCCATATGTTGTGTATAAGAGATGCCCTGAAGTGCTCAAACGACTGCTCTGTTTATTGAAGAATGCGTTGAAAACCCAGCTTGTAAGCACGGAATGGAGAAAGGCGAACGGAGTCTCCATCCCGAAGGAACAAAATTCCACAGACATCAGTCAGTTCAGGTCAATCTCACTACTTAATGTGGAAGGGAAGATGTTCTTCTCAGTGATGGCGAAAAGGCTCACTACATACCTCCTGGCAAATGGGTACATTGACACTACCATTCAGAAAGGAGGTACCCCAGGTACACCAGGATGTCTAGAGCATGCCACAATGATCTGGGAAGCAATTCAAAAGGCAAGGTCTGACAGAGCAAACCTCCATGCAATCTGGTTGGATCTAGCAAATGTTATGGATCCGTTCCCCACCAGATGTTGTGGCAGGCCCTAGTAATGTTTCATGTCCCACAAGAGTCTGCAGCAATGCTGAAGCTGTATTTTGCAGGGCTCTCTGTCAGAATTTCAACCAGAGAGTACACAACGAAGTGGATTGGCCTTGTGTAGTGAGGTCTGGATCATATCTCGGCGATCATTCAAAAATAATTATCACCGCGCAACCCCCGTAGAAATAACTGACCAATGAAACGCCACCTTGGTACACGTAGTGTCGGAGGATACGCTAGGCTATTCAACATGGAGACAACGAAAGTGTAGATGTTGACAATATTTCGGAAGGCAGTGTGCAAATAATCATGGAGTACCTAGTTAAAGAAGGACCCAATTCGATAATAGGGATCATTAGCCTTAGGCAGATAGCAATAGATTCACTTGATGTGTTGTAGAGCCAAAGTTATTATGAATAGAAGACAGTGGAGCATGAACAATGTTGTATTTTTTCCTGTTTCGGCTGCTCCAGTGAATAGTCGGATAAACTATAGGATAAAGTGGATATCCATAGTGAGAGATATGAGTAAAATAAGCCTACGATAGAGAAAATCGGTGCAGAAATAAGGACTCCAGACATATTTTGGATTTTGCATTGGAGCACACTGTGCCAAAACCTACACTGTTTGCGTGAATGAAAAATACTGAGGCCTAGTTGTTATTTCGTACATCCGCAATTCCAGTATGTAAGGGGAGGGAACAGAAGGCACACATACTCGCCGCCTATTTCAAACTACTGACACGAAGAACAGCATCTGTATCAACTCCTTTGCCATCTGCAGAAGTGTGAGCAGACTGTGTAACCATTTAAAGCCTGTCTGTGATTGAGGGTAAGCGAGATGTTAATATATATATATATATATATTATCAAGGTGTGCTTAGAGTAATATTGGTATGTGTAGAATCATTGTGCTATTTCTGGAGGAAAACCCAAAGTGTGTTGGTTTAGCTTAATTGTTTAATAAATAAGGAGAACGAATGGATTGAGCACGTTGGTTGTGGAAAGCGTTTTAAAGATATTATGCTTGCTGGGAAGGACTATCCAAACTGGAAGAAGGAATGATTGAAACAGATTGATTTTCTCTATTGTTTGATATATGACACAATGATTACCATAAGGCCTATATGATTTTAAAGAAGCAAATCATGGACAGAACTGTAATAAGTGAGTTACTGAAATATTGTGCTGGAACTTGAACGAATTGTGTTATTCATGACTTACTATGTCTCTTGTGATTAACCACAGCTTGTCTGAACTGTCTCATTATACCTCCTGACTGTGTAGGAAGACAATGAGCGATACTACGTAGGTTGTATATTATGTTTCAGGTTATATCCTGCCATGAGTATCGTACTAAATCTTTAGTGACCAAGACAGCTAGTAGATGTTCAAGTTGTTCATAGCCTGTGCCAGTATCAACTGTGTCATCTTGATTTGGAAGACCCGCAGTTGTGGGGTTCTCTCCGATCATACTGCTGTACGAGGCCTAGAAGGACTTTTCAAAGATAAGTAGCTTTTTGTTTGGCTACTTCTACTTTCAATTACCACACACCTACGAATAAACAGTGTAATGATGATATTATATCTGGTGGTTTATGTAGACGACAAATGACAGTCATATGAATCGTTATGACTTTATCATAAATTAACATTGATATTATATTCAAGAAAGCACAAAAGAAAGACAGATTTCATTAAGGATCCAGAGAACAGTTAAAAATGAACTTTATAAATTAAATGTAAATGTAATATATATAATGAAAGTGAAACAGATTTTATTTTGAAATCCATTTTATTTTATTCGAAATTTAACTGAAGTACCAAGAAAAAAGATCTTGTATATAAATAAATTATAAATTTTACCAACAGTCTTTATTGAATTATTTAAGTTTGGTTCAAAGTTCTTGTTGAGTAGTTAATTACCCCTAGCAGAGTCATAGTCTTAGGTTGGTCTGGAGAGGGGCGCCATAGGTAACTAGGATTGCCATTATCATCTCACCTAGTGATCTATACAGCTTTACTCTACCTTTGACTTCGATACACCATTACTCTTTTCAGAGAATGGGGTACTTATTTTAAGACCAGTCTCTTATCTGGCACTATCCTTGTATCATCTGATACATCAATTTGTCCAGGATATTATCATCATCTTATTATCTTTACCCCTCGCGACACCTTGAAGTTGGAATTGCGATGGGATGTACCATCTCTCCGATACTATTCGTGTTGGCTATGCAGGTGATCTTCAATGCGGCTGAAGGAATGGCGATAGGTTCAAAGCTCAGTGGAATGTGTCCCATGCCACCGCTCAGAGCACTCATAGATGACACAACAGTTCTGACATCAGATGAACACCAGGCACGGAGGATGTTAGTACATCTGAATGAACTAGTCAGCTGGTGCAGAATGAGCTTCGAACCCAAGAAGTCGAGAAGCCTATCAGTCAGGAAAGGGAAGATAGCGGAGGTCATATTCATGGTTTCCAACCAAAGAATCCCTACTGTCATTGAGGAACCTGTTAAAAGTCTTGCCAGGGTGTACGATACCTCATAAAAAGACTCGAAAGCAGTGTAACAGACAATAAAAATGGCAGACAGAAGGTGTCACATGATGATGATGATATCAGTGTAATTTAGATGTCACATGATGATGATGTTGTCAGTATAATACAGACATCGAGCATATATTGTAATGATGATGATGATATCACTGTAATACAATTATCAAGCGTATATTGCATTGAGGATGATGATGATTACGCTGATAATGATGATTATGGTCAGTGTGTGTGTGTGTGTAAGCAAATGATAAAGTAAGAGAGGTTGTTTGAGTGAACAGTAAATGGCGTAGGCCTGTGTGTATGTTAAGTGCGAATGAAAAGTGGTCAGTCGGGTTTTACGTGAGTTTGTCTCGTGCGAGACTGTGGGTCAAAACACGGGAGGACAGTGTAGTGTGCGAGGTAGTTAGTTGTTGACTGAAAGGTAAACTGGAAGGTTGCTTGTAGAGCGGGAAAAGAAGGCTAGATGTTATGGCTGAATCTTGTTGTTTAATTCTGAAGGAAGAATTACGAATTATTACCTTGGATATTTGGATTTTGATCACCCGTTTGCCAGTCACTTTGATTACGGAAACAACAACAAACGGATTGATTTGTCGTTGCCCTAAAGACGCCATTAGGCGTGATAGGAACAACGGCTAAGAAAATCTATTCGTTGTTGCCCTTAAGACGCCACTAGGCGTAATGGCCACTGACTGCTTTGACGATCGTTGGCTAAGGACGGAAGAAGAAGAAGAAGAATATTTGGATTTCATATAATGTTTGTGTTTCATGACATGTCCGTAATACAGTGTTCAGTTTGGGACTAAATTTCGGTGTTGATTGGTTTACTCAGGAATGGATGTGTCAATTATGGTGTAAGAAGATAGTAAGCATCTTTAAGGATTAATTACCGCGACAGCATGCATCCCCACAGCATGTGTCATTTGGGGGCTCTTTGAGGGAAATTGTACCCGCCAGAAGAATCTAGCCAGCCGTGCCAAAAGTATTCAGCCATTTTACAATCCAGGGTTGCCAGTCAAGAAATATCTACTTATATTTCTGAGAGTTTCGCGCATGTATGTTGACGTGTTCACACAACACTGAATTTCAAAGACAAGGCCGTGTTCAGCTTACTATCGATTTAAATTACTGGTTTCACGCAACACGTAATATTCAAGACAATTGCATGTAAGAGCAAAATGGATTACTACTAGTGTTTGTTATCAACGCTTGAGTTTGTGTCGAACGGAGTAAGCTAGACTCTGTTTCAAGAATTTGCTTGATTGACATTCATCAGCGCTTGAGTGGTGGCTACTTGCACAGCTGTACGCTGTTTTCGAGGACTTACATAAGGTTATATATCAATTGTTATCGTCTTGTTTGTGGATCTTACTGACGTACTGCTTGCCATAGTGTCAGGACTACCATCAGTGATATGTACAACAGATTTCAACATTGAAAATCTACCCGCTTGCCGCATCTTGTGACCATAATCATTCTGAATTCAAGAAGATCTACGCTGCTTGCCGCATCTTGTGCAGTATCAGAGAACATTCCTACTTCAAGAACGTCTACGCTGCTTGTCGCTTCTTTTGCAGTATCAAGGAACATTTATAAGGCATATTTTTCAAGACATCCTTACGGTAGAGTCTACGACGCTTACCACATCCTGTGCAGTGGAACTGATTATTTGAAAACTAAGACATCATTACAGCAAGATGACTCGTCAGTACAGCTCACTGCCTCCTCCCGTGTGCATGAATACTTCTACACAGTGAAGTCTACACCGCGTACTAAGCAAGGCACCACACAGTGACAGGCTGCTAAACAGATAAGTCATTTTTGTGCTATCATTGCTCTTGTTCGTGCGTACCACACTGTTGGCATTCCTGTCTTTACCTCATCTGTTGCTTGTTGTTATTGTGCGTGACTTACGTGTTTGCTTAAATTATGTTTTAGATTCAATGTTTAGTCTTCTTTATAGAGGAACTAATGTTGAGTTAACCTATTAGGATTTTGTTAAAATTAATCCCTTAAGGGGCCACATCTGTGTTGGATCGGATGATATGGAGCGCCCTGAGTGATTTCTTTGAACATAATACACATTAGTTGTGTTGGTTTAGTTCGTAGAAAGCGTTACAATCGTATAAAGACTTTCTTGTCCAGTTTACATGTTGTATTCTTCAGTTATTTTTCTTACTATCATTGTACATAAGTTCTTTTTTTAGTCCCATTGTGGTTGGTCGTCTGTCAGGTTCTGTGTTGTAAATAAACCTGTATTTTCTATTTATTTTTTTCTCTTCTTTTCTGTACGTTATTATCCACCACCAGCCTGCTAGTTTTCGTTGTCCTTATTGAAGCGTCTGTTTTCTTCATCCATCAACTGTGTCATAATGTGTCGTGAATATCGAATATTTCGCTGTATAGTTAGTAATTCGTATACATACTGCCGTTTGCAGAACAGTTTACCTTGTATAAATATAGTGGTTTTTTTCTGGTTTGGGTAACCTCAATTTTAGTCGAAGACAAGATGGCAAGTCTCAGAGACTTTATTGATATGGGAAAACAGTTGGACAAAACAGGTCTTGAACTGGAAACATGGGCAATGGAACAGTTCAAAGAGGCAGAGGCAAAAATAAAGCGAAAACAGGACGAGGAACGAAAAGAAAGATATAATGAAAGACTGTTAAAGAGAATGGAATTTGAGGCAACTACCAAAGAAAGGGAAGTTGAGGCGAAACAAAGAGAAGTTGAGGAAACTACCAAACAAATGGAAGTTGAGGCAGCTACCAAACAAATGGAAATTGAAAAGGAAAAGGCCATTGCTTTAAAGAAATTAGAATTGGGTGCTTCTAGTCATGAGTCCTCTGGTAGAGAGTCCTCGGGGAAGGAACCATTCCATGCATATAAATTAAAATTACCAAATTTTACGGACTCCTTCGACTTTATCGACGTGTACTTAGAATGCTTTGAAGGAAAGATTATATCACTAAAGATAAAGAAAGAACAATGGAGTTCCATGTTATGCGACCTGCTCACTGGCCAGGCGTTACAAACTTTTTTTTATTACCTGTAGATGACCAGCTCAACTATGATGTTGTGAAAGAAGCATTACTTCGCAAATACCGTCTTACTTCACATGGTTATTCTATGCGTTTTAAAAACGAGAAACCCAGTAAAGGTCAGGATTTTGGTGACTTCTTTGCTAACACAAAACTAGCATTTACACGCTGGATAGATCTATCTGGGATCAGTAAAGATTTTGAAGGCCTCAAAGATCTTATCTTGAGAGATAAAGTCCTCTCGACCTGCAGTTCGGACTTAGTTGCGTTCTTTCAAGAACGTGACCAAAGAATCTTGACACCATGTTAGAGCTAGGGAGGCAGTATATGACTGCCCATCCTGGGAGGTCAGTACATAAGGAGGTGGAACCTGAGAATTTTCCAGTATGTTCTGCAAGGGAAGTAAACAATGCACCATATCGTAGACCGCGATTTGATAATGCGAACACACAATACGACAGGAGGTCGAGATTTGATAGGACATTTAACCACGATTCCAAACCACGTTATTCCCCGCTGTGGTGAAAAATTCTAATACCCATATATAAATTAGAACATAAATGTAAAGCAGAACGAAATAATACGATATGAAGAAGAATGGAGAAGGACCAGTGCTTTCCCAGTATAGATAACGCCTTAGTTGTATAACGCCGTAATGGCTAACACAAGATTTCTACTTGTCCTAATTCGTTCGTTCCTAAATAAAATGCTTAGGCCTAACGATACGCCGATAAACGTAGTTCTAAAAATAGAATGTGTAGTAAAATCTTCTACCTTGATTTTAAAAACTAACACTAGTGCAAAATCGCGCACAAGGTTAGCCTTGGAAAGACAGACGGGCTTAGAAGAAAAAAAGCAGAGAGAGATAGAAGGACCATGGAACACAGTAGCGCAAGCCACTCGCTGTGTGTCTAAAAATAAACCAACTCGCAGTGGGCATGGCCTGATTTTTTTTCAAATAAACAGAGATGAAAAAAACTAACGATACGATGTTAGGTTTTGAAAACAGGTTTAATTCTTATTAGTAAACCTGATATTTACGTAGGGCTCCTGACTTTATACTGATAGTACAGTCGTAAAGGATTGAACAGATGGTAGTTGAAATTAAACACTTAACATCGAAAAAAGATCGTATTCTTAACTACACCACTTAGCCCCTTGAAAATCATATATTCGTGTACAGGAAGGCTAGTGGACTAGGAATATGTAATAAATTATCTAAAAAGTCCATTAGATAATTAGATATTGGTAATAAAACATATAGAGAACAGAGATACTGTCAGGTCTGGTCATATCTGCTTGGGATGGAAATCCCTGACTTTTGTCAAACATAGTAGTGACAGAAAGTCTAAGATAGTACGTGGGAGGCCATTGGCTGAACTTTGAAGTTAAATGAAATTGGATTGGGTGACCTATGAATAACAAATAAATGCCTAGAAACGGAGTAGAAGTGAATGAAAAAATTGAATGACTGTGTACTCTTTTGAATATATTCAAAACGATTGGCCAATACACTGGATATTGGCAGAAGAAATCTTAGAGGGGACGCCATATCGTTACACATTTTGAGAGATGAGATCAGGCAGTGTTATCCAAAATTAAATATATGATAACAGCTTGGACATACCGCAGATCAAACTGTGCCAGTCATCTTTAGTGTGTATTCCTTACGAATTGTTGTAAGCTAGACATTTTTAATCTGTATTTTTATTGAAAATTGAATGTGAAATGATAAATTATGTCTGTATGTGTGCGGTTCAGTAGCAAACATGAGGCAAAGCCTAGATATTGCTCCACCATGTAAAAGATTGTCAGAGAGGAGAATAACTGCATAGATATATTGGATTGCCATATAGTAACATAACACCTATCCTATTGTATGGAAGGGATTACAGCTGGAATTGCAGAGGCGTTGTAACCATTAGGGAAAGGAATACTGGTGTATATTGTCACATGAAAAGCTAGCAGTTGGCCTAAAGCGCTGAACTTTATGTTTGTTTATACTGTCATGTACTTCAGTGTGGAATAATATTGTATACTAGTTAGTAAGAAGGATGCATAACCTTCACTTTCAAGGACCGTGGTATATATGGTGATATTGCATTGTTCGGTCTGAGTACTGCATGATCCAGAAAGTTGGCAGCAGACTCCCTGCACAAGATAGCAGTCATTGCCTATCATATTATCAAACTGAGAAGCAAGCGAGCAGAGGATACAGGTTTCCTGCAGCTGCATTATGAGATAAGAGCATGTCAGCACGTAAAGCCCAACCTTGAAAAAAATAACCCTGAACTGAACTTTATTAGAAAAACAAAAGGGACAGAAATTTTAAAGAAACAGAATCTGTGAATCCTTTAATAATATTTCCACCAGTAACAAACACATGAAGTCGTGATGACAAACAACAACCTAGCACTAAAAGCCAGTATTTCCTCATAATAATACATCACAACACTACACTTATATTACAATACTAGTATATGTCTGGACAAAGATCTTTTGTATAAATTCTTGTACATAAACATTGTGCTTACATTTGATTGTGATTCCTGATTCACATTGTAGTAGGATCAGGATATCTATATATTGAAAAGCTAATACATGATATAAAATTTAACACTTGACTTACTTAAGATAAATCTTTAGAGTGTTATGTGTTTGTGATTGTCATAGTATTGTAAATTGTTGTGAATCTTAACTTAGGTGTTTATCTGTCTGTTGGTTGTTGTGAACTTACACTTCATCACTATCATAACCCTAGACATTAAACGAAGTCATCATACAATTCAAGAATAAGTCTGATTGAGGTCGAAATGTGGTAGCAAGCAAGGTTCTCTGTAACACACCAACCATATTAGATACAGAGACCTTCACAGCTGATCTCATTCAGTACACTAAGTCTCCTATAAATATATTTATATAATCCCAACTCACCACACCCGCCAAAGCGTTTTCCTCAGCGTAGGTCAAATAGCTCTAAATGGGGGTGTCGTAGCTGCGGTTCCTGGCTCCACGCATTCAAATTTTGTGACAAATCAGGTCTAAGCCCTACTAACACACCACCATCCAGCCCAAAGGGAAGTCCTAGGAATAACTACCGCCGTGAAGCTCACTGTTACCTGTGTAATGCGACGGATCATTTCCAAAAATAATGTCCGACCAGGAAGACAGAGCATTGCAAACGCTACATCGGTATTGGAAAAATTTAACAGTGAAGATTGTCTAGGTTGTAAGCCTTTATTCGAACCTAACGGTAAGCCGATACTGATCTGTTGTCACGCTTTGCCTGTGTTGTCATCGATTGAGGAAGGTGGCACTTTGACTTTACACCAAGGTTTGGTAGCCGGTAAATTAGTAAGTGTGCTACGAGACACTGGATGTACGACGATTGGAGTGAGACGTTCATGCATTGACGAGTCGTGTCTCGTCGGAAAAACTGCCAGATGCGTTACTTTTGAAGGCAGAGTAGAGTACTACCCCTAGCGGTGATCGAAATATATACCCCTTTCATAGCAAGTAAAGTTCGCGCATGCGTCTTCGACTCTCCCGTCGCAGATTTAATTATAGGCAATTTACCAAAAGTGCAGAACTGCACACAGCAGGATATAGATGACTGGAATCAACAACACTCACTTGAAGCAAACGCTGTCACTACTAGGGCACAGAAAAAAGCTGAGGATCAACAGGTGGATAAGGATCCGGTACTGTTACTTAATAATAATGCTGCTAAACCAAACGAAGGTCCCGAGGATCGTTGTACGTCGTTTATAGAACAGCAACATGCTGACTTATCTCTTCGACCTTTGTTCGATTTTGCTGAGAAGGCTGTTATTAAACACACTAAATCAGCGAGATATTGGTTTCAATTAAAGAATGAAATACTAACCAGATGTTTTGCCAAAAATCATTCTCTAATGCTGCAAACTGTCTTGCCCAGTTCACTTAGGACTGTGGTGCTTAAAACCGCACATGACTGCCCGTTCGCAGGACACATGGGAATAGCTAGAACCAAAAATAGGGTATTATCACAGTTCTATTGGCCAGGTTATAATAAAGACATTCGGGCATATTGTCGTTCGTGCGTGGTGTGCCAAAGTACTTTTCCCAAAGGCAAGGTCCCAAAAGCACCGTTGCAGGTTACGGACATATCTAGTAGACCATTTAAGAAACTGGCAGTAGATATTGTAGGTCCCCTTCCCATAATGTCTGACAGAGGACATTGGTACATTCTTACTGTGGTAGATCTTTGCTCTAGATGGCCCGAGGCTGTCCCTATGAAAGTAATTACTTCCGCGGACGTAATAGAAGCTCTCCAAATGATATTCAGTAGGTTCGGGTTTCCGGATGAAATATTATCCGATAGAGGAACACAGTTTACATCAGACGTGATGAAAGAGGTATGCAAAATGCTAAATATTAAACAGCCATTCACAACTCCTTATCATCCACGAACTAATTGCACTTGCGAGCGGTTCAATGGATCGTTGAAGCGTATGTTAGGAAAGGTGACGACAGAGTCACCCACAGAGTGGGACATATACTTACCAGCCGTGCTTTTTGCTTATAGAGAAGCACCGCAGGAAAGTACGGGGTTCTTGCCATTCGAACTTATATATGGAGCTAATCCTCGTGGCTTCATGAGTCTATTGAAGGATTTGTTTATCGGTAAATACCCAAACGAGGAGGTCAAATCTTTATACGAATTAGTTGTCAGTCTGCGAGTGCGCATCGTGAGATCATGTCAGATTGCAAGCGACTCATTCAGTGGAGCGGGTGCTAGACATCGTGCTTATGCTAACCGTAATAGTAAACTATTGGCTCTTCAACCTGGGGATAAGGTGTGGCTCTTGCTCCCCACCAATAGAAATCATTTGCTTATCTCCTGGCAGGGTCCATTTTCTGTAATTCAAGCAGTTACAGACGCAGATTATATGATTGAAGTGAAGGGGAAGAAAAAATATTCCATGTCAACATGTTAAGACCCCACTATGAACGCCCTGATTCCCTACAGCACATTGCGGAAGCCGTCCTTAAGGATACGCAGGAAATTGTATGTTCTGCAGTGGTGGCGGAAAAGGCTGTGATGGAGAGGATATCCATCTCCTGTTGTCTCTTCCTCCCTTACAACAGTCAGAGTCATGGAAGAATGTAGACATATGCAACTCCGTTCCTCTCGATCAACAACGGCAACTTCAAGCATTACTTCAAGACTATGCTGATGTGCTGACGGATAAACCAGGCAGGACGACACTGATAAGTCACGACATCAAATTGTTAGATGAGCGCCTCATCAGACTGAAACCATACCCACTACCTCTCCATTATAAGGCGGCAGTGGAGAGAGAGATAGACGAAATGCTCCACTTGGGGATTATTGAACCTTCTGAGTCCCCATACGCATTCCCGTTAGTGATTGTTAGAAAGAAAGACAACTCGTTACGTGTTTGTATTGACTTTAGGCGCTTAAATGCTATTACAATCACAGACGCAGAACCTATACCAAATCAGGATGACCTATTAGCACAAATGTCAAAAGCTCATTTCTTTAGTAAGTTCGACCTGTCTAAAGGCTACTGGCAAGTTCCTCTGACGGAATCGGCAAAACCTCTGACAGCTTTTCTCACGCCAAAAGGTCTGTTGCAGTGGAACTATATGTGCTTTAGGCTTATTAATGTCCCAGCGACATTCGTGCGTATGATGAGAAAGCTACTCCGCGACCGGCTTGATGTAGTCACTTACCTAGATGATATTTGCCTCTTTAGTGATTCTTGGGAGCAGCATGTCCGTGGACTGTCATCACTTCTGGCATGTCTTAGACTGCATAATCTAACAGCTAGACCCACAAAAGTCAAAATCGGGTTCCACGAACTTGGTTTTCTAGGATATAGAGTAGGTGGGGGAATGCTCAAACCAAAAGACACTACTGTAACGAAGATTATGAATCTCCAAGCTCCTACTAGCAAAAAACAAGTACGCAGTCTCTTGGGGTTGATTAATTTTTACCATAGATTCATCCCCCAGTTCTCGTCATTGTCTGCCACTCTCTCCTCATTAACGTGCAGAGGTATGCCTAATAGAGTGGTATGGACGGATGAGTGCGATTTTTCATTAAAAATGATAAAATGTATTTTCTCCAAACAACCAATTTTGATGCTACCTAACGCACATCTTCCATATGTCCTCAAGACAGATGCGTCCTCTGTGGGCATAGGAGGATGCCTAATGCAAGAACACCAAAACACTCTGCATCCGGTTTTATATACGAGTCGGAAATTATTACCAGCAGAGACCAGATATGCTACCATCGAAAGAGAATGCCTAGCCATTGTATGTTGTGTTGCGAAGCTTTCCAAGTATCTGATGGGAGCTCATTTTTTTCTTAACACAGATCATAAACCTTTAGCATATATGAAGACGGCAAAATCGCCAAACAGTCTGTTAACAAGATGGTACCTACTGCTACAACAATATGACTTTTCTGTAATACCTCTTGAGGGAAAATCCAATGTGTTGGCGGATGCTTTATCCCGTCTATAGCTGATAATATGTTCACAGATATATTTTTCATGAAACAATTTTGGATGATATTATGTTATGCTAATTTACCTGTAACTAGATGTAATACACTCGTTTATTGTTCCAGACATTTGTCTTACTCTATGAGAAAACTGTGTTTTCTTCTGGAGAAGGGGGTAGATGTCACATGATGATGATGATATCAGTGTAATGTAGATGTCACATGATGATGATGTTGTCAGTATAATACAGACATCGAGCATATATTGTAATGATGATGATGATATCACTGTAATACAATTATCAAGCGTATATTGCATTGAGGATGATGATGATGATTACGCTGATGATGATGATTATGGTCAGTGTGTGTGTGTGTGTGTGTGTGTGTAAGCAAATGATAAAGTAAGAGAGGTTGTTTGCGTGAACAGTAAATGGCGTAGGCCTGTGTGTATGTTAAGTGCGAATGAAAAGTGGTCAGTCGGGTTTTACGTGAGTTTGTCTCGTGCGAGACTGTGGGTCAAAACACGGGAGGACAGTGCAGTGTGCGAGATAGTTAGATGTTGACTGAAAGGTAAACTGGAAGGTTGCTTGTAGAGCGGGAAAAGATGGCTAGATGTTATGGCTGAATCTTGTTGTTTAATTCTGAAGGAAAAATTACGAATTATTACCTTGGATATTTGGATTTCATATAATGTTTGTGTTTCATGACATTTCCGTAATACAGTGTTCAGTTTGGGACTAAATTTCGGTGTTGATTGGTTTACTCAAGAATGGATGTGTCAATTATGGTGTAAGAAGATAGTAAGCATCTTTAAGGATTAATTACTGCGACAGCATGCATCCCCACAGCATGTGTCAGAGGGCTACAGATCCTAGACCGAAGCAGACTCCTAGGAAAATTCAAACTGTGGTGCCTCCAGTTCATGCTGATACCTAAGTTGCTGTGGCCACTGCTTAAGCTATAGAGCAGTTGGTCAACAAGTTCATGAGGAAATGGCTATGGGTACCACCAGGTCTGTTCGACGTAGCACTGTTCTGCAAAAAGACAAAACTTGTGTTTCCTGGGAAAGGCAAGGCTTGCAATGAAGCTGCTCGAGTCAGCAGATGACGCGGTTAAAGTCCATTCAGCCAATACTGACAACGGGAAGGAAGGGGAAGAAGCTGTTGATGCTGCCCAAGAGTCGCTCAAACTGAGGGAGGTAATCGGATACACACAGACAAATAGACGGGGATGTAGCCATGGAGACATCCGCTGGTGGTCCAAGGCATCAAGCAGGGAGCGCAGAGACATGGTAGTTGTGATGAGTTACTGTTATTTTTATTTTCAACTCGCCCCATTTTTTTGTTACATTTTATATTTTGGTTCGTTAGTTATTCTTAGGCGTTCGAGTTCATTATTCATTAATGCTGGGTTATTCTTTATGGCGTTAAGATTACTCAGACAACCTTCACCAACCCTTCTATTTGTGGGGATGGGAGAAATCCCCAACCCAGGTTGTAACGCGGAACCAGTGATTCATTCTGGTAGATAGGAGGTCAGTAGCGTTACAAAATATTACGTATAATTTTGGTGAGCGAGCAGAAATAACTTTGCGATTGCTCGGTTGACGATGAGTCAGAGGTTAAGATTATGTTATGATTGGGTGGGTTCTATTTAATTTATGTGCAGGCATGATATTAGGTCAAAAGTTGGGCAAAAGCGGTTCCTGGGAGATGATGCCAGACGCGATGACTCGCCGCATCTGTCATGCATCAGTCTATTAGCAATATATATATTGAGCGCCAAAGTTTAGCTAGCGTTCACAAGTCCAAGAATTTTGTACCGTGAATAAGCATGGTTTGGCCATGTCTGCAGAATGGGAGAAGATCGGATACCACGACACGCATGGGAAACAAAGAGCCAAGGATCCAGACCCCGAGGACGACCCAGAGTCCGCTGGGAGGACAACATTAGACAATCTTTGAAGGATCGAGGACTAGAATGGAACCAGGCCAGGAGGAAGACAGCCGATAGGATAGTCTGGCGCTCTCTCTTCCAAACCTCTACACCTCACGGTAGAAGGGGAACGACTAAGTAAGAATAAGCGCCATTTCCGTCTGTCCGGTTCGTGGAAATTCTGTAAAGTTGGGTATGTTCATAAATAAATATTTGTGTAGAAAGTTTTTTTCTATAGGATTTTAGCTCGATAGAGTAAGCTTTCTTCTGGAATTAAATTTAATTTTTATTAGTCAGGAGTTGCCATCAATTGCTGACTTATACAAAACTAGAGCCAGTGTAGTGTACGTTTTGTCTATAATTATACTATATATAAGCTAGCAGTATCTATGATTAGTGGCGGGTTTTGAGATAATTAACTGTATGAGGTTAGGTGCCTAGACGGGAGCTCTGTGTAATGTAATAACAAGATTCGAGTAACCGCATTTGATTATGATAATTTGTAGTGTATTTCTTTTGGATATACGTTGTCTTATTGAGACTGTTTTCCTTATCATAAACCTAAAAGGGGAAGAATGAACCTGGGAAGAAAAATGAGCAAAAGTCAAGAATCTTCATCACAGGCGGAAAGCCTGTAGCACTTGAACAACAACAACATATAAAGGATTAACGCTGATTGAAAATAAAATCAATATAACTACTTGCGCATTCAGCTGACGCAGGCACATATCTAGTCATTTTGGTGCCGTGTGACAGACTGTCACACCTATGAAGATCATTAACTTAATAAAGAAGACCTATGAAGACATGACATGTGGAGTTCTTCATGAAGGACAACTTACAAAACCGTTTAGAATTAGAACGGGAGTGAGACAAGGATGCCTCTTGTCTCCATTTCTTTTCTTACTAGCAATAGATTGGGTTATGAAAACATCGACATCACAAAACAGAAATGGAATCCAGTGGAATCTGACTAAACAGCTTGATGATCTGGATTTTGCAGATGACTTGACTCTTCTGTCCCATAACCATAATCAGATGCAAGAGAAAATGAAAATTCTCGATGAGAGGTCACAACAAGTGGGCCTGAAAATACACAGGGAAAAGACAAAGATTATGAGAATAAATGCAAGAAATGATAACAAGGTTGAACTTGAAGAAACACCACTAAAAGATGTAGAATCTTACACATATCTTGGAAATAATATAGACAAAGTTGGAGGGACAGACAGTGATATCAAATTAAGAATACAAAAAGCAAGAGGAGCTTTCATTGCATTGAGAAACATATGGAGAACAAGAGAAATCAAGTCCAACACAAAAATAAGAATCTTCAACTCAAATGTGAAGTCAGTCCTATTGTATGGCTCTGAGACATGGAGAACAACAAAAACAACAACCAAAAAGCTACAGAC
The DNA here is from genome assembly GCA_024509875.1 of Oreohelix idahoensis. Taxonomy (NCBI): domain Eukaryota; kingdom Metazoa; phylum Mollusca; class Gastropoda; order Stylommatophora; family Oreohelicidae; genus Oreohelix; species Oreohelix idahoensis. The sequence goes on along the minus strand of JAMPIV010002659.1, from coordinate 346,990 downwards.
TTTTATAAACGGGTGCTTGCGTAGAATAGAAGGACTGAAATGGTATGACAAAGTCACAAATGTGGAATTGATGACAAGAACCAGACAAGTGCCAGTGGAACAAGAGTTGAGAAGAAGACGCTGGCGACTGATAAGACACACATTGAGGAAACCTGTTGATAGCATTACAAGGCAGTCTTTGTTCTGGAATCCACAGGGAAAGAGAGGCAGAGGTAGACCAAAAACACACGGAGAAGAGAGCTGGAAACAGTGGTGAAAATGATGAGGAAAACATGGAAAGAACTTGAGCGGATGGCACGGGACAGGAAGGCTTGGCCTGTGTTTGTTGAAGGCCTATGCTCCTCGGGGAGCTAAAGGGTATTGATTGATTGATTGATTGATTGGATCTGAGAGGACAGTCGAGAACAAGGGCACGAAGAAGCTTAGTGAAATTGCGGAAAGGGCATCATGCTGGCTGTGGAACAACCGCAATGGGCTATGGAACTCGGGACAGTAAAATCTAGCCCCACCTGCGGTATAGGAAACACCCTAAGTCTGCAGTACATCGAGTTTTTCACTGTATTGGTGAAAGGACGGCGGCGTTACAAGAAACAGGCGGTGCATTATATGGGGTGTCAGGAGAAGTTCGATTTCAGAGGCCGGCCCGCAAAGAATTCATGCCTCGTCGGCTTCACGCAGGCGTGTCAGTGGTGTTACTTTCACAATTGCCTCCTGCTGGCGGAATTGTGGATTTTAAAGCTGCATCCAAGGTGGAATGGGTTTATTTTCTACACAAGACAACAGGAGGCTGAGACACTTGGGAGTCATGACCCAGGTGGGCCCGCCCCCTTAGAGTGCAAAGGAGAATAATGGGCTGAAACACTTGTTCAACGGGGGGGGGGGGGGCAACTTCTGATGATCAGATTGTCTCCTGTTGTATCGCTCTGTATAGAGTTTCCTATCATATCATGTGGCCAGGTCTGGCGCTGTATTTAATCATAGGCTGGGTAGTTTCGGAGAATGTGTTCATGGGTCTGAAACCCTGTTCCACGTGGACATTCACTGGTACGAGTTATCCAGGGCCGACAGAGGTGCCTAGTAATCGGGAGTGGCCAGTTCTCGGACGGAAATGGAAAGTGTATTGGTGTCTATGTAGCTGGTAGATTGGGTTGGATCTGTTATCTATATCCCTTTCTTTCTACCATAAGTAGTTGTACTGGTTATGGATGAAGGTTTTGGCGTCTACATAGGGCATTAGGTGACTGAAGTGCTCGATCTTACCACCAGCTCTAGACAAAGCGTTAGCTCTCTGATTTATTACACATAAGGAAGGGAAACCCGAGGCCTGTAAACAGTAAATTAATATGAAACATCATTTTTTGGTGATGCGTAGATGGCAGGGAAGATAGTGTGATTCGCTTGCATGGCTAGGCGGGGTTGTCGCACGGAAGGTCCAGTGTTCAAATCCTGGGTAAGCCACTCATGTCTGTTGTTTTTCTGTTGTCTAGTGTTCTACTTCTTTATTTCCAACGAGTGCCTGATAACATACCTTTATATTTGTTTCATATTAATTTAGCTCTCTGATTTCCAATGATTCAACAAAGGGAGGGATTTTTGTTGGACGTTCGGTGTTTGTTTTTGATGTTGTGGCCTAGGCTGACATGCCTGTTTAGAATTTTTAAAGTATGCTGCCATTCTCCCCCACCCCGTCAGCTTGTGCCGGCCAGTTTGTTAATCACGGAGAGCTTCCTTATTGCTATCTGTTCTAGGGCTTTCAGGTGTGGCTTTCAGGTGAGCAGCTTATCTAACTCGACCCCAAGGTATGTTGGGATTTTCTAGTATGAAAGCACCCTTCCATTTATTTCCTGTTGGGCTGTTACTTGATGATATGACAGTGAGTGTCAAGTTGCTACTGTTTTGGGGCAGTTACTTCTGTACTCCCCAGTCACATATCCATTCGCCCATGGTATTTTTTGCTGCCTGTATCCTGTACTGTGGTGTAGACAATTTTTCTGCAGTTTACCAAGCAGCATAATCGTCGACATGGGGAGCTCTGATCTGGAGATCCGCTTGGACAGTATCTCTGCAACACCGTTAATATAAATGACAAAGTGTGTGTGTGTGTGTGGGGGGGGGGGGGAAGGAGGGGGGGAAGAGAGATAACTCCTCCTTGTGGCACACCCTGTTGAAGATCAACACGATGGCACAATGTTCCATCAAGGTCAAGGTTTATTCCTGCTGTGCCGTACACAAGAAATGATCACCATCGTTTTCTTTGTCGATCCCTGTGGAGCTCGGAGCCACAGCTACAGCTGACCCTAAGGAAGCCTGCACAGAGCATTCACTTATCCTTACAGCGGTGGTTTCTATAGCTATTGGATGTACATGATGAGGTTGCTAGTCACATGCACAACTTCACAGTAGTCGCCTTGTACGACATGCCTGTGGGAGCAATAGGTATATTCTTTATTTGTCTCATAAGTGACCCCCGGGAAATACACAAGGCAGGGGTTAGCATGCTTCTAGCCCTGGGCGTTCTCTGTGCAACTTTTCTTTTTTTATTTTCATATTCTCTCTTCATATGATGTTTTGTCTTCACTTTGAATCTTACTTCCATGGCAGGTCTATCTGCCTTTTCATTTCCGTATATCTTGCAGTTGGAATCAAATGTACTTTCATTTTGTTGATTTAATAGCTGGTGATTGTGACAGTCTGTCTAATTTGTAGCTTTGTTCAGGGTTGATTGATTGATTGATTGATGTGAATCCCTGGGCGCGAGTTAATTGTACTCTTTTGCCCTTTAGGGTACGAGTTATTCACTCATACCCTTGAGCCAGTTATGGGAGGTGAGGTGTGGGCTTTGTTTCAACCCCAAGGGAGCATCCTAGACTCAGCGGTATGGTACACCAGGCCCACTTTGGCGTGCGTGCGATACCAAGAGGTTTGATACTCTCTACCCGGTGCAGGGGGGTTATATCTCCGAGACAAGACTGACACGAGCAATCAGTCACCGGCAATAAATGAGCAGCCAGACAGCAAAGTGGCGCGGTGGCGAAGCCACCGCTACCATATGGCTGCCAAAAGTTGGTTTTCTTGCAACCCCAGGGAGCATCCTAGACTCAGAAGCATAATGCACCAGTCCCACTTTGGAGTGTGTGCCATGTTCCGAGGTTTGATGGCTCTCTACCCTGCACCAGTCCCACTTTGGAGTGTGTGCCATGTTCCGAGGTTTGATGGCTCTCTACCCTGCACCAGTCCCACTTTGGAGTGTGTGCCATGTTCCGAGGTTTGACGGCTCTCTACCCTGCAAAGGGGGTTATATCTTCGAGACGAGGAGCGGTCTTGGGCTTTGTTGCAACCCCAGTGAACCTCTTGTCGGGTAGCGAGGGTGCAATGCCACGAGAAAATAGGTTCTCTACCCTGCAAAAGGGGGTTATATCTCCGAGACAAGAATGCGGTATCTGGCAGAGTACCCAGTCACCGTAGCGGACGTATCGATGCGTAGGCGCAGCCAACGCCGAGCCTCTACCACTGCCGACCTGCATTACCAAGAAGACACACAGCTCTGCCCCACCTGAACTGGGAAGACCCGGCAACAGGGACCACTCACAGTCTCGATAGGACACGGCAAGTCTATTTACTTGTTTATTAATGGCGTAGCTGCCACCGAGCCTCTACCACTGTCAAAGGACGTTATCTAGACGGTCACAGACACATAGCACTGCCTCTACTAAACTGGGAAGACCCGGCGGCAGGTATATAAATTTGTTCTTTCTTGTGATGTAGGCTACTGGTGATTTGTTTCATTATTTGTTCTTATTTTCCCATAATTTGTGTTAACACCTCTGATTGGATTATTCTAAATATTTGGTATAATTATTATTTTTAACAAAATAATTAGACTGTCGTATTCTCCTACTTTTTTTCCTTTCTAGTTATCTATAATATCCACGCGCGCCTTTTTTTTACTCGGATCTATCCAAGCGGCCATTTTTTTTACCAGGTCATGAAAGCATCGGCCACTTAAAAATGTACGTTTCGTAAAACTTTTATTCAATGTCACTGTATTAAATTTGTTCTTCTTTTCTTTCTGTTCTGTTGTCATTTGTTGATGCAGGATGAAGTCTTTACGGTCGTAACGTTGGTGAGTCTCTTCTCTTCGTCTTTCGCCGTAGTAACCCCCTACTATCTACATCCGCCTTAACCTGCTGTTTATGCCTTAAAACGGCTTTGGTGTAGATTAGTATTTCTAGATGGTAGGGGTAACATTTATGGTCTGAACCTATCACATGATGTGTGGAGTACCAGAACTACCATATCAGTTATGCATGTAAGTCACAGGCTGTGTTTATGGGGGAGAGAGGAGAGAGAATCCCAATGAAACCTGGAAGTTTCAAACACGTTTGCTGCGGGAAAGTCGGAGATTTGAACTTGAATGTGAGAGGAAGGGGCAAAATATTTTTTACCATGAATTATAGAATGCTAGAGATTCTTCATTGGGTATAAGGTGAAGAATGGTTCGATCCCCAGTTGTGGGATTTTTAAAACCACAAATGGCTACAGGGTCAACTCATGAATTGAGTACCAGAGCAACTCTGGGAAAGTTAAAGGCGGCGGGCATGATTCTGACCACATCACCCCTAGTGTACCGTATGGTCAAGAAAATATGAGCCTAACGCCATATTTCCAATATGCCTCAATGAGTGTGTAACGGGATCCTTTACCTTTATAAGGGAAGGCTGGAGTGTTCCGTTGTCATCACGACATAAACCACTAGAGAATACAAGACATTGTCCTTTAGATACTACCACGTGCATCTTGTTCGTTCTGTAGCGCCATCACAGGACCTCGCACTACCTTGAAAGATCTCTGGGGCCGGCCCTCGCTGTTGACGCCACCACGAATGACGTAATTTAGCATTCCAACTTTCTTTGTGCGATAAGTTCTTCTACAAGACTGAGTTGAGATATTCTTCTACTTACTCACAGATGATACAAGCATTCTGTATAGTACATCTGCATTACGGAAATACTTCTTCTTCGTCAAGTACCGTACCCGGCTAACGCAGACGTTCATATCTCTCCACAACTCTCTGTCCCCGTTGTTTTTATCAATTCTTTTATTGACTTCTTCCTATATCCCGAGGACATTTTCTACGGGCAACTGGCAGATGGCAAAAGAACAGCCGGGGGCTCGCAGCTGAGGTTCAACAGATATGTGCGAGAGAGACATGAAGGCACTTGTAAATCCAGCAACTTGGGATAAAGAGCTGCCGATCGCTGCAAGTGGAGATGTTCCTTACGGGTCGGCATCAGACGGGGGTGAACAGAAACTATTACAAGATGGAGAAGAGAGAAGAAAACGCTGAAATGAATACCAGGCAAAAGGAACACACCATTGCCATAGTCAGTTATAACTGGAGGAGGTTCTAACTAACTAAAACCACGATGTTAAGCTGTCCAAAAATATGGCTGCCATAAAAATCCCTACCAACTGTTTGCGCTAAGAAGTACGTGTGTATTTTTTTAAAATCTGTACCGTACTAAAATTGACTTGCAAATGAAAACATTTTTTCCTGAAAGTAAATATCAGCAAGTAAATTTGTAAAAGTTGCATTGACTGTTTTGTTTTGTAAAGTCCGGTTTGATTTTCTATGATAACTTGTTTTGTTTTATCCAGTAAGTTCAGATGATTGGTTCCCCTGTGACCATGTGATCACATGAAAGTATAGAGTTGGGGCTTCGAGTCTGCTACAGTGTATATGCACTAGTGTTTGAATTCCTCTCAGACGGTCACATTTCGCTTTGTCTTATTTTGTCGGAATGAAATTCATTTCACAAAGCCGGCGTATGCTAGACATGTCGGATAACGCAAATCTCTCGTGTCAGCCTGTGGCGTAACTTAGATAATTGTCTTGTCACCCAAAAATAGGCATGCGTTTGACTTGGTCAAACACACTGCGCTGGCGACCGGGTGACCCAGGATCAAACCCGGGCGACGGCATTTGAAGATTTTCGTCCACCGGGATTTGGACTGGATTAACTCGAGCCCTGGCGTACCCTTTTGAAGAAGTGTCGTCAACCAGAGACTGGCGGCTCCTGAGCCGATCCAGCTCTAATGGGTACCTCCGAAATCGGCGAGTATCTGCCTGAATGGCGAGGGACACCTGTCTCTGTGCAAGAAAAAAGGGATACTCACGTAACATCAGTCTCAGGTTAGACATACTAACCTGAAATTTCGCCTCGAGTAATAGAGAAAAAAAAAACTTGGTCAAAGGACAAAGAAAATCGCCAACGTTCCGCAGCACGATCTTTGTTGGGACCACACTAACACAAATAGAACAGAGATAAAGCGGGAAAAAGTTCAATGCATAAAAAATATATAATAAAGGTACAGCCACTTACTACAAATAACTGCTATAGATATCGTGAATTCCAGCAGGAACAAAATGATATGTTCATTCAAGTGTCATACCGTTGAACTCTGTATTGCCAGTCACGTTAACATTTACTGTGTCAATGTGTTCTCAGTCTTGTAACATTACTTTCTAACTGTCATGTCTGTCCTGTAACACTACTTCACTGTGTTCTCGGTAATGTAACATTAAGATTTGTCTTGTCAGTCATGTAATATTATTTCTTCACATTGTTCTCAATCATGTAACATTTTTTCTTCACTTGTTCTCAGTCATTTAACATCGCTTTTCAATGTGTTCTCTCAGTCATGTAAGATTACTTTCGCACTACGTTTTCAGTCATATAAGATTACTTTCTCACTGTATTCTCAGTCCTGTAAGATTACTTTCGCACTGTGCTCTCAATCATATAAGATTACTTTCTTACCTTGTTCTCAGCCATGTAAAAATTACTCTTGTTCTTACCTTGTTCTCAGCCATGTAAAAATTACTCTTGCACTATGTTCTAAGCCATATAAGATTACTGTCTCACTGTGTACACCGTCACTTACATAACTTTCTTACTGTGTTGTCAGCGACGTAACATAGCTTCCTCACTGTTATCCTTGGCCTAGTATAACACGTTTAACAAATAACAATGTTCTTCGATACATATACATTCTTTCCGCCGGTTTCATATCTGAACATCCCAATAAAGATTACAGAACCCTTCTAATTCCAGCAGAAATGCATGCTGCACATTTTCATGACCCAGAATACACACACAAATAACAAGTAAATTTTCTCACCTGTCTTGTCTGTCGTTGGATCCGCTCCACCAAATAGATGAAGTTATCTCCAGCAAAACCACTCGCTTATCAGAACGTGTGGGGCACAAGCTATCTACGAAAGGAAGCAAGTGAGAAGGCTTTAGTTTAGCCCCCTGGCTAGAATGATTTTCTGACGAAATCTGGAGTTTACCGTCAGCGTTTTAGCACTTTATATTCTTAAACACGTTTCCTTGCAGGTTTTCATATTTATTTGCAGATACATATTATCTTACATACACATATTATCAAACATATTTGCACCCGTTGTTATACGTATATCATCCATTATCTAATACAGGTTATCTTATATTTTCTTGGATGTTTTAACTGATGAATCAAACATGAGGTCACCGAGACAACGAAGATAGAACAGGACAAATGAAGCTTGTCTTAAGAGTTGACTAATACGAGTTTGTTCTTGTGGCTGGCAACCTAATCACGTAATACATATTGCTACACAAGCACTCGCTGACAGAGCACAGGCATGTGTTGTGCAGGCTATTTGCAGGTGGAACACCTGCAGGGGTAGTTCCATGCTCCAGCAGGAGCGAAAAGAGAAATGGAGTAAATCTAATCTGGCATATTCTCAAATATGTTGCCAGTCATTTTCTCACACAGATACCCACAAGTGATCTAAGACATTTTCTCACACAAGTTTAATCTATGTGTTACGGCTCCCTGTAGGGCACATGCTTCTACTTAGATTATTCCAAAACTTCCTGTCCTGCGCAGTTAACATTACGTTCTGTGCATGTCTTCTGTTTCGAACCATGTGGGAATCTAATTCTCTTCTCCGCGTGATTTTGTCAGAGTTGTCCTCCATTTTGTTCTGTCCTGACGTTCCAGCAAATGGACTGTCTCTTGGTACCGATGAACATGCTCCTTCCTCCCAGGCCAGATAAGTGGAACACCTTGTACGGAGACACAAAACAACTTGCGACAACATGCAGATATCACTACATGGCATTGGGCCGAAGGGCAAGAGCCCAAGTGCCACTGGATCAATAACAACAACAATAATAACAACAACAACAACAACTTGGTACCGATAGCTGGTTTCCATACGTCTTCCTATCAGCCGCCAAATTGTTTCCTCGCCTCTTGTGCCATTTTACTGTCTGATTCTTTCCATCAATTCCAGCTGGAAGATCAGGCCATACCATCTTGGTTCCCCTGCCCGGATATACCAGCCAACTTGCATAAACATTGCCAGCGACAACAGCCATGTTTGTATACGGGTTGTATCATTTGTATTAATTTTTCACGTATTCGCTTAGTTTTTGTATTTTCCCTTCTGTTTACATCCATTGACCATGACGAAGGCTTTGTTGTTGTAGCACTGGCTAGTTTTCTTTGTCATAGTCAGACGCATTACAAATTTTTATTTACCAAACGAGTGGCCACCGTCCTACTGCTGTACTCATTTTCTTATAACATCTTATTTCGTCCATTCTGCAGAATTCTGCCAACCTTTAGGCTCAATTGTAGGCTGATTTCTATGTCTGCCTACTGTGGCTTTCAGGGGTCTCTGAGAAAGAACAGGCCCACTACTTCGTCAAGCTTGTCAAAAGGCGCACCAGTGGATTGTGGGCATGGTACTGGCAACCCACAATGTCAAACAGATTGCTACATAAACCGTGGCTGTAAGCGCACAAGCTGTGACGTAGGCTTCCTGAAATGGGTCATCTGTTGTGGTGGATCAATGCACTATAAGTGAGCTAACAAGATGATGATACAATGATGGTGATAATATGTCTGCCTCCTACACGTGAACTAACAATGGACGTACTTCTGCCTCCTATAAGTGAGCTCCGTACAAGTGAGCTCCGTACAAGTGAGCTCCGTACAAGTGAGCTAACAATGTACTTCTGTAGGTCATACATATTCTTCATTATTACTCTTTACCTCTGACACGGGTTGTCTCTCCTGCTCTGCAGTGATGGTCAAACAATGGCCAAAATTTAGAGTATAATCTGAGGGTCTTTAAATGGGTATCTAGTTTCACTCAAGATTACTCTTGGCAGAGTTGTAAAGAGACGGATGGTGCTTCTATTTTAGGGGGTTTTCATAGGATATTTCAGAAACCAAGCACAACGCAGAATTTATCAAGGCTATTGTGAACTTTGCATCTGCCCATCCCTTCTATGAAGATAAAGATATATTAGCTCGTTTATGAGGCCCTCAACTGAGTTATTCAGTAAAATATTCCTTAAGTAGCTCTTTTTTATTTATACTTAACTGATTCATACGTGTGCACTTATCTCTTTAATAATTAAATCAACTATTAACTTGTAAATACATCTAACAAATTTAATAATCAATTATTGGTTAACACGAGTAACAAAATTAGTGAAGTTGGTGGTTTAAAAAAAAATGTGAGTTTTTCTTCACAGAAAATTAGTTCTGGTAGTGTTTTATTTGGGCGGTTAGTTATTTGTTTGACCAGATTAAAATGACTTATCTGACCAGATGTTGACTTGTTTGCTAACTGCTTCGTCAATTATCGACTTCTGTGGTGAGGGCACTTCCCAGGCGTAGTTGCAGGGGTAACCGCTCCAACGTCAAGGCAAGGATCGTCAGAACCCGTTAAAGGCAGTCATCTAGCGTAGACCACGTGCTCTTGATCCACAGACTTGTTTCAAGCTGGTATCACGCACTGGTATCTCCAGCTTGTACCACGAACTGGTATCCCCAACTTGTACCACTAACTTTAGAAGAAAACAAATGTCTTTACGAAGTAGAGGGTTCCTGACACTTAGTCAGGCGCCTTCCTTACTGTCCGTTCTACCGACCCTTCCCTTTTTTCTCAGTAATTTTACCCTCTCTAAGCATAAATCATAAACCGTGGATAGGATGAAAAATCATCGTTAATTAAGGTAATCTGACGGGGAACATGTGGCTGGACCGCGGAAAACGACTTTTACCTGATTTAAGCATGTTTAAAAATGCATATGAACTATAAAATGTTAATATAAAAAAATGTGTACACCATGATGTCATCATAATCTACTCCCTGCTCCACTTGAAGTCTGAGATTAATTCTGCTTTTGGTTCCCTGCGAGAGAACCGGCATGAAGCAGTCACCAGCGCTTGATGTGGTGGTTCTTCTTCTTCTTCTTCGTACACTCTCAGACGTTCACTTGAATGTTCTCAAAGAAAGCAGTAGTCAGTTTGAGGCTATTTGAATCCCCGTAAAGCTTTTCCACGAAAGCAGCTGGTGTCGGTCATATGCACTTTCTCTGTACCACATATAAGGGGCAACTTTGAAGCAGATGTTCCGCAGTCATTTTATCAGTGCCACAGTTACACTGATCGGTAGTTCCTATCTTTAGCTTGTTGAATAGATGGTACCTCAATCTGTTGTGGCCAGTGCGGAGTCTGAAGAAGATTACCACTTGTTCTCTTCTGTGGAGCTGGTAGTAAGCATCATTCTGTGTGTGCCCTGGATGTTCAACATTCCATTTGTTTTTGTATCTGATTCTGATAAAACTCTTTGCCTCCTCAAGTTATGCTTGCATCAGGCTGAGGTAGATGTGAACCTTCTTTTGCCATTCTGTCAGCCTCTTCATTGCCGGTGATGTTACAATGAGATGGGATCCATTGGATCACAACACTTTTGAATCGTGGACAAAGTTTGTGGAGCACTATTCTGAGATCATCCAGGTCTGTATTATTTTGGCTTTTCAACGTTACAATTACTGACTGTGTATCAGTAAAGAAAGCAACTTGTCTCTCTGCGCTTTCTTCTGTCAATATAATTTATGCTGCAATTTTCAAGGCCTCTGCCTCTGCTCTGAAGTTGCTGGAGAATCGTCCTGTCGCCACTGACAGCGTCCCCATCGAGGCCAGCTCCTTGACGTGGAGATGGGGCTCAAGTGCAGCCATCAGCGGCTGAAAAACCAAGACTGGCCAGGCCCTCCTACACTCGAGCAAGACCACAGTCTACCCTAGCAAGTCAAGGTGCTGAAGACGGAGACAACCAGCCAAGAGGCGCACCACAGCAATCAGGATGCCACGCACACGCGCAATGGAAATATGCCTATATCTGCAAAACGTTATGGCACTCGCCCTGTGACGGACACCCAGGCAGGCGAAGTGCCGGGCCCTCTGCCTCGGAAGGGCCCAACCCCTACTTCTGGGGGTCCTTCTCAATTGCCCCGTGGAGCCAGGAGGCATGAAATAGAGCTACTGGCCAAGCAAAGAAAAGACCATTTAAAATAATGCACTGGAATGCTGAAGGCGTCAATAGTAAAAAAGACGGCTACAGTAAAAAATTAGAGCTCGAAAATATCTTGAATGAAGAGCAAGTAAATGTATGTTGCTTGCAAGAAACCCACCTCAACAAGGACATATCCTTCAAAATCAGAGGCTACCAGTGCTACCGATCTGACCGAATAGACAGGCGAAAGGGTGGAATACTGACACTCGTGAGGAATAACATCAGTGCTTGTCAGCTTGAAACATATATGGAGGGGGCGGAATACCAGATGGTTCATCTCAGGACAGAAAGTTAAGAATTCCACCTGCTCAACTACTACTGTCCTAGCGACCGCCCACTGGCACTAGATACAATCCCAGCAAAAGAAAGACTGGTTGATTGTATGCGGAGTCTTCAACAGCCACTCACAGAGCTGGGACTATGATCACATGGACAGGAGAGGTGAGGAGCTTGAAAACTGGCAGGATGACAATGGGCTTATCCTGATTAACCAGCCAATCGACCCACTGTCACGTAGGGTTTATATTCATTTAATTTCCTACATCTTCTTCCTATTCGTTCACCCAAATTCTCTCTTTTATTATCTCTGTATTTCATTTTTCCCGTATATTTTTCATCCATTCGTTTTGCGAATATTATTTTCATATAATTCGCAAACTTTACCTGTTTCTTTCTCAAAACTGAGAATCGCGCTAGGACGATATTACGTAGATGTCAGGGCTGCAGGGCGTCATAAGGCGTGATAAGTCGGTTCGCTGAACACAGGACGTAGCAAATCGTCTACATTCTCACCGAGCGCGCGAGCTTCTTCTCGGCATAAGTCCCGGTGAGATGTGATACTTTACATCTGCACCGGTCAGTATCCAGACATTTGTCTGGAAAATCCCAAACTGACACGGCGCTCACGGGGGGGGGGCCATGGTCAGCTGTAGTGTGAAAACTGCCCTGAAATGGAGTCAGGCTGTCTGGGATTTGAAACTGACACGCGTACATCGTGGTCAGTAGGTGACAGTTACGACACGCGTTAAGCGGACGAAAATGTTGGGAGTAGGGGAGATAATTTCGCTTGGCGAAATAAGTTTGGGCCCTTTGTCTGATTTTAAGATATTGGCCAAGTTTGAAACTTTAATTTCATTCTCGCTCATAGACTCCACAGTAGATAGGTCGCTCGAAAACAGAATAGCTGTTAGCGAAGATCTCAGTTTGTTTCGGCAATTTGTCGAACTTCTAGACTTCCAGAAATATTTTCAGCATTTTTATTCTTAAGTTGTGCGACTACCTGTAATTCTGTGGTTGAGGTAATTAATATGATAGATATATAGATTTTGTGAGTGTTAAAGTGTTAAATCGCTTAATTCATTTTAATCTATTTCTTTAGCGCAGAAGAGAAATAAAGTGGTAGGCTATTATATTTTCTAGGGAAGCATTCAGTGGAAAGCAGGATAAAATTAAAATTTCTAGCTTATAACGGCAATTGTAGCTATTTATAAATTTAATTTAACTGCTAATACTCAGTCGAGTGTATTTTTCTAAACTAACGTATAAACTCTAGAATCCAGCCTCATGAATGGTGACGGAATACGCACGTGTTCTTAATTTATGAGGATTGCTGATTTTTAAATATAACTTACGTCACGGGAAGTTTAAATGATAAGCAAAGCTCTCTGCTTGCAAGTTTAAATGTAAGTTTAAACCAGTACAGATTCTGTTTATTATATTATATGTGTTATTTTTCCTCCACACAGTGAAAGTTTTGGGGTGACCCTAACTTTACCAGCACCTAGTAGTAGTTTCCATACTTGTGAAGAAATAGACAGTCCTTATTTTGAACCACGTGGGTTTTCTCAAGTAACACTGATCTGACGGTGCAAGTTAGACAGAAATACTAATATCCCTATAACGGGTTTTCAAAGACTGTAATGATAAATACTGGACCTTGGAGCCAGCACTTAATTTCTTCTAGAAACTCTATATAATTTGCTGCCTGGTGGCGTGAATATTAACAATCATTTCCCGACTAGATTATATCTTGTGGACAAATCTGTGGTGTGACTAAAGTGAATCCTATACTGAGAGAAGGCACCGACCTGACATTCATCATTTTTTAGAAACCTACGCTATTGACACTGTGCTCTGCTAACTCCCGCGCCTGGAATAATTGTTAGGTGACTTAATCAGACATTTGAACAAATTTGCATACCCAAGTAGTCGTTCCCGGAGACTCCAAGTTAAATACGTCTTTTGGAACTGGGGACTTCTTGGCAGAAGACTGCATTTTTTGAGTCTGTGTGAAAATCTAAAATCAATGTGTTCCAAGAGGCAGCAAGCAAAGTCGTGAGTACAAGTATGAGAAGCCATGGCGGAATGAATGAGTGTACGCTGGTTTGAGTGATATTTTTCACTATTTTATCTTTGACACCCTGTTGCTGTCCTATTTGTTTTTTTCAATCTGCATAATTTGTTGCTAAGGCTAGAGTTCTTGTGTTTTTGTCTTAGGTTAAATCAGATGTTTTTCAAACTCTGTGCATATAATTACGAGATAAAACAAAGAAAAACTCTTAGACTCAAACCCTATGTATCTGTGACTCGGGCGCCATCATCTGTTCTCTTAACGGGGCCGGGCTAAACCTAGAGTTAACACTATAACGGGGCTATCATCCTTGCAACATTTCCTTGATTTTTTATGACTATGTGTATATGTATTTTCCTTGATGTACTTTCTTTGATGTTGTGAGCCGATTTTTCCTGATAATAAAATCGCTCTTGAACTTAATAATCGTGTTTGGTCAGCTCGTTCTAGATAATATATATATCATTGTTATAGTTTTCCCACGTCTGTGTGTTTACCTGTCGTCACGTGTATGTGCGTGCCTGTGAGTGATAGAAATATACGTAATATGTATGTTGGTGTAGTCTGTCTGACGCTGTAACAACTGTTGTAGAAGATAGGTGAGAGAGAGAAGAATTCTTTTCGCTCTCAGAGACAGCCACTATATCAAATCTATCATCTCACGTGTGTGGAAATTCTATTACCTTTCACTAACTCTCACTGAGTCTATCACCCATTCAAACCTATTCAGAAGGGACCAAACCTAGTCTTAATTCTCCTATCGGAAATCTACGACACCCACCAACCTTCTACTCGAGATCATGGCACACCACCTCTACACCAGACCTGGCATTCCACTCACCCGGCCTGGAGTGGAACACCACACGCGTTGTAGGGAAACAACTTGGAGGCAGCGACCACTGGCCAGTCTTCCTAATTGTGGAAAATGAACTTGTCAAGGAGAGCAGCACTCTCTCTAGGTGGAACTACAAGAAGGCAGACTGGACAATGTACCAGCACCGTACTAGTATACTGGCTAGAGATCTGACTGTAGACAAAGACATCAATAAGTTAGTCGATGAATTCAGCAGATGCATATTACAGGCTGCTCGTGAAACAATACCTAGAGGGGCTCGTAAGCACTACAAACCATATTGGAATAGTGAACTAGAGCAGCTGCACAATGATGTGGAAACAACTTGAACGCAGGCAGAGACCAGTCCATGCCAAGAACATCACAATAACTACCAGCAAGCTAAGGCCAAATTTCAAAGGGCCAAGTTGCAGGCCAGGCGAAGAAGCTGGAAGGAGAAAACAGAGTCCTTGAACTTTGAAAGAGATACAAGGAAACTGTGGAAGCTGGTAAAACAACTTAACGATGAAGGAACAGGGAGAAACTCAAGGATTGCTCTGTACAAAGATGGAAACATCCTCATGGGAAAACAGGCAGCTGATCACTTTGCAGACTCCTTTGCTAAAGACAACAACATCGAAGTTAGCCCAGAGAAGCAACAGGAGACTCGTGAAAAACAACAATACGCAGGACGAGATGGAACTATACCTGAAGTTATGGAGACACCAATCACATTCAGAGAACTGGAGCTTGCAATATCCAAATTGAAAATGAGAAAGTCGCCAGGAGTTGATGGAGTGTCCAATGAAATGATTAAGAACTTGGGAACCACAGCAAAAACGAAGCTGCTGCAGATCTTCAATATCTGTTGGAACTCAGGCAGAGTTCCACAGACCTGGAGGGAAGCAATCATGATACCACTCCTAAAACCAGGAAAAGACAGTTCCACTGCCTCCAGCTACAGACCAATCAGCCTTACAAGCTGCCTCTGCAAAATAATGGAACGTATCAACAACCTCAGGCTACAATGGTACCTTGAAAATGAAAACCTTCTTGTACCACAGCAGGAGGGCTTTAGGCAGTGTTATTCTACCGAAGATCAGGCAACTTACCTTTCCCAAGATATTGAGGATGCGTTCCAAGATAAGAAACTGGTACTAGCAGCATGGATAGATCTAAGGAAAGCATTTGACAAGGTTTGGAAAGAAGGGCTTCTGAAGAAACTGAGAAATTGTAGAGTGAATGGTAGGATGTACAAATGGGTGAAAGCATACTTGCATAAAGAAGAGCCCGAGTACAACTAGATGGCCTCAAGAGTAAGAAAATTCTACTGCGTCATGGCGTCCCTCAGGGAAGGGTTCTGTCCCCCACACTTTTCCTGGTCTACATCAACGACCTGGTTGCTGAACTACCACATGGAATGAAAGTGGCAATGTACGCTGATGACCTGGTAATATGGTGCACAGATGAGCATGCAACAGTGGCCACCAAACTGCTACAAAGAGCTATAGATGCCTTAACCTCATGGGCAAATAGATGGTGTATCAGCATCAACACAGACAAGTGCAGCACTACGCTCTTCACCCTCTCTCCCAAACAAAAAGCTGGTGTCATCAAGATAAACGAAGAGCTCCTGAGAGAAGATAAACAACCCACCTATCTCGGAGTTACATTCGATGATAGGCTGACATGGAAGCAGCACATCAACAAGGCAGCAACAAAGGCCAGGAGGAAGCTAGCCATCCTGAGAAAACTAAGTGGAACCACATGGGGAGCCAGCGGGAAAATACTTAGTAAAGTTTACCAGCAGGGCATACGACCACACCTGGAATATGGGTCAGCTGCGTGGTGTCCAGCATCAAACACCACATTACAAGAGCTAGATAAGGTGCAAAACCAGGCGCTTAGGGTCATCACAGGGGCAGTGAAATCAACGCCTATAATGGAGATGGAGAAAATGGGGAGGATACAAGCACTGTGAGAACGCAAAAACACGAAAGTGCTAACACAGGCAGAAAAGTTCCTCTGTATGCCAAGCCATCCAATGAAGAACAGATTCCAAAACCTAGCAATGGGGCGACTGAAAAGAAGCAGCTTTATCCACCAGGCCAAACGATTTCGTAGACAAACCTCAGACCTGCCTGAAGTTAACAGCCCTCTAAAGTCTGTGCCAGAACAAACCCCTTGGAGAGAGGAGCCTGGACTACCAGTACACATCCAGACAAAAGTGAAAGGAATATTCGACAGGGATGAACAGAACAGCGTGCAACGTAGGACAGTCACTCTCAGTCTCCTGGATGATGAATACCCACAGGACCTCTGGGTCTGAGTATACACGGATGGGTCAGCACAGAATGCAGTAAAGAATGGAGGAGCAGGAGTGTACATAGAATACCCAAACAACACTAGGGATACGGTCAGAGTACCAACGGGGAAATTCTGTAACAACTATGATGCAGAAGTCCAGGCAATCAAGGTGGCAACTGAGAAACTATTGAACACCAATCTCGGTCCACAGCCTGTAGTATTCCTGACAGATGCAAGATCAGCACTCCAAGCACTTCAGTCCAGAAAATTGCCAGGTATACAAGCTCTACTTTCTGAACTGTGCAACCAGCGCAGGGTCGCCATGCAGTGGATAACGTCTCATTGTGGAATACCAGGAAACGAGAGAGCAGACGGACTGGCTAAAGAAGGTGCTGCAGACGAGCAACCGGATGTACCAGTTACGTACCATCAGAAGAAAAAGATGATCAAATCTATCAGAAAGCCACCAACACAGGATCACTACCAAGCTATGAACAGATCAGAACAAATTGCCATTCTGCGCCTCAGAACAGGACACAACCGCCTCCGCAGCCACATGTATACAAAACTCAAGATTGACAATTCAGCCATGTGTAAATGTGGACAGGCACCCCAGACTGCGGAGCACGTACTTCGAGATTGCCCCGAATATGATATATTGAGGCAAACCCACTGGCCCAGAGAAACAACACTGGAAGCAAAACTATATGGAACTCTGTATGAACTACAAAAGACAGTCAAGTTTATACAAGAAACAACATTGCAGATATAGACAATATAGTTCAAGCCAACGGAAGAAGAAGAACAAAGCTGACAGCGTTTTTTCTGCACCAGTGCTTAAGGGGGCACACCCAGCCAAAAATGGGTTATCTTTTTAAAAAATTAACAGAAAAATAACTAACGAACTTGTTGACATAAAATTTGGCCACATGTTACAAGAGATATTATATTTTATGATGAATAAAGTTTACTTTATAAATTTTAATGTTTTATGTGAAAATAATTAATTATTATGAAGTGATGAAAAAAAAAAATGAAAGGAAAACCCTCAGTGCACCTGGGAATGAATTTCACTCACATAAAAAGTGAAAAGAATGCCAAACCAGCGGATGATGTGCATAACATCCCTAACCATGGCGTGAACCACCCAAAAATGTCTACCCAAATGAGCTTTGTAGATATGGCTCTTGCAATATGACCCTTTTAAATAGCACAAATTTAGAAATTTGTATAACAATATCTCTGTTTCTATACCATGTAAGAAAAAAGTGGAGGTTCATGCCATAAAGGATAACATGGGCTATAAGTGTGCAAAATTTGAAGGCTATAGCTTTAAAATTGTAGAAAATATCAACGGAACTGTGAATCGCAGGCCCTGTTTTCGTTAAAGTTTAGTTTTTAAAATGTTAAAACACTTATCTGATTCTCTTTGAACATCGATAACTCATAAACTATTACAGATAAACACATACTTCAAAAATAATATCGAAGTAAAAAGGCTTATAAATATTTAAAACACAATTATTATATGCAAATCAAAAATAACCTTTTTTGTCTATTTCTGGGTGTATATTGGCTAGACCAAGCAAATTTAAATGTTGGACTTAAGAATATATCTTCCCCCCTTCTCTCATGAAATTTCGCGTGACACAGGTAGTTTCAAAAGCCTCCCATATATGTTATACACAATTCCAACTTTAGATGACTCATGTTTGTACTTCATAACAAACCTTCCGTTTAAGTTTTATTATAATTGTTGACAAACGCGAGTGTCCATCCCACGGTAGGTTATGTAACGTGCATGCCGGCAAATTGTGTTTATCTTCCGATTGCCAATGCAAGAAGTATGGGCCCCCAGATTGGTGTGAGCATACGCGCCTGTGTTTGTTTAAACATCGGTAAAGCCGATGTATCTGCCTGATCCCAGCTGGGTTGTTAATGTAATCTCTATCCATGGTAGATCAGACAAAATAACAACATGAAACCTGAGTCATGCGTTCAAATATGAGAGAAAATACGGGCTAGGAAGACATAATAAGAAGGCACAATGTGGAAAATAAGACTGATAGAACACAATAAAATGAACAGCACGGTGATTTTGTAACAGTCATTAGCTCCAGTTCTCTTCTTCATGTGTTTTTTGGTCTACCTCTGCTTCTCTTTCCCTGTGGATTCAAGAATAGGAACTGCCTTGTAATGCTATGACGATTCGGATCATTTGCTTGTTCGTAATTTCCTCTCATCGCCTTTATTATCTATTACTTCGGCATATTTCACGCATAATTTCGTGCCTATCCTCTACTCAGAATATTTACATTTTTTCCTACTGTCATTGTTCACGTTTCACGCTTCCATGGATGACAGGGCCAGACAAGCGTATTGCCTATCCCGGAGAGATTAATTGAATCATTAAACGTGATAATACCACATTGACTCCACGTAGATGCGAAGATGAAGTGTTTGCTTAATATTGCATAATCACTTCCGACTCGGCAGCAGAATAGACTGGCAAGACGGGTTTAAATGTATAGACCACGATTTGTCTAGACAGGCAGTCGGATTGCGACAAGTTATGTGATATAAGAGAACTGCAGAGTCTGA
This sequence comes from Oreohelix idahoensis, assembly GCA_024509875.1. NCBI lineage: Eukaryota > Metazoa > Mollusca > Gastropoda > Stylommatophora > Oreohelicidae > Oreohelix > Oreohelix idahoensis. The sequence goes on along the minus strand of JAMPIV010002659.1, from coordinate 327,478 downwards.
CAAACTATGTAATCAGAGTTCCGAACTACTTGGGATAGGTGATTATAGATAATGGCAATCTTGGAAGACATTTTGAAGAGTGAGCGGTAATTGTGATATAAGTAGACTTTGACAACATTTTACGGATATCATAACTCCATATATAGACGATGACTATTTGAATTTTTCAAACAAATGAGTCATGGAAAATATTACATGAGGAAAAGTTGTCATAACATGTACTTTGAATGTATTGGCTGGCATCTGAGGCGCGAATAAACAATCGCTATGATTGGGAGTTTGAAGAAAACGCCAGGTGGAAGCGTGGGCCGGGAACCTAATATATAACGTAGAAAAAATTTGACGTACGGCACTGCATTCCATAAATCGTCAACGTAGACAGCTCGGACCTTGCCAAAGAAAAGAATAGAGTTGGATTCTGAACTGATAAGACCGGACAAATAAATACGTATTAAGAGCATCTCTGTACGTCAGTAGAAAACTCGCCAATATTAATACGGAACCCGGAATTCTACAGGATCACTCACAAGTCAAAGAGGGATTCTGAAATAGAAATAATACCCCAGACGTGTGTTCGAGGCATCTGTGTTAAGTTGCCAAGAATATTCTACTGAGCAAGAAATCTATCTTCCCTATTGGGGTAAGTTGTAAACATAAATTTTATGCTGTGAATTTGGCATGTTTATACTTCATAGTGGTGTTAAAGATTCACACTAGGCTTGCAACCTCAGCATGTGAAAAGGATACATTCATGAACCACCACAGCAAGCGCAGGTGATTACTTCATGCTAGTTCTCACGGAAGAACCAAAAGAAGAGGTAACACCAGATTCCGAATGGAGCAGGGAGTGAGTAATGATTACATCAACCAGTTCATAGTTGTATATTATTATTTTGTGAATGTATGTAAACTTAATATTTTCCTTCAGGCACAAGTCACTGCAGCTGTCCAGTCACAAATGTTTCCTTAAAATTAATTGTTATACTGGTGATTTTTCATCACATGTCCTGAGCTCAGGGAGAGTAAAAAATCTGAGAAACCAAACGGCTGACGGACAGCGGAAAATGGCACCTGATTAACATCAGGAAAACAAATATTTAGCAGCGGAATTTGTTCTTTTATTCCCTCTAAAGTTTGTGGTACCAGTACGAGGTGGCCTGACTATTTGAGGTACGACCCGGAAAGTCCATTTGCTGTACTACTTGACTGTGGTTCGAAGCTTGAGATCGACACCTGAAGATTCTTGACTTGACCAGGAGATATTACTTCCGGAACTGATCTGGAAGGGTGCCCCTCACCACAGAGACGAATCTACGGAATAGCAGCATCAGCACTTCAGCATTTTGGCAAGTCCCATTTTTAACAATCCCAACACAGCCAAACTCTGTTTTGTTAGATTCATCAAGCCTAAAAACTTTTCGATGAAGAAACCGAATTATTTTTTCATAATCACCAGCCATATTTATTAACAAGTGTTAAAGTAATTGATCATTAAATTTGAATATGTTGATTTTGACAAATTCATAGTTGAATTAATCACTGCGGAGAGAAAGGCATACGTATGGCTCAGAATCTCTAGTATATATATATATATATATATATATATATATATATATATATATATATATATATATATATATATATATATATATATATATATATATATATATATATATATATATATATATATATATATATATATAGCTAGTAAGAGGAATTTGGCTGAATTAAATCAGCTTGGGGCTTGAACAAGCTAAATCATACAATATACATCTTCACAAAAGGCGGCGGGTCAGATAAAAAGTTAACGTGCTCAGATTTATTCCGCATTGTTCTTGACTTCTGAAATATCTTGTGGACCATTCCCTCGAGGTAGAAGCATCATTATCCTTCTGTCTACAACTCTGCCAATAATAATCTTGTGCGAAGGTAGACACCTTTGAAGACCCACATTAGATACTCTAGAGTTTGGCTATTTTTCGACTACTACTGCAGAGAAAAGGAGAGGCAACCCGTGACAAATGTTATAAACAGATTTCTTCAATGTGTGTTCTATCCATCTCTAGCGTCTTTTTGTCATCCATTGTTCCACTGGCACTTGTCTGGTTTATGTCATCAGTTCCATACTGGGGTGACCTTGTCATATCACTTCAATCCTTCTATTCTACGCAAGCATCCATTTATGAAAGTCTGTAGGTTTTTGGTTGTATTTGCTGCTCTCCATGTTTCAGAGCCATACAATAGGACTGACGACATTTCAGTTGAAGATTCTTATTTTTCTTGTTTGACTTAATCTCTCTTGATCTCTATATGTTTCCAAATGCAGTAAAAGCTCCTCGTGCTTTTTGTATTCTTATTTTGATATCATTGTCTGTACCAGCAACTTTTTCTATATTTCTGCCAAGATATGTGAATAATTCTATATCTTGTAGTACTGTTTCTTTAAATTCAACCTTGTTATCATTTTTTGCTGTAAGGATCCTGTTACACGCCCATTGAGACATATTGGGAATATGGTGTTAGGCCCATATTTTCTCGACCGTCGGCACACTAGGGGTGATGTGGTCAGCATCACGCCGGCCGCCTTAACCTTCCCAGAGTTGCTCTGGTTCCCATTTGGGGCTGGGTCGACCCAAGAGCCGTTTGCGGCTTAAAAAATCTCACCTCATCTGGGGATCGAACCATAGACCACTGAGCTAGGAAGCCAGTGCACTAACCACTATGCACATTTTTTGCTGTGCTATTATCAATCCATCTGACTCTTGGTCTTACCCTTATCTTAAAACTAGACCCTCTACTGTTGTAGACTCGCAGTAGTGTCTTATATCTGGCTCTATTGTCATGAGATGGCCAAACACTTTATTTTATGTAACCGATGCCATCACAAGAACAGCTATGCTATGGACCCCTGAAGGACAGCGAAAGAGAGGCCGACCAAAAATAACTTGGCGGAGAGATGAGGAAGCCGAGATGCGAAGGATGTACCAGAGTTGGAGCACCGTACAAAGGATGGCTGCCGACCGAACAAAGTGGAAGCAATGTGTTGCTGCCCTGCAAGACGTCACCAGGCGTGATGGCCACTGACTGCTTTGACAGTCGGCGGCTAGGGATCAAAGAAGAAGACGAAGACACGCCTGAGTGGCCCTAGTATTTCTTTGTCTCATAAAAGACCCCCCCCCCCCCCCTCCGGGAACTACTCGGAGCGATGCATGGTGTAGCTTCTACAATTTTTCTGATATCATCACTTCTGATTTTGTTTCTCCTGATAACTTTAATGGATCCTCTTGAGCCATTCATCTGGCAGAGTCTGATGACATGATGCTAAGTTTCATTTTCTATTATCCATTTTTATTTATACTTGCGGCGATAGATTATGTAGATAACAGTGATAACAGAAGCTTAACTATTTTCAGAATTAACACGTCAGCTAACACGGTACAAGTTTACATATGATTTCATACCCTCGAAGATTACAGTTTACCTGGCAAGAAAGAGTTCTAAGAACAACTCAAATAAACCAGCGTTTAGCTAAATTCTTGTCAACAAAAAATCGTTTCGTTTCATTTTCTTATTTTTATGTACATTATGTAAAGTCTGTCTTGCTTGATTTGATTTGTATTCTTTCATTTTTCCGGATTAGTTTTCCTTGTGTTCTCACTGCACTTCTGTTTACCGGAGTGAAAACAGCGATCTTTCTTAAAGGTAGCCACAAAGCAGATACTGCTGTAGGGTAGTGAAGTGTTAGAGACTTCACTATACCAGGTTCAGCTTTATCAGATAGGGAGACCATTTCCCTTCATCGCTGCCTTTGCCTTCCTTAACTTAAGGGTAGAGTCACTTTCCCTTAAACAGCTAGGTAGATTGGAACGTGACTACCATAAAGGGGGGGGGGGGGTGTAGGAGGCAAGAAGGGAATAGGATTACAGTTCTTTCATACATGTCGTAAGAGGCGACTAATGTGAGTTTGAGCTAGGGCAAGTAACTTTATGTTGTAGTTTCTACTGAAACGACCGATACAACAGCGATGGCTTCTTCTTCTTCTTTTACCCTCAGACGTCAACTTGAATAAGTTCAAAGACAGCAGTTGTCTACTTGAATATGTTCAAAGACAGCAGTTGTCTACTTGAATATGTTCAAAGACAGCAGTTGTCAACTTGAATAAGTTCAAAGACAGCAGTTGTCAACTTGAATAAGTTCGAAGACAGCAGTTGTCAACTTGAATAAGTTCAAAGACAGCAGTAGTCAGTCTGAGGCTGTTGACATCTCCGTAGAGTTTTTCTAGGAATGGTACTAGTGATGGCCATGTGCACTTTCTCCTTTCCTCGTATGTTGGGCACCTTAGAAGTAGATGCTGAACAGTCATTTTATCGGTGCCACAGTTGCACTCATCAATAGTTCCTATCTTTAACTTGTTGAATAGTTGGTACAACAATCTGTTGTGACCGCGGCGAGGCTGTAAAGCAAGCTTCCTGCAAAAGGACCAGCTTTAGTTGTGACTCTGTGTGACAGTATTGCCTCTCCTGCTTTGCAGTAGTGGTCCAACAGTGGCCAAAACTCAAGAGTATCTATTATAGGCTTCAATGGAGCCTATCTTTACACAAGATTACTCTTTGAGATTGGAGTTAATTAATATTAGACAAACATAAAGGTATGTTTTCAGGCGCCTGAAAACATACCTTTATGTTTGTCTAATATTAATTTACTGTTTACAGGCCTCGGGTTTCCCTTCCTTATGTGTCATTAATGTTTATACAATACCAGAAACCTACCCTCTGTTCTATACTACTGTTCTTAAGTCTTCTATCATTTACTGGACACAATATCAAGGTCTTTGTCTTGTGTGGACTGACACGTACTGTAGAATAGGGGAACAACAGAAGTGATTGCGTCATTAATAGGCTGAGGTGCCCATTGTAAAACTCCCGGTGTTGTCTTGTGTTTCGCACTAATGACCGGTCAGTAAAGCATCTTTTTTGGGGGATGCCTAGCTGGCCGGGAGGATAGTGTGATTCGCTTGTATGGCTAGGCGGTGTTGTCGTACGGAAGGTACGGGGTTCGAACCCTGGGTAAGCCACTCGCGTCTGTTGTTTTTCTGTTGTCTGGTGTTCTACTTCTTTATTTCTTACGAGCGCCTGAAAACATACCTTTATGTTTGTCTAATATTAATTTACTGTTTACAGGCCTCGAGTTTTCCCTTCCTTATGTGTCATTAATGTTTATACAATACCAGAAACCTACCCTCTGTTCTATACTACTGTTCTTAAGTCTTCTATCATTTACTGGACACAATATCAAGGTCTTTGTCTTGTGTGGACTGACACGTACTGTAGAATAGGGGAACAACAGAAGTGATTGCGTCATTAATAGGCTGAGGTGCCCATTGTAAAACTCCCGGTGTTGTCTTGTGTTTCGCACTAATGACCGGTCAGTAAAGCATCTTTTTTAGGGATGCCTAGCTGGCCGGGAGGATAGTGTGATTTGCTTGTATGGCTAGGCGGTGTTGTCGTACGTAAGGTACGGGGTTCGAACCCTGGGTAAGCCACTCGCGTCTGTTGTTTTTCTGTTGTCTGGTGTTCTACTTCTTTATTTCTTTCGAGTGCCTGAAAACATACCATTATGTTTGTCTAATATTAATTTACTGTTTATAGGCCTCGGGTTTCCCTTCCTTATGTGAGATTGGAGTTAGCTCGTTTAAGCCCCCACCCCTGATTTACTCAGTGGAATTCTATTATTCTAGTATAGCTCTGTTTAGAGTGTGTGTAGTAATTTGACTGAGACAAACATGCAGTAACTTTAAAATTATTAAATCGAAGTTAAATTTGTAACATTACAAATAACAAAATTTAATAATCACTTTAGGTTTTAACATTTTGACTCCGTGTGTTTCTTCAGTTTCCAAGTCTCGATGTTCCTTATTAAAATGTAGAAATTTCCTGTACTTTGTTAGTCTTATTTGGTTCTCCAATAAAAGGTCCGGTTAAAAAAAGGAATTATGAATCTAGTCTTTACTCTGGCGAGGGCTGATGTTGTCTTGGCGAGCGTGAAATTCACAGGGAAATAAAACTGCGAAAATGGTCAGACTATATTCCTATCTTCCCAAGCTTTGATGTTATGAATCTAATCAGAAAGATCCAATCATTTCAAATCACGCGGATAGGGTGTGATGATTTCAAAAATATTCCGACATCGGATAATTTTGAACGTAAGGCAGAGGTCAACTCTCCCATATATGGTAATATGATGTCCGATGCCCTTGTGTACAAACTTACAGACAGATCGGGGAACTCACATGACAACATGTGTAAGCTGTAATGCTTATTACTTTATTAGAAAGTAATGTTGTCATAACAAGTCGGCCCATAAGCGATTATGTCCCACTTGTCTGCCCACATGTGTCACACAGACAGTAATCTCGTTATCTGTCGTATCAGTACGCAAAACTCCACAATCTGCCCATCTGGGTTACCAAACGAGTGGTCTTATCAGCGGTTCAATCTAAACACGCCGGCGACTATCTTATCTCAGTTGCTCACCGCAAGCTAGAATGACCGGGTAACAAACAGGTGGCATCACAAAGAGGAGTGTCGAATGATTTGATAAAATCAAATATCTGCTACTTAGCAAACAAAATAACGACGAAAGAAAGAAAGAAAAGTGCGATAATTGACAGCACATAATAAAAATCAGCACCACAAATGTACCGATACTGCCGGAGAGAAACAAGGCAGCCCCGTTTTGTCACACTCTATACTCTGTAAGAGGCGAGACAGGACATGAATAGTAGCAACAGTTGTTTGTCTTGAGGCAGTATTGTTAACAGTAACGTTAACCTGGTCTTATTAGTTCCGTGGAGTCTTTGAGGGGACAAAGAAAGAATCAGCCCTACTACCTCCTCATGCTTGCCGTAAGTGATAACTAAAATATGAGATTGCGCAACGGCTGATAAACTCATCGTAACATTTCTACAGAAACCACCGATTCAAGAGCACGTGAAAACTCTGATGCACGCTTCCTGCACGTGAAAACTCTGATGCACGCTTCCTGCACGGAAACCTGATACAGTGGTTGTCCCATGTTACGTAAGTTAACAGAAGAAGAAGGAAAAAACAACCTGAAAAAGACGACCACAAATACTCAAGCCATTCCGAGAATTAAAACTGAGAAATCCTCTTATATCATAATTCTCTTCTCCCTCCCTGATTGCCGTTAATTTGTTACATGTCTTCCCACCACAGTTGCAATCTTTTTTATGGCGCGTTTTTTCGGGCGGGTAACCGAATTGCGAAACAACGCGCATTTTGTTTCCAGCTTTACTAATGGCGGATGTTTGGTTCTGGAAGCAATTTCTTGAATTTTCCTGACTTGTATTTCTGGTGGGCATGAATAAGTATCTTACATTTATATTTAACAGTAAATAATGAAGGGAGTTCGTTACATTTGCAGTAACTCGGCTGGTTTAGTCTCTCAAGTCGATACTCCTTTAAATAATTTTTAAAACATGTTATCATACAACAGCCGTTAATTTACTGTATAAGTAAAATTTCAGTCCATTGGTTTTTTTTTTTAACTTATCCATGCAGTTTTTGACGCGTTTGCTCAGGTGACTGGTTGATTACCCTGCTCTGCAGTAGTGGTCCACATTACTCTTGGCAGAGATATAAAATGGAAAGATGATGCTTCTATTTCGGGGAATCTCACAGAGATTTGTACAATGGCAAGTATAACAACTGAGTCAACCAACTTAAGTTCTACATTTACCAAAGTCATTATACCACTGACCTGTCCTTAATTATTACATCTGGTAATCTCTTCTCATCTGTGTTTATTACAACAAGACATCCGCTGGAAATCGGTACGTGGTAAGTCTATCGTCCAGATTGTTAAATTACGATAGACTTAATGTTTGTGCACGTCGCTTCCACGTTACCTCTTTAAATGACAATAGGATTTACCACTATTAGACTCATCACCAAATGAACGGAAATAGTTATGCAATCTAGTGTGTAGATAGACAGCTTAATCCGTCTGGCTTACACAATAAGTCTGGCGACCAACATCAGCCAACTCAAGGTGGCTTTGTTTCCATTCTTGCTAAGCGCCGACGGCCACAAAGTCATAAACAATCAGATGGGTAGCGGGCCAGTAAGGTACCTGTGGTCAACCCAGCAAGGTAAAGATAATATCGCTAGGTGTGGGTGTAAGCAAAAGATAACGAGCGGATGAAGAGGAAAACAAGGAATGCAACGGGAGCAAAGATGGTCACAGGAAAATAAACGACTGAATTATGACTCGTCACACCGCCATATCTTCATAACCAGTGCATGGAGATAAATGACGACAAGAGAATTAGTGCCGTCATGAGGGCGTGCAACAGTAAAAGCACACAGCCATTCCTACCATGTTTTGGTGGGTGACTTACTCGTATTTAACATAAGTATTAACTAAAGATACACAAATTCCAAACGTAGAGAAAAATTGAAACTAGACAGACATAAAAACTAGATAACTAGATAACCTCTATAAACATAAATTAGTCATTAATCGAAACAAAAACTATAAGGAAACTAAATGCTAAACAGCCAAACACAAAATGTAAGCAAGTAGACCTACTATAATTAGAATAATTAGATACATGCTAAAACTACATAAATGCTAAAACTACATAAATGCTAAAACTACACGAATGCTAAAACTACATAAATGCTAAAATCACATAAATGCTAAAACTACATAAATGCTAAAACTACATAAATGCTAAAAATACATATGCTAAAACTACATAAATGCTAAAACTACATGAATGCTAAAACTACATAAATGCTAAAACTACATAAATGCTAAAACTACATAAATGCTATAACTACAGAAATGCTAAAACTACATGAATGCTAAAACTACATAAATGCTAAACCTACACGAATGCTAAAACTACATGAATGCTAAAACTACATAAATGCTAAAATTACATAAATGCTACAATTACATAAATGCTAAAACTACATAAATGCTAAAACTACATAAATGCTAAAACTACATGAATGCTAAAACTACATAAATGCTAAAACTACATGAATGCTAAAACTACATAAATGCTAAAACTACATAAATGCTAAAACTACATAAATGCTAACACTACTGTACATAAATGCTAAAACTACACGAATGCTAAAACTACATAAATGCTAAAACTGCATGAATGCTAAAACTACATAAATGCTAAAACTGCATAAATGCTTAAACTACACGAATGCTAAAACTACATAAATGCTAAAACTACATAAATGCTAAAACTACGTAAATGCTAAAACTACATGAATGCTAAAGCTACATGAATGCTAAATCTAAACAAATCCAAAAACTAAACAAATACTAAGAGTATGTAAACATTAAAATGACAACCGATACCAAGATTAAAACAAACGCTAAATGTTTACAAAAACTAAAATTACTTAATCTATTGGTTTTGTTTTAAGCAACAAGACCATGAGAAACTTTTTTTTCTCAAAAATTCAAAGACCACTCATCATTCAACCTTCATTCTACGGACAACAAACAGTGCAAGAAAAGATTTGTAACAAATCACCTTAACGTTCTCGTGAATGGCGACTTTGTAAATCCTACAGGCACCAGTAATTTCAGATTTTATCAATGAGCTCTCACGCATGTAAACCTCTATGCCAGCTCACAGACGAACCAGCCAACTTTGGCGTATCGGGCAGTCGTTGGACTACATGACGTCATACACGTACTGGTGTCTGGTTAGAAGAGTTTGGCAACTTTGACAGTACAATTACGTCCCATTGTGCCTCTGACAAAATACCCTCTACCCATTAACCTTTTGACCCTTAGACCCCGCAGTTCGTTGAACGCGGCCCACTAACGCACATACTGTTTCATTGGATCTATTTACGCACAGTTAATTTGGTTTTTTATTCCTAATTTAAAAATCATAGCTAATTACCACATGATTTATTAGCCCTTATTTTGTTTTCTCTACTAAATCAACGACCCACATTTTTTGCGTACTAACATACACTTCCTTGTGTCTGATCTATTAATCGACTTTCCGCCTGATGAACTAACCCACATTCTAGCTCTGTGATCTGCTAATCCACCCATTGTTTTACTAAAAAACCCACATTAAGTTTTGTAATTACATAGTTTAACCTGGTAAACTAACCTGCATTTTATTTTACTTTTTACTTTACAGTTTCACCTGATCTACTAACCCAAAAGTTGTTTTTACCTGTTAATTTAATTAGTTTTACCTGACCTACTAACCCACATCTTGTCCTGTCTTCTGATTTTATATCACCAGTACTCATCAGCGTTTTTATTTGTCCATCTGGCCTGCTACCCAACGCAATGTTTTACTTGATTTACTAGCTCTCATGTCAGTTTCACCTGGTCTTTCAGCCCACATTTTGTTTCACCTGGTCTTTTAGCCCACATTTTGTGTCACCTGGTCTTTTAGCCCACATTCTGTTTTACCTGGTCGACTAGCCCACATTTTGTTTCACCTGGTCTTTTAGCCCACATTTTGTGGCACCTGGTCTTTTAGCCCACATTCTGTTTTACCTGGTCGACTAGCCCACATTTTGTTTCACCTGGTCTTTTAGCCCACATTTTGTTTCACCTGGTCTGTTAGCCCACATTTTGTTTCACCTGGTCTTTTAGCCCACATTTTGTGTCACCTGGTCTTTTAGCCCACACTCTGTTTTACCTAGTCGACTAGCCCACATTTTGTTTCACCTGGTTTTTTAGCCCACATTCTGTTTTACCTGGTCGACTAGCCCACACTTTGTTTCACCTGGTCTTTTAGCCAACATTTTGTTTCACCTGGTTGTCACGGATTGCCTCCCCTGCTTTGCAGTAATGGTCCAACAATGGCCAAAACTCAAGAGTATCTAAATAGGTCGTCAAAGGTGTGTACCTTCGCGCAAGATTACTCTTGGCAGAGATGTAGATAGAAGGGTAATGACGCTTCTACCTTACGGTAGTTTCACAAGATATTTTCATAAGTCAAGAACAATGTTGCATTGGGCTGAACAATTGTTAACTTATATCTGATTTGTCGCCTTTTGTGAAGGATTTAAGCAATGGTTTTTAGCCTGTTCAAGCCCCCAGCTGAGTCAATTCAGCGAATTTCCTCTTATAATGGTATAGCTCTGTTTAGAGGTAAATATACGTCTAGGTAGGTATATATATTTAGACAAGGCAGAGGTACGAGAGATCACATCTTTAATGTGAGAAACATCCTCGAGAAATGCAGAGAATACAATGTAGATCTTCATGCCTGTTTTGTAGATTACACCAAGGCCTTCGACTGCATACAACATCAGAAATTGTGGAACATCATGAGAGACATGGGGGTTTCCAGCGCATTTGATCCATCTAATTGAAACATTATACCATGAACAACAAGCAGCTGTCAGAATAGCGGGAGAAACATCAGGATGGTTTGAGGTGAAAAGGGGAGTAAGACAGGGTTGCATCCTCCCTCCATACTTGTTTAACATCTATGCAGTAAATATAATGAGAAATGTTCGGAGTGACCAAGAATGTGAACATTGCGATCCGTTCACAATTGGTGGAAATGCGATCTCAGAACTCAGGTACGCAGATGACACAGTTATTCTTTCAAGCAGTGCCAAGGGACTAGAACAGTTAATCCTCTCTGTCAAAAGACACAGTGAGGATCAGAACCTTTTTCTGAACACAAAGAAAACAAAGATAATGTCCACAGACAAAACAAGATGCCAACCAAAAATTACCATCAATGATGAGGAAATTGAAAATGTCACAAATTTGGAATATCTTGGCTCCATAATTAACAACAATGGAAACTGCTCAAAAGAGGTCAGAAGGAGACTGGCGATAGCAATGCAGAGGTTAAATAAAATGAAGAACCTATGGCATAACACCAGCAAATTAATAAAAGTAAAACTTCTGAGAACGTGCATCTTTCCGTTAGCAACATATTGATGTGAATCATGGACCATTACTCGAACATTAAAGAAAAAAATCGAATCTTTCGAAGTAAAGTGTTACAGAAAAATTCTCAGAATATCGTGGACCAAGAAGAAGAAAAATATAGACATCCTTCACGACCTGAACATTGAGGAAAACTGGCTCATAAAAAATGTCTTTTATTCCAAATTTTGTTCCACCTGGTCGACTAGCCCACATATTGTTTCACCTGGTCGACTAGCCCACGTTTTGTTTCACCTAGTCGACTAGCTCACATTTTGTTTCACCTGGTCGACTAGCCCACATTTAGTTTCACCTGGTCGACTAACCCACATTTTGTTTCACTTGGTCAACTAGCTCACATTTTGATTCACTTGACGCAATAACCCACGTATTGGACTAACTAGCCCTCACCCTAGCTGGCCGGGAGGATAGTGTGATTCGCTTGTATAGCTAGGCGGTGTTGTCGTACAGAAGGTCTGGGGTTCGAATCCTGGGTAAGCCACTCACGTCTGTTGTTTTTCTGTTGTCTAGTGTTCTACTTCTTTATTTCTTACGAGTGCCTGAAAACATACTGATAAGGTTGATAACGTTGGATTTTTATTCCCGTTAATGATATCCACCAAAAGATAGATATAAGTGGATGGAAGCAGACATCATCATCATCATCAGTTGATAAGATCTCTATGGTGTTGTTTGCTCCACTGTAGTGTATGGAATGTCAACTTGACCTACGCAGTGGTGTGTAGACATGGATTGAGTGTATAATGTGCGAATGATGATAAAGGTTCGTGGTGTTGACAAAAAATGTTCTTTTCTCACACTCATGTATGGCTGGAAGTCATCGACACCAACGACTGTGTACCTTTTCTAAAGTTTAATTGGACGTACACACTCGACAGCACAGATAGTGACAAATCACAGGTTGCCATAATACATCATAGTACAGTGGATAAATGGTCTTGCAATGTTACATGGGCACTCATGTAGAATAAGTGTATAATGGACTGTCAGTAGCCAAGCACTCAGTATCGCCCATACATATATCATCTGACTTCACTGACTGAGCACGTCAGCTTATAAACAATATTTCAGATGGCTTCTAAACCTAATCTCGTCTAGCGACGATTCTTCAACATAATGTTCAGCACATATTTTTCCATATAATAATATTGAACCGCTAATAACGGGTTCTCATGTGTAGCAGTGATCTCTGGACTAAACAAGCGATAATACGGGCATCCCTTTTCTCTTCTTGAAAGTCACTACATGTTTTGGTTCCAAGATGGCTTCACTCGTGAGCTGTCACTCACGTTTGGATACAGATAATGAATCTGTCCTAAAGTTAGTCATTCATAAAACATTTCATTGCTCTGTAGATTTGATCATGAACAATTGACTGCAATCTACAGGATATAGTGCTGCTAGGAATCGAAGTCGTTTTCATCGAGTCAAATATATTCTCTTAGACATTCAAATCGTAACTATCGAAAATGGTGGCTTCGATCGAGAGTTCATAAGAGTATCTTTGATTACCTTGGTAGAGGAAATATGAAACTGCCATTCCTTGGCAATACGACTAAACACTGGGGTAAAGCATACACGATAGGTTTAGACGACTATCACCTTCCCCACAAATACTGAGATCACTTTTTCCCCGGCGACAGGCCGACATGGAAAACACACAGTCCCTATCAGGACGAAGCCAAATCACACCACACTCTAGCGACACATCCGCCGAATAGCCTTCGACCTCTCTAGAGACAACAGAACATATAGTTCGACTTAGATATGTAAAGATATACAGATATAAGACAGACTCGTCCTACTCAGACAAACAATACACATAAATTCAGGCCATAGATATTCTGAAGCAAGAACAATCTATTATTACCCAAACAACGAATAAATCGCAGTAAAATGGATTTATCCGCGGAGTTTGATCGAAAGAGCCGACACAACTTTCAAGGGAAGTAACTCAATAATGACTTTCCCTTAAGCACTAAAAAATTACCTATGTATAATATTGTAAGATATCAAAGACTGCACGTAACAGTCTTACCACACCTCCCGGGAAAAAAAAATGGAACATTTTTTTTTTTTTTGAAATACATCTAGGAGCAACGTACAATAGGCTCACAACGCATGAATAATGCGCAGATGAAAATATCAGGAATACCTATAACGCCTAATATGAGGCTAAGTCGACTTATGGAGCGACTGGTGAGAATGTGTCTCATAAACTGAGAGAAATTATTTCTCTACAAGTATATTTTTCCAGGAAGGTGTCATCAAAGTATAATACAATTCTGGCAATTACACAATGCCTAAAAAATTCATATCATCATTTCGTATTAGATATCTTAAATTTATGATTTATGAAGAAAAAATCATCAAAGCACAGCGGTGAATAAACATCAATGAACCGCTATGTAGTGATACAATCATTATATTATTAAATTACAAATGTGTATCTATCATGATATAGAAAAGGAACTACTATAGAACTAGACATATCAAGAAGTCTAAGCCCTAATAGTTATGTGGAATCATGTGGGCATCTTGACAGAATGTCTGCCATCACATTATCTGATCCACGAATAGCTCGCACAGAGAAATGAAAAGGTTGAAGAGCAATTGCATATCGAGTAGACCTCGAGCTCTTCAAATTCTTACTCTGTATAGCAGTAAGAGCTTTTTGGTCGGTTTCTACTATGAAATGTGCGCCTAGAAGGAATCTCTGTAGTTTGAGGATCGACCAAACCATAGCTAATAGCTCACGGTCTAAAACCGAATAATTCCTTTCTGCCGCATTAAGTTTTCTGGAAATATACATTACAGGATGCAGAGTTCCAGAGTACTCTTGCATTAGTGCCGCTCCAATCCCAGTGGATGAAGCGTCACTACGAAGAACGAATGTCTTATCTTTAGTGGGTAGCACTAAAATAGGTGGTGTTGAAAACAGTGTTTTAATCTTATCCAGAGAGCATTGGCATTCCTGAGACCAGTGGACCACATTAGGCGAACCTTTCTTTAGAAGTGTTGAGAGAGGTGCCATGATAGAGGATAGATTCTGAATGAATCTGCCATAAAATTGAATAAGACCTAACAGACTTCTCACCTGTTTTTTAGTCTTAGGGATTGAGATGTTAAGTATCTTACTAGTATTATGGTCCTCTGTCTTTAGGAAACCATGACCAACTCGGTGGCCTAGGAAAGAAATTTCGCTAAAACCAATATAGGCTTTAGAGGGTTTCGCTGTCAGGTTGTGCTCACGCAAAGTAGACAGCAATTCATCTAACCCTGAATAGTGATCTTCCCAAGTATCGCTGAAAAGACAGATGTCGTCTAGATATGCAATGACATCTGACCGATAAGATAGGATTCGGCGCATCATGCGTACGAATGTAGCTGGTGCGTTCATAAGACCGAAAGGCATAAAATTCCATTGGAACAAACCTCTAGGTGTTGAAAAAGCCGTGAGAGGTTTGGCGCGTTCAGATAAAGGAACTTGCCAATATCCTTTAGACAAATCAAGTTTAGTGAAAAAATGAGATTTGGAGAGTCGAGTAAGTAGCTCTTCCAGTAAAGGCATAGGTTCGGCATCGAACTTCGTTACTTGATTCAATTTTCGATAGTCAACGCAAAGACGTATGTTATTGTCTTTTTTACGCACAATAACCATCGGCGAAGAATATGCAGAGGTGGATGGTTCGATTATTTTCAAATCTATCATCTCATCCAACTCTTTCTCGACCTGTGCTTGAAAATGTATAGGTATAGGATAAGGTCTAACCCTAATAGGAGTATGGTCAGTTAGAACAATGTCATGTTGAATGACATTCGTTTGTCCAGGGATGTCAGTGAGTACATCCTGAAATGTTTGCAACATAGTTGAAACTTGTCGCTGTTCTCCTAGAGACAAATCAGGAGAGACAGTAACGTTCTTCCATGATTCACTGGAATGAAGTGGGATCATTGGAAGAGGAAGATTTACATCTGAAAAACTTGTTTCCTCATCCTGTATCACGGACAGTGATGAGTAATGACCATGTTGTACTGGAGAATTGTCCGTTGCTTGGAAAATGGGTTGCAAATAATCCGGACGTTCATGGAATTCAGTAAGCATATTGATGTGGAAGGTTTTATGCTTCCCATCAATATCGACAATATAGTCGACATCGGAAATTTTCGATATTATATCGTACGGACCTTTCCAAGAAATAAGTAATCTGTTTTCCCTACAAGGTAGTAATACAAATGCTTTGTCACCAGGACAAAGTTGTCGTAAGCATCTCTTCTTATTGGCAAATTGCCTTGCCTTCTGTTTCGCAAATTCAGAAGAAGAAGTTGCTAATTTGCATGCTTCGATAATCTTTTGTCTCAACGCGATGACATATTCGTAGGATGACTTTGTGTCATCGTCAATATTGTCAGATGTTATGAGATCGTGAAGCAACGACATAGGGCCACGCGGACGCGCGCCAAAGACGAGTTCAAAGGGAGAAAATCCCGTATGTTCATTGGGTACCTCTCTGTAAGCGAAGAGGGCCGCAGGTAAAACTCTGTCCCAGTCTTGAGGATGATCCTCAGTTATCTTCCCCAGTAAGTTTTTAAGTGTTCTATTAAGGCGTTCGACCATACCATTAGACATTGGATGGTAGATACTACTTAAAGATCTATCTATCTGCAGAGTAGACATTACTTGAGACATGGTATCTGATATTAGTTGGGTGCCATGGTCTGACAATATCTCTCCGGGGAACCCCAGACGAGAAAATATAAGCCAAAGAGCATCTGCAATATCAGCAGTAGTAATGCTCTTCAGAGGAATAGCCTCTGGCCAACGTGTGCACATATCAACACACGTCAAGATAAACTGATGTCCTCTGGCAGACTTGATCTTAAATGGACCAATAATGTCTATGGCCATTTTTTGGAACGGCCGAATAGGAATGTCCGCCGCCTGAATGGGTGCAGCATGCCGTGGACCTTTGGATTTAACTTCCTGACATACTTTACAAGATCGACAATAAATCCGTATGTCCTTGTTTACCAATGGCCAAAAGAAAGCCGCAAGGACTCTTGACTTAGTACGGGAAAAACCCATGTGTCCAGCACACTGAGAGTCGTGAGCGTGCTGCAAAATTTTAACTCTCAAATTCTTGGGAACCAGGATTTGAGAATGACTTGACGTAATGGAGTCTTGAACCATACGTACAAGTACGCCATTCTTCTTTGTAATCCACGATTTACGACTTGTGTCTTTATTCGGATCACCTTTAGTTGCAAGAATGAAGAATTTCTTCAGAGTGGGATCATCTTCTTGCTGTTTTATAAACGAGTCACGAGAAATTACCAAGGGATTATCTTGGTTATGCACTTCATTATCTTCAGTAGATGAAGTTTGAGGCATATTAAGAGCCTGAGCTCTAGTGACTACAGCGTTAGCAATCTGCATGTTTTGCCTTTCCCACGTGGAAATTTGTTGCGGAGTGCATTCCTTGACTCCATGAATGCGACCGATGATGAGGTCAGCGATCGGATTCGGAAGAAGACATGCGTGTACATCTCCTGTAAAGAAAGGAGTAGCAATCCTAATGATAGCAGTAGAGTATTTCTCTAATGTGCCGCCAAATGTTACACATTTGACTACTTGTCCAGTGGCACGGGAAGGATCTACGAGTGACTGCCTAACACCAATTGTGGTGCATCCAGAATCAAATAGCACAGAGACTGGATTGTTATTCACTAAACCCTTATGTAAGACAAGAGAACCTCTTCCATCATGCGCGACTGATGCCGGAAGAGCAGGAAGAGGATGGCCACAGCTTAAAGTAGACACTGTGGTTGGCTCAAATAACGTTTTGCATTGGGGGCACTGAGATGCTCTCCCAAAATCAAAAGCGGCACATGCCATATTACTAGCATCATTATTATCTTTACTCTGTTTATAGGCTTCATGGGACTCTTGTTGTGCAGAGTTTGCCTGAAAATGTGGTTTATGTCTTTTGTATTGAGATCTACCTCGGTTATTATCACCTCTGTAGTTATTGTTACCTCTATTGTAACCCCTATTTGGGTTTGAGTCATAGTTCCCTTGGTTACCATTATCATATTCATTATAATGAGTATCTCTGTAATTATGATCTTGTTGACTCCAAGACGGATAACCCTGATAGTTTCTATAATTACTTCCTCTACGGAAATTCCTATAATTATGACCACCCCTGTGTCGAGAGCTATCAGGTCGTCTCCAGTTCTTTGAAGAAGAACCCTGAAATGATTGGTTACCTTGGTTTTGATAACTATTATGGTTACCTTTTTTATCAAATCTGTTTTGAGGTCCCTGAAATCTGTGTGAATAATTGGGATTGTATGGTGTTGCTGAAGCAACTGGCATACTCTCCTTAATCTTAGTGTTGCCAAAAGTCACGTCGGGGTGTGCAGTGACATATTGGGAACAATATTCTTCCATTTCTTTTAGAGATTTGGGTTTACGCTCATGTATAAATTCAAGGAAAGGTTTGTTCACACATGACATAATCTTATCTCTGAGCAACAAATCCATAAGTCCTTCATACGTTTTTTCTGTTTTGGAAAGCTCAATCCAACGATCAACTGTGAGACGTGCCTTTGCAGTGAATTCTGAGAATTCTACACCCGTCTCAGGCACCATCGTTTTAAATAAAAGGCGATAGCCTTCCTCACTTAGCTGATATTTTTTTATCAAAGCCGCCCTAATGACATCATAATTATCCTTATCTGCTTCTCCTACAAGGCATAATCTAGTCAAAGATTCACCTTTCAAGTTTTCTGATAATTGATTAGCGTATTGTGATTTATCCACATTATGTGTACGACAAGAACGTTCAAATCTATCCAGCCAGAATGTAATATCGTCACTGGACTGATTGAACGGTGGAACCTTAACCTTGTAAGTAGAAGGTTTACCATTACCACTAGATGCCTGATTAACATTACTCATACTTGTCAATCTCAATTTCTCTAACTCAAATTCATGTTCTCTTATTGCTTTTTTCTCTTCAGCATCTAATCTTTTTTGTTCAGCCTCCCTGTCTAATCTTTTTTGTTCAGCTTCCCTGTCTAATCTTTTTTGTTCAGCTTCACTGTCTAATCTTTTTTGTTCCGCAGCAGCTTCTCTTTCTAATTTTTTTTGTTCAGCTTCACTGTCTAATCTTTTTTGTTCAGCAGCAGCTTCTCTTTCTAATTTTTTTTGTTCAGCTTCAAATCTCCTTTCCTCCACCTGCATCTGCAATTTCTTTTGTTCAGCAGCAGCCTCAGCTTCTCTTTCTAATCTTTTCTCTTCCGCCATAGCTTTTCTTTCTTCTGCAGCTAATCTTTTCTCTTCTGCAGCTAATGCTTTGTCATATTGAGCAACTGCCCATTGTTCTAATTGTTGACCAGTCTTATCAAGGGCTTTCCCTTGTGTAATGAAGTATTCTAATGTAGACATGATGTCTAACAATAATACTAATCACCTGAATCAATAATAATACCACAAGTTCTCAATGACTTGATTAATCAGTATACTATCCCAATATCTGTGGGTCACAAGCCTTTAATAAGGTCTTGTATAATAGTAATAATAATCAGGTACTGGTTTATACCATAATCCAAGTGCAGTGCACAGGCAATTGTGTCTTATGAAATATACCTATATAAAACATATGTCAACCAACAGAATACATAAAGTACAAATAGGACTGACAATACAAGAACGTTTGCAGAAATCAAAATAAATCAAATAGGGAAATCAATGAAAATAATCACTGAATCTGCAAAGAATAACAACACAAATGACGTCACAATATATGAATATAAATTGTGAATAGAACTGAAAGATAGAAAAGGTTAGACCAACAAATTACAAACAAATCAAAACAAAACTAAAGAACAAAGAAATATTACAAAAATAACAATAATTACAGACTTCACAGCTAACACAAAAGCAACAGTTGTCGCAGCAAATTTTCAATCAAGAAAATTGCACCTATAGAAAACGCCCACAACGGACCCTCTATGACGTGGGATATTCTGTTGTGAGGACGCCGCCCAACCTTAAACACAACCCGCTGACATAGAAACTAACATACTATACAAACAAATAACATGTAAACATAAATATATATAAATTATGTGTATGATAGTATGTGTTGCAAAATAGGCTCAGTTTTACAGTAATGGCAAAGTTATTTTTATGAAAACAAACAAACTGCCACTTTATTCAATTAAACATTCTGGCCTTAAATATTAAAGTTCATATATGGAAAACAAGAAGATCCATCGATGAAAATAGGACTTCTTAGTTCACTCATACTGTCTTCCTGTTAACATTGACAAGAATTGATCCAACTGTTCTGTGAAACTCTATAATGTCTAATGTAAAAAATGTCAACAACGCTGACCTACATACTGCATTCACCTGACAGGTCACGTGACGAAGTGTTGACAAAGAGCAAACCAATACTGCAAGTGTGTCGTATCAGCCACAGGAAACGGTCTGGTATCGGTAATCTGTTGACTTCTGAACTTCTGCGAGGTCAAACCCAGAAAGCTGGTCCACCAGTTGATAAGGTTGATAACGTTGGATTTTTATTCCCGTTAATGATATCCACCAAAAGATAGATATAAGTGGATGGAAGCAGACATCATCATCATCATCAGTTGATAAGATCTCTATGGTGTTGTTTGCTCCACTGTAGTGTATGGAATGTCAACTTGACCTACGCAGTGGTGTGTAGACATGGATTGAGTGTATAATGTGCGAATGATGATAAAGGTTCGTGGTGTTGACAAATGTTCTTTTCTCACACTCATGTATGGCTGGAAGTCATCGACACCAACGACTGTGTACCTTTTCTAAAGTTTAATTGGACGTACACACTCGACAGCACAGATAGTGACAAATCACAGGTTGCCATAATACATCATAGTACAGTGGATAAATGGTCTTGCAATGTTACATGGGCACTCATGTAGAATAAGTGTATAATGGACTGTCAGTAGCCAAGCACTCAGTATCGCCCATACATATATCATCTGACTTCACTGACTGAGCACGTCAGCTTATAAACAATATTTCAGATGGCTTCTAAACCTAATCTCGTCTAGCGACGATTCTTCAACATAATGTTCAGCACATATTTTTCCATATAATAATATTGAACCGCTAATAACGGGTTCTCATGTGTAGCAGTGATCTCTGGACTAAACAAGCGATAATACGGGCATCCCTTTTCTCTTCTTGAAAGTCACTACATGTTTTGGTTCCAAGATGGCTTCACTCGTGAGCTGTCACTCACGTTTGGATACAGATAATGAATCTGTCCTAAAGTTAGTCATTCATAAAACATTTCATTGCTCTGTAGATTTGATCATGAACAATTGACTGCAATCTACAGGATATAGTGCTGCTAGGAATCGAAGTCGTTTTCATCGAGTCAAATATATTCTCTTAGACATTCAAATCGTAACTATCGAAAATGGTGGCTTCGATCGAGAGTTCATAAGAGTATCTTTGATTACCTTGGTAGAGGAAATATGAAACTGCCATTCCTTGGCAATACGACTAAACACTGGGGTAAAGCATACACGATAGGTTTAGACGACTATCACCTTCCCCACAAATACTGAGATCACTTTTTCCCCGGCGACAGGCCGACATGGAAAACACACAGTCCCTATCAGGACGAAGCCAAATCACACCACACTCTAGCGACACATCCGCCGAATAGCCTTCGACCTCTCTAGAGACAACAGAACATATAGTTCGACTTAGATATGTAAAGATATACAGATATAAGACAGACTCGTCCTACTCAGACAAACAATACACATAAATTCAGGCCATAGATATTCTGAAGCAAGAACAATCTATTATTACCCAAACAACGAATAAATCGCAGTAAAATGGATTTATCCGCGGAGTTTGATCGAAAGAGCCGACACAACTTTCAAGGGAAGTAACTCAATAATGACTTTCCCTTAAGCACTAAAAAATTACCTATGTATAATATTGTAAGATATCAAAGACTGCACGTAACACATACCTTTATGTTTGTCTAATATTTATTCACTTCAGTCTTGCCTGGTCGACTAGCCAAACATTTTGTTTCACAATGTATGTAATTTTATTTACCATGCCACTATTCTAATTCTCGTGTGCCTCGCATCATGTCTCATCTTTTCCCACTAAAGTTGCAATTTTTAATATGGCACATTTTTCTGGATGGGAACTAAATTGTGCGCCTGTTTAAAGAACGCGCCAGTTGTTCCAAAATTTTAATAATGGCGGATGTTTGATTTTTGAAACCTCGTGAAAAAGCGCGTATGAGCTAAGACGATCTCGCGTATTCATGATTGTATTCCCCTATTTATCTACCGCGTATGAACGAATTCGCGCAGTACAAATGACGTCATATTCCCTGTTACAAGATAACACAGGTTCTCATAATGTGATTTTGTACTTCATTCTTCCAATAAGTCTTTTACTTTCTTTTAGCTTTGCATGGATCAAAGAGCCACGATTTTAGCTGCCTCCTTGTAAGAAGCCTGCGTAACAGCCTCTTGTTTTTGTAACGGTTGATACTCTAGCAATTTGTGTTACATGGTAAGGTTGTTCGTTATGCCTGATTATGGTTGGAGTCGACCCGGGCCAACAGGTTGTCAGTCGTCTGAGAGAGTAGTTGTTATATTCTACCTTTCTTTCTGTCTTTCTTACTTTCGTTTTCTCAGAGACTCTGAGAACTACTCCGGGCAGTGAATAATGTGGCATGTTCTAGTCAAAGGTAGTGCCATAGCAAATACTGACGTAGGGGAGTGAAGTGTTAGAGACTTCAATATTCTTGGTGCAGCAGCGAGAGGTGAGTGCAATCAGTTCCCTTTACCCTCTGCCTCTTCCTTACCTAACTCAAAAGAAACGTCACGGACCCATTTATTGCTGGGAAGACTGGAGCATAACAATACAGTGAATTGAACCTGGCACCTTTGCCGCAAGAGACCACCGCTCTAACCACTCCGTCAAACATTCTAGTGCAACAGTATCATAAGATTGTAATGCAGAGAATCAGTTGGAAACAGAATACTGTCCTTCATCATTTCCTCCTTCGCTGTTTGTGGGGCGTGGGGTCACCACTGAGCCATTTACCAGATCAGAGTCTCAGTCCTTATAACGCTTGCACAGGCTCGTTTTAGTCGTAGACTAAATTTTTCTTTTTCTACGTCTTCTTCTTCTTTCACTTTTCAACTCTCAAAAGAGCACAGGTCTTTAACAAACCTATGCCAAGTCTTCCTGTCACGTGTCATCAACAAACCTATGCCAAGTCTTCCTGTCACGTGTCATCAACAAACCTATATCAAGTATTCCTGTCACGTGTCATCAACAAACCTATGCCAATTCTTCCTGTCACGTGTCATCAACAAACCTATGCCAAGTCTTCCTGTCACGTGTCATCAACAAACCTATGTCAAGTCTTCCTGTCACGTGTCATCAACAAACCTATGCCAAATCTTCCTATCACGTGTCATCAACAAACCTATGCCAAGTCTTCCTGTCACGTGTCATCAACAAACCTATGTCAAGTCTTCCTGTCACATGTCATCAACAAACCTATGCCAAGTTTTTCTGTCACGTGTCATCAACAAACCTGTGCCAAGTCTTCCTGTCACGTGTCATCAACAAACCTGTGCCAAGTCTTCCTGTCACGTGTCATCAACAAACCTATGTCAAGTCTTCCTGTCACATGTCATCAACAAACCTATGTCAAGTCTTCCTGTCACGTGTCATCAACAAACCTATGTCAAGTCTTCCTGTCACGTGTCATCAACAAACCTATGTCAAGTCTTCCTGTCACGTGTTATCAACAAACCTATGTCAAGTCTTCCTGTCACGTGTCATCAACAAACCTATGTCAAGTCTTCCTGTCACATGTCATCAACAAACCTATGTCAAGTCTTCCTGTCACATGTCATCAACAAACCTATGCCAAGTTGTCCTGTCACGTGTCATCAACAAACCTATGCCAAATCTTCCTGTCACGTGTCATCAACAAACCTATGTCAAGTCTTCCTGTCACGTGTCATCAACAAACCTATGTTAAGTCTTCCTGTCACGTGCCATCCCATAGAAACTTTAGATAAAACCAAAAAACAAAACACTAAAAGCTTCAAATTTCAGCGACTACGGAAAATTAGCTGAACGCAAACCCCGCTAGTCTGGGGCTGGAAAAAGAAGAAAGAGACTCATATTAGTTGAGTACTTAATATCTGTTTATGTTATTCTATGGATTGCCAGATTCAACGATCGGTAAGTGAGAACGTGTGTGATGGCCATCGCGAGCGTGCATTTGAATGAACGAGATATTAGATAATTTTTTTAACTTCTTTACTTTATAAATATCAATAGACAAATTCCTTGTATTTTTTTCTCTAAGTGGGGTTGTTTACATTTTTCTTATTTCCCATCCCTTAATCTGCTTAGTCAAGGGATAACTTTGAGAAATACTAGGAATCTATTCCTACACCCCATACTGAGTGTTGTATACCCCCTATCAGAATAAAATCATCTATCTTCGGGTAAATTGTATCTTTCTGATAACCACTTGTCTTTGGACTGGGTTTTGGCCTATACAAGAGGGAAGGGCATATTGGGATACTACTATTCTTAACCCCCGCCCCCTCCTGTTTTATTTCTGTAACTATGTCTTTTTTTTTAATGTAACATGCTCAATGGAATGATTTTGGTTTAAATGATAATAAACACCGTAAACCTTGAATTACTGTGTTGGCCGACCCATAACCCATATCTGTTATATGTAGTTTGTATTCACGTCTGTGCGTTTGTATAACCAAATTGGTGTGTGTACATGAGTGTTGAGTAACTGGCAAAAATTGTTTAGCCAGGAGAGTAAGGAGTCTACAGATAAATAAAATTGTCGTAAGATAGGCAATTCGGATGAATTACACGATTCAGAGACTGTCCTTCCTCTTTCCAGCACTTTTGTGAACCAACTATCTATTTCTAAACCCTTACTATCACAGAGCATTCACTATCATCCTCCACTCAGACGGGACCACTATTTCTAAGACCTATCTCAAATGAAAAATTCCGACAATGAAGACCACTCTGTTCATCCAATTATTTAGGAATATGTTAGGTTAGTCTATGGGTACAAAGGTGACTGATGAGCCTGATGCGGGCCTGGAAAGATCTCGGACAGTGTGGGCAGGGAATGTTTGCTTCATGTGAAGGTTTTATTACACGGTCCTTTCTAGCTTGTCTCCGCTGTTCCGCTGCTGCTCTTCTGGATGATTCGCATGCCGCTGCACCTTTACGAAGAGACGTGCGCCAAGCAGTTCGGTCTTGCACAGCAGCTTCCCATGTGTCTGGGTTTATGTCAAAGGTTTTCAATGACGTCTTTAACGTGTCTTTGAAGCGCTTCTTTTGGCCACCATGGGAGCGTTTACCCTTCTGCATCTCACCATAAAAGAGTATCTTTGGCAGTCGATGGTCTGGCATGCGGACTACATGACCTGACCAGCGAATCTGTGACTGCATCAGAATAGTATCAATGCTAGGGATACCAGCTCTGTCAAGAACGGCGGTATCCGGGATCTTGTCTTGCCATTTGATGTTCATTTCTTTCCTGAGACAGACTGTATGGAAGTGGTTTAGCTTCTTTACGTGGCGCTTGTATACAGTCCATGTTTCACATGCATATAGCAGCACTGGAAGCACCGCAGCTCTGTACACCTTCAGCTTTGTCTGTAGACTAATGCCACTTCGATGCCAAACGTTGGTGTATAGTCTGCCAAATGTGCTGCTGGCTTTGGAGATCCTGGTGTTCACCTCATCATCAATGACAATGTTCTGGGATAGTGTGCTACCAAGGTATGTGAATCTGTTCACAACATTCAGTTTCTCACCATTAACCTTGATGATTGGCTCAGTATAAACTGTGCCAGGAGCTGGTTGGTACATGATTTCTGTTTTCTCCGTGTTGATGGTAAGCCCAAAGCTGGCACAGGCTTCGGAGAATCTATCCACACTATGCTGCAGATCAGCTTCTGAGCCAGCATTGAGGGCACAATCATCAGCAAACAAAAGATCTCTGATGGTGTGTGATTTGACCTTGGGTTTTGCTTGAAGCCTCCTAAGGTTAAACAATTTTCCATCAATACGATATCTAATGTCGATACCTGTGTCCCCGTCTCTAAAATCATCAGTCAGCATAGCAGAAAACATGATACTGAACAGAGTTGGTGCAAGTTGTAGTGATTTCTAAATACAATAGCTAAATTAGTATATAGCAATATAGGGAATAAAGGCAAAGATAAGAAAGTACAAAAGAATTTTCTGCTAGAAAGGTTGGTATTGTCTACGCCTTCAGATTATTATTTGCTAACGAATAGCCGAACAAAACGGTACCCAATTTTTTTTAAATTCGTCCTTGACATAAACACCCACTTTTTCTAGTTCTAAGAAAATATTTGCCTAAAATGCATTGTGGAACGAGGAGGGGCAAGGAAAGATGAAATGCTAATTCGTTTCGCATTGATTTTAAACTAAAAGTCAACACTAGCACATTGGCAAGCCTTGCCTTAGGGGTTTCCCTAAATACAATGAAAAAAGTTAGAATTGTGGACACCTCGGTCATGTAAACATGTTAAGCTCTTATTATGAATGACCTAAGCTCTCGTAATTATCTCGTAAGTACATGAGCAAAGAAGTGAACAGGAGGTAGTTTAAAAATAAACAACCAACATAGAAAAAAGATAGAATTTTGAACCAAACCACATAGCCCCTTAAAAATTGTATATTCGTGTACCTGAAGACTTGCTGACCAAGAATATGTTATTAGTTATATAAAAAGTCCCTTAACTAATTAAATATTGATAAAACAATACATAGAGATCAGAGATACTGTCAGGTCAAGTCATATCTCCTTAGATTGGATCGCATATTTTTGGGGGAAAAAGTAGGTGACAGATAGGCTAACATAGTACAGTGAATCCGATTGGGTGGCATTTGAAGTGAGACTAAATATTATTGGCTGACCTTTGAATAAACATAAATAACCTAGAAACGTAGGAAAAGTTTGAATGATATTTTTGAAAAGACTGTTTACCCTGGTAAAATTAATAGCGATTGGCTAACTGAATCGATATTGTCAGAATAAGCGTTCAACAGTGATTGATGAGAGCAGGCTGTACCTTTAAATACATTTCTGGACAGCCTGGGCAATAAAACAGACCAAAACTGTGTCAGTCATCTTCTCTGTGTGTATTTCATTGAACATTGTGGTAAGCTTGACATTTATTAACCTGTATTTTATATAAAAATTGAATGTGAAATAATAAAATATGTATGGACATGAGTGGGTCTATAGCGAACATGAGGCAAAGCCTAAAGATTGATCCACCATGTGATAGACTGTCAGAGAGGTGTAAAACTACAAGAATAGGTATGATTGTCATAAAGGAGCATAACACCTATCTTATTATATGGAAGAGATTACAGCTGGAATTGCAGTGGCGTTGTAACTATTAGGGAAAGGAATACTGGTGTACATTGTCACATCAAAAGAAAATGGTGGCATCGGTTTGTATAAGGATATGATCCTTTTGTTTGTTTGTAATGTACATGTCCTTAACTGTGGACTATTAGTGTATGCTAGATATTACGAAGGATGCATACCTTCACATTTCAGAGGTCCTGGGTACTGACGTTAATGTGGTACCAAACGCTTGAAAATTGATTGATTCAGGACTCTGCCTGTTTACTGCGAGCCCATGCTAGTGGCCATTGCCTATCAAACAGGGAACAGATTGTCAAGCGAGCAGAGGAAAGGTTCAACATACATTCTACTGTCCAATTAAGTTCTCGTTCGGCACCTGAAAGCTCAACTACAGAACTTTAAAAGAACGATCTAATAACAGTGAATAAAACTGGGACAAATATTTAATAGTTCCACAAGTGACAAAATAGAAACAAACATTTCCAGAAGGACATGATTAAAACAACAACCAAATAGTACCACCAGTATTACCTTAAAGTAGGAGAATACTACATAAATATATTCGATTAATAATGTTATATGTGGACAAAGGATCTATTGTGCTATTTGACTGATGTAATTGATTATTGTGATTTTACTTTTAAATTGTCTGTCCTGATTACAAATAAATTTGAATCAGGATAATAAAACTGTAAAAATCTTATTTACACAAAATTCAACCACAGTCTTAAGTAAGATAGCTTTTTAAAGTGTCGTTTGTATGTTATTGTGGTAATACTGTGTGCTGTTGTGAATAATAAACTATTTGTTTGTATGTTTGTTAATTATTATGCTTCACACTCTACATTCATAACCCTAGACACAACACGAAGTCATTTAATATAATAATAATAATAATAGCCCCTTCAGTCATAACTGACTATGGGAATGCGCCCCTGAGGTGACAGCCCTCAGCTGCTTATTTTCCTGGTGCTCCTTTCGACGTTTTCTCCTCACCTCTGCTTCTTGTGTGAGCCTCTCTTCGCCCAATCTGAGGTGGCGCCGTAAATAGCATCGCCACTTAGTGCGATCGGCAGCTTTATCCTCCCATGTTGCTGGATCCATGTCCAGTGCCCTCATATCTCTCTTGCACACATCTTTGAACCTCAGCTGTGGTCGCCCAACTGTTCTCTTGCCCTCTGCTAATTGTCCGTAGAAGATATCTTTTGGGATGCGAACATGGCCAAGCCAGCGAAGTCTGCGCTGTCTAAGAAGCGTATACATACTTTGAAGGCCAGCACGTGACAACACCTCGACATTTGTCACTTTATCTTTCCACGAGATGCCGAGGATGCGGCGTAGACACCGCAAATGGAAGGTATTGAGCCTTCTTTCTTGCTTAGCATAGGTCGTCCAGGTCTCGCTGCCATATAGGAGTGTGCTGGTGACGCAGGCATTATATACCGCAGCTTTGGTCTTCATTGTGAGTTTAGAGTTTCCCCAAACACGCGATGTGAGGCGGGCAAAGGTAGCTGCAGCTTTGCCAATGCGGCTGTCGATTTCTGTATCCAGTGAGAGTTTGTCATTGATGGTAGACCCTAGGTATGTGAAGTGGTGCACCACTGCCAATTCATAGTTATCGATAGTGATAACTGGTGCAGCACCCACATCCTGACTCAGCACATTCGTTTTCTTTAGACTTATTGTGAGGCCAAAGTCCTTGCATGCTTTAGTGAAGCGATTCATCAAGCTCTGAAGCTCCTGTTGGCTTTGAGTGACGACTGCAGCATCATCAGCGAACAACAAGTCTCTTATAGTGACCCTTCTGATTTTTGTTTTTGCCTTCAGCCTTGAAAGATTAAACAGACGGCCATCTGACCTAGTGTGAAGGCATATTCCTTCAGTTGCATCTCTGAATGCATGTTTCAAGAGTAAGGCAAAGAAGATTCCGAAGAGGGTCGGAGCCAGAACACAGCCTTGTTTAACGCCACTTCGTATATCAAAGGGCTGTGACGTGCTTTCAGCATATTGGACTGTTCCCTTCATGCCGTCATGGAATGACTTTATCATTTCCAGCATTTTAGAAGGGCAGCCTATTTTCAGGAGGATTTTAAAGAGTCCATCCCTACTAACCAGGTCGAATGCTTTTGTGAGGTCTATAAAGGCGATATATAATGGTCTTTTCTGCTCTCTTGATTTTTCCTGAAGCTGGCGGAGAGAGAAGATCATGTCTGTTGTTGATCTGCCAGCTCGGAATCCACACTGTGACTCTGGATATATGCGCTCAGCTAACTTGTGTAGTCGCATTAAGATGACTTTGGCAAAAACCTTACCAACAATACTAAGAAGAGAGATGCCTCTGTAGTTATTGCAATCACTTCTGTCTCCTTTATTTTTATACAGTGTTACAATCTTGGCATCTCGCATGTCTTGAGGAATAGTTGTCTCTTCCCAGCACTGGCACAGCATCCTATGCAGGGGATGTAATAGCGTGCTCTTACAGCATTTGATTAAATCAGGAGGAATCCCATCACTGCCTGGTGCTTTGCCAGAGGCCAAGCTATCAATGGCCTTGCTGAGTTCCTCTAATGTTGGTTCGGCATCCAGCTCCTCCATAGTTGGCAGACTGTTGACACCATCAAGGGCTGCAGGCGTAACGGTATTGTCTCTAGCGTAAAGCTCAGAGTAGTGCTCGACCCACCTCTCCATCTGCTTACCCTTATCGGTTAGCTTCTCTCCGCTGATGGTTTTTAGCGGTGCCGTCTTACTTTTATGGGGGCCAAGTGCTTTCTTTATACCGTCATACATTTGTCTAATATTGCCTGTTTGCGCTGCGATCTGGATGCTCTCACTGAGCTGGAGCCAGTAGTCATTTGCACAGCGTCGAGCAGTTTGTTGAACTTTGCTTCTCGTAGCCCTCAGGATCTGTAGGGTTCTGGCACTCGGTGAACGTTTGTATTCATTCATAGCACTGCGCTTAGCTTCAATGACAGGTGCCATCACATCTGATGAAGCATCAAACCAGTCATTTGACTTTGCTGTTTTCTTACCAAAGGTGGCAAGTGCAGTACTTTGAATGGTGTTCCGTAGATGCTACCAGTTCTCTGTAATAGTATCACCATGCTGAGGGCTACTGAGCACTTTCTCGAAGGTCGCAGTGAATTGAGCGATCATGAAAGGGTCTGACATCTTGCTGGTATCAATGCGTGGTTTCCCTTCATGTCTGACACGATAGAGTTTTCTTGGTTGTGCTCTGATTTTGCAGCAAACCAAGGAGTGATCTGTATCACAGTCTGCACTATGGTACGAGCGCGTGGAGAGCACAGACCTGAGGAGTGGCCTTCTGACGAGAATCAGGTCAAGTTGGTGCCAGTGCTTGGATCGTGGGTGTCTCCATGACACCTTATGCTGGGGTTTTGTCTGAAAGTAGGTGTTGGTCACGCAGAGGTCATGGTGGACGCACAACTCTAAGAGCCGTTGTCCATTTTCATTCATCTTGCCAATACCAAACCTGCCCAGACATGAAGGCCATGAAACATTATCGGCACCCACTCTAGCGTTAAAGTCACCAAGGAGAACAAGCTGTTCTTGCCTAGGTATGCTTTTGATAATTGCTGTTAGATTCTCGTAGAACTCATCTTTAGCTTCTGAGGCAGAGTACAGAGTAGGAGCATACACACTGACAAGGGTGATGGGACCTGCGCTAGTTTGCAGGCGGAGCGTTAACAGGCGTTCTGATCCATTCTCGCCTGGTTCAACCATTTTAGTTAGCGATTTTTTTACCGCAAAACCTACTCCGTGTTCTCTAGCTTTATTAAGATCTTTCCCTTGCCAATAAAATGTGTAGTCCTTCTCGCTCACCGTTCCAGAGCCCGCCAGGCGCGTTTCCTGAAGTGCAGCTATATCCACCTGAAGTCGTTTAAGCTCATCATTAATTATGGCTGTCTTCCTTACATCGTTTACATCCTGTAGGTTTTCGGATAGTCCAGTCAACATAGTCCGGACGTTCGGCATCCCAGTCTGAGAGTTTGCTTATTTCTATTTTTTCGATAATTGCTTGGTGCAAAATTTTCTGTCCACAGTTCGGGTTTGACCCTAATCCCCATGCACCCAATGGGGAAAGCAGACAGTGGCGGGACAACACCTTATTGACTGGGGGCTGCCCAGCTTGAAGCGGGCGGTAGCTGTCCAGTGAGATCCTGGAACCTCTCCCACTGTCGGAAGTAGCCCCTGGCGCCATGCCCTACGCCAATTGGGCAAAATGCTTATAACCGGTAACTGCTACTTCCCGTGTTTTGCCTACACCTATAGGGTGAAGCTGGAGTGTCCTCTCCAGGGCGCGAGCTTGGGCACAGTTATATGGAGATCAAGCTGTTGCCCATGCAGCATGTTCCCCCTCTCCACACAGCCGGTAGATCCAAAGGAACGGCAGTAGCCGATACAGTTTGGTACCAGCCATGTCGCAGGAGTTGCCAGAATAATGTCGAATCGACATTAGACTGCCTTAGGGACTCCGACTCCGGATTTATCCTCAGGGTTTACTCCCGAAGCCAATTCCATAAATGGATATTCCCGCAAGGCAGCGGTGGTTTGAATTCAGAGTTCCTTCTCTTAGATAAGCTACCAACCAAGGATCACGAGCCCTATCTGCCCGAAGCTGCTGGTTTTAAGGCGCCAGTCGCTCGCCTTTGCCCCTTCTCCCGTCAGTGGAAACAGTTCCGCCGGGCTCAAATTGAGCCACACATGAAGGCCGGGAGCTGGACTTGGTTGTCAGAGGCTGTTTGAGGCGCGTGCCATAGAAGTATTTTATCTGCAGTGAGAGCTTATCCTCACTACAACTCCCGGCAATAACAACCTTTGGAACCAATTTAATATACTAATATAAATACATTTTGAATGAGATAAAGGGGGTGGTAGCGGAAAGGCACCCTGAAAAGTTCACAATACTATTGAGTAAATTCAGGGACCTTCATAGCTAATCTCATTTATTATAATAATAATACTTAACAACAATTCATAACATCAAAATCCACCACACAAGTACACACCCTTGTTTAACTCCGTTTGAGACGGGGAAAGGCTCTGACAGCTCACCGTTTTCCTGAACTCTGGCCTGCATTCCATCATGCAGTTGCTGCACTACTGAGATAAATTTCTTTGGGCAGCCGTTTTTTGCCATGACCGTGTCGATCGCCTTTGTCAAGTCGATGAAAGCTGTGTACAGGTAACAGTGCTGTTCTTGACATTTTTCTTGTAGCTGTCTTGCAGCGAACACCATATCGGTGGTTCCACGTTTTTTCCGGAATCCACACTGACTTTCAGGTAAAAGACCTTTGTCAAGATGAGCCGTAAGGCTATTCAGAAGGATTCTGGCGAATATCTTCCCAGCGATTGATAAAAGAAAGATGCCTCGATGATTGTTACAGTCTTGGCGATTACCTTTACGTTTACATAGATGTATAATTGACGCATCTTTGAGATCGTGTGGGACGGCTTCACTCTGCCACATTTGCTGGAAGATCATGTGAAGTTTCTCTATCAGAACTGCACAGAAGCTAACCGATAAGGGTAAGCAGATGGAGAGCTGGGTCGAGCACTACTCTGAGCTTTACGCTAGAGAAAATACCGTTACGCCTGCAGCCCTTGATGCTGTCAAATGTCTGCTAACTATGGAGGAGCTGGATGCTGAACCAACATAAGAAGAACAGCAAGGCCATTGGTAGCTTGGCCTCTGACAAAGCAACAGGCAGAGTGATGAGATTCCTCCCGATTTAATCAAATGCTATAAGAACACGCTATTACATTCCCTGTGTGACGTACAATAGAAATATAGCTTACCTTAATCTGACAGCCGTTGCTTTCCCATCTAGTGTCTACCATTTGCTAAGCCAAACCACGCAATTTTCTGTTTGTATGACTCACCTTTGAATCCACGCCCTTTTTCTTGGAACATAACAACAGAGTTGTTTACCAACTTGTCGCAACCTGCCAGTCTTAACAGGGGAGCGAATCACGTTTGCTTACTTGAGTTTCTCACGCGAGCCGATCTGCCAATTATCGGTCATTAGACAGATGCACGTGGAAATAACGGACTGTGTAAAGAGATACAAGGGCGATAATATTTTCCCGACCACCTTTGATGTTCGTACGTTCAAGGGGAGGTAAATTAATCTGCGAAAGGGGACGAAATCTAAAAGAGGCCTGTTGCTCGGCTAAGACTTCTGATGTCGATCAGCATCGCTGAGTAGAGCGAACGATAAAACATTTGATCCGGGAAACGCAGTTTCCTGATTTATCTGCTATGCAGAATGTGTGAATTATAACATCCTCTAGTGATAACAACACCATGATCTGTATATATACCACGTTCTCTCCAGGTCAGTTATCAGAGTCGCTCAGAAATTTTTGGATAATCTAAACACGCCAGACTAGAACCATTCTTCGCTAAATGTGTTAAATAGTCTCGTGGGGATTTCATTTTTCTGATTTGTGGTAATAGAAATTGTGATTAAGTGTTAAAATGTGTTAAGTTTACCATTTTAATTCACTGTCCCTAGCGTTAAAACTAGAGAAATAACATAACGCGTAGATATTTTCTTGCCAGTTGTTCAGTTAATGTAAATTCCATCACCCCACTTTCTTACACAAGAAGATACGGTTTAGCTAACTGGGATTATTACGCGTGACGGATGAGTGACAGAATATAATTCGCATTATATTTCATTGTGTGAAATTATATAAGTGACTAGTGTTAATATCATGTGACAAAACAACAGACGCCGACAATCAAATAGCTAGTAGTGACCGGCGATTTTTGTTAAAATGCGCGTATGTATAAATTAAATACAAATTGACTTTATGCGCTGTTCATTTTCTCTCGGGCAATAACGGGGGAGGGCGCATACTCGTTTTCCCGACATGCCATAGCGGAAAACTTACGTGTGGATAGGATAGTAGCATCATTTTTTTTCATAAATGTTCTTTTCTTCCAAAATAATACCTGATCAAAAACCAGCGGCCAGCGGTCTTAAGTTGGGTCTACGATTTTTGGGCTAGTTCGGTCCTCTTTCTTCATTCAGTGAAGGATTAATGGTGTCTTCTTCTTGGCTTTCAAGTCCCAAGTTCCTTCGTGAACCGGTTGGGCCAAAGAGTTGAAAAAAAAAAAAAAAAAAAAAAAACACACACCCACACAAATAGTAATACGTCTTACAAGGAGAAGGACAAGAAAAACCTACGTTGCGGCCACAAGGCCTTCGTCAGGGACAGACAAACAAGAGACAGGAGGGAAAGAAAATGAGAATTAAGTAGAGAACATGAAAATATAAAAATAAGAGAAAAAAAAAAACTCCATTAATATTAAGTCCAGTCACATGTGAAGCAAAGCAGGATGGCTGCCACTAAACCGGAAAGAGGAAGTTGACAGTACATAAAGATAAGAAATAATAAAAACAAGGACTGGAAAAGAGTGAGAAAAAAGTAATCAATAAATAATAAATAAAATAAAATAAATAAATAAAATATAAATAAATAAATAATAATAATAAATAAATTTAAAACAAATAAATAAATAAATAAAAACTAAATAAAGAAATAAATAAAATAAAAAATAATAAAGGAAAAAAATAATTTAAAAAAATAAATAAATAAATAAAATAAAATAAAAAAAAATTTAAATAAAATAAAATAAATAAACAAATTAAAAAAATAAATAAATAAATAAATAAAATTATTAAATTAAAAAAATGGTAATTAAAATAAAAAAATAAATAAAAAAATAAAAAAATAAATAAATAAAAAATAAAAAAATAAATAAAATAAAATTAAAAAAAGGGGTGATCGCATCAAAGTAGAAAGTCATAATACAACAGGGACTCGATAGAGAAAGGCGTCTCAGACAAAAGAATGTTGGGTATTCAAACCGTGTGGTTTGAGGCAACCCATAAGATGGATGAGGCGTTGTTCCTGGCGAAACCGACTGTTGGCGTCCGAGGAACAGTATCTGATGGCTGTCACCTGGATGTCAGTGGCACCGTGGTGGTCAGGGCCATTGAAGTGGATGGCCACAGGTGTGGAATTAAACTGAGAGATGTCATAGAGGTGTCTGCAGAATCGGTCGCCCAGTCGTGTGCCCGTTTGGCCGATGTACGTAATGGTGCAACGTTTGCATATAATAGCATAAATGACGTTGCGTGACTCACATGTGAAGCCATGGGTGATGGTGAACTTGGCGTTAGGGAACGAGACTGAACGTGTTTCGATTACATACTGACATGTCTTACATCGTGTACGGTTACATGGCTTGGTTCCAAAGTGGCCATCGTTGACGGTTTTCAGACGGCTGTGGACTAGAAGGTCCCTCAAATTTTTGTCCCGTCTATATGCCAGCAAGGGTGGCTCACTAAATGCTTCCCGCGCCACTGGGTCAGCTTGGAGGAGAGGTAGGTGGCGAAACAGGATCCTTTTGACAGCAGTGCTGTGAGGGTGATAGGTCATTATTAACTTGACTCTATCAGAGGAGGTTTTTTGGCGGGGTTTGAGGGCCTCTACACGTGAGATAGGGAGAACACGTTCTAAGGCAGAGGTAAGAACATCTTCTGGATACTGTCTGTTACGGAAGAAGTCCAACATTTCTTGTGCTCGGCATAGAAAGTTGTCATCATCTTGGCATAACCGACGGAGGCGGAGAAGTTGTGAGAAAGGCAAGGAGTCCCGACAAGCCGGAGGATGAGAGGAAGTATAAAGGAGGTAACTGTGTGCATCGGTGGGTTTGTAGTACACCGAAGTGGTGAGGTGGGGCGGAGTGATAGTGACAACAATGTCAAGGAAATTAACAGAAACAGTGGAGATGTGAGAGGTGAATTGGATCGCAGGGTGGAAGTTGTTAATGAAATTAATGAACCTGGATAGGTCAACCTCTGGCATATCGGTGAGACCTATGCCATCATCGATGTATCTATGATACATCAATGGAAAAGGTCCAGGATACTGCTGCCACACCTGATACTCCAGGTAGCCCATGAAGAGGCAAGCATAACTGGGACCCATCTTGGTGCCCATGGCAACTCCACTTATTTGGTCAAAGAACTGTCCATTGAACTCAAAGGAATTGAGTCGAAGGACCAGTTCTGCAAGGCGCAGGAGAGTCTCTGTAGCGATAGAGGGGTGCGTGCGCTGGTCCAGGAAAAACCGGAGAGCTCGGAGACCATCAGAGTGAGGAATGGAAGTGTAAAGTGAGCAAACATCTAACAGAAATAAACGGTAGGTACGGTCTGGAGAAAGCTGAATAGAGGAAAAAGTAGTAAGAGCATGGTTTGTGTCCTTTAAGAAGGAAGGAAGCTGCTCTACAATAGGCTGGAAGATGCCGTCGAGGAAGTCTGATATACGTTCGGTAGGGCAGGCACACGCAGAGACAATGGGTCTCCCAGGGTTGGAGGGTTTATGAATTTTGGGAAGCATATAAAACACAGGCTTACCCAGACCACTATTGTCAATACGGAGATGAGAAGCGCTAGAAGGTAAGGACTTGTTGGCGATAAGACTTTTGATGGTGTCATGGACCAGACGATTGTTGAGGACTGTCGCATCATTGTCACGGCGCTGGTAGAAGGAGCTGTTGGTGAGCTGCTTATTACCTTCTTGGAGGTACAGGTCCTTGCACCATACCACAATGGCACCTCCTTTGTCAGCCGGTTTGATAACAATGTCATCTCTGCGGCGGAGCTTAGTAAGGGCATGAGACTCATCAGAAGAAAGGTTAGAATAACGCAGGCGTTGAGGTTGGAGCTGCTGAATGTCGTGGAGGGTATTCTGAATATATAAATCCAGAGCATGGGAAGCCCCAGGAGAGGGTGTAAAATGTTTATTCTTGGGAGGAGCAAAGCGTGCAAAGGCATCATCTGATTCAGCCTGCGATCTCTGAGGACCATCACTGTTGCGGAAATGGAGCTGAAGTCGCAGACGGCGATGAAACCGATGGACATCTTGGAGGAGATTGTACTGATCAGAGGATGGTTGGAGAGGGACAAAGTGCAAGCCCTTGCTGAGGACTGAAAGCTCTCCCTCAGAGAGGGCAAGATCAGAGGGAATACAAACAACCTGGGAACGAGATGGAGTAGAGGAGGCAGGGACAGTCTCAGGGGTAGGACAGAGGCGGGAAAGTTTGTCCTTTTTCTGGGCGGATAAAAAATCATACAATTGCCGGTTGAGGGTATGGATAATAATGCGTATAATGGGGAAGGCAGGAAAGTAGCTGGAGGTGAGACTACGTAAGCGGAGTAGAAGCTGAGACTGCTGAGCACTGATATCTGCCAGGAGGCGGGAATGGATAGCTGCGACAGCTCGCATACGCTGGAACCCACATGTGGTCTCGATGCGCTGTAAGAGGCGATGTTCACGAGGGTGAATATGGCCAGCAGAGGGGTTGAAGTGAGAAGTGAAGCCATGAGGGAGAACTTTAAGGCGGAGGCAGGTGCGGATAAAGTGGAG
Organism: Oreohelix idahoensis; assembly: GCA_024509875.1. Taxonomy (NCBI): domain Eukaryota; kingdom Metazoa; phylum Mollusca; class Gastropoda; order Stylommatophora; family Oreohelicidae; genus Oreohelix; species Oreohelix idahoensis. The sequence goes on along the minus strand of JAMPIV010002659.1, from coordinate 289,505 downwards.
ATGGCAAGTGAATCTAGTTTTCTTGAATGTAGCAAATGCAAAATCAATTGCAGTGCGAGATATATCAGGTGGTAAGAGGCTGAATGAGGTGGTAATAGAAGACCGAAGTGAATTAATGAAGTGTTTCAGTGAAGGCATAATGGCAAATCGAGTGAGACCACACACATGCAAAAATAAATAAAATTAAATATAAAAATAATTAATTTAATAGATATAAAGAATAAATAAAAAATAATAAACAATGAAAGTAGGTGTATAGATCGAAAGTAAGAGAGGAGATAAGAGAGAAAAGTGAGCAAACAGGTAGACAATGCAGTCAGTTATGGGGTAATATATAAGTATATGAGGAGAACTGCCGTAAGACGGTGTAAAACAATTGGAAAAAAAAAAAAAAACACACACACACACCCACACAAATAGTAATACGTCTTACAAGGAGAAGAACAAGAAAAACCTACGTTGCGGCCACAAGGCCTTCGTCAGGGACAGACAAACAAGAGACAGGAGGGAAAGAAAATGAGAATTAAGTAGAGAACATGAAACTATAAAAATAAGAGAGGAAAAAAAAAAACTCCCTTAATATTAAGTCCAGTCACATGTGAAGCAAAGCAGGATGGCTGCCACTAAACCGGAAAGAGGAAGTTGACAGTACATAAAGATAAGAAATAATAAAAACAAGGACTGGAAAAGAGTGAGAAAAAAGTAATCAATAAATAATAAATAAAATAAAATAAATAAATAAAATATAAATAAATAAATAATAATAATAAATAAATTTAAAACAAATAAATAAATAAATAAAAACTAAATAAAGAAATAAATAAAATAAAAAATAATAAAGGAAAAAAATAATTTAAAAAAAAAAATAAATAAATAAATAAAATAAAATAAAATAAAAATTTAAATAAAATAAAATAAATAAACAAGTTAAAAAATAAATAAATTAATAAATAAAATTATTAAATTAAAAAAATGGTAATTAAAATAAAAAAATAAATAAAAAAAATAAATAAATAAATAAATAAAAAATAAAAAAATAAATAAAATAAAATAAAAAAAAGGGGTGATCGCATCAAAGTAGAAAGTCATAATACAACAGGGACTCGATAGAGAAAGGCGTCTCAGACAAAAGAATGTTGGGTATTCAAACCGTGTGGTTTGAGGCAACCCATAAGATGGATGAGGCGTTGTTCCTGGCGAAACCGACTGTTGGCGTCCGAGGAACAGTATCTGATGGCTGTCACCTGGATGTCAGTGGCACCGTGGTGGTCAGGGCCATTGAAGTGGATGGCCACAGGTGTGGAATTAAACTGAGAGATGTCATAGAGGTGTCTGCAGAATCGGTCGCCCAGTCGTGTGCCCGTTTGGCCGATGTACTAATGGTGCAACGTTTGCATATAATAGCATAAATGACGTTGCGTGACTCACATGTGAAGCCATGGGTGATGGTGAACTTGGCGTTAGGGAACGAGACTGAACGTGTTTCGATTACATACTGACATGTCTTACATCGTGTACGGTTACATGGCTTGGTTCCAAAGTGGCCATCGTTGACGGTTTTCAGACGGCTGTGGACTAGAAGGTCCCTCAAATTTTTGTCCCGTCTATATGCCAGCAAGGGTGGCTCACTAAATGCTTCCCGCGCCACTGGGTCAGCTTGGAGGAGAGGTAGGTGGCGAAACAGGATCCTTTTGACAGCAGTGCTGTGAGGGTGATAGGTCATTATTAACTTGACTCTATCAGAGGAGGTTTTTTGGCGGGGTTTGAGGGCCTCTACACGTGAGATAGGGAGAACACGTTCTAAGGCAGAGGTAAGAACATCTTCTGGATACTGTCTGTTACGGAAGAAGTCCAACATTTCTTGTGCTCGGCATAGAAAGTTGTCATCATCTTGGCATAACCGACGGAGGCGGAGAAGTTGTGAGAAAGGCAAGGAGTCCCGACAAGGCGGAGGATGAGAGGAAGTATAAAGGAGGTAACTGTGTGCATCGGTGGGTTTGTAGTACACCGAAGTGGTGAGGTGGGGCGGAGTGATAGTGACAACAATGTCAAGGAAATTAACAGAGACAGTGGAGATGTAAGAGGTGAATTGGATCGCAGGGTGGAAGTTGTTAATGAAATTAATGAACCTGGATAGGTCAACCTCTGGCATATCCGTGAGACCTATGCCATCATCGATGTATCTATGATACATCAATGGAAAAGGTCCAGGATACTGCTGCCACACCTGATACTCCAGGTAGCCCATGAAGAGGCAAGCATAACTGGGACCCATCTTGGTGCCCATGGCAACTCCACTTATTTGGTCAAAGAACTGTCCATTGAACTCAAAGGAATTGAGTCGAAGGACCAGTTCTGCAAGGCGCAGGAGAGTCTCTGTAGCGATAGAGGGGTGCGTGCGCTGGTCCAGGAAAAACCGGAGAGCTCGGAGACCATCAGAGTGAGGAATGGAAGTGTAAAGTGAGCAAACATCTAACAGAAATAAACGGTAGGTACGGTCTGGAGAAAGCTGAATAGAGGAAAAAGTAGTAAGAGCATGGTTTGTGTCCTTTAAGAAGGAAGGAAGCTGCTCTACAATAGGCTGGAAGATGCCGTCGAGGAAGTCTGATATACGTTCGGTAGGGCAGGCACACGCAGAGACAATGGGTCTCCCAGGGTTGGAGGGTTTATGAATTTTGGGAAGCATATAAAACACAGGCTTACCCAGACCACTATTGTCAATACGGAGATGAGAAGCGCTAGAAGGTAAGGACTTGTTGGCGATAAGACTTTTGATGGTGTCATGGACCAGACGATTGTTGAGGACTGTCGCATCATTGTCACGGCGCTGGTAGAAGGAGCTGTTGGTGAGCTGCTTATTACCTTCTTGGAGGTACAGGTCCTTGCGCCATACCACAATGGCACCTCCTTTGTCAGCCGGTTTGATAACAATGTCATCTCTGCGGCGGAGCTTAGTAAGGGCATGAGACTCATCAGAAGAAAGGTTAGAATAACGCAGGCGTTGAGGTTGGAGCTGCTGAATGTCGTGGAGGGTATTCTGAATATATAAATCCAGAGCATGGGAAGCCCCAGGAGAGGGTGTAAAATGTTTATTCTTGGGAGGAGCAAAGCGTGCAAAGGCATCATCTGATTCAGCCTGCGATCTCTGAGGACCATCACTGTTGCGGAAATGGAGCTGAAGTCGCAGACGGCGATGAAACCGATGGACATCTTGGAGGAGATTGTACTGATCAGAGGATGGTTGGAGAGGGACAAAGTGCAAGCCCTTGCTGAGGACTGAAAGCTCTCCCTCAGAGAGGGCAAGATCAGAGGGAATACAAACAACCTGGGAACGAGATGGAGTAGAGGAGGCAGGGACAGTCTCAGGGGTAGGACAGAGGCGGGAAAGTTTGTCCTTTTTCTGGGCGGATAAAAAATCATACAATTGCCGGTTGAGGGTATGGATAATAATGCGTATAATGGGGAAGGCAGGAAAGTAGCTGGAGGTGAGACTACGTAAGCGGAGTAGAAGCTGAGACTGCTGAGCACTGATATCTGCCAAGAGGCGGGAATGGATAGCTGCGACAGCTCGCATACGCTGGAACCCACATGTGGTCTCGATGCGCTGTAAGAGGCGATGTTCACGAGGGTGAATATGGCCAGCAGAGGGGTTGAAGTGAGAGGGCCAAAGAGACAAATAAACATTAATATTAAATCTTAACTGGACTGTACCTTACCCATAATTATTTATTCAATTTTTCCAGCCCACTGGGCATACGAAAGAACATATATTCCTGACGTTTGACAGCCGTATCAACGGTGTGAACCAGAAAGTTACGCTGTTTAAAAATCGGCATTCACCATAGAGCTAGCCGATAGGATTTACCATAATCACTTTTACATATTGTAACATTTTTTCTTAGCAACCAGATGTTTCGCAATAATGGAACTATATTTCTCCTTTTTGCAGCTGTGAACGTCCAGAGCACGTCTTCCTTCAGTAACTATTCGCGGTGAATATGACAAACCAGGATGACGTCAAGGATAAGTTTTACGAAGAACTACATTCAGTCATTGCATCAGTTCCTAAAGCAGATAAGCTCATCATTCTTGGTGACTTTAATGCAAGAGTAGGCTCAGATAACATCTCCTGGAATAACACTATCGGAAGGAACAGCGTGGATCGCTGTAACAGCAATGGACTTCTTCTCCTCCAGACTTGCGCAGAACATGACCTCCTTGTCACCAACACCATTTTTGGACTTCCTACCCGCAACAGGACCTCCTGGATGCACCCTCGCTCAAAGCATTGGCACTTAATTGACTATGTAATTGTTAGGAAGAAGGACAGGCAAGATGTCCGCGTGACCAAGTCAATGTGTGGTGCCGAATGTTGGACTGATCATCGCCTCATTGTGTCTAAACTTAAAATTCGTATCCAACCAGCCAGGCGCCCTCAGGGGAAGAAAACTCAAAAAAGGCCGGATGTCACCAAACTAAAGAAGACAAAAATCAAACAGGCATTCACTGACACCCTAGAAGACCGTCTCAAATCTATCTCGCTAGACGGCCAAAGTGTGGAAACAAATTGGGCAGCCCTAAGTGAGCAGATCTACAACACTGATACAGAGGTTCTGGGTCCTTCCATCAAGAAACAAAATGACTGGTTTGATGAGAACTCAGAAGATATAAAGCAGATGTTGGCTGAGAAACACCATCTCCATAAAGCATATTTAAAAGATCCAAAATCTACATCCAAGAAAGACGCTTTCAACAACATGTGTAGAATCGTCCAACATAAACTACGCCAGATGCGGGATTCATGGCTGAGTAATAAAGCAGATGAGCTCCAAGGCTTTGCTGACAGCCATGACTTGAAAAATTTTTACCTTGCACTCAAAGCGGTCTATGGTCCAACATCATCAGGATCATTTCCCCTCCTTAATGCAGATGGAAAAACACTAATTACAGACAAGGAAAATATGCTCCAACGCTGGGCTGAACATTTTACTCTCCGCTGATGGTTTTTAGCGGTGCCGTCTTACTTTTTTGGGGACCAAGGGCCTTCTATATACCGTCATACATGTGCCTGGTGTTGCAAGTTTGCGCTGCGGTCTGGATGCTCTCACTGAGCTGGAGCCAGTAGTCATTTGCACAACGTCGTGCAGTTTGTTGAACTTTGCTTCTCGCAGCCTTCAGGATCTGTAGGGTTCTAGCACTCTGTGAACATTTCTACATATCGCAGCACTGCGCTTAGCTTCAATGACAGGTGACATCACATCTGATGAAGCATCAAACCAGTCATTTGACTTCGCTGTTTTCTTACCAATGGTGGCAAGTGCAGTACTTTGAGTAGTGTTCCGCAAGTGCTCCCAGTTCCCTGTGACAGTACCACCGTGCTGACGCCTACTGAGCACTTTCTTGAAGGTCGCGATAAATTAAGTGATCATGACAGGGTCTGACATCTTGCTGGTATCGATACTTGGTTTCCCTTCATGTCTGACACGATGGTGTTTTATTGGTTGTGCTCTGATTTTGCAGCAAACCAAGGAGTGATCTGTATCACAGTCTGCACTATGGTACGAGCGCGTGGAGAGCACAGCCTGAGAAGTGGCCTTCTGACAAGAATCAGATCCAGTTGGTGCCAGTGCTTGGATCGTGGGTGTCTTCATGACACCTTATGCTGGGGTTTTATCTGAAAGTAGGTGTTGGTCACGCAGAGGTCATGAAGGACACACAACTCTAAGAGCCGCTGTCCATTTTCATTCATCTTGCTAATACCAAACCTGCCCAGACATGAAGGCCAGGAAACATTATCGGCACCCATTCTAGCGTTAAAGTCGCCAAGGTGAACAAGCTGTTCTTGCCTAGGTGTGCTTTTGATAACTGCTGCTAAATTCTCGTAGAACTCGTCTTTAGCTTCTGAGGCAGAGTGCAGACTAGGAGCATACACACTGACAAGGGTGGTGGGACCTGCGCTAGTTTGCAGGTGGAACGTTAACAGGCGTTCTGATCCATTCTCACCTGGTTCAACCATTTTAAGTAGCGATTTTTTACCATAAAACCTACTCCGTGTTCTCTAGTTTTATGAAGGTCTTTCCATTGCCAATAAAATGTGTAGTCCTTCTCTCTCACTATCCCTGAGCCTGCCAGGCGCGTTTTCTGGAGTGCAGCTATATCCACCCGAAGTCGTTTAAGTACTTCATTGATCACAGCTGTCTTCCTGACATCGTTTATGTCCTGCAGGTTTTCGGATAGTCCAGTTAACGTAGTCCGGACGTTCCAGCATCCCAATCTGATAGTTTGTTTATTTCTATTACTTGTTGTTCTGTGATAATTGCTTGGTGCCAAATTTTATGTCCACTGTTCGGGTTTGACCCTAATCCCCATGCACCATGCAGTTGAGGTGATGGAGTGCAAATTATCACCAAATTCAGTCTGTATTACTCAGTCTGTATTACTAGGTCTGTATGTGTATATATATATATATATATATATATATATATATATATATATATATATATATATATATATATATATATATATATATATATATATATATATATATCTTTAAAATCCTCCTGAAAATAGGCTGCCCTTCTAAAATGCTGGAAATGATAAAGTCATTCCATGACGACATGAAGGGAACAGTCCAATATGCTGGAAGCACGTCACAGCCCTTTGATATACGAAGTGGCGTTAAACAAGGCTGTGTTCTGGTTCCGACCCTCTTCGGAATCTTCTTTGCCTTACTCTTGAAACATGCATTCAGAGATGCAACTGAAGGAATATGCCTTCACACTAGGTCAGATGGCCGTCTGTTTAATCTTTCAAGACTGAAGGCAAAAACAAAAATCAGAAGGGTCACTATAAGAGACTTGTTGTTCGCTGATGATGCTGCAGTCATCACTCAAAGCCAACAGGAGCTTCAGAACTTGATGAATCGCTTCACTAAAGCATGCAAGGACTTTGGCCTCACAATAAGTCTAAAGAAAACGAATGTGCTGAGTCAGGATGTGGGTTCTGCACCAGTTATCACTATCGATAACTATGAATTGGCAGTGGTGCACCACTTCACATACCTAGGGTCTGACGTCATTGGTGGACGGCTCCGTTGGTAGACCGCAGCCTCATTGGAAAAATTAGAATAGATCTTGGCATTCTAAAGTGTTCCCAGGCCTGGGTTTAACAAGTACAAACAGTGGAAATTACGAGTGCCTAAAAACATTCCTTTATGTTTGACTAATATTTATTTATTGTTTACAGGCCTCGGGTTTCCCTTCCTTATGTGTTATAAATGTTTATACAATACCAAACCTACCCTTTGTCCGGTTCTTACTGTTCTTAGTCTGCTATCATTTACTAGACACAGTATTAAGGTATTTGTCTTGTTTAGTCTGACCTATACTGTATAATAGGGGAACAACAGAAGTGATTTCGTCATTAATAGGCTGGACTGCCCATGGTAAATTTCCGGTGTTATGTCTTGCTGGTCGCATTAATGACCCGTCATCGAAGCATCATTTTTGGTGATGCCTAGATGGCAGGGAGGATAGTGTGATTCGCTTGCATAGCTAGGCGGGGTTGTCGCACGGAAGGTCCTGGGTTCGAGTCCTGGGTAAGCCACTCACGTCTATTGTTTTTCTGTTGTCTAGTTTTCTACTTCTTTATTTCTTACGAGTGCCTGGAAACATACCTTTATGTTTGTCTAATATTTATTTACAAGAATTAGAAGCAGCGTGAACCTAAAATCTGGACGTAAAAGAAGAAATACAATAGTAACGATAGTAAACTATATTTACAGCTTTACACCAGGAGGCAATCTGATCATCAGAAGTAGCCACCACCCCCTTTTCAGACAAGTATTTTAGCCCGGTTAACATCAAACAGCCAAAAACATGATGTGAATATCTGTGCCAAGTTCTCTCAAAGTGTAACCAGATGCCAGCTCGTGCTATCGATTGCTGACCGTATATTTTATATAAGACCAGTCGCTCCCAGATTGTCTTATGGCCGTTTCATCTTGCTACCAGTTTTAGCATTCAGTCCAGTTTGTCATGTGAATAGCGTTCTCATATTGGATAATGCAAACTAACTCCCACACGAGCGTCTAGGGTTTAGTTTCTTTTCTTTTCTCTTTTCTTCTTTATTTATTTTTCTATCACGAAGAGGGAATGTACTGCTGACGTTGTCCATGTGGTAACATATACCTTGTTTTTGTTGTAGTGATCTGCCAAGAGTTCGGAAACTTTCAGAAGAAATTGCTTATGTGGGCGGTGATGTGAGATGAATTGATAATATGGAGGACCGTTTTTTTAAACCTTCTTCTGATGTCGAGTGTCAGTGGGTTTTTTTTTGTTTTTTGTCTGGATAAACTTTAGGAAACATTTACGTTTTTTGTAAATTGTATACACTATAGGCTCTTGCCCCATTATCATTACTCAATCATTATAATCTCAGCCTGCCCCCTCTCCCCAGCAAGTTAGATGAGGATTACTTTCTCGTTCCAGCGTTTGTACAGTTAATTACATTTGCTAGATTTGTCTCCATATATCGTCTGCATTTCATGTGAGGGAAGTGCTTTTGGCAAATGCTGTCATATGTACTCTCTCTTTCTCTCTCTCTCTTTCTCTCTCGCGTATCCGTTTTCGTTCCTTATGGGTAATAGTGATGCGTTTCTGGCCCCCAATGCAACTGACCACTTTACAGATAGCGGCAAAGAACTTCATTTTTGTATCGGTCATTCCTATAGCAATTTGTCTTACATGATGAGACTACCAGACCAATGCACACTCTCACCTTAGTGGCTTCTTACAAGTGATTCCGATTGGCAGAATAGCTAGCGCTCTTTCCTCTCACGACAACGTTCTCGGGATCCAGGAATAAAACCAGGTAACGTCACGCTCCACCAGTCTACCCAGCTGTAAATGGGAACTTTACTCTGCTCTTGAGTTAAGGAAGGCACAGGTAGAGAGGAAGTGGTCTTATCGACCAATCTCATAAAGCTGGACCTAGCATAAGGTAGTCTCTATCATTTAACTCCCCTACAGCGGAAGCTGCTATGGACTATCTTTACTTATACCTTTTAGCTACTTAAAAGATGCATGATGGAGCACTGGTCCGTGTTTTATGTGTGAACCACACGGGTGACATCGCATATCGAGATACATAAGTCCTGGACGAACATCCCTGTTCTGTTCTGCAATGTTTGTAGTTCCAGTGTTCTTGTAAATCACAACGCCTTACGCTTGATTTAGCTGGTTGGTTGATTCATGCAGTTTTTTTTAATTATGGTTTCCGAAATATCAAACAATACACATAAATGGACGAGTAGACATCACACAGTGAACGTGGCGCGAGATGTATAGGTGTAAACAATAACTGGCATTATTACTTGTGTCCAGATGCCCCGTAGCTTGTGAGGATCTCTTATGTCGGGCTATTACAGCCTTACGCGTGTTGTGGGAGGCGACTAATGTGAAGTTGTACATGAGACTGGCAACTTCATTGTGTAATACTTATTGTTACTGAAACCACTGTTACAACAGCATGTGAATGTTTGGTGAAGGTTTCATGCAACGAGAACCAGCGGCAATGGGGGCTTGTCGTAAAATTCGAATCTGTCTTACACCACACTCAAATTCCCCGCTCAAAAACTAGCTATAATATTTGAATCCAAATTAACTATAGTGTTTGAAGCAGTCTAAGAACCCAGTCAAATTTACCGCCAAAAATGTATCTAGTATATTTGAATTTGTCTAGGAACCAAGTCAAAATGTACCGCCCACCAAAATTATCTAAGAGCCTAGTACAAATTTAACAACCAATCAAAGTGCTTCTTTTTTTTGGGTAAGGATAAAGAAACCTTTTAACTTGGTAATAATGCCTATTTTGTGTTTTTGACCGAACGAAGATATTTTATTCCTTAACAACTAAAGATACTTAAATAGAAAGAAATATCTCAAATTATAGCGCTGATATTGCTTAACACATAAGCATAAATATTCACGCATGATAAAAATTTATTGTAGTAGAAAAATTTATTTTAGTGATATTTTCACATCAGGGTAATGCCAAATTTAATTACTTAAAAATTACCCAGATTGAAATGCAAAGAAATAACTAAGGAATATCCATATAGAGCGATAGAGAACAATGGGTCGTTTAATTATCACTTTTGATAATTAAAATCGGTCCGCTAATAACTATAATATAAAATATTTAAAATTAGTCAGATTATACAAACACGCTTAGAACCGCATAAGTCACAAGTCTCAAAAATTAACTTTTTGACGTTGCCTCCGATTGGGCGGATGTAGTTCTATAAATAGTAACAAAGTGGTACTATCGGGGCCATTAGATTCAAAAATTTGCACCGAGCTGACAGCATTGGAAAGATAGAAAGAACAAGTCTTTGCCTTCTGATCTGAAAGCAGTTCTAAGATCCCTTAGAAGGCCAGTTCAGCTTGAGTGTGTGTGACTATATTTACCTGAGGGTAAGAAAGATATATTTATTTTCTTATTTTGTTAATTATTTACCTGTGAGTAAACAGCCTATTTGTTCGAGTGTTAGTAGAAAGTGAAACTAATGTGTTGTGCCATACTGTGTGTAGTTTTGCAGACATGTTCGAAATGAAAAAAATGTGTATAGTGTTTGCAAATATGGTAACAAATTACGACAGTAAGTGTTAGTAGCGATTTAAATTAGTATTTCTTCTGGAGTGACCCACTGTTCAAAGATCATGTGATAAACGTACAGGAGAAGTTAGAATGAAGTAATCAATAGGTCACATGCTGTTTTGTACTTAACCTGATTATCGTACGGATGCCAAGCATGGACTAAGGACGCTAACAGGGAATCAATACAGAGAAAGAATGATCACCTGGAACTGACTGTAGGCAAAGAAATTCTAGGTCTTGTGCAACTTGTTAGCACAATAACTGAAAAAGGGTAAGACTTAGTGTTGTTTGTGGGTGAATGAATTGAGGCAGACTTCTACATGGAATGTGGTTGTCCTTTTATTCCAGGTTATATCACGAAATTACCTCGTGGCTGTATTCACTTGAGAGGAAGTGTGTGGGTGATGAGAGCTCCTCATACAACTGGAGCCAGACCCCATCTTCTCAGTCAGGAGCTACTAAGTTTGTGGTCTTGCAGTGGTATATGAATAGCAGCAACAACATTCGAAGATAAGTGTTGCGTGCATATTTTGACGCACATATTACAAAAATCGATATGGCTATTTAATATGGGGAAAATATAGACATTCATTCATTTGTGTATGAAAATGCTGTCTATGGTAAAAGCGAGAGAATCCATGTTTGATTCACACTTTTGATTATAGGAGTAATCGTTCTGGATATTGATCCGGCGCAAGGATATTGCGCTTACGTTTGTACTTATTTTTTAGGGCCAGAAAATATATTAATTTGCTTATTGTGTTTATGGCCTGAATTCATATGTATTACATATTATTAGTACAAGTAGAATCAGTCCTATATTGTATATTTTGGATGGGTAGGAGGGACTAGATTCTTGTTATTCCGGTCTAGCGGAAGTATGAGTTGTCTTGACAAGTCGTGATGAGTTCCGATGTACCGTGATAATGGCGGGTACGCACTTTTCAAAGGGCTGGTAGATTCTTAAGGAAATATGATTCATGAAGTGGTTTTCTTCTAAAGGAGATGGTATCTCTACTATAGTTTATGTTAGAGACTCTCCTAAGGTACGGTACAATGTATAATTCGGACTCCATGTATTGCCAGACCCTATATTGATGATCTCATGTCGATTCGACCTAGATGGAACATTGTGCTTCGTATCGCTAGGGTCGTGTTTTGTATCGACGAAGATGACAGACTTTCCTGCAGCGGTTATGGCTACGTGAATTAACCTGATCACCGTAGAGCTGTATGGAAACATTTATGAAATCATTTATATACCCATTATAAATTAACTCTGGCTTATATTCTCCTTCCTATGAATGAGTGAACGACAACTCAGGGAGGCAGCCATGTTAGATTTCGGTCATCATATGTTTTGATCACTGCCAAGAGAACAGATTATTTATCCTATTATCGGACAGTGACAGGGAGATCTCAATCTTGCTAGAAACCCCCCTTTCGTGGTTTCATAATATATGCTACAAACTATGGACGTCAAGTAACTTTAGTTATTTATCGATCTGCCTTCACTGACGCGTTTAGTCAGATAGGGGGATGCGGCCTTAATATATCATGACGTTGAACTTTTGATGTACTGCCCATTATTTCTGAATGTGTCATGACTTCAGATCTGCTATGTATACCTACAAATTGATATGTCAACATACCATGATGTACGTCTGAATAAATTGAGTAAACAAAGATTCCAGCAGTCTGCATTGGTGCCTTGTAGACACATGTGTATGAGTGGTTATATTGGTCAGCACACGAACAGTACACCATTCGCGGTAATCACACTCTACACTTCTACTTCATACATACACCATCCTGCGTCGGTTGGAGTGACCAAGTTTAGGGCCTGCTTCCCCTGGAGCCTTTGCCTTCCCTAACTCAGGACTAGGGTGAGTTACCCATTTACAGCTGGGTAGACTGGAGCATGCCTGATCTCAACAACACACCACTCTTCCTTACAGAGCATACAGACTGACACTTTACAGAGTGGAAAGAAGAAAAGAAACTTTACAGTGGCGAGCCAGATTCCTGGGTCCAGCTTACGCAGTTTTGTGTTGAGAATCACAGTTTACAGCTGAAAGAACATTTGTTTGAACACATCAACACCAGTAGGACAGCTATACAGTCGATGTCAGCTTGACCTGTATTACCGATAGGATGCTGTATCTAGGTCAGCGCTTGTTGACAGTTTTTCGCTGTACAGACAGTATTACACAGGACAGTGGTATCAAGTGTAGAAAATATCTGGAGCAGTATTGTTGACATTTCTCAACGTACAGAAGAATCACAGTGTTGTTGAACATAAAGTGCATAGTTCATCGTTGGATCTTCATATGCTCAACAGAGAAAAATTGACAGTGTAATAGTTTAAAATTAAATCTATTACTGAATAAAGTGGCAAGTTATTAGTATTAAAATAAACTGTGCCTGCTTTACAACACTATACCTGCAACACATTCCATTCATGACATAAATTATATTGTATGCTATATGCTATTTATGCTTACATGTTATTTGTTATGTATTAAATTAGTTTATGTTCTGTGTGACTAGTACAAGGTATGCCGAGTGACATTGGTCTGGTACTAGTATTCTATAGGTACACATTTTCTTAATTGGAAATTTGTTAGCAACAATTTGCTGCTATTTCTGTTAGTTGTGATGAGGTGTTCTTTTCTTCGTTGTTTTTGTTAATAATTTTGTGTTCCTTAGTTTTGTTTGATTTGTTTGTATAATTGTAGGTCTCATCTTTCCTTTCATTTCAGTTTTTTACACCCTTATGTTTATACACTGTGGCGTTATTTGTCTTGTTATCTTATTGCAGTTATCATCACGGTTTCTGTGATCATTTTTTTTCATTTCTCCTATTTAATTTAATTTGATCTCTGCAAATGTTTTCATATTGTCTTTTCTTGTTTGTCCTTTGTAATGTCTTTAGTTGACATATGACATAGGAGTTATAGTGGTATACACTGATAGTATAGTACAGATCAGTACTTTATGATTATTTTCCACAGGTACTCAAGTGATCTTTGATTACATTGAGGTATACAAGACCTTTGTAAGGCTTGTCTCCCACAGTATTTGAGATACAGTTATTGTTGTCCACAGGTACTCAAGTTATCATTGGTTATTATAAACCATACAAGTTTGGACTAAGACTAAGTCTATGGTATAGACTTGTCTCCCATTAAAGTGAAATAGGGTAATTTATTTACTTTTTCAGGTTTCTGATTTAAGAAGACAATATGTCTACATTAGATTATTTCATTGCACAAGGAAAATCTCTTGATAAGACTGGAAAAGACTTAGAACAATGGGCTGTTGCTCAATATGACAAAGCATTAGCTGCAGAAGAGAAAAAAACTGCTGCTGCTGTTGAAGAAAGAAAAGCTGCTGCTGAGGAAAAAAAAGCTGCGGCTGAGGAGAGAAAACTTCAAATAGAAGAAAAAAAAGCTGCTGCAGAAGAAAGGAAAGCTCTAGCTGAAGAAAAAAGATTAGAAAAAGAAGCTGATACTGCTGCTGAACTTAAGAAATTGCAGATGCAAGTGGAGGAAAGGAGATTTGAGGCAGAACAGAAGAAATTAGAAGCTGATGCAGAGCAGAAAAAATTAGAAGTTGCTGCAGAACAGAAAAAATTAGAAGTTGCTGCAGAACAGAAAAAATTAGAAGTTGCTGCTGCTGCAGAACAGAAAAAATTAGAAGTTGCTGCTGCTGCAGAACAGAAAAAATTAGAAGCTGCTGCTGCTGCAGAACAGAAAAGATTAGATAGAGAAGCTGAAGAGAGAAAAGCAATAAGAGAACATGAGTTTGAATTAGAGAAATTAAAATTGACATGTATGAGTAATGTTAATCAGGCATCTGGTGGTAATGGTAAACCCTTTGTGTACTAGGTCAAGGTACCAGCGTTTAACCCTACCAGTGATGACATAACATTTTGGCTTTCTAGATTTGAACGGGCTTGTCGATCTCATAATGTTGACAAATCACAGTATGTGAATCAGTTGTCTGAAAATCTAAAAGGGGAGTCTCTGAGTAAGTTATATTTTGTTGAAGAGGCCGACAAAGATAATTATGATGCTGTTAGGGCAGCTTTGATAAAGAGATATCAGCTGTCTGAGGAAGGTTACCGTCTTTTGTTTAAAACAATGAGACCTGAGGTAGGTGTAGAATTCTCAGATTTCATCTCAAAAGCACGAATTACACTTTCACGATGGATTGAATTATCCAAAACAGAGAAAACATTTGATGGTCTTACGGATTTATTGCTAAGAGACAAGGTCATGTCTTCTGTAAATAAATCATTCCTAGAGTTCTTACATGAGCGTAAACCTGGTACAATAAAGCAAATGGAAGAATATTGTGACCAGTATGCCACGGCACACCCTGACATGATTCTTAGTAACTCTAACATTAAAGAGAGTATGCCAGTTGCTTCGGCAACAGAATATAATCAGAATTACTCACACAAATTCCAAGGAGCTAAAAATAAATTTGATAAAAAGGTTAATTGGAATAAGTATCAAAACCAAGATAACCACTCAAATCAGGGTTCTTCTTCGAAGAACTGGAATCGGGCTGATAGTCCTCGACACGCGAGGGGTACCCATAATGTTAGAAATTCACGGAAAAGGAGTAGCTATAGGAACTACCCAAGTGCTTCATGGAGACAAAAGAAACAATATTACAGGGATACTCAATATAATGAGCATGATGATTATGATCATGAATATTATGATTCAAACCCAAATAGGGGTTATAACAGAGGTAATAATAATTATAGAGACAATTATAACCGAGGTAGATCACAACACAAAAGACATGGTAAATCTTATTACCAGGCTAACTCTGCACAACAGGAGTTCCACGACACCGATAATCAGAATAATGATAAAAAAGACTCCAACAGTGTAGCAAATTCCGCTTTCGATTTTGCTAGAGCATCTGAGTGTTCGCAATGCAAAACATTATTCGATCCAACCACAGTTTCTACTTTAAGCTGCGGTCACCCGCTTCCCGCTCTCCATGCGTCAATTGCGCATAATGGAAGGGGTGCTCTTGTCTTTAATAGGGGCCTAATAGATGGTACTCCGGTATCAATTCTTTTCGATTCGGGGTGCACTACCATTGGAGTGAGGCAATCACTCGTAAATCCTTCTCGAGCTACAGGCAATATAGTCAAATGTGTAACATTTGGTGGCACATTGGAGAAGTACTCCACTGCCATTATCAATATTGCTACGCCTTTCTTTACAGGAGAGGTGCAAGCATGTCTCTTGCCGAATCCGATCGCTGATCTTATCATCGGTCGCATTCATGGAGTGAAAGAATGCACTCCACAGCAAATTTCTAATTGGGAAAATGTTAATATGCAATCTGCTAATGCAGTAATCACTAGGGCTCAAGCTCTTAATATGCCACAATCTTCACATTCTGAAGATAATGATGCGCAGATCCAAGATGATCCCTTGGAGATTTCCCACGATTCCTTTATCAAACAGCAGGAAGATGATCCTACTCTAAAGAAATTCTTTACTCTGGCAACAAAAGGTGATCCGAATAAGGATACAAATCGTAAATCTTGGATTACGATGAAGAATGGCGTACTTGTACGTATGGTACAAGACTCCGCTAAGTCCATTCATTCTCAAATCCTTGTGCCTAAAAATATGAGAGTTAAAATCTTACAGCACGCTCATGATTCGCAGTGTGCTGGACATATGGGTTTTTCCCGTACTAAAGCTAGAGTTCTTCAATCTTTCTTTTGGCCTGCTGTGAATAAGGACATACGAATCTATTGTCGATCTTGTAAAGTATGTCAAGAGATTAAATCCAGAGGTCCACGCCATGATGCACCTATTCAGGCTGCAGACATTCCCATTCGGCCATTTCAAAAAATGGCGATAGACATCATTGGTCCATTTAAGATAAAGTCTGCTAGAGGACACCAATTTATTTTGACGTGTGTTGATATGTGCACACGTTGGCCGGAGGCTGTTCCTCTAAAGAGCATAACTACTGCTGATGTCGCAGATGCTCTTTGGTTAATATTTTCTCGTCTGGGGTTTCCAGCAGAAATATTATCCGACCATGGTACCCAACTCATATCGGATACCATGTCTCAAGTAATGTCGACTCTGAAGATAGAGAGATCGCTGAGTAGTATTTATCATCCTATGTCCAATGGGATGGTGGAACGTTTGAATAGAACTCTGAAAAACCTACTAGGTAAGATAACAGAAGATCATCCTCAGGATTGGGATAGGGTTTTACCCGCGGCTCTCTTTGCATATAGAGAGGTCGCCAACGAACATACAGGATTTTCTCCCTTTGAACTTGTCTTTGGCGCGAAACCGCGAGGTCCTATGTCCTTACTTCATGATCTTATAACTGCTGATAATATTGTCGATGACACAAAATCCTCTTATGAATATGTCATCGCACTTAGACACAAGATTATTGAAGCATGCAAATTGGCAACTGCTTCTTCTGAATTTGCGAAACAGAAGGCAAGGGAATTTGCCAATAAAAAGAGATGTTTGCGACAACTTTGTCCAGGTGACAAAGCATTTGTCTTGCTACCTTGTAGGGAAAATAGACTTCTCATTTCTTGGAAAGGTCCGTACGATATAATATCAAAAGTTTCCGATGTTGACTATATCGTCGATATTGACGGGAAGCGTAAAACCTTCCACATCAACATGCTCACGGAATTCCATGAACGTCCTGATTATTTACAACCTGTTTTCCAGGCAACGGACGATTTTCCAGTCCAACATGGACAGTACTCATCTCTGTCAGTAATACAGGATGAGGAAACGAGTTTCTCGGATGTAAATTTACCTTTTCCAATGATTCCTCTTCACTCTAATGAATCATGGAAAGATGTTGCAATTTCTCCAGAATTATCTCCAGGAGAGCAGAAACAAGTTTCTACTATGTTAGAACAATTTCAGGATGTCCTTACTGACATTCCTGGTCAAACTGATGTCATTCAACATGACATTATTCTTACTGACCATAGTCCTATAAGAGTCAGACCGTATCCTATCCCGATACATTTTCAAGCACAGGTAGAGAAAGAGTTAGATGAGATGATAGAGTTAAAAATTATTGAACCATCCACATCAGCATATTCTTCGCCGATGGTTATAGTACGGAAAAAAGACAATAACATACGTCTTTGCGTGGATTATCGCAAATTGAATCAAGTGACTAAATTCGATGCTGAACCTATGCCTTTACTAGAAGAGCTACTTACGAGACTATCGAATTCTCACTTCTTTACTAAACTCGATTTGTCTAAGGGATATTGGCAAGTTCCACTATCCGAACACGCCAAACCGTTTACTGCTTTTTCGACGCCTAGGGGTCTATTCCAATGGAATTTCATGCCTTTCGGTCTTATGAACGCCCCTGCAACATTTGTACGCATGATGCGTCGAATCCTATCTCATCGCTCAGATGTCATTGCGTATCTTGATGACATCTGTCTTTTCAGTGATACTTGGAACGATCACTATAATGGTATAAATGAACTATTGTCTATCTTACGCGAGCATAACCTGACAGCGAAACCATCGAAAGCATGTATTGGTTTTAGCGAAATATCTTTCTTAGGACACCGTGTTGGTCATGGGTTCCTAAAAACAGAAGACCATAATACAAGTAAGATACTTAACATTTCTATTCCTAAGACTAAAAAGCAAGTACGAAGTCTCTTAGGTCTAATACAATTTTATGGACGATTCATCCCGAATCTGTCCTCCATTATGTCACCTCTTTCTTCCTTGCTAAAGAAAGGGTCTCCTAATGTAGTCCATTGGACTCAAGAATGTCAATCCTCTTTGGATAAGGTTAAAACTATGTTTTCTACTTCACCTATCCTAGTATTGCCTTCTAAGGATAAGACATTTATTCTTCGTAGTGACGCTTCATCCACCGGGATTGGAGCTGCACTAATGCAAGAGTACTCTGGAACTCTGCATCCTGTGATGTATATTTCTCGGAAATTAAATGCCGCAGAGAAGAATTACTCGGTCCTAGACCGTGAATTATTGGCTATGGTTTGGTCAATCCTTAAACTGCAAAGATTTCTTCTGGGCGCGCATTTCATTGTGGAAACTGACCAGAAAGCTCTTACGGCTATTCAGAGTAAAAATCTGAAGAGCGCGAGATCAACGCGATACGCGATTGCTCTACAGCCATTTCATTTTTCGGTGCGAGCTATCCGTGGGTCAGAAAATGTGATGGCAGATATTTTGTCTAGATGCCCACATGATTCATAACTGTTATACAACTTTGATACAGTTGTTTCTATGTTGAAATGTGTACACATATGTAATATATCATATATTGATTGTAACACTACTTAGCGGTTCATTGATATTTATTCACCGCTGATCTTTCAATGTTTTTCGTCTTTGATGATCATGATGTTAAGATATCTTAGATGAAATTTATGTATAAACTAATGTGGAAATTGTGTCATTGCTAATATTGTAGTATGCGTTGGTGACACCTCTCTGGAAATATTTATACTTAGAGAAGTACTTTCTCTAAGGTCATAAAACTTATGCTTATCATCTGCGCATTGTATTGGTGCGTTGTGAGCCTATTGTATGTTGCTCCTAGATGTATTTCAAAAAAAAAATGTACCATTTTTTTTTCCCGAGGGGTGTGGTAATCTGTTGCGTGCATATTTTGACGCACATATTACAAAAATCGATATGGCTATTTAATATGGGAAAAATATAGACATTCATTCATTTGTGTATGAAAATGCTGTCTATGGTAAAAGCGAGAGAATCCATGTTTGATTCACACTTTTGATTATAGGAGTAATCGTTCTGGATATTGATCCGGCGCAAGGATATTGCGCTTACGTTTGTACTTATTTTTTAGGGCCAGAAAATATATTAATTTGCTTATTGTGTTTATGGCCTGAATTCATATGTATTACATATTATTAGTACAAGTAGAATCAGTCCTATATTGTATATTTTGGATGGGTAGGAGGGACTAGATTCTTGTTATTCCGGTCTAGCGGAAGTATGAGTTGTCTTGACAAGTCGTGATGAGTTCCGATGTACCGTGATAATGGCGGGTACGCACTTTTCAAAGGGCTGGTAGATTCTTAAGGAAATATGATTCATGAAGTGGTTTTCTTCTAAAGGAGATGGTATCTCTACTATAGTTTATGTTAGAGACTCTCCTAAGGTACGGTACAATGTATAATTCGGACTCCATGTATTGCCAGACCCTATTTTGATGATCTCATGTCGATTCGACCTAGATGGAACATTGTGCTTCGTATCGCTAGGGTCGTGTTTTGTATCGACGAAGATGACAGACTTTCCTGCAGCGGTTATGGCTACGTGAATTAACCTGATCACCGTAGAGCTGTATGGAAACATTTATGAAATCATTTATATACCCATTATAAATTAACTCTGGCTTATATTCTCCTTCCTATGAATGAGTGAACGACAACTCAGGGAGGCAGCCATGTTAGATTTCGGTCATCATATGTTTTGATCACTGCCAAGAGAACAGATTATTTATCCTATTATCGGACAGTGACAGGGAGATCTCAATCTTGCTAGAAACCCCCCTTTCGTGGTTTCATAATATATACTACAAACTATGGACGTCAAGTAACTTTAGTTATTTATCGATCTGCCTTCACTGACGCGTTTAGTCAGATAGGGGGATGCGGCCTTAATATATCATGACATTGAACTTTTGATGTACTGCCCATTATTTCTGAATGTGTCATGACTTCAGACCTGCTATGTATACCTACAAATTGATATGTCAACATACCATGATGTACTCGTATGTCCCAGTGTGTACGTCTGAATAAATTGAGTAAACAAAGATTCCAGCAGTCTGCATTGGTGCCTTGTAGACACATGTGTATGAGTGGTTATATTGGTCAGCACACGAACAGTACACCATTCGCGGTAATCACACTCTACACTTCTACTTCATACATACACCATCCTGCGTCGGTTGGAGTGACCAAGTTTAGGGCCTGCTTCCCCTGGAGCCTTTGCCTTCCCTAACTCAGGACTAGGGTGAGTTACCCATTTACAGCTGGGTAGACTGGAGCATGCCTGATCTCAACAACACATCACTCTTCCTTACAGAGCATACAGACTGACACTTTACAGAGTGGAAAGAAGAAAAGAAACTTTACAATAAGTCCTTTATAAAGGCCGGTGTCAGAACATCCAATCATTCACCCAAGAGTAATCAAACTAAGATTACAACCCTTTTTAGGAGGAATAGATAAGACCATCAAAATAATAAAGAGAACCTACAGCATAGTAATAGCAGACGTTATCACTCATATGAACAGAAACTGTATGTGAACACTCTACAAAAATGGAACAGTTTTTCCAATATCTTTATTCTGATGTGTAAATATCCTTATATTGCTTTTGAGTATTTCTGACCTGAAAAGATTGAGGTTCAGGACAATTAAATTGTACATAAAATTTCATCCAGCCTTGCTTAATAATTTTATTAAAGTTAAAGTTCTGTTTGAAATCAATACCTGTTATATTAAATAAATTACCCTAGACAATTTGCCAAATAACACAGCACAGATAATCTTTACTCAAGTTGGGATCTAAGGAGGTAGCAGTTAGGGACTCAGAGTACATCATCATCATCATCTTCTCTGAGAACTTACATAGCTTAACCCCACCTTAATGTCTATACACCCTTGCTCTTTTCAGAGAAGGAGGTATTACTTATAAGACCAGTCTCTTATCTGGCACTATCCTGGTATCCTCTGATACACCTATTTGTCCAGGATAGCCTATACTTTTATTAACATCAAAACCTCTTATGACAGGGCTGTATGTTACATACAGGTGATAATGATTATAATATTAGCAGAGAGAAATGGACACATCTTATACATGTAAATATTGTCTTTCGTCCTACACAGACTGCTCGTCGCATATTTATTAATTTATTCAGTTATCATTAGGCAGTGAGCACAACAATCAGGTTGTTATGTGTTACAGTGAAGCCAGCAATGAGTTTGTCATCTGTTGAATTGAACCCTCCAATGAGATTTTCTTGTTGTTGCAATGACCCCAACAATGAGTTTTTATGTTGTTACATTGAACGCAGCAGTAAGGTTGTTGTGTTGTTACATTGAACGCAGCAGTAAGGTTGTTGTATTGTTACATTGGACGCAGCAGTAAGGTTGTTGTGTTGTTGCATTGGACCCAGTGATGAGTTTTTATGTTGTTACATTGAACGCAGCAGTAAGGTTGTTGTGTTGTTACATTGAACGCAGCAGTAAGGTTGTTGTGTTTTTGCATTGGACCCAGTGATGAGTTTTTAATGTTGTTACATTGAACGCAGCAGCAAAGTTGTTGTGTTTTTGCATTGGACGCAGTGATGAGTTTTTTATGTTTCAGCTCCCCAAGGAGCATAGGCCTTCAAGAAACTTATGCCAAGTATTTATGTCCTGCGCCATTAGCTCAAGGTCTTTCTATGTCGTCTTCATCCTCTTCAAGCGTGTATCCATCCCTCTTGTCCATGTGGTACGTGGTTTCCCGCCCCCTCTCTTACTTTCAGAGCAAGGACTGTCAGGTTATGCTATCAGCAGATTTTCTCATCGTGTGTCCTATCCATTTCCTGCGTCTTCTTCTCGTTGTACATTACGCCCAAACTCATCTTCTCAGCGTCCTTCACTGCAGATAGCATAGATACTAATAGATGTGACACTTCACCTTCCGCAACCATTTCTGGTTACTAGTTCTGAAGATCATTAACACCTGAAGTCAAATAGGTAACGATAAAAGTAGTCCTTTAGCAGAAACTATCTTTGGGGGAGTGAAGTGTTAGAGACGTCACCATACTAAGGCTAGCTTTTTTATAAGTTGTAGTGACCAGTCCCCTTCCTCGCTGCATTTGCCTTCCGTAAGTTAAAAGCAGAATCAGATGCCCATTTGCAGCTGGGTAGACTATAGCGTTGAACCAACAGCTGGAAGATGTAGAGAATACAGAAGACTATTGGCAGCAGGTCAAAACGGTATGGAATGAGACATGTCAAGAAATACTGGGGACAAGGGAACGACAACAAAAAGCATGGATAACAACAGAAACCATAAATAAGATAAAAGACAGAAAAAACAAGAAAGCAGATTTAAACACAAGCAAAACCAGGTTCCAAAGCCAAGGCTCAAGAATCGTATACAGAAGCAAACAAAGAAGTGCAAAGAAATATCAAAAGAGACAAGAGAAAGTATATAGAGGAGTTGGCAAGAGAGGGAGAAGATGCTGTAGCCAAAGGAAATATGAGAGAACTGTATTGTCAGAACGTGGCTTATATAAGGGTCTGTCTTTGTAAAGAGACTCGACATCAAGTCTGAGAAAGGTCTGAGAAGATAGATTAAGAAGAGATTTTAAGTGAATGTGGAGGATGAGACTTATAGCTTCGAGGATGAGAACCTAGAATGACTCTCCCTCGCCACTTGTGACTTGTTTATATAACTACTGTCTCACCACCTCTTGCTCCGTGGAGATAAGGTACACACAAATTAATATCCACAGACACAACTGTAAAGCTAAGAAATATAGGTACAGTATAGAGAAGGACAAATTGATCCAGTAAACATTTATAAATTTATTTTTAAAAATTTACCACACACAAAAAAAAAACAACGTCAAGTTCGCACAAGCTGAAAAAAGAACAAAATAAATGAATGACACAAATATCAAATTTTCACGCTCTCTTCCACACCTACCAGAGAAACAAATAAGGTTTAAAAAAAAACATATGGGGGGCGGGCGGGGTCTCTATGTAAGCGACACCAATAACTGAAACAATGCTATTTCAAACTAACAAAAACCGTGAAGTCCCACAAAACAACAGACTACACTTTACCAGTTTTCCCTCTGTCCCGTTTAACCAGACAGAGGAAGAATTAATAACTGATCTGACTAAAATGTCTCAAAGACGCTCCCGGCTGTCCTACACAACTGAATTCTACACAACTAAATACTGCACAGAGCCCTCTGCTTCATCTACCTCAGAGGCTCACCTCCAAGTTAGATCTATCTAACTCTTCAGTTCCTGAAACAACTAACTCAACTCTCTCCCCTCTCATTCAGTTTGGTGCCTTCCTGTCGCTATCGTCTTCTTCTTAGGCTCAGATGCGTTACCCTTCTTCGGGTACCTCCTCCTCCCGATAGTATTCGAGTGGCATGGTCTCCCTCTCTCCTCTCCAGAATAACTGATGAAGGGCCCTTGGTGTGTATATATATATATATATATATATATACATACATATATATATATATATATATACATATATACATACATATATATATACATACATACATATATATATATATATATATATACATACATACATACATACAAATATATATATATATATATATATATATATATATATATATATATACATATATATATATATATATATATATATATATATATATATATATATATATATATATGCATCTGGCTTTAAATCTAGCCTATAGTGATGGCAGTCAATTTTTCACACAACGACGATTAACCCGCTTCGGGGTTTGGTCTACTGCTTTATTGTGGCATTATGGAAACAATACAAGGCAACGTAGCCTGTTGAGTATTGGCCCGTGGGAGCCAAGTGCTCCAATTTCTAGGCAATTCCGCGCTGAGGTATATGTTCCCCCAAGTCAGGAGAACCCCTGATGCCTCGCCGTCTTGCAGATGTAGCTAGGAGCGCCCGTTACTTTGCGCGTACTCCCACTATTAAATACTGTAAGGTCTCTCGCCTCCCTCTCCTAATAGAAGGCGAAGTCCGTTGTAGGCTTAGGGTTTGCCTACGACGCTGTGAATCGCTGTAAAACAATAACAACTTATATACAACCAATTCACTACAACCATAGTTCAACAACATTACAAACACAAATATTTACATACACCCCGTTTTCCTACACCATAATAAAACCCATACTAACTACAATCACTCATGCACGAACCCATTTCTGTCCATCGGGTCAGGCGGGCTGCTCCGCCTTGTTAATAGCTCACCTCTTCTCCTCTCTTTCACAAGACAACAGCTTGTCTCTTACGCTTAACACAGACGGTGGCTGACCTGATTTTTCTGAGGCCAGCTCGTGGGCGTATGAGCGAGCTAGTGACGGCTAAAAAGATGCAAAAGGATACGAAACGAACCAAAGCAAAAACAAAGATAGATCAGAAAAACAACGACAGAAGAAATATGAAACAGAGAGAGAAGCCACTAGAATTTATGCAAAATGATGCTGGACATTAAGGCCCGCAGGAGATAAAACGCCAATTTGAAAAATGAGACGATTCTCCAACGAAAAGCGAGTTCGGTCATAACCGACACATGAAAGGAGGGCAGTGACATGAATATGGGAATTACCTGAATGTCAGGCTTATTGAAATGAGGGGGCACCAATAAATGTTTGCCATGATAAATGTCCATGATAGATGTCATTTAAGTGCTCGCGAAACGTGTCTGCCAAACGTCTGCCAGTTTCACCAATATAGGTAATGCCACACCTCTTGCACATGATATAATAAATCAGGTTTCTGGATTCGCACGTGAAAGACTCTCTAATGACAAATTTACCGTTCGGGAAAGAAACTGACTGAGTTTGGAGTACAAAAGGACAGGTCTTACATATACGGCGTTGGCACGGTTTAGAGCCAAAGTGAGAAGGACAAGTCCGTCTCAAGCGACTGTGTACAAGAATATCCCTAAAAGTCTTATCTTTACAATATGTCACCAAAGAGGTATCATGAAACAACTCTCTGGTATCAGGATCAGCGTGGAGAATAGGCAGATGACGAAACAGCAATATAGACAAAGTTGGAGGGACAGACAGTGATAACAAAATAAGAATACAAAAAGCAAGAGGAGCTTTCATTGCATTGGGAAATATATGGAGATTAAGAGAAATCGGATCCAACACGAAAATAAGAATCTTCAGCTCAAATGTGAAGTCAGTCCTATTATATTGCTCTGAAACATGGAGAACAACAACCAAAAAGCTACAGACTTTCATAAATGGGTGCTTGCTTAGAGTAGAAGGATTAAAATGATATGACAAGGTTACCAACGTGGAACTGATGACAAGAACCAGACAAGTGCCAGTGGAACAAGAGATGAGAAGAAGACGATGGCGATGGATAGGACACACACTGAGGAAACCTGTTGATAGCATTACAAGGCAGTCCTTGTTCTGGAGCCCTCAGGGCAAGAGGGGCAGAGGTAGACCAAGAAGCACATGGAGAAGAGAGCTGGAAACAGAGGTGAAAATGGTAAGGAGAATGTGGAAAGAACTTGAGATGATGGCACGTGACAAGAGGACTTGGCATGTGTTTGTTGAAGGCCTATGCTCCTTTGGGAGTGGAGTGTTATGAATGAATGAGACTAGAGCGTGATAGAACCATGTTTTGATCGTGTAACATGGTAACTGTACCGCAAGAGGAAAGTGCTCTTACCGCTTAGATTTTAACGTCACGATTTACTCACTCTGATAAATATTAGCGAATCGTGAGGAAAGATATCACACTAAAAGCCGATAAGCCGTGAAACAGGTTGCTTGAGATATTAGCTCGCGGATACGTTAAGATTTCCTTCTATTCTGACTCCAAGAGCTGATGTACCAATACCTCGTTAATATTATAACCGATAACGACAATACGATATCAATAATACCAAATACGGTTTCATTACGTGTCCAATCTTAATCGACAGAACCTGTACATGTTTGTTCTTAATTTTGATTTCTATTGGTTGTACGCTGCTCTATGACTGACTTCATCCCAGATTGTTGCGTTTATATCCTGTATCCCGTCAGTAGGTCATTTTGGGCTATTTTTAGGGCACCTTATCAGATATTATCAAGTGACGTAATTAACCTTTTCATTAGCTAGGGTTAAGGGTCTGTGTGGGTGATAGGCGTTAAAGAAATAGTATGGATGTCTGTGAGAGTGGGGGTTGAATAATTTTAGAAAGTATGCATGTTTGTATAAATTATGAGGTAAACAAAAATTAGTTCAAGGGAAATGTATTAGAACTTTACACGAACAAGACAACCAACGCAACAGCCATGTAATCTTTCTCAATGGCGGAGTACGATAAACAAAAACAAAATATATTTCTATCACGGATCTCTTGTTACTGTGTAATCATTTTTTATGCTCCGTCTTTGTTGGCAGGATGAATTCTAGGCCACAAGGTCTTATGTTTCGATAATAATAATAATAATAGCCCCTTCAGTCATAACTGACTATGGGAATACGCCCCTGAGGTGACAGCCCTTCAGTCATAACTGAATATGGGAATGCGCCCCTGAGGTGAAGGCCCTCAGCTGCTTTTTTTTCCGGGTGCTGCTTTTTTTTCGACGTTTTCTTTTCTCTTTTGCTCGTTGTGTGAGCTTCTTTTCTCCCAATCTGAGGTGGCGCCGTAGACAGCACAGCCACTTTGTGCGATCGGCAGCCTTATCCTCCCTCGCTGCTGGATTTATGTATAGTGCCCTCATGTCTCTCTTGCACACATCTTTGAACCTCAGCTGCGACCGCCCAGCTGTTCTTTTGCCATCTGCCAGTTGTCCGTAGATGACATCTTTCGGGATGTGACCATTTACCATGCGGGGGACATAGCCAAGCCAGCATAGTCTGCACTGTCTAAGCAGTGTATACATGCTTTGAAGGCCAGCACGTGACATCACTTCGGCATTTGTCACTTTGTCCTTCCATGAAATATCAAGGATGTGGCGTAAACACCATAGATGGAAAGTATTGAGCATTCTTTCTTGCTTAGCATAGGTTGTCCATGTCTCGCTGCCATACAGAAGTGTGCTGAGAACGCAGTCATTATATACCGCAGTTTTGGTCTTCATTGTGAGTTTTGAGTTTCACAAACACACGTTGTCAGTCAGGCAAAGGTTGCTGCAGCTTTGCCAATGCAGCTGTCAATTTCTGTGTCCACAGAGTTTGTCGTTGGTGATAGATCCCACTATTAATTCATAGTTATCGATAATGGTGGTGCAACATCTACTCGTATATCCTTACTCAGCACATTTGTTTCTTTAGACTTGCTGTGAGGCGAACGTCCTTGCATGCTTAGATGAAGCGATTCGTCAAGCTCTGAAGCTCCTGTTGACTTTGAGTGACGATTGTGGCGTCATCAGCGAATAACAATTCTCTTAATGTGACCCTTCTGATTTTTGTTTTTGTCTTCAGCCTTGCGAGGTTAAACAGTCGGCAATCTGATCGAGTGTGAAGGCATATTCCTTCAGTTGCATCTTCGAATGCATGTTTCAAGAGGAAGGCAAAGAAGATTCCGAAGAGAGTTGAAGGCCAGGACGCGTATGTCAAAAGGCTGTGATGTGATTTCAGCATATTGGACTGTTCCCTTCATGTCTTCATGGAATGAAATAGGACTAAATTTCCAACAATTTAGTGGAGCAGCCTATTTTTAGGAGGATTTTAAAGAGTCTATCCCTGCTAACCAGGTCTAATGCCTTTGTGATGTCTATAATGGCGATTTATAAAGGCCTTTTCTGTTCTCTAGATTTTTGTCCAGAAAATGGCATAGAGAAAAGATCATGTCTGTTGTTGATCTGCTCGCTCAGAATCCACACTGCGACTCTGGATATATGTGTTCAGCTAACTTGTGAAGTCGCATTAAGATGACTGGCAAAAACCTTACTAACAATACTAAGGAGAGAGATGCCGCTGTAGTTATTGCAATCACTCTTGTCTCCTTTATTTTTATATAGTTTTACAATCTTGGCATCTTGCATGTCTCGGGGAATAGTTGCCTCTTCCCAGCACTGGCACAGCACCATATGCAGGGGATGTAATACGGTGCTGTTACTGTAGTAAAATCTGCGAGAATAATCGCTCATTTCAGTACGATTTTAGTCATAAAATGATAATAAATAAAACAGCCCTATTGTGTCTGACGGTGATGCTCTCACACGCCAGCAACGCTGCCTTTTTTGCAGTGCTAAAGCCTATAGAACGATTCCACGGTAAAAATCTAACACGCGTTTTAATTTCGGTTTCGAAAACGTACTACTAACATTTTACCAGATCTGCTGCATACTTTTTGCAGCCAAGACTTATAATTAACGATTTGGAGGAAGTGTGCCGCAAAATAACTATCTGAATTAACGTATTCTGTCAACTTTAACGCAAATTTAGTAGTAATCCTTACATTTGTTGGTAGTGTTACACGATACAATACAAATTATTAACGCCAATTCTTAACCCGCCATGCACAACCCCGCTTAGCCTGACACATTCTGCCATGCATATATACACGTGGCGACAAAGCCAAGAGAGGCAAAACACGCAGACAATTTTATTGCCTCCTCACGGTAATGTTTCTGACGTCACAAAAACAAGTTAGTTATTTGAAAAATACATGCTAGCGAGCTAGCGAGAGGGGAAGATGGCCGTCTTGTGTAAAATATTTATTTGACGATGACCGGGGACAAAATTGAAAATCTAAAACCATAATGAAACTGAACATAAAAAATATATGGTAGTATAGCTTAGAATTCACTGAGCAAGAATGTGTTTTAAATAATATGATAGTCCCAGTATTACCTAAATTGTTGAGAAAATACTAATTGTCTACGAACGCACGACCAGACAGACTGTTGTTCCTGCTTTGTTTTTTCTTAACGTTAGTGGGGACACCGGCTTAGAAGAGAGGCAATGAGGAAATTCAAAATTCGCTTGAGTAACAAGAGTATAGAAGGAGAGGGGAGCGATAGGAAAATTGTTACCAAAAACTAACATCGTTTTGCATTGGCATAACTAAAGCAGGCTGGCCAATCGACTACCAGACGCAGAGTATGTTTGGAATTATTTTTGGTTTTCAAAAACTGCATTTGAATTCTGGTGGTCGCAAGCTTTCGATTGGCCAGTGCTACTAAATATTAGCAAAAAGCGTTCACTATTCATTGCCAGTTGAACTATATTTTGATTCAGATACGCTGAGAACAGCTGTGTTAAATTTAAAAGTAAAGTAAATAACTATATGAGTATTTCACAGTCTGGACGGAGCAGAGGAAACTGAGGCCATTTCTTTGCAAAGTCAGCGTCATTTGTTTATATTTCTTGATTTGTGGTAAGGATGCTTTAGGAATTTAATATGTTTAATCCCATTACCAAAGTTAGATACTACTATTGGGAAAAAGTGAAGGACGTGCTGGGAGCAGACATTGTTGAGTCCTCACGTTGAAATGTATCTAACTAATGTATGTTGTCATGATTATGTTTGAATATTATTGTATTAGAGCATATTAGTAAGCCTCTGTGTTCAATGAACACTGTTCAACATGCCTGAAGCATTCATATTTAAAAAAAGAAAAGAAGAGAAAAATATATAAAAGGAGATGTGGTTACCCCACATTATATTATTGAGGAAAACTATGTAAACGTACAGTGGCGTATCTGCCATAGGGACCTGAGGGATGGTCACAGCAAGGTGGGGGTCATGAAAATTAGGGGAAATGTGCACCTGAAATGCACGCGAGGCTGACCCAATACCCACGTATGACAGGAAATAAAAGAATAAGTGATCAGATGTAAAAGGCCAGGGTGTCCTTTTGTTGCAGAGGTTTCGTTTCCTGTTGCCAGCTGGTGACAGGAAACCGGAGGAGTGACGATTACGCCAAGAAGTCTCCTACACTTTACATATGCTGTCAAGAGATAACAGCAGGAGCTTGGGTGTGTGACGTGATATCGATATTTCTGCAACTACACAATATCCTATCTTTCAACAAGAAACCCCAGGTGATATGTTAAGGACCTGGGTACATCTGACAGTTTCGGTTTAAATAAACCTTGGTAATTCAAGTCATACTCAGGACTTTTGTGGGGTATGATGACATTACAGCCCCTCATAAACAGTGACTCTCTCTCTCTCTTAGAAGAATAAATTTAAGCTGTGAACATTCAAATAAGAAATACATATATTAACATTGTAGTATTTGGGCAGATTGTCCACACAATTTTAGTTAATTTTTTATGTAAACTATGTTGTCCTCATTTTCAAAGACCTGTCCAAACGATATGACTGGACAGGCAAAATAAATTGTACAAAAAAATTAATTTAAAGAAAAACTTAACCACAGGTTTTATTCACTTCCTCATAGTAACTTAAAGTGTTTTTGTGTTGTGTACCATCATTTCATTTCTCCCCTAGACACTAGGTACATCATACACCATACACTAGAGCCACAAGAGTGACCGTGTGAGATCTAGGGAGGTAGTGTTAGGTTCCCTGCACATAATTCATCATCATCATCTTTTAGAGTCAGGGGCCTACATGTGCTTGAACTCACACGGTTTATGCAGACACCGATTTCATTCTTTGTTAGGATACCATCATAACCTCCCCAGCAAAATCAACTTTGCTACAGTTACAGCAAA
This sequence comes from Oreohelix idahoensis, assembly GCA_024509875.1. NCBI lineage: Eukaryota > Metazoa > Mollusca > Gastropoda > Stylommatophora > Oreohelicidae > Oreohelix > Oreohelix idahoensis. The sequence goes on along the minus strand of JAMPIV010002659.1, from coordinate 258,382 downwards.
TGATTAAATCGAGAAGTGATCTGTAACAAAGTCTGCACTATGGTACGAGCCCGTGGATAGCACAGACTTTAGAAGTGGTCTTCTGACAAAAATCCGATCCAGTTGATGCCAGTGCTTGGATTGTGGCTGTCTCCATGACACGCGAGCGCACACACACACACACAAACACACACACACACTCACACATATATATATATATATATACTTGTATATGCAGTGATAAGTAGAAGACGCTGGGACCATCTAAGGTACTTCTAACTATTTGAAATTGTGCTTATCATAATTCTGCTCAAAGTGGATATTTACGTCATAATAAGGAGTAAAATTGAAGCAATTTTTTTAACCAGTCAGAAACAAGTATTTTGCTTCTAAATTTTCAAAAGCAATTTTTCGAAGCCTAAAATATAGTGTCAAATTAATTGCTAGTAGCATAGTGGTAAGTGTAAAAAGGTTCGAATCGAGTTTTGGCTTAGCTCTTTTAGCGGTTCCTACACGGATTCCTAGAGATTTGAGTTGGGGCACGCAAGTTATCTCGACTGATCCGAAAATTCCAGTTATCAGAATTCGAATTAACTGGAGTGTTTTTTTTTAAAACAAAGCCAACAAAAAAAAAAAAAAAAATTTTGTCCGGGACCTTTCAGAAATGGTTCTAATTAAGCGATTCGGCATAAGCGAGTTCCCCTTAACTGGACTGCACTATATGTGTGTATATTGTGGCGGTATTGCCTCCCCTGCTTTGCAGTAGTGGCCAATACTCATGAGTATCTAATATGGGCTTCAAAGGTACTACCTGTGCACAAGATTACCCTTAGCAGAGATGTAGATAGAAGGGTAATGATACTTCTATTACAAAGGGAGACTTCACAAGATATTCAGATAAGCGAAAACAATGCTGCTTTGGCTGAGCACGTTAATTCTAGAATCTGCCGACCACATTTGTTAAGGAATTAAGCACTTATTAATTTCAGCTCGTTCAAGCCCCCACCCCTGATTTACTCCTTGGAATTCGTATTATTCTGGTATAGCTCTGTTTAGAGTGTGTGTAGTAAATTGACTGAGACAAACATGCAGTAACGTTAAAATGATTAAATCGAAGTTAAATTTGTAACATTACAAATTACAAAAAATCACTTAAGTTTTAACAGTTTGAAAATAATTTGAATAGTTTAAAAGAAAGGATTCATCATTGATAGATGATAGAATTCGTATGAAGGAAGTTCACTTTGGCAGGGTATATTTTTCACTTAGCTGCCAATAGTAGTTTCTGCTCCCTCTGATGGGTTCTGTTTATACTGCTCTTTTTCGTCGCTGGTCAAGGTTAAGGGTGCCACACGTTCCTAGAACGTCAAGGAGTAACGGCCAAGCTTGTCCTGATTCTGTCTATAAGACCCTCTTATGATGGTGTCTCGCACAACGTCAGTCCACTTCTACCTTCACTTGGTTCCAGAGATAGTGCTTTCTGCTGGTACCACCAATAACTATGATAAAGAAAAGAAACGAAACGCTCTCCTCAGTATTGCGTTTCCCGGCACATACTTATGTGCCTCCCTCTTATTTTCTACTATCCCATTTATTTCAGCTTTTCATTTAAATAGAATAGCTTTAGCTTTATCTTACGTTTAAATGAAAAGGTTAATAATACAGATATAGTCTGTTTACATTTACATCTCCACTGATTTAAAAGTGTTCACAATATAAATTGAATTTGTTTTCATTTATGTTTACTCTGATTGAAAAGTTTGAAACTTTCATTAATTTTAAAATGAATATTTTCACATAGACATTTACACTGGTTAAAGCTTGAAAACTTACATTAATTTTAAAGTGAATATGTTTATATGGACATTTAAACTGCTTGAAGTTGTAAGTATTATACTTAAAATTTACATCATTTCTTTTATCTTTCCCTCCCTGCTCCGTATGGAACCTGGGATTACCTTTTGCTTTTAGTTCTCTTCACGAAACTAGCAATAAAGCAATCACTAGCCCGTGCAGTGGTGGTTCATTAATCATCATTCTGTACGCTGAGGTTGCCAGCCTCAAATGACTTGGACATTCACGAGCGATTTTTCACATATTAAAATTCACTTGGCAATATACATATATATGTTAGTTCACATGTTAGTAATATAAAATGTAAAATGACAACACGCATCTGGTGTGTCGTTAATTTAATAAGTTCACTCTCTGACTTCGTGTATGGTCCTTCAGTTTCCGCAGTCCCGGTTTCCTTATTTAATATGAAAGAGATTTCCTGGGCTATTAAAGTCCGTCCAAAATTCTTCAATAAAAGGTGTCCGGTATGTTAAGAAGGAATTCTGAATTCTAGGCTTCACTCTAGCAAGGTCTGATATCTTGGCAAGCGATCTTCACGGTGGAATAACACTGAAACGTGTCAGGTTTTATTCCCGGTCTCATGCGCATCTGTTTGTTATGGAGTTAAAATAAACGCTCCAACCATTTTCAAACAGGCGGTGAGGGTGTAGTACTTTCAAAATATTCCACGTGAAACAAGGTGCGTACAGCAAAAGGTCACGTATTACCATATATGGCAATAAGATATACGATGCCTTGCGTACAGACTCGCGAACATGTCGTTAACCTCATATGACAACGTGATCCAAAAGTAACAATTCATTACTTTATTAGAAAGTAATCTTTTATCGGTGTCTGTCCATAAGTTGTCTCCCCGTATTCCAAGCTTTGGTGATGCGTGCACCCGTCTTATCGGTGATTTAGCAGATAGCGTTGGGCGAGGTACGTGTTAATCCGTAGCGGCCAAGCTTGGTACAAGGGAATTTTACCAACCTGCCTCTCGTAATATTATCTCCACATCTCCTTGCAAGTGTGAGGTGTTTATCATCCACAAGGAGTGTCAGATAACAGACAAGACACAATATACTAAAAGTAGTAAAATAATACTTGAAAATATAAACTATCTGCTACATAGTATAGAAAGAAAGAAAGTGCGACAATTAAAAGCACGCAATAAAATCAGTACCACAAATGCACCGATTACTGCCGGAGTGAAACAAAGATCGAGAGGGATCGCCTGTCACAGACTAATCATATAGACTAATAATTTTATTTTCCCAACAGGTCCCACTTTTCTTACTCTTTTAATATTCTGGTTTCCTCGATTTTTTTGCACTTTCGGTTTCTTTTCTTCGGATTTTTCCTACGTGGCCCAGTATTCCCCTCTCAGACCCCACCACGCGGTTTTATTTTGATATGGCCTTCATTATAAATTCAACACTTGGTCAGTAGTGGTCAGCTTACGATAATATTACCTAAACTGCACCTGGTGTTTGTCTGACTAGGGAACGCTTGTCGCTTGTAACAGCGTTGATCTCGAGTAAGAAATAGGTTATTTGAAGAAGCGAACCGCTAGCGGTAGCAAAGGGGAGGCTACCCTTTGAGGTCTGGGTAACCGTTTTCATCTCCGATTCAGGGGAGACAAAACTATCGTTCGTTCTGAGATTTTGTTGGGGTCCTTGAACGCCGCAGTGAGTGCTAGAATAATATTATGTCTTATCTACGAAACTTTCTCGCGGTTGTTGTCTCTGATGTAGACTCTAGAATAACATTTGTCTTACTTATGATTACGTTATACGACGTACATCTGTGGGAACACGCGATGGGGGTTAGCGTCTCTGGTAGACTAAAAAGCTAGATAGGTTTACTCAGTCAAGCACACTCGTAAATTTTTCCTGCCCGTAGATGACCAAATGAGACAGGCAGATGTGGGCACAAAACTAGATTGTGTTGCCTATTCTCGTCATCTCGGGGTAAGTTGATATCTTTTATTATATATATATATATATATATATATATATATATATATATATATATATATATATATATATATATATGTATATGTATATGTATATGTATATGTATATGTATATGTATATGTATATGTATATGTATATGTATATGTATATGTATATATATATATATATATATATATATATATATATATATATATATATATATATATATATATATATATATATATATATATACATGTTAGCGTTTATATATAACTGATAGTAGTGTGACTTGAATTATTTTAGGTGATTTCTCCCCGGTAATTAACTCAATGATAATGTAGCGCCGTCTACCGCCTTAGTTAACTAGTGTTTAAGCAGTTAGGTGTCTCCTGGTGTTATTGTTTACAATTGGTTAATGGTAAACTTATGCTAACAAATACTTACTAGGCGAAGAACCTCATAGACCGTTCAGTGCTTACCATGGGTTAAGAGTAAGCTAAGCGCGTCATTACTTCATGGAAATGTCAGTGGGGTAAGTTATTCACTTAAAACTGAATAGTGATGTGCGTGCACTATAACACTTGAATTATAAGAGGTGATCACTTATTACTTTCTGAGAGTCACTTCTAGTGGTTGTGTGGAATTATTATATGCCTACTTGTGTAGTTAGACACCAGTTTAGAACTTTCACGGCAATCCAGAAAGCAATCACCAGCGAGAGATATAATTATATCTTAGGGCTAAGTCACAACGTATTATTATAGCTATAACATTGCATTTTTCCTGTATTCAATTTTTGGGAGGTTATTACTTTTCCCTTTTTGTGTATCGACCCCAAGTGGCGCGTACCATTTATTATGTAATGTTTAGTGCTTGTATTCTCTGTAAATTCACTTAATGTTGTAAGATGAATCGCATATCCATTCAGCTGAAACTACAGGGTTAGGTTCCCGTATGTTGAGTTGGAAGAGAACGGAGTAGATTTTACTGTCAGGGCATTTGCTGACAGGTACATGTATGTACGAGATATATTAGCCTATGCGGGCGCATGCTGATAATTGATAGAGTGGAAGTAACAGGAGGGCGACTCACATGGATAAAGACAGCCCGAGACTATCATAGCAATGATTAAAATAATTATACATCCATTAGTGGGGCATAACTGTTTATAGTAACGTTATTGTAATTTTATTGTTTGCTTGATATAAAGGTTGTTTGTTTGGGTCTCAGTTTCAGGACACCCCATTGCTACTGCAGGATTCCAGTCAGGCGAACAACGTAACATTCTCATCGATCTCACGGTTCCTGAAAGCAATTAGCACCACGAGTTGTCACCTATACCTGAAGTACAACCCTTTTTCAACGCCCATCCCTCTAATGGGAAATGAGCTCATGCAGTGTATAACGAGCCATAGCATATCTGAAATAGTATTTGGCAGTAGTGGTTTCCTACTCGCCTCTTGATCACCAGTCAGAGCATAGTGGCTTCCAGCATATCTATCAGCCCAGCGTCTTCAGCAGAATTGAAAGCACCAGACTGTGTGCTTAAACTGAGTGCTCAGTCACAAATAAAGTCCAAACCAGCAAAACCGGATTTAAACTCAAGTACGCAGGCCAAATTTCACGCGCTGGATAATAGCGCAGTGGACTTTTTGTCCTAAATTGACCGTGTCTTGTGTGTGTTTCGGGTCATTCAAAACCTCCGCACGTATTAGCGGTCAGCCGAATATAGACAGAGTAATCTACAACCTATCTCGTTATTAGTGTGTGACCAACGGTGCATGGATAGCGCCTACAGTGGATTTATAGTGTAATTCATCACCTATAGGAGGATATACATATAAAGACACTAACTGGAGTTATTGAATTTGGTTCCACAAAAGCGGAAGGATTAGAACTCTGTTTATTTATTTCAAATACTCTAAAACCTTAACTCAACCACGACATCGCCCTATATATATATATATATAGAGTGGTATTACAAGATCATCAATGTTGATTTGATTACAAGAACCAGACGACTACAAATGGAACAAGATGTGCTTTGGATAGGAAACACATTGAGAAACACAGTTGGCAGCGTTACAAGAAAGTCCTTAGGCCTAGAATCTCCAGGTTAAGCGAAATAAAGGATTGGTGAAGAACATGCGAAGAAAGGAATTAGACATAGGTATGAAGGGGGACATGGCTTTGAACGGATAGCACAGGACAGGAAGACTTGGCTTGAGTTTAATGAAGGGTCATGCTCCGCGGGGTGGCTAAAAGTTTGTGTTATTATTGCTCAGTATCATTGCACTCCAGGCAAACCCATAAGTGCTCAGTCTTCATTAGCAAATGTCGAAGGGTGTGAATGCTAATTGTCCTGTTGCGCGCTGGTTATATACACGCCGGATGCATTTTCTCGTACGTCCATCCCTGCTAATCTTATATAATTATGTTTGATGCCAAAGTCCAGCTATCTTAACCTTGATGATTAATCGATTGCATTGTCATTCTCTAATAGGCGATCATTAATCGTTCTTAGTGTCTCACCCTTTTCCACCTATGGGTGACATTGAAGCTAGTGTATCAGCTCTTTGATTGCCGTGCACCCCTGCATGACCAGGACAGTAGATCCATTGTTCCGAAAGTACTGACAAAGAACAATCAATCACTCCTCAGATATTCTCGGAATATTGTGTACATTCGCTGGCATTCGCGTCTAGATAGCAAATTGTTCAATGTTCAATCTGAGGGTATCTCATTCTGTGAGGAATGTTAGCTCGGTCTTACGATGTGTCAATATGTCTATCTGTCAATCACTTGAGCCCTGTAGCTTCATACAGTGATCAGGACCTCTTGTCTGTTGTCCAGCTTGGCTCTAGCATGTACATGAGACAATCCAGTTCTTTCTCCTCTCCTAGTCTGACTCCCTGCCAGAATTAATTTCTTTCACAATGTCCTGTTCAGGTGTCACGTGTATAGTCCTGACCTAATTTGTTCCAATGTTGGACAATTCCTCGGGCCACTGCTGAAGTTTGTATCATAAATATGAACACAATTTTGTCGTGTCGGATCTCACACCAAGCTATTCTCTTATATTATTTCATTGTTTGTCTTTACATTTTCGTTTGTATATGTTGTCATTTGTTAGATTCTTTGCGTTGATATGTCTTTTTTTCTTTCTTTCTTGTTCCGTATTTTTGTTTATTTAGTGTAACTTTTTCCGTGTAGTACCCGTGATGTGTGCCCCCTCTTCACTGCCTGTGTCGTGTACCTCATCATTTAAAAAAATGCATTTATCCTTCCACGTGTCTTTTTCTCTTAACTATCAATGTTGCCTTTCATTGTCTCTGTTTAAGAATGTGGCTGATGGTGGACAAACCCTGAAATGCTATGTGTTTTGAATGTAGTGTTTATTTGTAAAACTGACTGAATACCAGTTTTATTACATTTTTTACAATCATGTGCTGTCATGTTGTATTTCTTTTAAGATGTATGTCACAGGACCAACCCTCGTTTTGTTCTCATCTTGATCTTCCTCTGTACATGATCTCTTCCATTCTGAGGTCTCGTGTCAGTGTTGCTTGTTGAGAGAAATTCAGCCTCACTATGCGACCATACTAACTTATTCTTTGTTTTCTGAATATCTTTCTTCACTTTTGCTGTTTACAAAAGTGGCTCTAACGTTATTTTTTTTCCTCATGATGTAAATTTAGTGTTTGATTAGCCCCGTGACTCAGACATCTCGTTTAAGAAATAGTGGTTTTTCATTCTTGTTCTTTGGTTAATATCCAGGTCTGGCACTGTTAGCACATTACGATGGCAAAGGTTAGCAAGCACGTCAAGAAATAATGAAGAAAGGAATTAAAATGTAAAAAAATGAGACGGAAAGTTGTAGAACAAATGCAGGAATAACGTTAAACAAAGGAAGTGGAAATGTTCTATAAATAATAGATGATAAGTGAGAAGAACGAAAAATCTTTATTTCATCGGGGTAAAGAAATAGCCATTATTGCCTTTTAACATTTCAGCCCTGTCAAGAATGTCAAGGCAGCCCTATTGTGTGGCTGTGAAACATGGAGAACATGGCTGTGAAACATGGAGAACAACTCAAACAACACCCAAGAAGTTGCAGACATTCATAAATGGGTGCTTGCTTAGACTAGAATACAGAAACTAATGGGATGCAGAGTATCCAGGTCGCATACAAAATGATGCATACTACCAGCTCAACAGAAGAGAACAAGTGGTAATCATCAGACTCCACACTGGCCACAACAGATTGAGATACTATCTATTCAACAAGCTAAAGATAAGAACTACTGATGAGTGTAACTGTGACACTGATAAAATGACTGCTGAACATCTGCTTCAAAGGTGCCCAACATATGAGTAACAGAGAAAGCACACGTGGACGTCATCAGTACCATTCCTGGAAAAACTCTACGGAGATACAAATAGCCTCAAACTGACGTCTGCTTTCTTTGACAACATTCAAGTAGCATTCTGAGAGTAGACGAAGAAGAAGAAATAGAATAGAACAATTGAAATTGTATGAAAAGATGACTAATGTGGAACTGATGACAAGATGACTAATGTGAAACTCGTGACAAGATGACTAATGTGGAACTGATGACAAGATGACTAATGGGGAACTGATGACAAGATGACTAATGTGGAACTGGTGACAAGATGACTAATGTGGAACTGGTGACAAGATGACTAATGTGGAACTGGTGACAAGATGACTAATGTGGAACTGATGACAAGATGACTAATGTGGAACTGATGACAAGATGACTAATGTGGAACTGGTGACAAGAACCAGACAAGTGCTAGTGGAACAAGAGATGAGAAGAAGACGCTGGAGATGGAGGGAACACACATTGATGAAGTCTGTTGATAACGTTTGGAACAAGACAGCCCGTGTTCTGGAATGTCCAAAGTAAGAGAAGTAGAGGGATAGCAAAAGTCATATAGAGAAGAGAACTGGAGACACAAATAAAAGACATGGATGGCACAGGACAGGAGGATCTGGCATGAGCGTGTTGAAGGCCTATGCTCCTTGGGGAGCTAAAGAGTAATTATGATGATGATGATAAAGAAAGTAGAAAGAAAGATGTGGTGAAACAAATGGACAAGAGTAACAATGACTTAATAATAATCGTGCTGTGAGAGATAGTGGCAAATAAAAGTACTACTTAAAAGAGCAACAAAAATGTGAAGATAAAGTGACGAATATATATATATATATAAGGTGACTAAAATGTCACTCCCTATTTTTAAATTTTTATTTCGTTACTCTTATCCAATTAATTTACATGAAACGAGTAAAAAAAAAAGACAATCGACTGTTATTTTATGGCGTTAAATTTAATGTACATTAACTCTACAACTAAATGTTAGATCCAGCCTGTTCAACACAAGACGTCATAGAGAGCAGTAATTTTTGCAATCCGTGTGACGTCAGGTCATTAGTCACTTTAGATTTATGTTACTTTAGTTTATTTCTGGAAGTAACACAAATAACAAATACAATAAAATGTAAATGTCAGCTATTTGCTCCGTGATTTGATATTTGATTTATGTAAATGTAATAAATACAAGTGAAGATATAACAATATAACAATAGGGAGTGACTTATAATCACCGTGTAGATTAGGGACAGAAAGATGGTGAGACTAAAGGGACTGTAAACATTGATCTGTTGGCACAAACAGACGACTTCCGATTATTGATTGATAATTGTGCATGGCAGTTATTATTGTGCTGACAAATGGGCATATCAACACACAATGAATTATTAAATAGTGTTAATGTCCCATTCATTATCGTACTGATAACTACTCAACCCCCACACTTCTCTTTGTTTATCCTAACTCCACATAATGCAGTGTGTGTATGTGTGTGTATGTGTGTGTGTGCGTGTGTGCTGAGCTGCTCTGCTTATATTTGCAATAAAGGATATAACGCCCACGCGTAACACGTGAGCACATTTGACGTCTGAATTTCATTTGGATCTCGTCTGCTGGAAGAAGGGCCATAAATTCGTCTCCTATTTTATATTCATTTAATTTTTAGAAATCAGAAGTAGACGCTGGCGATTGATAGGACATACATTGAGGAAACGCATTGATAGCATTAAACGGAGGTCCTTGTTCTGGAATGCCCACGGTAAGAGAGATAGAAGCAGATATAAAACATATGGAGAAGCGAGCTGAAGACAGAAGTAAAAGAAATAAAGAGGGCATTGAAGGACCTTGACCGGACGACACAGGACCAGACGACACAGGTCCGGAAGATGTGGCATGAATTTGTTGAAGAATGAATGAATATTCAACGGTTCATTGTTATAGCACGTAATAAAACGTAAGTAGCAATATAATGGACAAAGTATTTGATACTTTCTCTGTCTGCTAAAATTAAATGTTAACGAGTGTCTACCATTGTCAAGCGTTTGTTCAATTCAAAGGTCGATAGATTTGAGGTAATCGTCAGGGAAAAAAGACTGAAGGGAAACATTGAGCAACAGAAAAGAAATGAAGGAATAAGCTGAACAGTGGTTCGATCCTGGTCCATCAAGCTGACACCATCGCATCGCTGGTAAAAGTGAACGTCTTAAGACATACGGCCAGCTAAGCTTCCAGTATATTAATTGACTCTAGGATGACGGAGATTTCTTTAAACGGGGAATGGTCTTTAGAACGGGATGTTCTACGTTCATCTTTCAGTTATTGTAAGGAATCTGCTTCCTACGTCATAATATTTTGTGAGAAGGCACACATTAAGCCCCTGTCAGATGAACTACCATCTCCGCGTAGAGGTTAAGCTGCAACAGATCTCCACTGGGGACAACCAACAATACCCGTGGCACACAAATGTACTTAGCAGAGGCATTTGTTCTTTTTATTTTGTTGCTAAAGTTCGTGGAACGAAGCTATCAGATTGTTCATGGTACGAAGCTGCAAGATTAAAGTTTCGACGTCCCTAGTTGTGAGTTAAAAGCAGGGAATCAACACTAACCGCCTGGTTAAGATATTTTATATTCATAGAGGGGGTAGTTAAATGTTTGAGACCCTCACATGCACGTCTAGTATTTTGTTGACGCACATTTGAGCGCATCTATGATAATTGTATGATATATTATTTGCACCATTATTAAACGGGTATGGCGCGGTGATTTGTTGCTATTTGGGCAACGTACTTGAGGCAGATCCAGAAATCCATTGTCTTGTATAGACGGGATTTTTTTCGTGTGCTTGTCTTAGGTCTAGGAAAGACACGGTTATGAAGAAATTATAATCATCTGAGATGAATATACTCTTCTTGAGGGAGCTATGCCAAGAAGCTTGTAATTTGAATATTTAGCCAGAAACGGCTCGTTTTAAGTATCTCTCCTCCGATACTTAGTCTCCTGTAACGTTATGGCAGAGCTTCAGCTCGACCAGATATGTCAAGCTGCTAGTGCGTCCGGCTAACGCTAGGAGTTTTATGGGATCGTAATTGAATATATATATATATATATATATATATATATATATATATATATATATATATATATATATATATATATATATATATATATATATATATATATATATATATATATATACATGCTCAAAGTTTCTAACATGGTCATTGTGGTAACCCCATGTACCATACTAGTACGTTACCGTAGAGCTTCCACTAACCTTCCTGTGGTAGCGGCTAGTGCGGTCGGTCAACGTCCATGTTGATTGTTATTGACTATGTACCTTTTCTACCATGACCATTGCTGATGAAGAATGTCTGTGAACTACTGATGTAAAGTTTCGTCATGAATAAATATGTTGTCAACACTAACTTTCCCAACGAGTGCTGTGTGTATAGTACCAGTTGGTCATCCTGTATTGACTCATTCTACATCGTTACCGGGTTCTATTATCATTAACCAGGTCATCACTATAAGCCAAAGAAACGGCTCACATTATTTGCGTAATCAGAAGTTCGTCGGGCACATTAGCAGGTCCGACAGATTAGTCTATTTTAATGACTACATAAGAGACAAAGAAAACCCAGCGGTAACACGCCTAAATTGGACAAGTAGTATGAAGACGTGCCCTCATCACGGAAGAATTGACGAAACCACGGCTGCAGGACTCACTTAGACCAGCTAAGTTTATTAAGGAATCAATCATCAAACCAAGTCTCAGTGAAGGCAATTTTTTAACATCTAAAATTCACCATCATTTCATCGCTATTTTAACCTGTTAAGACTAATTGATTATTAAATTTGTTACATGTTATTTTAAAACAAAACAATCATAGTTGATTCAGTTATTATAGGTATGAAAGCAAACGTATGAGCAAGACTCTTTATTATATATACATCTAGACATATATTTACATCAATAGAGCAAATACTTATAAACGGAATTTCGTTGTATTTACACTAGATGGGGGGCGGGGGGGGGGGGGGGGGGGGGGGGGGGGGGGGGGGGGGGGGGGGGGAGGGGGGGGCGGGGGGGGGGGGGGGGGGGGGGGGGGGAAGGGGGGGGGGGGGGGGGGGGGGGTGTGGGGGGGGGGGCGGGGGGGGGGGGGGGGGGGGGGGGGGGGGGGGGGGTGCCTTGAACGGGCTAAAACCATTGCTTAATTCTTCACAAAAGGCGACAGATCAGATATACTTTAATAGTGCTCTGCCCTGTGCAGCATTGTTCTTGACTTCTGAAAACATCTCGTGAAAACTACCTTGAGATAGAAGGGTCGTTATCCTTCTATCTACACTTCTTCCAAAGTAATCTTGTGCGAAGGTAGACACTGTTGAAGACCCATATTAGATACTCTTGCGTGTTTGCCACTGGTGGACCACTACTGCAGAGCTAAGGGGAGGCAATCCGTGGCACTTGCGGTCTCGTCTTGGGAGTGAACTCGGACATGCCAGTGTGATAAAACAATTGGGTGGTACGTCCGGTGATTGAACTCGGACACGCAAGTGTGAAAAATCACATTTGCGGACCTCGTCTTGATCAAGAAACCTGAAGGTTAATTTCTCTAGAATACTGACAGAAATTTTAGATTTACTGAAAGAGTTTTGTTAGTTATTAGTATAGATAGATCTGCTCATACGTCTTGCAATAAATAAATAAATAAGGTGAAATAAAGTTAATAATTGATAAAATCAAGAAACTTCTCTAACAATAACTGAAAGAGGAAAAAAACTGTCCATTGCTGAAGCCTAATTTCTGTTGTTGTCGTTGTTGTGGTTTTGATAATTTTAGTCATCTAGTATTTATAACTTAGAGCGGCTAATTTTATTTGAGTTAAGCAGCAAGTGTAATTTTGTGTTGCCTGTAAACAATCTCCATGCACAGCATGGCCGAACCACAAAACCTCCACACCTGTTATCTGAATATAGGTAGGGAACTGGGCATGACAGGCCAAACTCTGACAGATTTTGTGCTTAGTTCAGTTAAAGCCGAGCAAGAAAGAGCACATGAAGAGAGAAAGGCTGAAAAGGAGAGAGCAGCCAAAGATCATGAGAAAGCAGAGATGGCCGCTGAAAGGGAGGATAGGAGAATGGCGAGAAAACACGAAAAGGAAGAGAAAGAAAAGCAAAGAGCTTTTAGAGAGCAGAAGGCTGAAAAGCAAAGAGCATTCGAGAAGGAACAGGCTGACAGACTATAGGAGGACGAAAGGGCATTCCAAGAAAGGAAGGAACAAAGCCATTAGACTGAAAGAATTGGAGATCGAAAATAGAAGAATCGAATCTCGCTCTAGCACTAATGGGTCGGGGAGTTCTCAAGGTAGTGATGGAGGAATTATCTCTCACGCGGCAATTCCGAGCGCGGCCTCTTTTCAGTTAGAAGTCTAGTCTTAGGCTTCTGAGAAAATAGACATCTATCTTGCTAAGGTTGAGTCTTTAGCTGCCAAATATGGATTAGATAGGGAGAGATACAACATCTCAGAGCCTGAGAGCACCTGCTTACGATGTCTTCCTCAAAATAGCCCCGGAAGACAACAACAATTATGATTTGTTGAAAAAAGCCTTGCTTCAACATTTTTGGTTGAAAGCACAAACTTTTCAGAGCTAATTCCGGGAAGCCAAGAGGAGAAAGACGAATCGTACAAGCAGTTTGCTACACGTCTGGCTATGTATTTGGAGAAGTGGGGATCACTCATCGCCTTCGACGAATCGTACGAAGGGCTCCAAGAGATGATTATCGTGGAGCAGTTCAAGAACTCGCCCATCCCTGACATGAGACGGTTTCTCGCAGAGCACAGGGCCGAAACTCAGGTAACTGTTTGCTGATCGGTACCAGAGCGCCCGGTCGGAAGTAAACCCGGCTAAAGGCGCCCACACGATATCAGATATAAGTTAATAGTGCCCTGCCCTATGCAGCATTGTTCTTGACGTCTGAAAACATCTTGTAAACACTCCCTTGAGATAGAAGCGTGATTATCCTTCTATCTACAACTCTATCAAGAGTAATCTTGTGCGAAGGTAGACACCTTTGAAGACCCATATTAGACCTTCTTGAGTGTTGGCCACTGGTGGACCACTACTGCATTAGTACGAATAACCTGTCAGAGAAGACAATATGGGCGGAAGGTATTAGCCAGGAAATAAGTTCACCGATGTATTTGTGAGTTGGCACAAATGCAGTCGGAAGCATTACTGCCATATTTGAAAGAGGTCACGAGTGTAAATTTTAAAGTTGATATTTTAAAACACGCGGGGGATAGTAATGATTTAACACCCCGACCCACATAGTTCTAAAGAGCTTACCTTTGGTTTAATTTGAGAAATGGAAATATAATCTAGCGAAATCGGAGACACAAATCAGACTGCATCGCAACGTCAAATTAGCAGCTCCCAGGAGCAAGAGAGACATCGGGCTAGTATTCCAGAATTAAAAGTGACAGATCAAAGTGTCTTTATAACTTAAAAGAGAACCCGCAATTTTAAATACCAAGCCTGGAAACTTGGGAATCAGAGCACCCGTCATAAGAGGAATACTAAAATTTCCCCGACCAAGTGTTCGAAGCATCTAATCAAAGCTGCTGTGCACATTCTACTGTGCCAGGAGATTGTACATCCCATTTGGGGTAAGTTGTGAACTTATAGTTTAAAATGTGAATTGTGATATTATGTACCTGCTAAGTGGTTATACCGGTCGCAGGAGGCTGGCAACCTCAACATATGAAAATAGTATGTTCATAAACCACTTCAGCAAGCACTGGTGTTTTCTTTATGCTAGTTTGCTCAGGAAAGCGAAAGCAGAAGCGACTCCAGACTCTGAATGGAGCAGTGAGATGATTACCTCACATGTGCCTAGGGTGTATAGTTTCATTTAGTGAGATATGTGTACTTTTACAATGTTAGTTCAGGCAAGCCATTGCACTCGGCAGTGCAGACACATTTTCCCCATTTAAGTGACCAGAAGAATAATGGTGATTTCTAATCATATTCCCTGAGTTATACTTTGTATACGGAGAATAATTATTCAGAGAGGCTAACATTGGTGGGTGGACAACGAGATGGGTGGACAACGAGACAATGTTACTGTTAATCTTCAGCCCACAAATGTAGTTAGCAGAGGCATTTGCTCGTTTATTTTTCCTAAAGTTCGAGGTTCGAATCTACAAGACTGTTTTTTTAGTACCAGAGCAGTCTGAAGTAAGAGTCTTCGCCACAATCTTGTGATTCAAGAAGCTGGGTTCTACACCAACTACCTACAGTTGACGCGTTGTGAAGACACCCACCTTGACATTAGGAATAAAGTTCATCTAGACGCCTGTAGAGAAGAGTCCTCATCACAAACAACCTGACAACGACTCATTTCAGTACTCCGCCAGTTAAGTCTTTTTGTAACAGGCGCACGCAACGGACAATAATAACCATCAGTCCCCAATTAAGTCTCAGTGAAAACAAATTTTTAAAACCTCTAAAGTCACTTTCATCCATATTTATTTAAATTTGTTCAAGACTAATTGATTATTAAATTTGCTATATATTATTTTTACGAATTCATAGTTGATTCAGTTCTTATAGATAAGAGAGCGCATGTATGATCGAAAATCATTAATATATATACATATATTTACAGCCATAGAGCCAAAAATATAAAAGGAATTTCGCTGGATTAAACCAGCTGGGGGCTCGAACAAGCCAAACCATTGCTTAAAACTTCACAAAAGATGCCGGATCAGATATAAGTTAATAGTGTTTTGCCCTATGTAGCATTGTTCTTGACTTCTGAATTATCTTGTGGACAAAATTGCCTTGAGATAGAAGCGTCATTATCCTTCTAGCTACAACTCTGCCAACAGTAATCTTGTGCGAAGGTAGACACCTTTGATGACCCATTTTAGTTACTCTTGAGTTTTGGCCACTGGTGGACCACTACTGCAGAGCAAAGAAGAGGAAAATCCCATGACATCCTGTGTTGTTATTTACATTTCCACTTTGCCTTCCTCTCTCCGAATGTTTGTGAAATGTTAACATAACTGGATCGTATCTCACCACAGATTGTGACATCTCATCTGATGTGACAGGAGTGAACGCACTCGAACGAATGATGCTGATGACATGTGACTTGGAGACTGGGCGCCCAAAGAGTTTTATAGACGTCTTCATTTTGTGTTTTGCCCTGTTCGGTTTTTGGATCTGTCCAAATCATGCAGACTTCTCATGGCTGACTGACAGATTGTTAGAGGATAAGTTTGCATTTATTTTTGTCGGCATGTTATCTGCTGTTTCTAAGGACAGAACATGCAGATAGACAGCACGAATGAAGGGACAGAGGTTTAATAACGGCCTTCTCGCATAATATAATGACATATAGACGCAGCTGTCTTATAATGAATGTAGGACAAACGTTACAACATCTCGTTCTAAAGACCAGAAATAAATAGAATATTCTGACACATGGCTCAACTCGTCCGTACAATGACGCCTTTCAGATGACCTATCATATCTGCATAGGAGGCCTGTTGCTAGCGATCTTCAAAGTCTTCAGTCTCTTGTCTTGTTGGAGTACTCTGATAGATTCTTTCCTGTCCATCTCTTCATGTTAACTTCTTTTTATGACGTTGCATTCCTCTTGCTCGGTTGCCTTCAGTTTAGAAGTTCTAATATCGTTTTCAACAAGATGTTATATCTCGTAATGTATCCTAAATATTTTATCTTTCTATATTTTGATTTCACTCATTAATTCTTTTTGTCCTTGAGTGCCGTATATAAGCAATAAGAAAATAGAAGGTATGCTCCAAACACAAAAAAGGGAGTCTTTCGTTACCGCAGACTTGAACTTTCTGAAATTCAAACGGCAAATGAAAAAGAAAAGCACACACAATTCCCTTTTTTTAAATTGAGGGGGGGGGGGGGGGGGGAAAAAGAGAAAAAGATTGGAATAAAACCTATCATTAATTTTAGTAAGAAGTATTTGTTGTCAATACTTATAATGTTCAGCAGAGAACACAGATTGTCAGTAAGATTCTCACATCAAGGTTAGATTTGTGCAGGAAAATAAATTTGTAGTTGTAGCTATTTTTAAAACGTCTTCGATTTATTTATATTACCACACCATCATTTTTTCCTTTCTTACACATTTCTGGCAAACATTCCAATGACAGGTGCCTGCATTTAGAAATCACATGGATTTGAACATTCCAATGACAGGTGCCTGCATTTAGAAATCACATGGATTTGAACGTTCCAATGACAGGTGCCTGCATTTAGAAATTACGTGGATTTGAACATTCTAATGACAGGTGCCTGCATTTAGAAATTACGTGGATTTGAACATTCCAATGACAGGTGCCTACATTTAGAAATTACATGGATTTGAATATTCCAATGACAGGTGCCTGCATTTAGAAATCACATGGATTTGAACGTTCCAATGACAGGTGCCTACATTTATAAATCACATGGATTTGAACGTTCCAATGACAGGTGCCTGCATTTAGAAATCACATGGATTTGAACGTTCCAATGACAGGTGCCTGCATTTAGAAATCACATGGATTTGAACGTTCCAATGACAGGTGCCTGCATTTAGAAATCACATGGATTTGAACATTCCAATGTGCTTCCTACGGCATCACCTCAGACTGGGCGAAAAGAAGCTCTCGCAGCATGCCGAGGAGAAAAGAAGACACCGAATGGAACATCCGGAAACAAAAAAAAGCAGAGGGCTATCATCTCAGAGGCGCGTTCGGATAACCAGTTATGACTGACAGTGGTTACTACTAATATGAGAAATGTCATATATGAAACATGTGAGTAAGTTAGCGAGGCAGGATTCGACATATGTATGTGCAATGACGTTCTTCGTAAAACGTTAGCTGTCTTAATCAGAGTAAATGAGTTAATGATGATGGATACAGGTGTTATAACATGGATACAGGTGTTATAACCTCTGTTTACAAGTAGTGGGTCGGAGCTTCTTCTCTCTGTGTCGTCTTGTATCTCTTGTTCGTTCAGTCTCTCCTGTTGTTACCGTGTATTTTAGGTTTTCTTTTCTCATGACAAGTTTAAAGAAACTGTATTCATCATCATCACTTTTCAGCTCTCAGAGGAACATAGGCCTTCAACAAACTTATGCCAAGACTTCCTGTCTCGTGCCATCAGCTCAAGATTTTTCCAAGTCTTCGTTATGCCTTAATGTCTGTCACCAGTTGTCTTCTCCGTGTATTCTTTGGTCTCCTGTACCTCTGTTACCCAGTGAAGAACTTCCTGGTAATGCTGTTAACATGTTTCTTCTGTGTGTGTGTCATGAAATATTCTAATCCACATATATAAATTATTAGGTAAATATGAAGCCTAACAAATAAAATTAATAAAGAAAAGAGCAATGGAAAAATAACAGTGCTGTCACAAAGAATGTACTCGAAATCCCCCTTGTTTTCTGCTTCGTCTGCAAATTGTAACGCTTTCACGTTGATATAAAAGCTTACTGTATTATTACCCGCCTTCTTCAATGAAACGTGTGCTGCATTTCTAAGAAAAACATTGAGACGTACTGCGTAATGACCTAAATTAATCCTAACATTAATTATACTGCGTTACCAAAACGAACGAACAGATGGACAAAAGGATAAAGAGAGAGGGGAGGGCTGAAAATCAGGAACGCATGCAACACGCTTCGCGCGATACACAAATGCTGCCATCACGCGTGTAAGACTACAAGCACTAACTTTTTTTCAGACGGACAGTGATAAAATACACTACCCTTTCCCAGAGTTAGGTTTATAAATCATAAAAAAACTCTTATTAGAAAAGATAACATTAGATGGGTTTACGGTTGAAAACATAACAGTACCCAGACAGCACATCTTCGAAACAGGAGGTAGAAGAAATTGCATATTTTGAATGCAGCCACGTAGCTCCTTTAAATTTGTATTTTTGGGTTCCTTAGGGCTTGCTGACAAATAATATGTAAAACGTTACGCAAATAGTCCAGGAATTAATAAATTATACCCAAAATAAAATATTGGGGGTGCCTGACAGCATAAAATCATTTCTGCTCATAAGATTTTTTTTTAACGTGTTTGAAAAAAATTTACGTTACAGAAATAGCCTACCATGTAAACTCCAAATTGAATGGAGCGCAACAAATGAAAGCCTAACCACGATTGGTCGGGCTATAAATACTATCTTGGTTGTTAGGGGAAACGGGGAAAGGTAACATTTTTTCAAACACTTGTCGAAACGGGGCTCATTGGTCAGACTCGCAGATATACACACTTGGGAGCGTTAGTTCGAAACCACTTGTCTAAATAAGATTGATAAAGCATCAGTGCGTTGAAGCCAGCTTATATTTGGCTAAATAAAAGCCTGGAAGATAAGCAGATGGGAATTTGTGCCAGTTTGTGCCAGAATTCATTGCTAATCAACGTATCTGTGTTTATTCGTATGAATTGTGGTAAGCTTGAACCATTCAATATCTTTTAATGAAAATTGAATGTGAATTGTTGATTTATGCCTGTATATATATGTGTAGTTCAGTGGCCAACGTGAGGTAAAGCCTGTAATGCTCCAGCCTGAACAGAGGGTGTCGGAGAGAAGTAAAACGGCATGGAATGGCCAAACAGTACACTGACACCTGGATGATTGAATAGAAAGAAATAATGCTGGAATTGCAGAGGCGTAGTAACCATTAAGAAGGGTAATACTGGAATAAAGTATTTCAAATGAAGCTGACAGTTGGCCTAATGCTCTGAACTCAATGTTTGTGCTGTGTTGTGATCAGTGTAACAAGAGAGTTTAAGTTAGTTATGAAGTAGAAGGTACATCCTTCTTGATTTCAGGGACAGTGGTCTTGATGGTACTGAGCAGCACCTAGTCAGAGCTTTGCTGAATCCAGTGTCGGACAGCATACTCCTTGGTCCTTTTAGCTATCAGTGAGGTGTCTCCAGAGCCCAGAGGAGAATTCGAGCAGAGGAGTCCTTTCCTGCCGCCATCACGCCAGATAAGCTAACTTGGCCAGCTGAGCTCAACATTATGTCCCCTCATCTTGAACTGACTTTGTAAAATTAACATTAAGAGGGGAATTTACTTGTCTTAAAATCAGGAACTGTGAACATCTCCAATACTAGTCCCTAAGACAAACTATTGAAGTCATGATGACAAATACCAACAGAGCTTGAACAAAACAAAACCAGTATTACCTCATTTTACTACTACACAACTGACACACATAGAACATTTGTAATAATATATGTCACTACAATATTCATATTAAATACATTCTGTACATAACTTGTAATTTAAATTGATTGTGATTCCTGGTTCCCTTGTAGTTGAATCAGGACACATATTCATTCATGCCAGTAATGAATACATATTGTTATTTGAAAGTTTATCAGTGACTCTTTTAAGATATCTTTGTAGAGTGTTATATGTATGTGAGTGTCACAGTGTTGTCAAGAGTAGTGGATTAAATTAAATTGTTTATCTGTCTGTTGTTGTGACTTACACTTCATCATACACATACCCTAGACACATAACGTAGTCATCACACTATTCCAGAATAATTCTGACTGAGATATAGAGATATGTGGTAGCAAGTAAGGTTATCTATAATACACTACTCTTAATAGATATAGATACCTTCACAGCTGATCTCAGTCAGTACACTAAGTCCCCTATAAATATTTATAACATCCCACTTCACCACATATATTGGGGTCTCGCTCTTGGGATTTTGAATCTTTCCCTATTAAAAATATTGGGGGTAATTCACTTCAGGGAATATAAGAATTAAAAGGTATCCTTGGGTGGAATTAAATAAGGTTGAGCTCACGGTGCCTGTGTTGTCCATTAGAGATTGAATTGTTGGTTAGACATTGTATAAATTTACATAATAGACAATGGCGGACCTGGCCAAATTTCGATCTGCTGCGGTTCAGACTGCAAAAGAGTTAGGATTAGATGGGCAAGTTATGGTTGCCTATGTCACGACGGAATGTGACAAATTTATTGAACGTGAAGAAAGAAGGTTTGAAGCCGAAAGAAAGTTAGAGGCTGACAAGGAAATTAAGAAGTTACAGTTTGAAGCTGAGGCTGAGACTAAGAGGTTGCAGATTGAGGCTGAGGCTAAGAAATTGGAAGCCGAGGAAAGAAGACAGGCTGCAGAAAGAGAAGAGAAGAAATTAGCTGCAGAAAGGGAAGAGAAGAAATTAGCTGCAGAAAGGGAAGAGAGGAGATTAGCTGCAGAAAGGGAAGCAGAAGATAAAAGATTACAAAGGGAACATGAGTTACGACTAAGGGAGTTTGGGTTTCAAGGCCATGCTCCTGAAAATGGTGCCAGTCCCTTTGCCTCTGATGCTACGGTTACTCAAGGAGCCTCAACCTCAGCTATGAATTTTCATTTAGATCATTTTGTTGAGAAAGACGATGATATTGAGAGCTACCTAAATAGGTATGAACTATTAGCTACCACGTATGGGTTAGAGAGAGAAAGGTGGAGCTTAAAGTTATCTCAGGGACTTCGTGGGGCAGCTTATGAAGTTTTTGCAAAAATGAGCAGAGGTGATCAGGAAAATTATGACATGCTAAAGCAGGCTCTTTTGTTAAGGTATGAAAAGAATGCAGAGTTTTACAGGAAAAAATTTAGGAATGCTAAACTACTGTCAGGTGAAACCTATCACCAGTTCTCTGCACGAATAGAGACATACTTGGAGAAATGGACTTCTCTGGGGAAAACCCAAGATCTTAAGGAAATGGTCCTTATAGAGCAACTAAGAGAGTCCATGGCTCCAGACCTGAGAAAGTTTCTCATGGAACAAGGTGCAGAGAGGCTGGGTGAGTTGCTAAATGTTGCTGAAAGGTATCAAGCAGCTCAAGCAGAGGTAACAGGTAATAAAAAGAAACAGGTGGATAACTTTAGGGCACCACAGAACTTTAATAAATTTGATCCTAAGGATCAAAATAAAGGTAAGCACCAATTTGATAGGCCACGGTATGACAATAAAAATAAATTCCCACAATTCGATGAAAGGAAATATAATGACAGAAAATCTTTCAACCAAGGAAAAAGGTGGTGTAAGAATTGTCAGATGGACAATCATGACACTGACCGTTGCAGAAGGAAACCTGTATATATGGCAACCCTTCAGGTCAGGTCGACCTCAAGACAGGAGGAGGATATTATGTTAGATACCACTCCAGAAGAGATGAGGAAGGCACAGGCTGGGGATAAAACACTCAAGCCTTGTTTCAGAAAATTGTCAACTTGTCATACAACTCCAGGCAAGGGAGATTTTTACATGAAAAACAAGTTGATGTATAGGAAGACTGGAGCTAGATCCAAAGGTCACGGACAGCTGGTTCTTCCAAAAAGATATAGGGCAGACTTAATAAGGAGCCTACATGTGAAACCAGATGGGGACCATGAGAAGATAGGTACCATCATTCAAAAGGTGGCTCACAATTATTATTGGCCCAAAGCAAGATGGGACATTGAAAATTTTGTAGAAAGGTGTAGCATAGCACATGAGGGAACACCCACAAGTGGGAACATGGATCAGGACCTGGACACGCCACGGGGCAAAATTAGGCCTGATAATAAAAAGAAAAATAGATTTGATAAAGTGGACCAAATGGAATGGGAAGCCCCTTTTCACGGACAAGCTTCACTTAACTGTTTTACAATGGCCACTATGCGGAGAGTGCAAAAAGATGTCTTACCCCAGGATAAGCCGAAAATCCCTCAATCGGACTTAAACAAACTGGAGGAAGAGGATGTAGAGAGGAAATCTCTCATCAAGAATTTTAAGAGGGGAGACAGCCCCAAGAAAAAAATTGGTAGCGGTCGTTTTGTGAATGATAATTCTGAGAGGAAAAATCATCACTATAAAGCTTCGAGTGGGAGAGACCATACCGGTGCATGGACAAATAGGTCCACACAATAAAAGGTCCACTTGAAGCTTTGTTAAGAACGTGGACTGATGAAAAGGCAGAGGAAAACATTACATCTTCATACCAATATGTTAATGAGCTGACCACTCGGTTGAAAACTGGCTGGAAACTTGCCAATGAAAATTTGAAACAAGCCAGGAAGAAACATGCTGCCTATTATAACAGGAAGGCGAAAGACAGAAATTTGGCTGTGGGAGAGAAAGTACTGCTTCTTTTGCCTGGGAGTCAGAATAAGTTACAAATTGGATGGCAGGGTCCATATACAGTTTTAGAGAAGGTGTCTAGAACAAATTATAAGATAGATAAGAAGGGGAAAGAAAAAATCTATCATGTGAATCTCCTGAAGAAATATTTGGAAAGAGAACATCAGGAAGAGACACACTTGTTGACCTTGTCCATCGCCATGGAGATGAAAAAGGAACCACTTTCATCATTTGAATATCCATTACACCCCTGTGAGACAGCAGCACAGGTGAAAATCAGTACACATTTAACGAAAACTCAGAAAGAGAGAGTGCAACAGGTTCTAAATAATCATGCAGAGGTGTTAACAGACCGACCAGGGCATACAAACCTATTGGAATATGATATGAAACTGATAGACCCCACACCTGTCTGTATGAAACCATATTCGATTCCGTTTGCTAAGGAGAAAGCTTTGAAGGAAGAGATAGACTATCTGTTGAAGGAAGGAATTATTTCGCACAGTGAGTCTTCGTATAGTTCCGGTGTTGTACTCTTAAGGAAGCCCTCTGGAGAACATAGACTCTGTATAGATTACAGGAGACTGAATGCTATTACAGAAGGACAGGTGGATCCATTGCCGGATACAAATCAGCTGTTTGCCAGACTAAATAAAGCTAAATATTTCTCAAAAGTGGATTTGAGTAAAGGATACTATCAGATCCCAGTAAAGCCTGAGGTTAGACCATACTTAGCTTTTAGTACCTCAGAAGGACACTATGAGTTTAATAGATTGCCATTTGGATTGAAGAATGCGCCTAGTGTCTTCTCTAGAATGATGAGAAAATTATTGGATCCTCTGAATAATCCCTGTATAACAAATTTTATGGATGATATCCTTATAGCAACAGAAACATTTGAGGAACACATTGACTCTCTGAACATGCTGTTTGATCGACTTAGGGAGGCAAATTTAACAGCCCGACCAACAAAATGTTGCGTTGGATGTAAAGAATTGGAATTTTTGGGACACACAGTTTATCAGGGAAACATGACCCCTGACCCAAAGAATTTAGAAAAACTACAGAAAGCCCCGAGACCACAAACCAAGAAGGACGTGAGATCCTTTGTCTCATTATGTGGTTTCTACCAGAAGTATATCAAAAACTTTAATTCCATATGTGCACCCTTAACGGAATTGACACGTAAAGGACTTCTAGATCGCATTACATGGACACCACAATGTGAAATGACTTACCAAGAATTGAAGGAAAAGCTCACAAGTAAACCCATTTTGAAATTACCTGACTTAAGTCAAGAATTCATAGTAAGGACGGATGCAAGTAATATTGGGTTAGGTGCAACTCTACTACAGAAATCAGATGCATTGGATGGGGAATTAAGCCCAGTGGCATATGCTAGCAGAAAGTTGAATAAAGCTGAAATCAACTACTCAACTAGCGAAAAAGAATGTCTTGCAGTAATATGGGCAATAAAGAAATTCAATATTTATCTATATGGGAAGGCATTTAAGTTGCAAACAGATCACAAACCTTTATCGTTTCTAGCACAGGCTAAGCATGAGAACTCTAGGTTACTCCGATGGTCTTTACTTCTGGCTCCATATAATTTTAGCATTGAGTATATATCTGGAAAAACCAATTTGGGAGCGGATTTTTTAAGCCGCCATCCGTGTGATGAGAATCACCGTAAACACCAGCAATAATAATAAATTTCTCTATGTGTATATAGAATAAAGGACTGACATATAATGTCTGTTTTAAGAGGGGAGGTGTCATGAAATATTCTAATCCACATATATAAATTATTAGGTAAATATGAAGCCTAACAAATAAAATTAATAAAGAAAAGAGCAATGGAAAAATAACAGTGCTGTCACAAAGAATGTACTCGAAATCCCCCTTGTTTTCTGCTTCGTCTGCAAATTGTAACGCTTTCACGTTGATATAAAAGCTTACTGTATTATTACCCGCCTTCTTCAATGAAACGTGTGCTGCATTTCTAAGAAAAACATTGAGACGTACTGCGTAATGACCTAAATTAATCCTAACATTAATTATACTGCGTTACCAAAACGAACGAACAGATGGACAAAAGGATAAAGAGAGAGGGGAGGGCTGAAAATCAGGAACGCATGCAACACGCTTCGCGCGATACACAAATGCTGCCATCACGCGTGTAAGACTACAAGCACTAACTTTTTTTCAGACGGACAGTGATAAAATACACTACCCTTTCCCAGAGTTAGGTTTATAAATCATAAAAAAACTCTTATTAGAAAAGATAACATTAGATGGGTTTACGGTTGAAAACATAACAGTACCCAGACAGCACATCTTCGAAACAGGAGGTAGAAGAAATTGCATATTTTGAATGCAGCCACGTAGCTCCTTTAAATTTGTATTTTTGGGTTCCTTAGGGCTTGCTGACAAATAATATGTAAAACGTTACGCAAATAGTCCAGGAATTAATAAATTATACCCAAAATAAAATATTGGGGGTGCCTGACAGCATAAAATCATTTCTGCTCATAAGATTTTTTTTTAACGTGTTTGAAAAAAATTTACGTTACAGAAATAGCCTACCATGTAAACTCCAAATTGATTGGAGCGCAACAAATGAAAGCCTAACCACGATTGGTCGGGCTATAAATACTATCTTGGTTGTTAGGGGAAACGGGGAAAGGTAACATTTTTTCAAACACTTGTCGAAACGGAGCTCATTGGTCAGACTCGCAGATATACACACTTGGGAGCGTTAGTTCGAAACCACTTGTCTAAATAAGATTGATAAAGCATCAGTGCGTTGAAGCCAGCTTATATTTGGCTAAATAAAAGCCTGGAAGATAAGCAGATGGGAATTTGTGCCAGTTTGTGCCAGAATTCATTGCTAATCAACGTATCTGTGTTTATTCGTATGAATTGTGGTAAGCTTGAACCATTCAATATCTTTTAATGAAAATTGAATGTGAATTGTTGATTTATGCCTGTATATATATGTGTAGTTCAGTGGCTGATGCGTGATGCCATATGATGATGGATGGCATCCGCATGTCTGGTTTTGTGTAGTGTGTAGATGTGTTCAGTCAAAACAATGTTCATGCAACAATAACAGGGCAATCCACATAGGACGTCAGTAAACTCACGACGTATAAAGTCAATGAGTCTTGAAACAGCCGTTGACGTTTTTCTTCATTATTTATTGTGGACGCCACAGTGACAAAATGGTTACGCAAATGTGTAGGCACATCAAACAGTCATTATCACAGCAACATTCAATACAGCAATAAACGGTAGACAGCATTACAATGATGAGTCAGATGCATGTTATATTTCAAAGTGCTGTAAATGTAGTCAGATGAACAACTCCATCCTTTTCTATAACAGCCAGGAGATAACCAGATGTATGAGATCAGTTCACTCTCCTTAGTTTGACTTCAGCAAGACAGACACGTCTGCCGAAGTATAAATAATGTCCTCAAGAATATCCTCTAGATAATAAAGGTTTTCTAAACCTAGTTCATTTAACAAAGTAGCAAGTAATGGTCCTTGGAACCTGCATCAACCGATGCAGTACAATGCAGCGACATGTGAGCTGGGAAAGAACATCTCGTGACGACGACTTTCGGAGACAGGCTATGAATCGAAATCGCTCACGACCCAAAATCGATAGAGTTAATGAAAAAGTCAATTTACCTTGCTTTCATGAAATACACAGAAATATCACGCCTCCCGACATGTGGGAAAACACTAGAGGTATTATCTCGACTAAACGAAATATCCATAAGAGGACTACACATCCCTGACAGAACAAAAAAAAAGCGGAGATCCCCTCTTCAACGAGGCATCTCTTTCGCCATTCCAAATCGCTCACTCCCACTAGTGGTGGGCGGAAACCGATCGACCAAACAACAAGACAAGTCATGCGCAGTCCAGCGCAAAAATGACCACAGCTCAAAAGTTAACTGCATTCGATACTAACGCGAGAAGACAAATGCTTACCGAGAAAAGTGACTATAGATTTCAAGCAGTTGTTGCCCTTGCGTTATAAAACAGATATTGAAATAAAACGATGTTGCGAGAATTTATCACGCAACATATCACCACCTCCTCCCGATAAAAAAAAAATGTGGAACATATTTTTTTTTCAATATCAAAGAGCAAGCGATAAGCGGCTCAAAACGCACGAATTATGCGCTGATAATTAATTAAATTGCCAAACAATAGGCTAATTATAGAGTGTCTGGTGAGGATATACCTCAACAGAAAAATAAATATGTCTCAAAAAATATTCACATCGGGGAGGTGTCACCAACACACATCACGTTAGCATGTAAACACAATATACGTATGCAAGTTACTATAATCATCATTAAACAGCATACTCTAATATTGTCTTTAAAAATGGATGTACAAATCTGATAGGAAAATTTAAATAGTACATTCTTTGACATGTAATGACATAAGTACATAGCAAAGTTAAACTACATGACGATCCAGGACATATGCTCTGGTATTCCGAGGGTAAGTACACAATCTAGAACTCGTAAGGTAAGTCCTCAGCTCAACAATGACATTCTGAGAAAGTACAAGCAATATAATGCTAATTAATAACTAATATGCTTCATAAGGTACAATACATTATTAATAATTGTGGCTGTTTAGTAAACTAACGGCCCTTATATTAACTACTCAGTCCTCCTCTATCATTTTAAAAAACGAACAGAAGAAGATGACAACAAAGCACGATAGTGTGTACATATAAAGTAAGTACAGATGTGCTAATCTATTGTAGAAATATAGGTGTGTTATGACTCTGTAATATATAGAAATATAGGACAGAAGTATTAGTTGGAGTCATGTGGGCATCTAGACAAAATGTCAGCCATCACATTATCCGCACCACGGATAGCTCGTACCGTGAAGTGAAAAGGTTGAAGAGCTATAGCATATCGAGTGGATCTCGAACTCTTCAAATTCTTAGTCTGAATAGCTGTAAGAGCTTTCTGATCAGTCTCTAGAATGAAATGTGCGCCCAGGAGGAATCTTTGTAGCTTTAGAATTGACCAAACCATCGCTAACAACTCACGGTCTAAAACCGAGTAGTTCCTCTCTGCCGCATTTAGTTTTCTAGAAATGTACATAACAGGATGCAGAGTATTTGCATATTCTTGCATCAGTGCTGCTCCAATCCCAGTGGATGAAGCATCACTCCGAAGAACAAAAGTCCTATCAAGAGTAGGTAATCTTAAGATGGGAGGAGAAGAAAATATATTCTTGATTTGGTCTAGTGAAGATTGGCATTCTTCAGACCAACGGACCAGATTAGGCGAACCTTTCTTCAACAATGTTGAGAGAGGTGCCATGATCGAAGATAAATTTGGAATAAATCTCCCATAAAATTGAATTAAACCTAAGAGACTCCTAACTTGTTTCTTCGTTTTAGGAACAGAGATGTTCAGTATTTTGGAAGTATTGTGGTCTTCTGTCTTCAAGAGACCATGACCAACACGATGACCCAGGAAAGAGATTTCACCAAAACCAACAAAAGCTTTAGAAGGTTTTGCTGTCAAATTATTCTCACGTAGAGTGGACAGTAAGTCATATAACCCTAAATAGTGATCTTCCCAGGTATCACTGAAGAGACAGATGTCATCTAAGTATGCGATGACATCCGAACGATGTGACAGAATTCGACGCATCATGCGAACGAAAGTGGCAGGGGCGTTCATGAGACCAAAAGGCATAACATTCCATTGAAATAGACCCCTAGGTGTAGAAAAAGCAGTAAGAGGTTTGGCATGCTCTGCTAAAGGCACTTGCCAATAACCTTTAGACAAGTCAAGTTTAGTGAAGAATCTAGAATTAGAAAGTCTAATCAGTAGATCTTCTAACAAAGGCATCGGTTCAGCGTCGAACTTTGTGACCTGATTCAATTTGCGATAATCAACGCAAATTCGTATGTTCTTATCCTTCTTCCGGACAATAACCATGGAAGAAGAATATGGTGAAGTCGATGGTTCAATTATATTTAATTGAATCATTTCATCCAATTCCTTTTCCACTTGCGACTGAAAGTGTATAGGAATAGGATACGGCCTAACCCTAATTGGATTATTGTCGGTAAGAATTATGTCATGTTCTATGACATCTGTGTGTCCAGGAATGTCAGTGAGAACATCCTGAAATGTTTGTAACATCGACGAGACTTGTCGATGTTCGTCACCAGAAAGATTAGGAGAAACAGAAACGTTTTTCCAAGATTCCGTAGAATGTAATGGAACCACTGGAAGGGGAAGGTTGACATCAGAGAAGGTAGCTTCCTCATCCTGAATGACAGACAGGGATGAATAATGACCGTGAGGTGCAGGAGCATCATCCGTTGCCTGGAAAATAGGCAGCAAATAGTCCGGACGTTCGTGAAATTCCGAAAGCATGTTTATGTGGAAAGTTTTATGCTTTCCATCAATATCGACCACATAGTCAACATCGGAAATCCGAGAGACTATTGCATACGGACCTTTCCATGCAATAAGAAGTCTATTTTCCCTACTGGGGAGTAGGACGAATGCTTTGTCACCTGGACAAAGTTGTCGTAGACATCTATTCTTGTTAGCAAACTGCCTTGCCTTCTCTTTAGCAATTTCTGATGAAGCAGTTGCTAGCTTACATGCCTCAATGATCTTTTGTCTAAGAGCAATGACATACTCATATGAGGATTGAGTTTCATCGCTAATATCATCGGCAGTGATGAGATCGTGTAATAAAGACATAGGGCCGCGTGGACGCGCGCCAAAGACAAGTTCGAAGGGAGAAAATCCTGTGTGTTCATTAGGGACTTCTCTATAGGCAAAGAGAGCCGCGGGTAAAACCCTGTCCCAATCTTGAGGATGATCTTCAGTTATCTTACCAAGCAAAGTCTTGAGCGTTCTATTCAGACGCTCAACTAACCCATTAGACATAGGATGGTAGATACTACTGAGAGATCGTTCAATATGTAAGGTAGACATTACCTGTGACATAGTGTCAGATATGAGTTGAGTGCCATGGTCTGACAATATTTCTCTGGGGAACCCCAAGCGAGAAAATATCAACCAAAGAGCATCTGCGATATCTGTAGTAGATATGCTCTTAAGAGGAATAGCCTCTGGCCAACGTGTGCACATATCGACACATGTAAGGATAAACTGATGTCCTCTGGCCGACTTGACCTTAAAAGGGCCAATAATATCTATGGCCATTTTCTGAAACGGCCGAATAGGAATGTCAGCAGCCTGGATAGGCGCAGCATGTCGTGGTCCTCTAGATTTGACCTCCTGACATACCTTGCATGATCGGCAGTAAATACGAATGTCCTTATTGACAAAAGGCCAAAAGAAAGCCGCAAGGACTCTCGACTTCGTACGGGCAAAACCCATATGTCCAGCACATTGCGAGTCATGAGCATGTTGTAATATTTGGACTCTCATGCTCTTGGGAACAAGAATTTGCGAATGTGCCGACGTAGTCGAATCTTGTACCATACGTACAAGTACGCCGTTTCTCATTGCAATCCAAGATTTTCTATTTGTATCCTGATTCGGATCACCTTTCTTCGCAAGAACGAAGAATTTTTTTAAAGAAGGATCTTCTTCTTGCAATTTTATGAAAGAGTCACGAGTAATTACTAAGTGACTATCTTGGCTATCAACTTCATTATCACTATTCAGTGAAGTTTCGGGTGTTTGTAGAGCTTGTGCTCTTGTAACTACTGCATTTGTAGCTTGCATGTTATTATCTTCCCAAGCAGCAATCTGCTGTGGGGTACACTCCCTAACTCCGTGAATACGACCAATAATAAGGTCCGCAATAGGATTAGGTAAGAGACAAGCATGCACATCTCCAGTAAAGAAAGGAGTGGCAATGCGAATTACAGCAGTAGGATATTTTTCTAGAGTGCCGCCAAATGTGACACATTTAATAACCCTTCCTGTAGCACAAGATGGATCTACAAGCGATTGTCTAACACCAATAGTGGTGCATCCGGAATCGAAAAGTAGTGAGACCGGAGTATCATTAACAAGACCCTTATGTAGAATTAAAGAACCCCTCCCGTCATGCGCAACAGCAGCAGGAAGAGCGGGAAGTGGGTGACCACAACTCAAAGTAGTTATGGTACCCGGTTCGAATAAAGTACTGCATTGGGGGCATTTGTTTGCTCTCTCAAAGTCAAAAGCAGAACTAGTGACAGCGTCAAAGTTTTTACTATCAACAACATGATTACAGGCTCCCTCAGTTTCCTGTTGTACAGCATTAGCCTGCTGATATCTCTTTTTTTTGTGTTGAGATCTACCCCGACTATTATTACCTCTGAAGTTATCAGAGTTATTATTATCTCTGCAGTTATTATTGTCTCTATTGTAATTGTTATACTGGTTCGAATTCCAGTTTCCACGATTACTATCATGTTCACATTGATGCGAACATCTATTTGTTTGGTTCTGAGGTCTTCGGCAGGAATAACCTCTATTACCATATCCTCTTTTGAAATGCTTATAATTATTAGGGTGATAGTAACGACCACTATCAGGTTGTCTCCAATTCTTCGAAGAAGAATCACCATGAAATTGGTTTCCATGATTTTGACAGAAATTACCGCTGCCCTTTCTATCAAAATTTTGTTGGGATCTACGAGCAAAGTTTTGACCATACGGAGCTGCCGAAGCAACTGGTAAACCTTCTTTCACCTTAGAGTTACCCATGGTTATGTGTGGGTGCGCAGTTACGTATTGGCAACAGAAATCTTCCATTTCTTTTATTGTTTTAGGTTTACGTTCATGAAGGAAAGCAAGGAAAGACTCATTGACAGACGACATGACTTTGTCTCTAAGTATTAAGTCCATAAGTCCTTCATAAGTTTTTTCCGTCTTAGATAGTTCAACCCATCGTGAGAAAGTAATGCGTATTCTTGCAATAAACTCGGAGAATTCAACTCCATTTTCAGGTAACATGTTTTTAAATTGTAGACGATAGCCGTCTTCGTTAAGCTGATATTTCTTTAACAAAGCGGCCCTGACAACCTCATAATTGCTCTTGTCAGGTTCATCCACCATATTTAATATACTTAGAGCTTTACCTGTCAGTATCCCTGATAACTGATAAACATATTTTGCTTTGTCTATGTTATGAGCTGTACATGCTTGTTCAAATCTGTCCAGATAGAACATTATGTCATCACTGGAAGGACTAAATGTTGGTAACTTAATCTTAAAAGTATCATTATTAGCCTTCCCAGAAGATGAACCCTTGTTTGAATCATTACCATTACTCATGCTCGTCAATTTCAATTTCTCCAACTCTAAAGCTAAGAGTTTTTCTTCATGTTCCATTTTTGCTTTCCTCTCATCAGACTCTCTTTGTAACTTCCTTTCTTCAGCTTGAGCCTGCATTTGAAGTCTTTCATTTTCAGCTTCTTTTTCAAGTCTTTTATTTTCAGCTTCTTTTTCAAGTCTTTTATTTTCAGCTTCTTTTTCAAGTCTTTTATTCTCAGCCTCTAGCTGTAGCTTTCTTTCCTCAGCTTCTGATTCCCTTTTTTTGTTTTTCCATTTCCATTTGGAATCTCTTTTCATCCACCTGCATCTGCAGTTTCTTTTGTTCAGCTTCCATATGCAGTTTCTTTTGTTCAGCTTCCATTGCTTTATCATATCGAGCAGTTGCAAATTCTTCTAACTTATCACCAGTCTTCCCAAGCAATTTACCCTGCTCAATAAAGTGCTCAAATGTAGACATGTTGTCTAACATATGAGTCCAAAACCTGAAATAATTAACTAATTTATTTCAAACCTAAGTGTAACAAGTCTTAATTAAGCACTTGTATATTCACATCACATTATATTATCCCAGTCTCTGTGGGAAACAAGTCTCCAATCAAAGAACTTGTATATGAAATATCAGCACTCAAATCTTGATCATAAGTGCACTTCTCATTCAATAGTGCACGACACTATTCATCATTCATTTATCATCAGTATAGTAGTAACAGTGCATTAGCATAGCCCATTAACTAATTACTATAACTGTAAACAATGACTATGTAAACACATGCAGAATGTAAACATTGAAAATGTAAACAATACAAACAATGTAAACAATAACAATGTAAACAATAACAAAGATCAGCAACAATACAAAAACTTTCGCAGAAATCAACTAAAAATAAAGCAGAAATTAATGAAATATCACAAAAAATGTGACGATATCTGCGATAGAATTAAACAAAATACATGACACCACAGTGTATAAACAAAAAATGTTGTATGAAACTAAATTATAGACAAGAGTAGGCTAACAAATACAAACAAATCACAACAAAACTAAAGAATGTGAAATAATAACGAAAACAATATTAAAACATGTCATCACAGCTAACATAAATAGCAACAGAAGTCGCTTAGCAAATTCCAGTATCGGAAATTTGCAAACCCTACAGAAAACGCTCACAATAGACGACCTCTATGACGTGGCATAATCTAACGGAGACACCACCCAACCGAGAACCCGCTGAAATATAAACATATAAATATACAAATAACATATAGACATATAATATATAGAATGAGATGATACACAGAAGACTCAGCAGAAGTATAAGGGCACAGTTTACATACAAACAGGCCACTTAACTTAAAGGCTTCCAATCGTAGAACAGCAGAAAAACGGATGTCAATCAACGTCCTAAAGAGCGAAGCTCCAACGATGATGGCACATCTGAACTGCTTCCACTGCTAACACGATGGTACAAGAGCTTCTGAAATACTGTGTGTTGAGTTGTTTCGGCACTTGACCTTCTAATCCAAAAGTAAGTTGATGGAAATCGGTACTTGGCCTTCTTCAGAAAACAACCCGTTTCAACCGGCACTTGACCTTCTCAAAAAACGACAGCACTGGAACCTTGACAGCAGCAACTTGCTTGACTTGCGTAAAAGATAACAGCAGTCCGAGTTATCCGGCAACATGTAACAACGCCGGGTACTGTCAAATTCTTGTTTCCGTCAAAAAGTTGAAATTTTGACTTTTACCGGGCAACGCCGAGTACTTTGAAAATTTTGAAGATGTTGACTGTATTGAAGAATGTTAATTTCTTGAAGGATGCTGATGAATTCTTGTTGAAAATGAAGTGGGTAAGGGACCCCGTGTTTGCTAGTACCAGAATCAAACCAGCTTATGGCCACCAAATGATGCGTGATGCCATATGATGATGGATGGCATCCGCATGTCTGGTTTTGTGTAGTGTGTAGATGTGTTCAGTCAAAACAATGTTCATGCAACAATAACAGGGCAATCCACATAGGACGTCAGTAAACTCACGACGTATAAAGTCAATGAGTCTTGAAACAGCCGTTGACGTTTTTTCTTCATTATTTATTGTGGACGCCACAGTGACAAAATGGTTACGCAAATGTGTAGGCACATCAAACAGTCATTATCACAGCAACATTCAATACAGCAATAAACGGTAGACAGCATTACAATGATGAGTCAGATGCATGTTATATTTCAAAGTGCTGTAAATGTAGTCAGATGAACAACTCCATCCTTTTCTATAACAGCCAGGAGATAACCAGATGTATGAGATCAGTTCACTCTCCTTAGTTTGACTTCAGCAAGACAGACACGTCTGCCGAAGTATAAATAATGTCCTCAAGAATATCCTCTAGATAATAAAGGTTTTCTAAACCTAGTTCATTTAACAAAGTAGCAAGTAATGGTCCTTGGAACCTGCATCAACCGATGCAGTACAATGCAGCGACATGTGAGCTGGGAAAGAACATCTCGTGACGACGACTTTCGGAGACAGGCTATGAATCGAAATCGCTCACGACCCAAAATCGATAGAGTTAATGAAAAAGTCAATTTACCTTGCTTTCATGAAATACACAGAAATATCACGCCTCCCGACATGTGGGAAAACACTAGAGGTATTATCTCGACTAAACGAAATATCCATAAGAGGACTACACATCCCTGACAGAACACAAAAAAGCGGAGATCCCCTCTTCAACGAGGCATCTCTTTCGCCATTCCAAATCGCTCACTCCCACTAGTGGTGGGCGGAAACCGATCGACCAAACAACAAGACAAGTCATGCGCAGTCCAGCGCAAAAATGACCACAGCTCAAAAGTTAACTGCATTCGATACTAACGCGAGAAGACAAATGCTTACCGAGAAAAGTGACTATAGATTTCAAGCAGTTGTTGCCCTTGCGTTATAAAACAGATATTGAAATAAAACGATGTTGCGAGAATTTATCACGCAACAGAGCTTGAACTCAATGTTTGTGCTGTGTTGTGATCAGTGTAACAAGAGAGTTTAAGTTAGTTATGAAGTAGAAGGTACATCCTTCTTGATTTCAGGGACAGTGGTCTTGATGGTACTGAGCAGCACCTAGTCAGAGCTTTGCTGAATCCAGTGTCGGACAGCATACTCCTTGGTCCTTTTAGCTATCAGTGAGGTGTCTCCAGAGCCCAGAGGAGAATTCGAGCAGAGGAGTCTTTTCCTGCCGCCATCACGCCAGATAAGCTAACTTGGCCAGCTGAGCTCAACATTATGTCCCCTCATCTTGAACTGACTTTGTAAAATTAACATTAAGAGGGGAATTTACTTGTCTTAAAATCAGGAACTGTGAACATCTCCAATACTAGTCCCTAAGACAAACTATTGAAGTCATGATGACAAATACCAACAGAGCTTGAACAAAACAAAACCAGTATTACCTCATATTACTACTACACAACTGACACACATAGAACATTTGTAATAATATATGTCACTACAATATTCATATTAAATACATTCTGTACATAACTTGTAATTTAAATTGATTGTGATTCCTGGTTCCCTTGTAGTTGAATCAGGACACATATTCATTCATGCCAGTAATGAATACATATTGTTATTTGAAAGTTTATCAGTGACTCTTTTAAGATATCTTTGTAGAGTGTTATATGTATGTGAGTGTCACAGTGTTGTCAAGAGTAGTGGATTAAATTAAATTGTTTATCTGTCTGTTGTTGTGACTTACACTTCATCATACACATACCCTAGACACATAACGTAGTCATCACACTATTCCAGAATAATTCTGACTGAGATATAGAGATATGTGGTAGCAAGTAAGGTTATCTATAATACACTACTCTTAATAGATATAGATACCTTCACAGCTGATCTCAGTCAGTACACGAAGTCCCCTATAAATATTTATAACATCCCACTTCACCACAGTGTGTCATATTCATCTTCAATCTATTTTTATCATCTCTTGTTTCACCGGCATGAGTCTGGCTCTTGGCATCAGTTCCACGTTAGTGATCTAAGAAAGTAGGTTGCTTCCTTCAAATATTAATAAAACGCTGGATAGTTTGACACCGTCAATAGAAAGAAGTCAACAACTAAATTGATAATTAGCGCTGGGTACAAGAGTTATAGCCCAACATTATCGCCTACACCAGCTGGCATGCTAATCTTAAGACAGAGAAGAATTGAACGTCGACTCTGAAGTGACAAGAGTTATCTTTATTCAGTCGTATGTACGTTACGTTTTACTGCACTTATAAAATAATCTCCCCTGTCAATTTTTTATTACATCCCTTTATACCACACTTTTAACACATTCAATCATGCATTTCCGTCTCCTTCGTGATGACGTCATGTCACGTGGGTACATGGTGGCCTTCTCTATGTCGATTCTCGTACCTACATCCATCATGTAACGAGTCTTTTGGGTAGTAGAACGTGATCGAACTGAAAACAAGTTGATAGTTTTATGGCAGAAATGGCGACATGTTTGATCCCAAGGGGTGAGTCCATATTCGATGTCAAATACTTGGGCTGTGGGCGGCCTGCACGCGCCAAGGTCTGGGGTCAATATTTTGTACTTCCAGGGTTATAAAGTACAGATTTTTGCGCAAACATTTTGCTGACGATCTAGAGTCAACAGAGATAAGGTGGGAAAGGGGGGAAAAAAAGAGAAAGATTGTGTGTATATGTATGATCGTGTGTGAGAGCGAGAGAGAAAAAGACTGGCACAATACTAGAAGAAAACACCTGATTAAACAAGAGAAGTATGAGTGTACAAAAGTGCAGGGTTCATGACAAAGCCAGTGCTGAGGGGGTCAGTGCGGTACATACTGTCCCCGTCGTCACAAACAGATGTGTCATAACAGTCTGTTGCTTTACCAGGCCTGTTAGCTCCCAGTGGAATATAGGTCTCAGATACCTTCATCCCAAATTTTCTTGTCCTGCCCCATAGTTTTAAATTCTCTCCACGTCTGCTTTAAATTTTCTTTGTCTGTCTCCAATTCTCTTCATCTTGTTTTGTTGGGTGCATTTATTGTACCAGAATCTATTTCAGCTGCCATCTTGTTTATCAGATTTTAACTGTCGCCAACGACTTCAATTTAGAATCGTATAATTTTTATTTAATTTTTAAAATGTATTTAGTTTAATTCTCGCTGACTTTCCTTTCTGTGTTCGTTTTTTTTTTTTTTTTTTTTTTTTTTTCTTACGCCCACTAATACTCGAGGCGAAATCTCAGGTTATTATTAATGTCTAACCTGACATTGATTTTACGCGAGTATCCCTTTTTTTTTCTTGTACAGAGACAGGTGTCCCTCGCCATTCAGGCAGATACTCGCCGATTTCGGAGGTACCCATTACAGCTGGGTCGGCTCAGGAGCCACCAATCCCTGGTCGACGACACTCCTTCAAATGTCCTCGCCAGGTCTCGAGTTAATCCAGTCCAAATCCCGGTCGACGAAAAATCCTCAAATGCCGTCGCCCGTGTTTGATCCTGGGTCACCCGGTCGCCAGAGCGGTGTGGTAACCACTACGCTAGCGCGGCTCCCACTGTTCGTTCGTTAAGTCCCGACGAAGGTCTTGTAGCCGTTACGTACGTAATTCTCTTTGCTCATTGTCCTAGTAAGTATTTTTGTTTACTCCACCTTTTATTTTACCCAAGAGAATCCTGAACTATGACTGCTTTGTGATGCTCTCAAGTAGTTGTCTCATTGTTTCCTATTATAGCGAAATGACATTCAATCAATAGTTTTTTTTTTCTTTCAGTCTTATTTTTAACCTTTCTTTAGCCTTCATCTATGTCGCGAGAGGTTCAGATGTTATTAAAATGAAGGCTATCCTGGACACAAGGGTGTATCAGATGATACCAGGATAGTGCCAGATAAGAGACTGGTCTTATAAGAAATACCCTCTTCTCTGAAAAGAGTAAGGGTGTATCGACATCAAAAGTGGGGTCAAGCTATGTAAACCTTCAAGTATGATGATAGTGTTGGTTACTGAAGATCTATCTGCTACCTCTCCAGATCCCACCTTGAATAATGGTTATATAGTTGTTTTTAAGGGCTAATTGTCTAGGGATAAATTGAATTATTAATATGTACGAGGGGCGTTCAGAAAGTAATGCACTACATCGGTTTTTTTTCAGCTAATAATGAAGATAGAAGCATGACATTTTGCACACTTTAAATATGGCATGTGCCAATTGTGTGCACAAAATTGCACCGCAACCGGCCAAATAATACGGCTGCCCTAAACCGTTGAAATGAAGTGTGTTAGCAACTTGCGTTATAAGCAGCGAATTGTGATAGAATTTCTCGTTGCAGAGAAGGAAACTGTTGTGAACATTCACAAGCGTTTATGTGACGTTTATGGAAGTTTTGCAGTCGACAGGAGTACAGTCAGTCGCTGGGTTCAGAGAATCAAAGAATCAGGAAGTGGAGATACGGAGCTGCTTGATCGGCCGCGCTATGGACGTCCTGCCACAGCCACCAACGCAGAAATGTTGAAATGCGCTGAGGGCATAATTCTTACTGATAGGCGAATCACTACTCAACAATTGGCCTTACAGCTGTCAGTCAGCATTGGTAGTGCAAATGCAGTTATAAAAACTCTCAGATTTTCTAAGGTTTGCGCAAGATGGGTTATTCGAAGTCTCACAAATGACCACCGATTGCAAAGGAAAGCAATTTCTTCTGAATTGTTGGAGCGTTTCAATGCTGATGGAGAGAACTTTTTGGCTAAGATCGTTACAGGTGGCGAAACCTGGGCACATCATTTTGAACCTGAGACAAAAAGACAGTCAATGGAGTGGCATCATCCGCAATCACCAAGAAGAAAGAAATTCAAGACAATTCCTTCAGCTGGAAAGGTCATGATCACTTACTTTTGGGACATTGAAGGTGTGATTCTTGTGGACGTTATGCCAAGAGGAGAGACAATCAATTCGCAAACTTACATTAAGACATTGAAAAAACTCAATCAACGTTTTCGCAGAGTTTGGCCGCACAAGAATCCAGCAGACCTGCTTCTCCTTCACGACAATGCGCGACCTCACACAAGTCTGGCAACACGGGAAGCAATCACCAAATTGGGTTGGACTGTACTTCCCCATCCACCCTATAATCCCGATTTGGCACCCTCTGATTTTCATCTATTTGGTCCACTTAAAGATGCACTCCGTGGGACAAGGTTTGAAGATGATGAAGGAGTGATTCATGCAGCGAAGAAATGGACAAAATCTGGTACCGGCTAGGAATACATGCACTTGTTTCGCGCTGGCATAAAGCCGTACAAGTTGATGGGGATTATGTTGAATAATACCGATGTTTACACGACAAATCCATGTATATTGTATATAAATTTAATGCTTTTTGAATAAACAGCTCCTGAGAAAAACGATGTGGTGCATTACTTTCTGAACGCCCCTCGTAATATCTATCAAACAGAACATTAACTCAATTAGAATAATTAAGTAAGTCT
Source organism: Oreohelix idahoensis (assembly GCA_024509875.1). NCBI lineage: Eukaryota > Metazoa > Mollusca > Gastropoda > Stylommatophora > Oreohelicidae > Oreohelix > Oreohelix idahoensis. The sequence goes on along the minus strand of JAMPIV010002659.1, from coordinate 218,203 downwards.
GGTGGAGAGCTGGAGAGTTACAGAGAAGGAAATGTCGAAATTGTCCTCTTTTCACACAACATGCCTAAGAAAAATTCTCCGAATCTTTTGGCCGAATATCATCACCAACCAAGATCTGCTTACTCGGAGCAAGCAAGAAGACATGCACACTATCATAGCTGAAAGACGCTGGAGCTGGGTTGGCCATGTCCTCAGAAGAGACCCCGATGCCATCACAAGAACAGCTATGCTATGGACCCCTGAAGGAAAACGAAAGAGAGGCCGACCAAAAACAACTTGGCGGAGAACTGTGGAGGCTGAGATGCAAAGAATGAACCAGAGTTGGGGCACTGTACGAAGGATGGCCACCGACCAAGCAAAGTGGAATCAATTTGTTGTTGCCCTACAAGACGCCACCAGGCGTAATGGCCACTGACTGCTTTGACGGTCGGCGGCTAAGGATCAAAGAAGAAGAAGAAGTAAGTCTGAGTGAAAGTATTTACAATTTATTGATCCTATACCATTTCTCTTTTCGGTTAGGAACATTAAAATGAATTCCAATGTTATGTACATAATCAAATAAATAAATATGGAATATTCTTCTCCATAATAGTACTATGATAAATTTATAGTTATAATGTCAATTTCTTTCTTTCACATAAGTAATATCACTTTCACTGGCTTGTAAAGTAATATTACTGAATACAGTCCTTAGTGAGTCATCATTATAATGTTTTTAATATGGGCGGTTTCTTTATTTTAATATTTGTGGCTGGATAATCTGATCAGTGGAACTAAGCGTCCACTTTGCTTTTGAAATATTGAGAAGCATCCATTTATAGCCCGGGTCACCCCGTATCTGTAACTCCAGGCTGGGAAACTGTGGTCGAGTTCTAAGTATATGGAGAACTGTATGCACCAACAGAGTTCCTCTCAAGTAGATGTCTCGTAAACTTGTGGTAATAACAGGATGAAACCTGGAAATATATAATAATCGCAATCCTTGTATGGTCCAGCACTATTCCATACATACACCCACAACAATACGTATAAACAAAATTCAGACATTGTGCTAACAGTTTGCACAAGACAATTTACCTCAGTACCCTACAGCCAGTTCAATGTGATTACTCTTTCCTTAATACATCCAAAGTTCGATCCATTTGCCCATAATTGGCTTCCATACAATGATTTGGTTAAGTACAAAATAGTAAGTGACATCTTGATTACATCATGTTAACAAATCCTGTCATCCTATCTTATGTTCGTGAACAGTGTGTCGTTCCAGTATGAAATACTCACTCAAATACATTATCAAACTTACAGTCGTAGATTCTGCCATAATTAACAAATATTCTACACCTTTCCCAATGCTGGCTTTCGTCTCTAAAATCACACATGCTTGCAAGCAAGCCGGCAGCACATTCGTCTTTTAGTTTTTCATTTTAACACATCATCGAACACACAAGTGGATATACACAAGCAAATAACAGAATTATATACAAACACACATATATATATCTCTCTTACTCTCAGGCAAAAACACATAAGCTGATACAGGCTTTAAATGGCCATCTAGGTCTGTGTTGCATACATATTTTTGAATGCACAGATTACAAAAATACGATATGTCTATTTAATAGGGAAAATATATAATTGTATTTATTTGGGTACGAAAATGCTTCCCTTGGGAAAGCGAGATAATCCATGATTGATTTATACGTTTGATTATATGGATGATCTCTCTTGATATTGATTCGGCGTATGAATATGGAAGTCATGTCAGTTCTCGTTTGTTAGGGCCAGAAAATAGATTGATCTTGTTCAATATGTTTATGGCCTGAATTTATATGTATTACTTGTCTAGTACAAGAAGATTCAGTCCTATATTGTATATCTTCGTATGCTAAGGTCGGACTATACCGAACTCTGGCGGAGGTATCCGTTGTCCTAGAGAGTTGTGGTGAGTTCCGAAGAAGCTGGTCGTAATGGCCGGGTGTGTGTTTTCTAGGGCTGGTCCTGTTAAAGGTTAAATGTGATTTGTGGATGATTTTTCCATAAGGAAGGAATGTCTCTGCGAGAGTATTATGTCAGAGACTCTTCTCATGTATTTCATTATGTTTGAATTCGGACTCCAGGTAAAGCCAGACCCTTTTTCCATTGATGATCTCCTTATGGTTAGACCTAGATGAAACATCGTATTTTCGAGCATCGTTGGTCGCTTAAATATAGATTGATGAAGATGACAGGTTCCATCAGCGCTTATGTCTTTATGAAGCAACCTTCTGACTAAGTGACTGTATGGAAACTCTAGGAAAGTCTATATATACAAGTTATGAATTAACTCTGGCTTATGATTATCCTCCCGCTGGGCGAGTGAGCGAAAACTCAGGGGAAGAAGCCATGTTGTATTCCTGTCATCATTATGGATCACTGTCCAGAGAACGGATCATGAATCTTACTATTCAGACAGTGGTACGGAGATCTCATTAAGATTAAAACCCCTAATGTGGTTTAACTTTGTTACCTAAATATTTAACATATACAGCTGGAGAACTTAGCCAAAGAAAAGGTTCGTCCAGTGAACTCTTGGTATGTTTACACACACATACCCACTGATGCGTTCAGTCAGTTAGGGGGATAAGAAAATAGTCCGCCAGAATATTGAATGACTTTAATATTGAATGCTGCATGAAATGTACTACTATTCTACTGCCAAATGATTTGCTATGTCAACATACTCATGACTGTATTCCGTGCTGTCCAAGTGTGTGCGTCATTATTAAAAGCATAGAAACGTCAACTGCGGTTCCTAACATCATTGACTTGTACAAGAGTGTGAGTGAAACATTATCAAGTGTCAACTACATCGAACAGTACACCATTCGCGTATTTTCCACTCTCACACTACATCAACATGGCCACTAGATACAATCCTGCGTCGGTTGAGTTGACCTTTGCTCCCCCTGGAGCCTCCATCAGATTCGCCACTGGTTTGCGTAAGGAGAATGAAAGCAGTACCTTACAGCATGCCTGGTAACACTGCAGAGACACGATACACCACTAAATAGTTATTATTCTATACTATTCTACAATAGTAATTCTACAGTGGTGGCAACAACAAAGAAGAAGTAACAACAGATCTTTCTACAGTGGTAGGCCAGTTTCCTGGGTCCAGCCTTCGCAGTCTTGAAAGTGGAAGTCACCTAGTGTTTCAAGAACATTTATTTTGGCCAAATGTGACACACATCAACACCAGTAGGAACTATACAGCAGTCGATGTCAGCTTGACCTGTTCTGACAAGTGTAACGGTATCTGGGTCAGCACTTGTTGACATTTTGCGCAGTACAGACAGTGTTCTAACTTGTAGTGATTGTTTATCCTTCTGAAGTAGAAGAGCAATGTTGATAGACAGAGAAGTGCATATTTCATCGGTGGATCTTCATATGCTCAAAGAAATTGAACATTGTAATAAGTTAATTCAATAATTTAATAACTTATTAAAAGTGAAAAATTATTTTGAATAAAAGATAAGCCTTCTCTGCAACACATTCTTTCTGCAACACACTATTCACATCACATTGCCATATTATTTAATCATGTTATATATGCATTTATGCTATTTATGTTTACATGTTATTTGTTATGTATTAAATTAGTTTATGTTCTGTGTGACTAGTACAAGGTATACCGAGTGACATTGGTCTGGTACTAGTGTTCCATAGGTACAAATTTTCTTAATTGGAAATGTGTTCGCAACAATTTGCTATTTCTGTTAGCTGTGATGACTGTGTTCATATTTGTTTTTGTAATATTTTTTCTGTTCTTTAGTTTTGTTTTGGTTTGTTTGTATTTGTAGGCCTACCCTTTGCTATTTTTCAGTTCTATACACAATTTATATCTATACACTGTAGCGTCATTTGTTTTGTTTAGTTCTATTGCAGTTATCATCACAGATTCTGTGACTGTTTACTTTAGTTTCCTATTTAATTTAATTTGATTTCTGCAATTGTTTTCATATTGTCTTTTCTTGTTTGTCCTTGTTAATGTCTTTAGTTGACAGATGATATATGAGGTATAGTTGAATACACTTACATTATAGTACAGATCAGTACTTTATGATTATTATTGTTATAAAAGAAAGTGTACAAGACCTTTGTAAGGCTTGTCTCCCACAGTGATAGAAAATATTATTTTCCACAGGTACTCAAGTGATCATTGATTACATTAAGGAAGTATACAAGACCTTTGTAAGGCTTGTCTCCCACAGTGATTGGGTTATACAGATATTGTTTCCACAGGTACTCAGGTTATCATTTGTTATATTATAAACAAGATAACCATATAAGGTTTGTCTCACACAGAGATTGTGATTGTGAGCTGATTATTCAACTTATTATAAACTTGTGGTTGCATTACTTGGAAATATATATATATATAATCATACACTATTGATACTATAGAGTACTTAGATTATAAAGGTGATTATACAAGCTCTTTATTAGAGACTTGTTTCACACAGTGTTGTGGTAAAGTGATACTTATCTAGAGACTTCTTCCCAGTGAGGTTGGTACAAAGTCTTTGAATAATACTAAGAGAGTAAAATAGAGTGAAGTGACTATACAAGTCTATAGTATAGACTTGCCTCCCATTTAAGTGGGACAAGGCAATTTATTTACTTTTGCAGATTACTATTTCATTAGACAGGATGTCTACATTAGATTACTTTATTGCACAAGGGAAATCCCTTGATAAGACTGGTAAAGAGTTAGAAGAATGAACAACTGCTCAATTTGCTATTGCATTAAAATCAGAAGAGAAAAAACAAAAAGATGAGAATAAATGGAAAGCAGAAGTTGAACAAAAGAAGATAGATGCTGAGAATTTCAGATTGCAGATGCAAGCTGAGGAGAGAAAAGCTGCTGCTGAGGAGAGAAAAGCTGCTGCTGAGGAGAGAAAACTTCAAATAGAGGAAAAAAAAATTAGAAGCTGCTGCTGAGGAGAGAAAAGCTGCTGCTGATGCTGAACAAAAAAAACTAGACAGAGAAGCTGATGCTGCTGCTGAACAAAAGAAATTGCAGATGCAGGTGGAAGCAAGGAGATTTGAGGCAGAGCAAAAAAGACTAGACAGAGAAGCTGCTGCTGCTGTTGAACAAAAAAGACTAGACAGAGAAGCTGCTGCTGCTGTTGTAGAGCAAAAAAGATTGGACAGAGAAGCTGAAGAGAGAAAAGCAATAAGAGAACATGAGTTTGAATTAGAGAAATTGAAATTGACAAGTATGAGTAATGTTAATCAGGCATCTAGTGGCAGTGGTAAACCCTTTGTTTACAAGGTTAAGGTACCAGCGTTCAACTCTGCCAGTGACGATATAACATTCTGGCTTGAGAGATTTGACGTGCTTGTCGAGCTCATAATGTGGATAAATCACAGTATGTGAATCAGTTGTCTGAAAATCTAAAAGGGGATTCTCTGAATAAGTTATGGTTGGTTGAAGAGGCCGACAAGGATAACTATGATGTTATCAGGTCAGCCTTGATAAGGAAGTATCAGTTGTCAGAGGAAGGTTACCGTCTTTTGTTTAAAACAATGAGACCCGAGACAGGTGTAGAATTCTCAGAATTCATTGCAAATGCACGTCTTACATTTTCTCGTTGAATTGAATTATCCAAAACACAGAAAACATTTGAGGCTCTTACGGATTTATTACTCAGAGACAAGATCATGTCTTCGGTGAATAAACCATTTCTAGAATTTTTACATGAGCGTAAACCAAGTACATTAAAACAAATGGAAGAATATTGTGACCAATATGCCACGGCACACCCTGACATGATTCTAAGCAACACTAACATTAAAGAGGGTATGCCAGTTGCGTCAGCAACTCAATACAATAATAATTACTCACACAAGTCCCAAGGAGCTCAAGATAAATCTCACAAAAAGGTTAATTGGAATAGTTATCAAAACCAAGGTAACCACTCAAATCAGGGTTCTTCTTCGAAGACCTGGAATCGGGCTGACAGTCCTCGACACAGGGGTGCCCATAATTATAGAAATTTCCGAAAAGGGAGTAACTATAGGAACTACCCAAGTTCGTCATGGAAACAACAAAACCAACATTACAGGGATACTCATTATAATGAGTATGATGATTACGATCATGAACATTATGATTCAAACCCAAATAGGGGTTATAACAGAGGAAATAATAATTACAGAGGCAATTATAACCGAGGTAGATCACAACACAAAAGACATGGTAAATCTCATTACCAGGCTCACTCTGCACAACAAGAGTTTCATGAAGCCGGTAATCATAATAATGATAAGAAAGACTCTAGTAATGTAGGATGTTTTGCTTTTGATTTTAGTAGAGCATCTCAGTGCTCCCAATGCAAAACGTTATTCGATCCAACCACGGTTTCTACTTTAAGCTGTGGTCATCCTCTTCCTGCTCTTCCTGCGTCAGTCGCGCATGATGGGAGAGGTGCTCTTGTCTTGAATAGAGGTCTAGTAGATGGTACTCCGGTCTCAATTCTTTTCGATTCCGGGTGCACAACCATTGGAATGAGGCAGTCACTCATAGATCCTTCTCGAGCCACTGGCAAAGTAATCAAATGCGTAACATTTGGTGGCACATTGGAGAAGTACTCTACTGCCATTGTTAACATTGCTACTCCCTTCTTTACAGGAGATGTGCACGCATGTCTTCTCCCGAATCCGATCGCTGATCTTATAATCGGTCGCATTCATTGAGTGAAAGAATGCACTCCGCAACAAATTGTTGATTGGGAAAATAGGAATACGCAAACTGCTAATGCAGTAGTTACTAGGGCTCAAGCTCTTAACATGCCGCAATATTCGCCTTCTGAAGATAATGATGCGCAGATCCAAGATGATCCCTTGGAAATTTCTCGTGATTCATTTATGAAACAGCAGGAAGATGATCCTACTCTTAAAAAATTCTTTACGCTAGCAACAAAAGGTGATCCGAATAAAGACACAAATCGTAAATCTTGGATTACGATGAAGAATGGCGTACTTGTGCGTATGGTACAAGACTCCGCTAAGTCCGCTCATTCTCAAATTCTAGTGCCCAAAAATATGAGAGTGAAAATCTTACAGCACGCTCATGATTCTCAGTGTGCTGGGTATATGGGTTTTTCCCGTACTAAATCTAGAGTTCTTGCGTCTTTCTTTTGGCCTTTTGTGAACAAGGACATACGGATCTATTGTCGATCTTGTAAGGTATGTCAGGAAGTTAAATCCAAAGGTCCACGCCATGCTGCACCTATTCAGGCTGCAGATATTCCAATTCGACCATTTCAAAAGATGGCGATAGACATCATCGGTCCATTTAAAATAAAGTCTGCTAGAGGACACCAATTAATCTTGACGTGTGTTGACATGTGCACACGTTGGCCGGAGGCTGTTCCTCTAAAGAGCATAACTACTGCTGATGTCGCAGATGCTCTTTGGTTAATATTTTCTCGTCTGGTATTTCCAGCAGAAATATTATCGGACCATGGTACCCAACTCATATCGGATACTATGTCTCAAGTAATGTCGACTCTTAAGATAGAGAGATCTTTAAGTAGTATTTATCATCCTATGTCTAATGGGATGGTAGAACGTCTGAATAGGACTCTCAAAAACCTATTAGGTAAGATAACTGAAGATCATCCTCAGGATTGGGACAGAGCTTTACCCGCGGCTCTCTTTGCATATAGAGAGGTCGCCAACGAACATACAGGATTTTCTCCCTTTGAACTCGTCTTTGGTGCGAAACCGCGACGTCCTATGTCCTTACTTCATGATCTCATAACTGCTGATAATATTGTCGATGACACAAAATCCTCTTACGAATATGTCATTGCGCTTAGACACAAGATTATTGAAGCATGCAAATTGGCAACTGCTTCTTCTGAATTTGCCAAACAGAAGGCAAGGCAATTTGCCAATAAGAAGAGATGCTTACGACAACTTTGTCCAGGAGACAAAGCATTTGTCTTGCTACCTAGTAGGGAAAACAGACTTCTTATTTCTTGGAAAGGTCCATATGATGTAATATCAAAAGTTTCCGATGTCGACTATATTGTCGATATTGATGGGAAGCATAAAACCTTCCACATCAACATGCTCACGGAATTCCATGAACGTCCGGATTATTTACAACCTGTTTTCCAGGCAACGGACGATTCTCCAGTCCAACATGGGCATTACTCATCACGGTCAGTAATACAGGATGAGGAAACGAGTTTCTCGGATGTGAATTTGCCTTTTCCGATGATTCCACTTCATTCTAATGAATCATGGAAAGATGTTCCGATTTCTCCCGAATTATCTCCAGGAGAACAGAAACAAGTTTCTACTATGTTACAACAATTTCAGGATGTCCTTACTGACATTTCTGGTCAAACTGATGTCATTGAACATGACATTATTCTTACTGACCATAATCCTATAAGGGTCAGACCGTATCCTATCCCGATACATTTTCAAGCACAGGTTGAGAAAGAGTTGGATGAGATGATAGATTTAAAAATAATTGAACCATCCACATCAGCATATTCTTCGCCGATGGTTATTGTACGGAAAAAACACAATAACATACATCTTTGCGTTGATTATCGCAAATTGAACCAAGTGACGAAATTTGATGCTGAACCTATGCCTTTACCGGAAGAGCTACTTACAAGACTATCGAAATCTCATTTCTTCACTAAACTTGATTTGTCTAAGGGATATTGGCAAGTTCCACTATCCGAACACGCCAAGCCGTTTACTGCTTTTTCGACACCTAGGGGTCTATTCCAATGGAATTTCATGCCTTTCGGCCTTATGAACGCCCCTGCAACATTCGTACGCATGATGCGTCGAATCCTATCTCATCGCTCAGATGTCATTGCATATCTTGATGACATCTGTCTTTTCAGTGATACTTGGGAAGATCACTATAACGGGTTAAATGAACTATTGTCTATCCTACGCGAGCATAACCTGACAGCGAAACCATCGAAAGCGTGTATTGGTTTTAGCGAAATATCTTTCTTAGGTCACCGTGTTGGTCATGGTTTCCTAAAAACAGAAGACCATAATACAAGTAAAATACTTAACATTTCGATTCCTAAGACTAAAAAGCAAGTGCGAAGTCTTTTAGGTCTCATACAATTTTATGGACGATTCATTCCGAATCTGTCCTCAATCATGTGACCTCTTTCTTCTTTACTAAAGAAAGGGTCTCCTAATATAGTCCATTGGACTCAAGATTGTCAATCCTCTTTAGATAAGGTTAAAACTATGTTTTCTACTTCACCTATCTTGGTATTACCTACTAAGGATAAGACATTTGTTCTTCGTAGTGACGCTTCATCCACAGGGATTGGAGCAGCACTAATGCAAGAGTACTCTGGAACTCTGCATCCTGTGATGTATATTTCTCGAAAACTAAATGCCGCAGAGAAGAATTACTCGGTCTTAGACCGTGAATTATTGGCTATGGTTTGGTCAATCCTTAAACTTCAAAGATTTCTTCTTGGCGCGCATTTCATTGTGGAAACTGACCAGAAAGCTCTTACTGCTATTCAGAGTAAAAATCTGAAGAGCGCGAGATCAACGCGATACGCGATTGCTCTTCAACCTTTTCATTTTTCGGTGCGAGCTATCCGTGGGTCAGAAAATGTGATGGCAGACATTTTGTCTAGATGCCCACATGATTCCTAATTGTTAGATCCTGAGATTTCTAACATGTCTAACTTTGCTACAGTTTTTTGCTATGTTAAAATGTGTATACATAAGTAATGTATCATATATATTGATTGTATCACTACTTAGCGGTTCATTGATGTATATTTACCGCTGATCTTTGGATGTTTTTTTCGTCTTTGATAATCATGATGTTAAAATACCTAAGATGAAATTTTTGCATAAACTAGTGTAGAAATTGTGGCATTGCCAGTAATGTAGTATGCGTTAGTGACACCTCTCTGGAAATATTTATACCTAGGGAAAAACTTTCTCTGATTCCTGAGATATATTCTCACTTGTCGTGCCATATGACGACTTAGCCTTACATTAGGCGTTATATTTGTTTGGAATGCTTATCATCTGCGCATTGTTATTCGTGCGTTGTGAGCCTATTGTATGTTGCTCCTGGATGTATTTCAAAAAAAAAAAGTACCATTTTTTTTCCCGGGGGGTGTGGTAATCTGTTGCATACATATTTTTGAATGCACAGATTACAAAAATACGATATGTCTATTTAATAGGGAAAATATATAATTGCATTTATTTGGGTACGAAAATGCTTCCCTTGGGAAAGCGAGATAATCCATGATTGATTTATACGTTTGATTATATGGATGATCTCTCTTGATATTGATTCGGCGTATGAATATGGAAGTCATGTCAGTTCTCGTTTGTTAGGGCCAGAAAATAGATTGATCTTGTTCAATATGTTTATGGCCTGAATTTATATGTATTACTTGTCTAGTACAAGAAGATTCAGTCCTATATTGTATATCTTCGTATGCTAAGGTCGGACTATACCGAACTCTGGCGGAGGTATCCGTTGTCCTAGAGAGTTGTGGTGAGTTCCGAAGAAGCTGGTCGTAATGGCCGGGTGTGTGTTTTCTAGGGCTGGTCCTGTTAAAGGTTAAATGTGATTTGTGGATGATTTTTCCATAAGGAAGGAATGTCTCTGCGAGAGTATTATGTCAGAGACTCTTCTCATGTATTTCATTATGTTTGAATTCGGACTCCAGGTAAAGCCAGACCCTTTTTCCATTGATGATCTCCTTATGGTTAGACCTAGATGAAACATCGTATTTTCGAGCATCGTTGGTCGCTTAAATATAGATTGATGAAGATGACAGGTTCCATCAGCGCTTATGTCTTTATGAAGCAACCTTCTGACTAAGGGACTGTATGGAAACTCTAGGAAAGTCTATATATACAAGTTATGAATTAACTCTGGCTTATGATTATCCTCCCGCTGGGCGAGTGAGCGAAAACTCAGGGGAAGAAGCCATGTTGTATTCCTGTCATCATTATGGATCACTGTCCAGAGAACGGATCATGAATCTTACTATTCAGACAGTGGTACGGAGATCTCATTAAGATTAAAACCCCTATTGTGGTTTAACTTTGTTACCTAAATATTTAACATATACAGCTGGAGAACTTAGCCAAAGAAAAGGTTCGTCCAGTGAACTCTTGGTATGTTTACACACACATACCCACTGATGCGTTCAGTCAGTTAGGGGGATAAGAAAATAGTCCGCCAGAATATTGAATGACTTTAATATTGAATGCTGCATGAAATGTACTACTATTCTACTGCCAAATGATTTGCTATGTCAACATACTCATGACTGTATTCCGTGCTGTCCAAGTGTGTGCGTCATTATTAAAAGCATAGAAACGTCAACTGCGGTTCCTAACATCATTGACTTGTACAAGAGTGTGAGTGAAACATTATCAAGTGTCAACTACATCGAACAGTACACCATTCGCGTATTTTCCACTCTCACACTACATCAACATGGCCACTAGATACAATCCTGCGTCGGTTGAGTTGACCTTTGCTCCCCCTGGAGCCTCCATCAGATTCGCCACTGGTTTGCGTAAGGAGAATGAAAGCAGTACCTTACAGCATGCCTGGTAACACTGCAGAGACACGATACACCACTAAATAGTTATTATTCTATACTATTCTACAATAGTAATTCTACAGTCTGCTGCTAAATACAACGGCAAAGCATTTGATAGCATATGTTTTGCGCTCTTCTCAGTTCAGCTTGATTTTTGAAAAAGTAATGGCGTAAATCCGCCAAGTTCAAGTTCTTATATTGCACCGTACCCTCCCAATCAGAGACTCGGTCAAAACCGGTGTTAAGAATCTAAAACCTAAACGTTTTTCTGCCTTCCCGTACAATGTGCATAATTTTTAATATTATGTATATATCTGTAGCGGGAGGTTATTTAAAATTATTTATTATGTAAAAGTATGCCAGTAAAGAGTTCTGGTCTTACAAGTAATACCCCAGTCTTAGAAATAAGCACTGGTGTATTGTTATCATAAAAATAGTCAGACTGTGAAAACCCTGGCCCAGTTGGTAAGAAGTAGTACCAGGATTTAAGGTGTCTCCTCCCTGTGACTATCTTATGATTACTTTTATTCTAGGGGATAAGTAAAATGAACATTCACTGAAACCACAAATGGAAGAAGTGAATAAATCCTCAGGTACAGTTAAAATAGTTTAATAATTACACTAATATTCTATTTCTACTAGTTGGAAAAGAGTATACACATATATATAAAAATATTCACACAATTACTATTATTGTCTGTTTAGACTTCAAGATCTTAAATAATAAAGTTACTGAAATCACTGTTATTAGTCCTTTGAATTTTAGGATAACTGTCATCAGTTGACTGAGTTTATGTATGGTTACTTATTGTTTTCAACTATTGGCTGTTTCACATGTATAGGTGGTCAGTGTCAAACAGGACACTTATCTTTCCAACTTGATACTGCTGAAACTGTCCTTTGCTGATCAGACTTGGTAGGCCCAACAGTAGGGATGCCAATGACCAGTTGAAGTTCACTCTTTGGGGTCCTGCACTTTTGTGGGAGTGCCTCGGATGAACTGCACCGGCTTCTGATACTGGACAGTCTGGTTTGAGTTATTTCATGGAACCTGCAACATATCAGCCTTGGCTAGTATCTGGCTAGACTTGTAGCTGACTAGCACAGATGTCAGACCAGTCAGTCATCAGATGTCACCGTTATACAATCATAGTAAGCAAGGACATCATTTCAGTGATATAGCATTAATATTAACATGTCAATTAAGTGTAACTGACTAGCACATAAGTCAGACAAGTCAGTCATCAGGTGTCAAAGTTATACAGTCATAGCAAGTAACATCATTTCAATGATACAGAATTAATATTAACATATCAGTAATAAACATCATCTGGTTTAATCCGCTCCTATACATCCCTTCATATTCTATAACTTGATCCTTCCAAATCATATCAAGTACAAATTCAAATCTAATGCTATCTTAGCAACTACCCAAAATTAATACATAAAATAAATAGAGTGAGTGACCACGTGATCAGGTTGCTTTCTACTGAAACTGGCTGTAGAACACTCCAGTTTACCAGCTGTAAATGGGTACGAAGTTGTGCGCTCGAACTAGGGAAGGCAAAGGCAGCGAGGAAGGGGACTAGTCACCTAACTTCGTAAAAGCGGTATCTTCCATGCTGAAGCTTCTAACAATTTATTTCCCTAAGACAATCTCTGGTCATGGGACTGCCTTTATCTTCGTAAGCGATAATGCATTTAATATCGACGAGATACAGCATTAAATATAATAAATATTTTCTATTTGGCTGTGGGGCTAGTTTTGATACGTTTTTGTACAAGCAACCATCTTCCACTAAGCACATGAATAAATCATATTAAAATAATAATACGTTATATCAATGAATATTATACAGGCATATTTTGTGAATTCTAAATGAACCTGTAATACAAAATAAAAGAAATTATTATACAGGATAGCTATCGTAAATTCGCTTACCCTCAGACTCCAGACACTTAGACTGAAATTTTCTGGCGATCCGCTCACACTTCAGATGGATTTAGAGTCGTGGCGTTATCTGCCCTCAGTCTTGTCTCAACCTCTTGCGTTGGGTCTTCTCAGAGTTTTACCGAAACGCTTTATATACGATAGCGCGAACGTATCGGAGAGCAGATACGTCACAGCCTAAGACTAGACCTGAAAAAATCCTTCCCGAACCGTGATTTCAGCCGATCTGTGCGTCGACTGAAATTTTGCCTTTCTCATTCTCAGCATATATAATATCCATATTGTTCCATCTTATCTAGTTTTATACAGCTGATAAAACTCTATCTTCCTATCCATGTAAATTCCCAAACTGTTATATGTTGATTTTAATATTTCGAACAGAAGTGGGTTTACCAGCTGTTAGCGTAACTGTGGGCAGCCGAAATACGCATATATCTCCGTAAATGAGAACTTCCTACCGTTCCATCTTATATGCAGTTATACACCATCCTTCCCTGTACTGAAATGTAAAATCCTTTTCATACGGATTCCCTTCTGTTATTATTTATCGTTGGCGATTTCCTCTGTCCGATATACATTTCGCTGATACGCCGCCATTTTGAAAGCGGTCGTTCTATCGTAGACGGGTTTATAAATCTAACTGATCCCGTTTGCAATGACTTGAAACCAATTTTGCGACAATATCTTATTTCTGGACCGATTTTAATCATTTAAAGTTATAATTATACGGTGAATTTATATCTATCTTTCTATCTATTAATTGTTTAGTTAGCAAAGGGCATTTAAATCTATGCAGACTTTAACTAACTAAATTGGGGACTACCCTGATGTATAAATGTCAATTAAAACGATTTTTCTCTTAGAATAACATACTATTTGAGGAAGTCTTTACACTTATCTCTTAAGTACTATCCCCGTTGTTTAAACTAGCTATAACTTTCTTTTAACTATCTTTTGTTTTTAAGAAATTAAATAACTCCTTCCTATCGTTTACACAAAATAGGCCTCTCTGTCAAGCATAAACAAGTTTCCTTATACATATCAGAAAAAAGAGCGTTCTCATTGGTTGTAATATCGGTCAGTTTTATCCTATCTTTTTGAGCGGTAAATATGACCGTGGTTATTCGAATTCGTGATGTGAAACAGACGTAATCTCACGACAATCTAACCTGCCATTTTTTCCAATTTTGCCTTTTTGCTCGGGGTTTGCATTTCCACCTTACACAACAATCCCAATGCGAGGAGAAGGAGTGTACATTATCTCCCTGTGACCCTCCAACTATCGTTCTTATCAGTAAACCACAGACTTTAAATTTCACAGGCCACTTCCTTTCGTCCAATCTTGTTTTCTTCGCAAGGTAATTCGGCTTATGTTATATATTATAATATATTAGCTGAGTTTACGCTAAGTAGCATGATATTTTTATAACTTGTGCCGCCATTATGGCGTTTATACACAAGCAATGAATCTTGACAAAGATTACAGTTACAGAATATATATATATATATATATATATATATATATATATATATATATATATATATATATATATATATATATATTTATATATATATATATATATATATATATATATATATATATATATACAGTACTTTGCATGCAGTCATATTGCTCAGCTCTGCTAATTAAATATGCATGTTCTGCCCCAAATTTGCACTCCACTTAAGTGAGCAAACACTACCAAAAGTAAAAAAAAAATTAGCGTAGAGTAACGTCCCTTGATAATAGAGCAGACGACAATTTCTAATGCTAGTATCAGAAAATGGATACAAAGTCAAAGTGTATGTTAATTTCACAGCTTTGGAATGAAGGAAATCAAACATGTTCCAACATTTCTAAAACCTTGAACATTCCTGAGCGGACTGTCTATAGAGTTGTGAGTAAATTAAAAGCAGGTAATGGAATCGAGCGAAAAGAAGGTAGTGGGAGGCCAAGAATTTTGGTCACAAAGGACCATCGGTGTCTCGCCCAAATCGTTCGGGCTGGGCCAATGAAGAGTGTAGAAAACATACGGCAGCGCATGATCGAGTTGGGAAGCCCAGAGGTATCTAATGCTATTGTCAACCGGGAGCTACACAGGATGAATTACACAAAAAAGCGGGTAATTTCGTCACCATTGCTCACAGAGACTCACAAACAGATGCGCTTGAACTGGTGCCACGAACACCAAAATTTGTCATGGGACAATGTGATTTTTTCAGATGAATGTTCTCTTTGGTCTTATCCTGCTCAAATAAATATTTGGACGAAAGGCTCTGTAACGCCTGTGTACCAGCGACCGAAACATACCTAGAAATTCCATCTTTGGGGAGGGGTGTCAGCCAGAGGTGCCACCCCACTGTGTGTTTTCACAGGAATTCTCACGAAAGAAAGGTACATCGACATACTAGAGGGACACCTTCTGCCATGTATGCAGGTCATGTACCCCGATGGGTGCACATTTCAACATGACAATGACCCAAATCATACAGCTCATACCCCCAAAGCATGGCTGCAAGAGAAGAATGTGATAGTGCTGAAGTGGCCCAGCAACAGTCCCGATCAAAACCCAATTGAAAACGTTTGGGCACTACTCAAGAATCATTTAAAAAAGAGTGGACTCAGAGACGTTGAACAATTGAAGAAGGGAACTGAAAAATAGTGGGACAGTCTGACTCTCAATTACCTACAAACATTTGTGGGAAGTATGCCTCTCCGCATCCAGGCTTGCCTTGCTGGAGAAGGCAACATTATATTGTACTGAAACCACTGTTAATAGATAGGGGAGATACCAATCTTCCTCTGGACATACAGTTTTTATTATTATTTGCTTCTATGAGTGTGCTGCGTTGCGAAAATATGACTGCCATTTTTTTTGCAAAGTACTGTACAGTATATATATATATATATATATATATATATATATATATATATATATATATATATATATTTATATATATATATATATATATATATATATATATATATATATATATATATATATATATATATATATATATATATACACTCGCAATAACCCGTCAAGTTTGACGGGTTTTTAATTATAGTGTGCTGTTTCCGTTCCCGGATGAACAGATAGAAGTATATTCTTATAGTGCTTTTGGTTTCTTTCCATTATACAGTGTAATCAAACTGTTCATGAACACCGTCATTTGAACGCTTTTCTTTGTTGATTGTAACTATTTTTGGGAGAGTATATATAATGGAAGCAATACAATTTTTCAACACGGTTGCATTCCTCAGGTGTGACCAACGTACACACGGCGAGAATTATGTTATTTTAGATTCAATTTAAAAGTTCTTTGATGACATCATTTCGTGGGAAAGTACGTGAATTATTTTCAAAGAGTGTTCCCTGATAATAAGTGGTTTTAACAAAAACCTTCAAGTTTTCATGATTTGTACATCAGTGAGGGCTCATACTCACAAATTTTTACGCACTTTTTTTTTGTCGAGCGCTACTATACTAATTTCGTGAAAGAATAATTAAAAAAAACCAAAGTATTTGTTTTATATAACACCCACGCCGCGCAAGTTGCACACCGTGCGTTGCGCACTTTTTTTTTCCTGGCGCCAATTACTATTTTGAATGAGACCGACCGACGTAACATACATCGGTAATTGTGTTAGTTGAGATATTTAAGGGAGGAACAAATTTGCTGTCAAATAAATACACACACACAACACCATTATTGAACTAAATGAGACGCATTCCACACTGTTGTGAATTCTTATCATTCTCCTATTTGGTATGCTGTATTTATTATATTATATCGGTACATGAAGATGTTTTGAAAGGAGAATAAAGATTATGATATGTATGTATGTATGTATGTATGTATGTATGTATGTATGTATGTATGTATGTATGTATGTATGTATGTATGTATGTATGTATGTATGTATCACTGGTGGATCTAGGAATTGTCCAAGGGAGGGGCGATACATCCTAATGATAACACCCCCCACCCCCCGTTGCACTCCTTATTTACACATATTTTTAGACAATTAAAAAGCAAATAAACGAATTTTTTTTTAAAATGTGACTTGATAGTTTTATTATACAGTGTGGTGGGTTGATGTTAATACAGTTTGTTGTAAAGAAATCTTAGTGTACTGAATGAGGTCAGCGGTGAAGGTCCCTGAATATAATAAATATTTGAGTAAATTTCCAGGGCACCTTTCTACTTCCACCATTATGATCTCATTCAGACTTATTCTTGATAGACTATAAGATGACTACGTTTGGTGTCTAGGGTTATGAAATGTAGTGTAAGGTTTCATTAACCAACTAAACATATAAACAATTACACAAATTTTTTATTATCTACTACAACACAACAGTGCCACGACAATCACATACAAACTACACTTTAAAAGACTATCTTTAGTAAGTCTGTGGTTGAAAGTTAAGGTTTTTCAATTTATTGTCCTGAATCTGATTTATTTAGAATCAGGACTGACAATCAAAGTGAAATCATAGAAATTAATTACATCAATCAATTTATACAATGGATCTTCTGTCCATAATACATATATTATTATATAAGGGTGTAGTTGTATTGTTTAACTGAGGTGACTTCTAGTATACACTGGTTGATTGTTTACTATCATCATCTCTGCATGTTGTTTGTAAGTTTTTATGGACACTGATGGAATGTTTATATCCCTATTCTCAGTCTTTTATTTTGATATAATGTTTGTTGAGCGACCAGGTGCCGAAACATGCACCTAACTTGGTAATATGCTGTAGGAATCTTCCTGCACTTCGCTGAACGACAACCGTCAGCTCCCACTTCTTCAAGAATGATGGTGGTTTACAGTTGTCTCCGAAAAAGGCAAGACTGTGGCATGAATATATCGGCCCACTGTAGTCTGGCACCAGTTATTGACAGCAACCAAATACCTCTGAAATCAGAAGGATATGCCTCCTTCGTAATCAACAGCCTACACTAATACTCAACAACCAGGACAGGCACATTACAAACAAACATGCAAGATCAGCTCTTTACGACAATCCCTTTCACCAGTTTCTTTTGATGTGACCAGGTATACCAGTACTCCTCTCCCCTAATAGTTACAACGCCTCTGCAATTCCAGCAATAATCTGTTGTCCATACCATAGGATAGGTATTATGCTCCTGATGATAATCCTATATAATTTAGTTGGTCTACACCTCTCTGATACCAACGGGCTGATCACCCGTTTGCCAGTCACTTCGATTACGGAAACAACAGCAAATGGATTGATTTGCCGTTGCCCTAAAGACGCCAATAGGCGTGATGGGAAACAATGGCAAAGAAAACCTATCTGCTGTTGCCCTAAGACGCCACTAGGCGTAATGGCCACTGACTGCTTTGACGGTCGGTGGCTAAGGACGGAAGAAGAAGACACCTCTCTGATAGTCTTTCATATGCTGGATTTATCTCTAGACTCTGTTTTGAGTCTGCCATAGACTCACTTACTTATAATCGTATGTTAGTATCTCACATTCAAATTTTATTTTAAATAAAATATTAAGAAAATCAATCTTATCACAGATGTAAGGAAATAACACAAGTAAAACGATGACTAGGCAATAGAATCTGGCACATTTTCGATCTGCCTTTGTCCAGGCTTTTCCTTTATTAGAAAATTCTTAGCCTGTTCTCAACGTACTTGATTTTCCCAGAATTTATTTTCAAAAATGGCAGTGAACCGACGCTTCTACTTGACCATACCTAACGTTCTAACCAATCAGGCCATGTTTACACGAGCCTTTGAAAAAAACTATCCATCCTATACGTTTCCATTAACAACAATATTTGTATTTCCAGGTCACCCAATAATGTTTCGCCTTACATTTTACTACAGCCAATCAAATCGTATCTAACTTGTTGGCCTCATTTCCCCCAAAGCAGTGTTTTCCAAACATGCCATAAAAAAATTAAGCAGATATGATCTTGTGCTGTCAGTCAACTCCACTATAGTATTTTGGCTATAATTTGTTAATTAATGGACTATTTGCGAAACACATAACATATTCTTTGTCAGCAAGTCCTAAGGTACCCGAATATATAAGTTTAATGGGGCTAAGTGGCTTCGTTCCAAATATGTATTTTTCTATGATAGTCGTGTATTTGCTGTTACCACCGTTCACTTCCATACTAGGGGATGTCTTTTGTACTTACGATAGAATTTCGTCATTCCTAATAAGAGCTAAAGTCGTTTTAGTGACACGTGTCGTCTACATGTTCTAACTTTTTCATCGTATTTTGGGGGAACCCCTAAGGCAAAGCTTGCCAATTGCTATAGTTGGCTTTTAGTTTAAAATCAATGCGAAACGTATTTGCATTTTCATCTCCTTGCCCCTCCTCGTTCTACAATGCATTTGTAAGCAGATGTTTTCTTAAAACAAGGAAAAGTGGTGTCAAGGACGAATTTGAAAATTTGAGTACCGTTTTGTTCGTCTTAGGCGTTAGCAATTAATAATCTGAAGGCGTAGGCGATAACCACGCGTTCTAGCCGAAATTTCTTTTATACTTTCTTATTTTGCCTTTATGCCCTATATTGTTATATATTAATTTAGCTATTGTATTAGAAATTCACTACATACAGTAACTCAAAAATATTATTTTTTAGAAGAAACAAATATAACTATCTATAACAGAGGTTTTCAAACTGTGCGTCGCGGCTACCAGGGGCGTCGCGGCCCTCGGCTAAGGGCGTCGCGGTGGTTTGTGAAAAGTGTTGGGCTCGATATTATGAGTTAAGGTCCATCAATAAATATAGATCTTCGTAGGACATGTTTGCGCCGAGGTATTATTACATGTACCAATACGTGTCATTAGGTACTAGAAGTTATTGACAAATGCACCATAAAACTCCAGAGCAGGTCTATGTTACGAACAGCTGATCATTAACTCTAATGTCATCATGGCGGATGCTGGTGTTAAGAGATGAGATGACCCAACAGCGATCGTCCAAGCCGTCTCTGTTTATGAGCTGTGCGCTAGTGACCTCTAGCAGGCTGGTTTGTTATTACTACTGTTTTGGTAGATGGCAGTCGAGTCGTACCACGTGTCACAATAATTAAAATCAGTCTGGTCTTGCTGTTTTGTAGTTTGGACGTAGTTTTGTCCAATGCAGTTTGTTTTAAGTTGTGTTGTGTAATTGTCTCTGTTTTTCAGACAGTATGGATACATTTTTAATTAAGTGTGCAAAACGAGATATTTCTGAGGGTGTCGTGCAGTTCCAAAGACGAACGGAGACGAAAACATCGGAAGTATGACGACAGTTACCTGCACTACGGGTTTACGTGCACTACTGTGGGAAATGAAGAACGCCCACAGTGTGTCATTTGTTTTAAAGTTCTGGCCAGTGAAAGTATGCTTCCCAATAAAATGAGACGACATTTGGAATCAGTTCATGGCAGTTTGGTTAACCGACCGCTTGAGTACTTTTCTCGCAAGTTAAAAGAAATGACAGAACAAAAAGCAACGTTCACAAAACAAACTACGATTCCTTCAAAGGCTCTTCTTTCATCTTACAAAGTTGCTTACCATGTAGCAAAGAGCAAGAAACCCCACACCATTGCGGAAGACCTTATCTTACCTGCTGCTGTGGACATGGTGTCTACTATGATAATTGAGTCTGCCGCCAAGCAATTGCTGAGTGTGTCTTTGTCAGATAGCACTATTAGTCGTTGAATAATTGAGATGGCTGACGATGTTAATGACTGTCGCATAGAGATTTATGATCAATAAATTTTCTATATTCTTTTCTTTTCTACCCGTGTCCTCTACTTTATTATCGTTCTTTTATTCTTTTCCTGGTTTTCGCATTCGTTCGTTTGCGACTAAATATGTTTTACCATTCTGACTTTGCCGTTTCTTTCCTCATGCTAGTAACGCATTTTGTTGCGTAATGTGTCAGTCCTTGGACGAGATGAAATAGTGTGAGAATCCGCCTCGTCAGACATAGAGAGCAGACATTTGTCTACATTTTCAAGCTGACACGAGTTTTTCTTCCGAGTTTTTCGGCGTGAGGTGTGAACGGCGCCCTCATGCATAGCTCAGAAATGAGACATGTCGTGTGAGGTGTGAAGACGCGTTTTGGCAGTTATGGCCAGCGTCTAAGTTAAGTGTTAAGAGAGGGGGAGGGGGGAGAGAGAGAGAGAGAGACCGGCGCTATTTCCGGTTTTCGTAATAGCGTGGGATCCTTTGTCCGTTTTCATATATCTACACGAGTAACTTGACTTCGTTCAGTTCTCCAAATTTTGCAGTAGACAGGTTGCTCGTGCTAAGGAAATAAGCTTGCATAGCGAAGTCTTAGTTTGTTCTCGACAATTTGCCGAGCTTCTAGACTACCAATAAATATAAGCGTATAAATTCTAAGTTGTGCGATCGCCTGTAGTTCTGTTTGGAGATAAATATTAAACATATATCTAGTAGCGTTGAGTGATTCAGTGATAATCGCTTATTTCATTTCACTAGCTAGATTTCTGTGCAGAAGTAATTAAATAGTAAGTCTTATATTCTCTAGCTGACGTGTTTCAGTGGAAAGCAAAATAAATGATAATTTCTAGCTTAAACTCATGCAGGTATAAATAAATTTTATTAAATTGCTAATAATCAGTCGAGAATATTTTAAACTAACTTATAACTGCACTGATTCATCATTGAGTATTGACGAAATACGTATGTATTTCTAATTCATGATGATTGATTTTATGAATATAACTTATTTCACGGGAATTTTAAACGATAAGACAAGCTCTACGCTTGCAGTTTATAATGTAAGTTATAACGAGGAATAGTATGTATAAGTATTTTATATGTTGTTTTCTCTTTATTCAGTGAAACTGGGATAGCCCAACTTTGCCAGCGTTTTAGTACATGAGAAATATCTGTGAAGAACTAAAACATTTTTTTCTTAAAGACTTAGGTGTATAAAGTAAAACCTGTCAGGCATTCCGTTGGCATCCAGAACGACAGAGTACCCATTTCATGAACTTTAAGATTAAATGGAGTAACGGGCCTTTCGCGCCAGATTTAATTCTTCCTGAGAAAAACTCAAGTACATTTCAGCCCGTGTGGCAAGTAAAATATTACAATCAATAACCTTACCGACATTGTTGACACATTGTGGTGTGACCAAGAATTTTACCTTTGATCGAAGTTACAAACCTGACATTTTTCCTAAGTAGTGGAAACCTCGTGATTCTGACACGGTGAGCCCGCTTAAAACTAATTCTTACCTCGTGATTCAAGTGACACTAACCTTAGTCTGAAAAATATTTGCAAGAAGAGGACGCTCCCCGGACACATTGGATGAACCCAAAATCTGCAGAGTTGGGATCCGCTTCATTAAAAGAAAGACAGATTAAAGTGTGTGGGTGTGCTAAAGTTTGCGCCAGACGGTGAACAACAGCACGATTGTAGGTAAGAATGTATGTCAGGGCCCTGATGAATGAACAGAGAGAAAGCAGGAATGAGTGACTCTTTTATGGTATACCAAATTTCACCCACTTTGTATTTCTTTATGCAAGGTTTTTTTGTTGCTAACAATATTTCCCTTACGATAGATTAGAGTAACAAAGTCTGTTCATACCGTTAAAGGGAAATCATTAGACTACCGCAGATGTATCCGTGACTCTTTGGGGCAATCACTTTTCTTCTAACAGGACTGTGGGCTATACATCGAGGGAAAAGATCATACCAATGGGTCTATCATTCTTGTAGCAATTCATGGACTTTATGACTATTTGTGTGTGCTTGATGTAACTTTTATGTGTTGTGATGGAATTTTCTTCTGATAATTAAATTCAATTAAAATTAATCAGTGTGTTGGTCAGCTCGTTCCAAATTATCTATACTTTTCATTGTCATAGTTTCATGTCTGTGTGTCTATTGTAGTCACTTATGTGTGTGTGTATGTGAGGTATATATATATATATATATATATATATATATATATATATATATATATATATATATATATATATATATATATATATATTATACTAGACGGTCTGACAAATCTTAATCTGGTGTAGATGATAGGCTGACTGAGAGAAATCATCTCGAGGGTCAGAGACCGACTCTAATATATTTCCTCCATCTCACTCGTGAAATCTATTTCTACCTATATCTCACTGAGATATCACCTGTTTCTATTGCTATTCAGAAGTGACCAAACTTAAGTCTTAATTCGCCTATCACAAATCTACGACAATGACCAGTTGATTGAAAAACTCAAATGTGATTTCGCTATTCAGCTAGATGAAGCTACAGATATGCACAATGATGCGTATCTAATCTGTTATGTGCGATTTATAGATAACAATAACTTCTTTGAGGATCTTCTTTTCTGCAAAAGCATCAAATCTGGAACAAAAGCAGCAGACCTCTTTGAATTACTGGATTCTTTTATGGAAGAAAACAACATTAACTGGGAGAAATGTGTAGGTGTGTGCACTGATGGAGGTCGTTCAATGGCTGGCTGCTATGGCGGACTGCAAGCCTTGATTCGGAAGAAAGCTCCTTTCTGTGTCTGGACTTATTGCATCATTCACAGGGAAGCACTGGCATCCACATCAGCCCTGCCCTTAATGAAGTCTTTCAATCGGTAATCGAAGTAGTAAATTTCATTAAAACGCGGCCACTAAAGGGCAGGTAATGTGCATCTACATGGGAGCTGAACACACTTCGCTAATTTATTATTGCAACTCTCGCTGGCTTTCATGCGGAAATGTCATCAAAAGGGTGTATGAACTCAGGAATGAGCTTTATTGTTATCTTGTCGAAGAAAAACATTCTAGTTCTGAAAAGTTCGTGGACAAGGACTTTGTTTTGAAGCTAGCATATCTTTGTGATGTCTTCGAAAAACTGAATACTTTAAATGTGTCCCTTCAAGGTACTGAGACCCATATTCTGCAGCTGTCAGATAGAATTTCGGCCTTCAGAAAAAAATTGCTATTGTGGAAGGAAAAGTTAGACAAGAAAGACGTAAATTACTGCTTTCCTTCTCTGCACACCTGTTTAGAAGACAATGACTTGGAGCTGAGTGAAGAACTGAAGGCTGTGTTGACCACTTAACACAGCTCAGTGTTTACTTTGGCAAGTACTTTTCAGAAGAGTGACCAACACACCTGGATCAAAAATCCCTTCAGTACAGAACTCCCATCTACACTCACTGCTAGAGAGCAAGAGCAGCTTATTGATATTTCATCGGACTTGTTACGGTGTTTTATCGGCGTCGTCTGCTATATTTGGCAGCACGCATTTTTGATGATAAGAGAATTAATGTAGAATCATTGTTATACTTCATGGTCTAATGAACGCAATCCGCACAGTCGGATTGTGACGCGTGAGCGTTGGTATGGTCACGCGTAGTGACCAATTTAGGGGACCCTTTTGTATTTGACCGTCACGCCATGAAGTCGCATTGTTGAATCCTCCAGAGTTAGGCTACGTATTGCCGAATTATTATTATTGATGGACGCGCAGGGTCGGTCCATAGTTCCTTAATGGATAATGAAATATAATGTTAGTAGATCAGTGGATGATCTATATATTAAATATTCGTCAAATACACAGGCGTATCATTACCGTCTGACTGGATGACAGCAGAGCGTGTACATCGCCTTTGATGTTCTGACATGAACTTATTTGACTGGAAGAGTGACGGTATTATGGATTCCCATTGACTAATGCAGATGTACATTTCTTATATTGATGAATCACCATATGATGTTCTTCACATGTCTTGTCAAATAAATGTATATATTGGACTCAGTATGAAGGACTTACCGCATTCGTCATTTGACTTGAAGGTTGGTCTGCATGCCATGTTTTATTGATTGTATTCGCATTATACTTAACTACTCTTCTATGAGGAAGAGTTCTTCATGTATTTATTCTTCTTCTTCTTCTTCGTTCGTCCTGAAAAGGACGGTGGTTGCGTTGTGTCTGTTTGCGCCTAAGCTGTGATATCTGCACCTTTCGGTCGACACATCCGACTTCTGCACGGCATTTTTTAAGGACCGGGTTTGCCATCCCATTTCGATCCATGCTCGCTCAGCCAGCCTGCACTGCTGCAGACTGTTTCCAGGACCACCACGTGGAGGTGGAGCACGGTCTTGACCAGCTCTGGTTCGCTGGTCCTGACGCAGGCAGTCAAGCTATGAGTCGCTGACTGCATTCACTATTGCTGCATCTTGGGGTCCCTCGTGTATTTATGAGGAATGATATTCGCACTGAACAAACAATGAAGTGTCGACGACTACGATACAGACAGACAATATCTCAATTAAAATACTTAATAATTGTCTGAGTACGAACCCACGTACGGACACATATAATCAAGTGATCTGTGATCAAACTGATAGTCCGCATAAACTCAACTGCGATATCAACTAACGCGTCGTCTGTATCAACTGGTGGCCGGATGTTAGCTGTGGAATTTCTATTTCACGTTTATAAACTTATCTACAATCAAATCGAATCCGCAAAAATATATCTCCTCGATTTTCATTGACATTTTCTGCGCATGCGAATATGACGTCATTGCATAGAAACAGTCGAACGATCATGAATGACAAGCAAAATTCGACGACATGAAATTAAACTTATCAAGCATCAACTACCGAAAGATTTCTGGTCACACAGACAGCATTTCTGCATGAAATATCCATGGTAGAGTGGCGCATGTTGGCTCTGTGGTAACTATTCCGAAATTCAAAAGATAAGTACTGTTTGGTCCGTATACAAATGTTGAGTCCACGTCAGCCATTTCATAAGCATGTTTTTGACAATAATGTTAAGTGTGTCATTTTATATATATTTCTGTAGTCTTGTCGATATTCGTGGGTGGTTGGGCAGGAGGATTACATCTGATTACATGTCTTTACGAATGACCAGATCAGGTGTAATTGTTTTATAAGGCCGTGAATTAATCGCATTTTAGCGAAGGACTCACTGAGGACACTGCCGGTGGTTTGTTCGTTCGTACTTGCTATTAATTCCCTTGTATGTTAGATGTCTAGTTCTGTTATAACTGGGGTTTTCTAGTGTATTCAGTTTCATTTTTATTCAGTTTTGTACTATTGTTCGTAATCTATCCCGTCAATCAATTCTGATCTTGCTAGATTTTATTTTCATGAATATTGTAATGTCCGTTAGATGAGTCCTGTGACGTCATTATTTTCTGTGGTCGTATTTTTTTTTCTTTGTACTTTGACCCAGATTCAATTCAATCTATATCTCATTTCCGTTCTCGATTTAATTTTGTAAAATTATTTATATGGGTGAAATGTCACTTTTGTATCGTACTACTGTGTTGTAAATCCTTGGTTCATCATTTGTATTGTATTTATCCATTTCATTAATTAATTATATTACATATATTGCTTCTTATCAAGATAACAAATTAATTTACTTAATTGTTATTAAATTGGATGATGACTTAGGGTATGTCATCATAGTGCAGTATGGGTCCAATACATGAGTGAGGCACATTGTATATGATGCTTAGGGCATAAGGATTACAATTAAATATTGAAGTAAAATAACTTTATTGAATAATTATTTGGTATTCACACCATGCATAGGTGTTGAATTGGGAAACTATATGTGATATAGTACAAAGTACACGTACATGGTACTACAGTGGTGTCTAGGCACACATAAATGATAACATAATATACTTATGGTAGGACAATTCCCATAATTATTAAATATTAATATTAGGTGCAGGATATTAATTCAGCATCTTAAATAAATAAATGTCATAACTATTTATGACATATTAATAGGTACATATAATATTATTACAAAATATTATATAGTTGTTGAACTTACAGTTCATATTAATAGATTATTATAGTTGGTCATATTGAGTGACCATACTTTCTTGCATATACATATAATTATATTATTGACTAAATAAGTATTTTAGTTATTTGACATGACCACGTTTACGCTAGATTATTATATGTGGCTTGGTGAGAGTTGTGGTTTACATGGTATAGAATTAGAAATATATGCATACAATGAGTTTTTACATAGATTGCAATTTGATGAACGGAATCGAAAATTAGAAGAAGAAGAACGTCAGGATAAATTAAAGGAGGTTGCATTAGAGGAGAAGAAGGTCTCGGAGGAATATAGGGATTCTCCAGACAAGTTAGTTAATAAGGAACAGTGTGTTGATGTGGGATTAAATAAGTTCTCAGTAAAACTTGGTGTAGAAGGTAACATGTTAAAACCTATTGTCAAGGGAGACTTTGCTTGTAATAATTTGATGAATAGTGATGAAGAAGTTGTACCTGCTTTAAAGGAGGAAGAGGAAGAGAGGAAAGCTACATTGAAACAGGAGAAAGAAAAACTTAGACAAGAAGAAGACATAAGGAAAGCTAGAGAGGAAATAGAAGAAATTGAGAAGGAAAACAGATTAAGAGAATTAGATGAAAATTTATTATTAGATAAATTTTTATGTCGTACAGCGTCGGATTTGACGGAGTTTGCTAACAATAAGTTACACTCTGTCCCACATATGAATATGGCTATGGACATAGCAGACTTACTAGATGGAGTGTTTCGTACTTTTGTGGAACGTTACGTACATGTCCAACATGGTTCTATATTGAATAACATTCATAATGCTATTCTTTGCGACGATGATTATGATAAACAAATGGACAACTCACGGAATGGGCTAGAAAGAGTGACAAATTTAGAAACCATTGATGAGAAAAGAGAGGAGGAGTTATTGGAGATTATTGCCAGTCAAGAACAGGCTATAAGGGACTTGCGAAAAGAGGCGAGTTTACTGAAGTTTAAGACCGATACTGATGATTCGAGATTGAGGACACTGGAAGTGGAGCTTGCAAATTCTAGGACCTCATCAGAATCCACTATGGGTATTTTTGAACATTTTCTCCAGGAGGGAGATAGATTGGGTTTACGTGGTGCAAGCTGTGAGGAGTATGCCATGGAACATTTTTTAATTCAAATGAGCCATGATCTTGAGGAGTTTGGTTGGAATGTGTGTAGATATGCCCCTTCACAGAAGAAAGCAGTGAAACTTTATAAAATATTATCCACTATTTTTTATGATGAATGTAAAATGACTACTCAGGAAGGTAGTAGTACTGAGTTGAATGAGTTGAAGGAAACCATAACGAGGCATAAGGATAGGGAGATTACCCTTACTGATGAGCTGATACATCAAAAAGGTGAATATGAGAAGAAGCTGTCAGCAATGGATTTTGAAATTACAGGGTCGAATAATAGATTGTCGGAGTTGATAGTAGATATTACTAAATGTCGTAGTCAGAAGAAGGAATTAGAAGCCTCATTAGAATCCACTATGGAAAAAAATAAATCTTTGGAGTCTGAGGTTGAGAAACTCTCATTGAAGATTGCACAAGATAATGCCTCAGCTTACCAAAGAAAACTTCATGCACAGAGGGCGCACATTCAGTCGTTGTTGTCTGAGGTTGATCGACTGAAATTACTTGATCAAACAAATGTAAAGTTAAAGATAGAAAATCATACACAGGGTGTTAAGATTCAAGAGCTTAAAGCTGAAATTTCACTTTTGAAATCAACTGTAGATATGCAAGTGCATAACCTGAGTCGAGAATGTATAGACCAGGCCATCCAATGTGAATTGATTCTCACTAATGATGTACAGTTAGGATCTCTTTACTATGATACGGAACAATATAAACAGTTCTGTCTAAATAGGGACATTAAGACAAATATTGAAATAGAAAAGAGGGAAAATGACATTGTATCATTTGATGACAATGATATAATGGATGTATGTCTTACAGATAATGATAAATTTTATGAATTTTGTCGTAGACAGGAAGAAAAGCTGGACGATGAGGTAACCTCATTGAAACAGATGCTGAACGACCAGATAAGTAAAGTGAAATCTTCCACGCTTGACTTGGCATTGTTGCGTGAAGATAATAAGACACTTTTGATTAATTCCCATAGGGGTAACGAAACAAATAAGAAAGTATCTGATGAAGTGCAATCAGAAAGTGATGAGAATACAGAATCTGGTATTGATGTTACTATATCTTCCTCGAGTGATGATTGTCTCATTAATGACAGGGTGACTGCATTAGAAGCGTCCCTCCTGAATGAGAAACATAGCTATGCTGAACTTAAAAAGGAAACGCAACAACAAATTTATGAACTGTCAACAGCATTGATCACACTTGATTCTTTAAGGGATAATTTAAGAAAGAGGGTCGATTGTTTACTCGATGTACTGGCAGGTAAAAATATATATATGAACAACAGAGGAGAGAAACGTACTTTGCAACATGATTTAAGTACGAGGACTGATACTAAACTATTAATACACCCATTGGTAGTTAGGAGGACATTCCGGGGAAAATATACCTTCCCTCGACAGGATGCTACTGCCAATTCTGATAATAAAAGTTGGCGACAAGCTCAGATTACAACTGATCCTAAGAAAACTATTAACACTGTCAGTAGGGTAAAGGATTTTACTAAGAAAAGTAATGTATGGAAAAATAATGTTGGAATCAAAAGTAATGAGAAAATACCAAATAAAATTACTACCAGCACACTGAAACAAAAGAACGTATGTAGTTCTTCTCAATCTTCTACTACTACACGTTCTACAAATGTATCATTACAGGATAAGGGTCATTTTACTCAGGCTCAAGATAATCATACAGTCAATAGGAAGAATAATAATTACATGAGGGACATACATTGCAATGTACCTCAAGCAACTAAGGTTGCACATCAACCGTTTTCCCATATTAGTGACAATGGTCCTACATATATTGGGAAATATGCGTATTCTCGCACGGTGTTAGTGCGTAATCTGCCACATGTAACTACATGGCAGACACTTAGACATTTCTTTAGTTACACGGCAAACGTTAAATTTGTTCGTCTTCTGCCATCATTTAATGGTCAGAATAGTGAGGCGTTGGTTACATTCTGTAACAATAGAGACGCTCGTTTTGTTGTCGATCGTGATAATGGTGTTTACTTTCATCACCATTCACTCAGGCTACAGATGGTACCTGATTCTGCGTCACGCAGATAACATGTTGTATTAACACTGTTGTCACATTCTTTGATGACTTAGCATATGCAGTCATCGTATCTTTTCTTTACTAATCATCTATTCTCATCTATATAGATTGGTTGGTAATATTTCTAGTAGAAAACATTATTTGTGACATTTATATTTTGTACACATGTTTTCTGTCTTATTTGTTTTTACCATGCCTACAATATACAGTAACATGGTTATTGGTTTTAACTATGCTCAGCCCAATGCAGCATTAGTTTCGTATATCGTCTATTTGTCTATATCAAAGACATGCTATTGAAAGTGACATAGTCTCATCAACGCTTTCAAAATTTATAGGGAACATTTTTATTAAATACCTCCTAAATTTGAGGTAAACAGATGCTACTAAATTATACATAAATGTATCTCCGTCAGATGCCGACAACTATCACCGTCAGCGACGTTTACATTTAAGGACTTGCAATCGTTTCATGAACTTCAAATTCAGCTAACGTGACTGTTCTACTACTTCAAACGTGGAACGATATTTCAAATTTCGTTAACGATAATATTAAATATGTCACGAGTCTACGGGATGTCAAGTTCTCCTGGGACATACAACGCTTGATGATACCGAAATTCGTACCTTAAGTAACGTTGGTACAATCGATGATGTTGAATATCACGGTTTCAGCAAACAAGGTAAATTTATGTTTACAATCCGCAAGGAGTCTGGACATTCAACTTACGTTACATCTCTTCATTTACGATGATATTTTCAAGTGAACAGACATTAGAATTCAAGATTTCAAAGAGATGCTGAACAATAAGTCCTTTGTAACAATTCATAGATACGTTCGTCAAACGAAATTGATTATAACAAGAGACAGAATTCGATTTTTCATTACGAATGTTTGGACTTTGGTTAGTGCCCATTCGTGATGCAGCTCATTTCGAAATAATCGGGAAGAATATCTGAATTCCGGCTGGACAAATACCGCTATACTTCAGCAATTGAAATAACTAATTGAACACTGTGAATACGGATAAACTTTTTTCCGCTCAAATTTAACTAATCGTATATTCAAATGGAACTCATGGTAGACTCAATGGAACTAATGGTAGATTCACCTATGGACATTACTACACTTGGATCTCCATATCCAATATTAGTTAGTTCTACTTATTGATTTCATTAATAAATAAAGTTGAGTTGTGAGAAAAAAATGAAATATAAAAGAAAGAAAATATATGAACAGAAAAAAATCTCACACCACTGAATAATATACTTAGATTAATGATTACTCTTATATATATTTGGCAAATATGTTGATAGAATATATTACATATTATTGTTTAGTTAATTAAGTTAATTAGTCAGTAGTTACTTAATACACATCACACACATTAATAATTAAATTTATACTTTACTTTTTCTCTACTTTACTTGTCTTTACTTCTCATTTCCTTTACTATAACAATATCATTTAGTTTAGTTACTTACAATTTAATGACACCTTACATACATACTATAATTGATTAGTTTCATTTTAATTGATTGGAATAATTTTCTTCACTTATTATTTAGTCACGACAAACTTTAAGTTAAATTATTTAGCGACAGTTGACACTCCTTTAGTTATTATAATGTCCATGGATAACATAACTATTAATATATTACATGATTAGTATGACTGATACATTATCGACATGACCACGACAATTTTCAGAACATCGTAGGCCATATGTCGGGTTTTGGTTAAATTTTTGGGATCTCTGAATAAGATAGTTCAAAAAAATCTATCTAATAGATTTTTTCTCCCCGGCGTGAAGGGAACTGTTACGGTGTTTTATCGGCGTCGTCTGCTATATTTGGCAGCACGCATTTTTGATGATAAGAGAATTAATGTAGAATCATTGTTATACTTCATGGTCTAATGAACGCAATCCGCACAGTCGGATTGTGACGCGTGAGCGTTGGTATGGTCACGCGTAGTGACCAATTTAGGGGACCCTTTTGTATTTGACCGTCACGCCATGAAGTCGCATTGTTGAATCCTCCAGAGTTAGGCTACGTATTGCCGAATTATTATTATTGATGGACGCGCAGGGTCGGTCCATAGTTCCTTAATGGATAATGAAATATAATGTTAGTAGATCAGTGGATGATCTATATATTAAATATTCGTCAAATACACAGGCGTATCATTACCGTCTGACTGGATGACAGCAGAGCGTGTACATCGCCTTTGATGTTCTGACATGAACTTATTTGACTGGAAGAGTGACGGTATTATGGATTCCCATTGACTAATGCAGATGTACATTTCTTATATTGATGAATCACCATATGATGTTCTTCACATGTCTTGTCAAATAAATGTATATATTGGACTCAGTATGAAGGACTTACCGCATTCGTCATTTGACTTGAAGGTTGGTCTGCATGCCATGTTTTATTGATTGTATTCGCATTATACTTAACTACTCTTCTATGAGGAAGAGTTCTTCATGTATTTATGAGGAATGATATTCGCACTGAACAAACAATGAAGTGTCGACGACTACGATACAGACAGACAATATCTCAATTAAAATACTTAATAATTGTCTGAGTACGAACCCACGTACGGACACATATAATCAAGTGATCTGTGATCAAACTGATAGTCCGCATAAACTCAACTGCGATATCAACTAACGCGTCGTCTGTATCAGGACTCCACACTGAAATCGAAGTTCGACTCTTCATCACTACCAGAGTTTTGGAGCTTGGTGAACCAGGAATATACAGAAGTAGGCAGCAAGGCCCTACGAGTTTTGATTCCATTTGCAACATCCTACTTGTGTGAGACAGGGTTTTCTGCATTGGCCGCCCATCAAAACAAAATACAGATCGCGATTGAACGTCGAGAAGGAGATTCGAATCGCAATTTCCTAATTTGTGCCCAGATTTGAAGAACTGATAAAGAAGAAGCAAGCTCATCTTTCTCGTTGACTTTGTGGCTAGTATAAGGTATCATAAAACTGTAAGTTGATTAAATTAATTTAGTTTTTCATTTACAAAATAAATACAGTCTTATTTATTTTGTGTCCGAAACTTAATTTATTTACCCCCCACAATTGGTATCAGATGTAAAATATGCACATTCAGAAGTCATTAATATCTTTTTGGGTACAATTGCTTATATATAATATATAGTATAGAGAGGAGCCACGGTGATTTATGCACAGGTCGAGGGAGCCGCGGACCAAAAAAGTTTGACAACATCTGATCTATAACATTTTTAAAAATTGGGATTTGTCGCCCAATAGAGAAATTATCCGTCTCTTGTCACAAAGTCCTCTGTTTTTGTGGCTCGAGTGAAGTACTCTAGTGTCGCCTGCCTGGCCGACTTTTGTCTCATTGTTGTATGGCCGTTCTCTTTATTGTCTTTCTTTGTCCCGCCATGTAGAATTACTTTCAAACTACGTTCGTAACCTTTAGGGCGCTTACCATTGTCCAGTACCAGACAGATTTTAATTCGTCCGTCGTCCGATCTAACGATTACTTATATTTAAGTTCCAAGTGAGTGAAATAATACCGGAGCGGCTGATATGAATAACGGTTTTATGAAGGGAGGGGCGATCGCCCCGTCGTCAACATCTTGGATCCGCCAATGGTAGGTATGTATGTATGTATGTACGTATTTACGTACGTACGTACGCACGTATGTATGTACGTACGTATATGTATGTATGTTTAAAAATAAACTTTATTTCAGCTTACCATTGAATCTTAATTCAACGCGATTTCTCGATCTCTTGAGCACTTTCTAGCAATCAAGTGTGGTCTGATTTCGCTAACTCGATTTCTTTTGACTCAGTCACTCGTGAATAGACGGTTCAACGTAGGAAAAGCGTTTAACCAGCTTATCTGGATAGTCTTAGAAAAGAAAGAGGTATGTACAAATCTACGTGGCCTAACGCTTCAGTCAGACAACGATTTACGGGTTATGGAATCTTTTGTCTCTACAGTTCCTTGAGGACGTATTCCTTGAAGTCGTATTTCTGGAAGACGCCGTGTCTAGAAGTCGTATTTCTGGAAGGCGCCGTGTCTAGAAGTCGTATTTCTGGAAGACACCGTGTCTAGAAGTCGTGCTTTCTGGAGGACACAGTGTACTCTCCAGAAGACATGCTTGCTGGGAGAATACTTGCAAGAAAACATGTTCCCAGACGTCACACGACCAACTAATGTTTGATTCAAGAGAATCACTTCACTGAAACTTAGCTGCGACATAATCAAGCCACCCCCCTGCTACTGATGCAGAGCCAAAAAAGGAACAGCTAAGTGAAAACTCTGGATTCCTATTATTACACCAAAATTTTATATACTGCCTCATCGTTTTCTTGATGAAGAAAATTTCTATTGTTCATGTTTTTTTACGATAACATATTGAATCCTAAAATTCTTACATGGCACTAGACTTTTTTCCTTTTACATTTAAGAATAAATGTATGCAACAGAATGTTCAGACTTCAGAACAATCAGTCTGATGAGTCATGCAATTAAAATACTGCTCAAAAACATACAGGACAGAATAAAAAGTAAGGTAGACAGCGAAATCCAAGAAGAGCGGTTTGGTTTTAGGTGGAACAGCGGAACAAGAGAGGCAATATTTTGCCTAAGAATATTAGCAGAAAAATATACAGAGGTCCAAAACAGTATGTACATGTGCTTCGTTGACTATAAGAAGGCTTTTGACAGAGTCCATCATGAGAAAATAATTGAA
This sequence comes from Oreohelix idahoensis, assembly GCA_024509875.1. Taxonomy (NCBI): domain Eukaryota; kingdom Metazoa; phylum Mollusca; class Gastropoda; order Stylommatophora; family Oreohelicidae; genus Oreohelix; species Oreohelix idahoensis. Next base: position 182,766 of record JAMPIV010002659.1, on the reverse strand, counting down.
TGCCTCGAAGACATAGGTATTGATGGAAAAGACATAAGAATACTCAGTAGCCTTTATTGGGAGCAAACTGCTACAGTAAGATCTGGAAGGAATTATTCACCATATATAGACATAAAAAGAGGTGTCAGACAAGGGTGTGTACTGTCCCCCTGCCTATTTAATCTATACACCGAAAAAATTTTCAAACAGATATAGGAAATGCCAGGACTGAACATCAGTGGAAGGTCAATAAACAATCTTAGATATGCAGATGATACCGTGTTGTTAGCTGAAAGTGAACAGGATTTACATGAACTAGTGAAGCAAGTGAACAGTAAAAGTCATGAATATGGATTGGACATTAATATTGAGAAAACAAAAACTATGATAATTAGCAAAGCAGACGATAAGCCCACATTAAAGATAGGCATAAATGGGAAAATCCTGGAACAAGTCAAGAGCTACTCATATCGTGGTCATATAATAACAGAAGATGGTAGATGTGAAACAGAAATCAAGAAGAGAATAGGAATGGCCAAAGATACATTCAACAACATGAAACATATACTGACATCTAAACAGTTGACTCACAAATCAAAACTGAGAATCATAAAATGTTATATATATATTCTGCACTACTGTATGGTGTCTGACAATGAATAAGCAATGGGAAGAACGAATTGAGACTCTTGATATGTGGATGTATATGTTGGGAGTAGAAAATGCATTAATTTTAACGCCGAGTTTGGCACTTTGCCACTTCACCCAAATAGCCACTCTATGTCACGTGATGAGACTGGCTGGGGAAGTTTTGCTAACAAGGCAGGTAAAAAAACGAGAGAGAGTTTAGCAGCGAGGAGGGGCATTGAGTGACCAGCCGTTAGGCGGCACAGATGTGTGTGTGGGCATGTGTGGATCACCCTAATGTATATTCCTGTTTTTACATGGAAGTATTATAATGTATGGCATATTTAACATTCATAATTGTTCATGAAAATGAGTGACTTTTATTATTATTATTAATCTGGATTATGTTCTTATTGCCTGACCACATCAATGGGTCTAATGTGAAGTTCGTTGTAATGTGTATTAAAGTTACAGAACCGTCACTCAGTTATTATTACCTTCATTGGAGAAAGAGATGTGTGCACAAAGTAAGTTAATACTAAGAATTAATGTTTATTCGCCAGGCACATAAAGAGAGAACCCTGGACATCACATTCCTATCTACATGGGATACAAACAAACAGTCGTGCAAACGCAAAAGGCAGGAATAAGCACGAAATATAAATAAACCACACCCCTCGACAGATGGGTTTAACAGATGGGTAGCCAAGCTTGTGCCTCGCGATCGATGTTTTATGCCTGAATTAATTATGTGCACCAAGTTTATCTAAAATGCATTTGCATCAGTTGAACTATAATATGATTGAACATGAAACAGGAGTTCAGATGCACTTTTAAGGCAGCGTGTTCTAAGCTATTTTGAAGTGCTGCGCTGTATAACAATGACTTTTTGTTCGTGTAAATGATCTTTCGTGCAAACTAACCTTTTTGCAAACACTGCGGTTAAACCAGCAATCGCGCAAATGAACTTCCCGTACAAAGCGAAACTTTTCGACGCACTGCGGCAATTAGCCACGCCCCGTGACCTTTAACGGCAGCAGGAATTTACGTCAACAAACACGCATGATTTCTGGTTATGGAATATTTTAAAACGAACGGAGAACCTAGTTTTTCCAAAAACATTGAAGCCTTTCAGGGACCATACGTGTACTAACATTTATAAATCTATAAAAGAAACTTTACGGACCTTATTATTAAGAAATAAATAAAATAGTTCGACCAGACGACATATTATAAAACAAGTTTTCAGAACTATAGTTTCTATTTTGGCTCAGTGTTCCTGATTCATGCGAGACTGCGTAAACAACGTTACGCCCGTGTTCAGACCAAAACACTTTAGTCTGCATTTTACGATACGTTTAGCTTCATTTTAAAAGCTTGTTTAAAACATCTTGTGCTTTCATAGCGTGCTCCATCTTTGCTATTTCTCTTTTTTTGTCTATTCTATATGTTCAGTGTTGCCAATTTTTTTTTTTTTTTTTTAGGTATCATTTTTTTTCATTCATCTTCGGAAGTATGATGAAAGGTGATTTTCTATAGGTTTATGTGAGGTTTGCATTTAAGGAATTTTAGCGCTTTGACGCATTCATACTGATAGTCCTTTTTTGCATTGCGAACATTTCATTTTTGTTTAGATGTGGCGTTAGGTATCACGTTTTGTTATTGTTTCGTATCTATGTCTCACATTGTCAGTTGTTGTAATAGTGCTTTCTATACCTTCTTCTCCTTAGTTGTTAATGTGACGGTTGTTTCGTTTTAGTTGTGAATTATTTGTAGTGTCTAATAATAATTATTTTTTTTACATGTTAATATAGAATATTGTTTTTGTTGTCTTATTTTAGTTAATTTTAATTTGTTTTTGTGGGTGTTGTATTTGAAAATATACCATCATCATCATCATTGTTATTGACATCATTGCCTTCATCTTTTCATTGTACATTTGTCTGGACCCATTGATATACATGGCATAATTTTGCATATTTTTTTTCTTTTAATTATAACATGTATTGAGCACTACAGTGTTCATTAACAATATCACCATAATTTAACACATTCTAATTATGTCCTTGGTGGGTTTGTACGATGTACATAGGTATTGAGTTTTGTATTGTTCATCATTATAAATATCACTATATTTTGAACAGAAAGTAGTTTCTGGGAGAAAACCATGTCTTCGTTTCAGGACTTTATAGAAATTGGGATTAAATTTAATAAATCAGGAGCGGAACTAGAGGCGTTTGCTACTGCACAATTTGACAGCTATAATGCAAGAATTGAAAGACAGAATGAACGTGAATTAAAACGTCTTCAGTTAGAACATGATGAGAAGAAAAAGACACAAGATTTGGAGAAGGACAAGTTAGAACAAAAAAAGAAATTGGAGAGAATGAAGATGGAAGAGAAAGAAAAAGATCTTGCACAAGCTCTTGCGCTAGAAAAACTAAAGATTGACGCTGAGCAAGAAAAACTAAAGATTGACGCTGAGCAAGAAAAATTAAGATTAGCTGCTGCAACTGCTCAGAAAGCAACTGATTTGGAGATAGAGAAATTGCGTATTCAGAAAGATATAGATGTTGCTGTCGCCCTAAGAAAAGTGGAGTTGGACGCTCCAAACACATCATCTAGTACACCTGTGACCACAAACCGGATACGATTGCCTAATTTCAACCAAAAAATCGACTGCGTCGATAGTTTCTTACAACGTTTTGAGCTCAAGGTCAGTGCGTTGAAGATCCCCAAGGGTCAATGGAGTGCAACATTATGCGATTTTTTAACAGCGGACGCTCTACAGGCTTATTTTGCTCTGGACAGCGGTAGTAGAGAAGACTACGATGTTGTCAAGGAGACATTGCTACGTAAATTTCAGCTTACAGAAGCAGGATTCCGTGATAAATTTCATTCCTGTCTGCCTAGCAGGAAAGCTGACTTTGGAGAATTTATCTCATTAATAAAATTATATTCTAAAAGATGGATAGAATTGTCCGGAATTGATAAGACCTTCACTGGCTTACTTGATCTAATGTTACGTGACAAGGTGTTGTCGGCATGTAGCACCGATCTTGCCTCATTTTTTCAAGAAAGAAAACCGAAAGACCTTGAGGCAATGGAGATACTTGGGAGACAATATATGACAGCTCACCCAGATAAAGAGGTTCACAAACCAACTATAAAGGACGCACTCCCAGTATGTGTGGCTCGTCATGACTTTAGAGATGGTGGTCATAGACCTCGATCACAGAGTGTGGACAGCAGAGTAAGGCAAAGCTATAGATCCAACTACCGAGGAAAATATAACTTCCCAAGGCAGAGGTCACCATCTAACTTCTCACAGAGGCGAGACTATGGTTATTCAAACCAAGGTCAGTGGCGGCAGAATTCTAGCCATAATGAGGAAATGCATCACAAACGGATGGATCATAGACCCACACAAGACAATGCATCCTACAGTGGTAATAGGAATAATGGCAGATGTTGGTCATGTGCTAGGAATAGAACTTATAAGAAATATTATGGAAACAGCTCTAACAAACACTGTGGGCATAATGACAATAGCAATCATGAGAAGGGTAATGCATGTGTAACTGCAAAGAAGAATGATGAGAAGGGAGCCGACCATGCCAATGCATGTATTGTTAGCTCACTTAATGATGAAAATTGTTATGGGTGCAAATCTTTATTCCAACCTGGTTCACAGCCCAGATTGATCTGCGGGCATGCTCTACCTGCTATGTCATCTTGTGAGAACGTGGGACGCCTCACGTTATATACTGGTTTTCTGTATAACAGGCATGTAAGTGTCCTTCGTGATTCTGGCTGTACCACTGTCGGAGTCCGTAGATCGCTAATTGATGAATCTGCCTTTACTGGTAAAACAGTGAAGTGCATAACATTTGGTGGGAGTATAGAGTGTTACCCAGTGGCAGAAATAGATATTGCCACACCCTTCTTTACAGGTAAGGTAAGGGCATGTGTCCTTGATGAACCAGTATCAGACATTATCCTTGGTAATATACCAGGTATTAAGGATTGCTCCCCAGAGGAGATACATAAATGGGTTGAATCTCACCCAATGTTGGCTAACGCTGTAGTCACTAGGGCCCAGCATGCTGCTGAATCCAAGGCAGAGCCAGCTATACCATTTAGTGAGAGAGCAACTCTTCAGAATGTTTCCTCCCAGTCGTTCGCTGCCAAACAGCACGAAGATGTTGCTTTGCAACCATTGTTTGCTCTAGCAGAGAGCAAGCATGTGAAGAAGACAAAAACTTCACGTTACTGGTTTGAATTTAAGAACTCAGTACTGACTAGATGCTTTGACAACTATGTTTTAGTCAGGAGACAGGTAGTTATTCCAAAGAGTTTTAGACCTATTGTATTGAATACTGCCCATGACTCGCTTTTAGCTGGTCATATGGGGATTAAGCGTACTCTGTTTCGTGTCACCTCAAATTTTTATTGGCCCTGTGTTAACAAAGATGTAAAGCTATACTGCAGGTCATGTACAACTTGTCAAAAGGTAGCACGTAGGGGCAAGCACCACGCTGCACCCTTACAAGTCACTGATGTGCCATTACGGCCTTTCACCAAGATTGCAATTGACATAGTTGGTCCTATGTCAGTCATGTCAGATAGAGGATATCGATATATCCTAACGTGTATAGACTTATGTACACGTTGGCCGGAGGCCATACCATTGAAGACTATCACTTCAGCAGCTGTCTCTGATGCTTTATTTGTTATTTTTTGTCGCATAGGATTTCCTGATGAAATCTTATCAGATCGTGGTACTCAAATTATGTCTCAAATGATGAAAGATATTGAGAACATGTTAGCAATTAAGCATTCGTTCACAAGCCCATACCATCCGGAAAGCAATGGCGTTTGCGAGCGTTTCAATGGCTCGTTGAAGCAGATGTTAGGCAAAGTCACTGAGACATGTCCTCGTGACTGGGACCGAATGTTACCAGCAGTCTTATTTGCTTACAGAGAAGTGCCCCATGAGAGCACTGGCTTTTCGCCATTTGAGTTGGTATATGGTGCCAACTCTAGAGGTCCTATGCACATACTCAAGGATTTGTTGTTGGGATCAGTGGAGGATGTTACTGTCCGCACCAGCTATGAACTGGTCATTGATCTCAGACAACGCCTTGTAGATGCATGTACTTATGCATCAGGCATGATACGTAATGCTTCACAGAGGTCGAGAGTGCGCTGCAACCAATCTCGAAAATTACGTTCGTTCCTACCAGGAGAACAAGTATGGCTACTTCTTCCAACCAAGGAAAATAAATTGCTAATTTCCTGGCAGGGCCCTTTTAAGGTGGTTGAGAAGAAAACTGATGTAGATTATGCCATTGACATAAGGGGCAAAGTTAAAACATTTCACATCAATATGTTAAAATTATATGTGGAGCGCCCTGCAGAGTTAGAACCTATCTTAGACAGTATTTCTGATGAACCAGTTCGACAGACTTTGTCAGCTGTTGTGGAATCTGATGATTCTACAGCGAGCGATTGTTACGCACGGATCATTATTATTTTTCGTTTGTATAAACATTTTTTGATATGTATGATCATTTTTTGACTGAAGTGTGTATTATGTTTTCTATGGTCAAAGGGACATAATCCGAGTTATCGAAACTACAATTTTTTAGGAGTTGCCTTCTCTTGTATAGAGACACGTTCGGTCTATAATTTCTTGAACGAAGCGTGACCACATCTCCTTATTTGGTAGTACCAGTCAACTATGGTAGATGTCTGAAACCTTTCTTAACGCTTCTTTTCATGACCATAAAAGGCGCGACTGTGTAAGACTTTTATCTCGAATGTTCTTAGAATCGTCTTATTGTGAACGGCAACTCAGAGATTGTCGTTCTGCGCATGTCAAAAGCTGGGAGTTCGTTCTGTGTGTTCCGCCCAGTTCGGCAGTTGAGAAATGGTTTAAGAAGCGAGCAGACGCAACTGCGTCTTGTGATTTTCTGAGGGAAATACATTGTCTTAGTGAGTTAGTTAGCTAACTAGACTATTTCCCAGTATTATTCACGCCTGCCTGGAGGCATATGTTCATGGTTGATTTTCCGAAATAAGGTAATTCCTCTTGTATCGAACTTTATGCTATCATCTAGAGGTTCGTCATTTTGTCGCCTATTTGCTCGCCTGTGTGATTCAAAATGGAGAGGTACTTTGACTAGGATTAAGTCACCGGTATCTTTATACCTGAACTAGTTAAATATATATGGGTCGCTCTAGACCAACAAGACTATTGTCTGTGTTCCAGGATTCGTTATATCAGAGATCACGTCCAAGTCAGATGGTTAGACTTAGGAACATTATAAAGGTCGAGCTGACCTGTAGCCCATGTATGCTATTCACGTGCAGACAGTGAACGGACTTATTGTATACAACTGATCTGCTAGCATCAGAATGGGAGCATTTATTATTGTTTATGAACATTGAAGATCTGTAGCTGACACTGTTGCAGAAATTATTATTATTTATACAGCTTCACGAACTAGAACTCTATGATTTATGAATTTCTGAATCTATTGAACTGTGATGTCTTATGACGCATATATACAACAGCTGTCATTGCTGACTACAGAAATTGTTTTCAATGTGCCATATCATCTTGCTGAACTCGTTAACTATGTTGATGTCATAAGTATCATGACTGTTTTGTGGCGTGCAATAAATGGAAGAAACTTATACAACGAAGTTACCCTTTCTATGACTCTACACGTCATGTTGCCTGTGTGATAACCCTGTGAACTGTTCCACTACCACATACACAGCAACATCCTAAATCAGAGAAGACACCTACATCTTACACTTTAATACCAGGTGTCGATAAGGGTGGCAAGTTACCACTTCAGCTCAAATCCACCCTTATCATTTTTGGTGGCCAGAGCTGGTTCTATCATCTGATATTTTGGCGCACCATATCATTTTTGGTGGCCAGAGCTGGTTCTATCATCTGATATTTTGGCGCACCATATCATTTTTGGTGGCCATAGGTTGGTTCACTCTGATTCCAGCTATCAAGGGGGTCAGCAAACCCAGACATCATCATCATACTAGATACAACTACAGCATCAACTACCACCTTACAAGAAATTTTATTGAAAGTATCCGGATTTTCTGACAGTTGCTGATTTTGAAACTACCCGGCGCTGCTCGGCAATATTGAAGTTTATGTAAAATTAGAAGGACAAGTACCGAGCGAATGGATTTCCTGATCTGGTGAAAAGAAGGACAAGTGCCGTAACAACTGTTCCGGTCTCAGGGGTACTGTTGCGGGTTCAGAAGGTCAAGTGCCGGTTAAATCAATTTAGAAGATTCAGAAGGTCAAGTGCCGTAACAACTGTTGCAGTATTAGAAGCTCTTTTCCTTCGTCATGGCTGTTTATGGGAGCAAAAGTTAATCAACGTTGGATCATTATCCTCAGAATGCTGATTACATCCTGTTCTGCACCGTGCTGACGCTGGATTTATAGAAGTTAAGTGGCCTGTTTTGTTTGTGAACTGTGCCCTTATGTTCTAACTGAGCCTTCTGTACTTTCACACTTTCTCCTATTGTTTTCATGATACATGTTTATATGTTATATGTTATTTGTTATTTGTATATTTATATGTTTATATTTCAGCGGGTTTTCTCGGTTGGGCGGTGTCTTTCAGTAGAAGATACCACGTCACAGAGGTTCTACTGTTAGCGTTTTCGTTAGGGACTGTGCGAATTTCCTACAGTGAAATTTGCTAGCGACAATCGTTGCTATATCTGTTTAGTTGTGACGAGTTGTGCTTTATTTTTGTTTCTTGTATATATTTTTTTTTCTTTTTTCTTTTCTCTCTTTCTTTGTGTTTTTTAGTTTCGATTTCGATTGTTTGTATTTGTAGGTCTCCCCTTTGCTATTATTCAGTTCTTTACGTATATTTTTGTGTATACACTGTAGCGTCATTTGTTAGTCATATCTTCGCATATTTCTTTTTAGTTTTGCTGTTTGTGTATTTGACTTATGCGAATGTTTTCGTATTGTTTGATCTTTGTTGATTGTTTACATTGACTCTGATCTTTGTTATTGTTTACATTGACTCTGATCTTTGTTGTTGTTTACATTGACTCTGATCTTTGTTGTTGTTTACATTGACTTTGATCTTTGTTATTGTTTACATTGTTGGTGACCTTTGTTATTGTTTACATTGTCTTGTTATTGTTTACATAGTTCTTGCATAGTTAGCTTTCACTATTGTTAATATATGCTCATGCACTATTGGTCTATAGTGCACTTATCATAACAAACTGGTGGTTTTTTGCTTATGCACTATTGTAGTGCAGTTATGATAAATAACTGATGGTTATGCACTGATTTGGGTAGTGCACTGTTAATTAAGAGGTGACTTGTGATATTATTATACATTTGATAATACAAGTTGGTGTCAACTCCTGTTTCCCACAGAGATTGGGTTCAACATAGAGATTATACAAGCACTTTATTAAGTCTTGTTGCTATTTAACATTGAAATAAGATAATTAATTATTTCAGGTTCTGTACTCACATTTTAGACATCATGTCTACATTTGAGTACTTTATTGAGCAGGGTAAAGCCCTTGGGAAGACAGGTGATAAATTAGAAGAATTTGCGACTGTTCAATATGCCAAGGCATTGAAGTCGGAAGAAAAGAAAATGAAAGAACAAACTGAACAAAAGAGAATAGAGGCTGAAATAGAACAAAAGAAACTGCAGATGCAGGTGGAGGAAAAAAGATTTCAAATGGAAATGGAAAAACAAAAAAGAGAAGCAGAATCTCAGGAGAAGAGGCTTCAGGCTGAAGCTGAAAATAAGAGACTTGAAAAAGAAGCTGAAAATAAGAGACTTGAAAAAGAAGCTGAAAATAAGAGACTTGAAATAGAGGCTGAAGAAAAAAAGTTACAGGCCCAGGCTGAAGAAAGAAAGTTACAGGCTGAGGCTGAAGAAAGAAGGTTACAAAGAGAGGCTGATGAGAGAAAAGCAAAAATGGAACATGATGAAAAAGTCTTAGCTTTAGAGTTAGAGAAGTTAAAGTTATTGAACACTGGTAATGCTAATGATGCAAATAAGGTGTCAAATAAGACTAATGCTAAGGATTTCAAGCTTAATCTACCAGCATTTAATCCCTCAATCGATGATATAACATTTTATCTAGATAGATTTGAAAGTGCATGTAATGTGCATAATATAGATAAAACATTATATGTGTATCATCTGTCCAAGATACTTAGAGGTGATGCTTTGACTTTGTTGAGTATGGTAGATGTGCCTGACAAAAACAACTATGAGGTTGTCAGGGCGGCATTGTTAAAGAAGTACCAACTTAACGAGGACGGATATCGTCTTAAATTTAAAACCATGTTACCAGAAACTGGAGTTGAATTCTCTGAATTCATCTCAGGCATCCGTCTTACTTTTTTACGATGGGTTGAGTTGTCTAAGACAGAAAATACATTTGAAGCTCTTATGGATTTACTACTTAGAGATAAGGTTATGTCTTCTGTTAATGAAGCTTTTCTATCTTTTCTTCATGAGCGTAAGCCTAAAAACATAAAAGAAATGGAAGAATACTGTAGCCAGTATGTTACTGCGCATCCGCACATAACCATTAGTAACTCTAAGGTGAAAGAAGGTCTGCCAGTTGCTTCGGCAGCACCTTATGGCCCAAATTTTATGCGTAAATTTCAGGGTAGCCAGAAAAATTTCAATAAAAAGAGTAATCGTAATTATGCCCAGAACCATAGTGATCAATTCCAGGGTGATTCTTCTTCCCAGAACTGGAGACAACCTAATACTACACGTTATTCTACTCCGGTTAACTTTAGAAATTTTCACAAAGGTAATCGGTATAGAGGGAAATATTTTATGCAGAGACCTCAATACCAAGATAATAGAGGTTCTCAACAGCATAGAGATAGTAATGACAGTTATGGAAACTGGAACTCAAACCAGGATAAAAATTACAGTAGGGACTTTAATGATAATTGCAGAGGCAATAATGGTCGCGGTAGATCGCAACATAAGAGAAAAAGATATCAACAGACAAACTCTGTTCAACAAGAATCTCAGGGAGCAGATAAACAGGTTAATAATGATAAAGACCATAATGCTATCGGATGCTCATCTTTTGATTTTGGTAGGGCAAATAAATGTATCCAATGCAGTACTTTATTTGATCCGAAAACCGTTAGTACTCTAAGCTGTGGTCATCCTTTGCCCGCTCTTCCTGCTAATGTTGCTCATGATGGGAGAGGTTCTCTTATATTACATAAGGGGCTAGTAAATAGTAATCCAGTCTCAGTGTTGTTTGATTCTGGATGTACTACTGTCGGCGTTAGGCAATCTCTTGTAGATCCATCCTGTGCTACAGGAAAAGTCATCAAATGTGTCACATTTGGTGGCACGTTAGAAAAGTATCCTACTGCTATAATACACATTGCTACTCCTTTCTTCACGGGAGAGGTCCACGCGTGTCTACTTCCAAACCCTATTGCGGACCTTATTATTGGTCGTATTCACGGAGTTAGGGAATGTACCCCACAGCAGATTGCTGTTTGGGAAGAGCAAAACATTGAAGCTACCAATGCGGTGGTCACAAGAGCACATGCTCTGGATCCACCTCAAACTTCATTAACTAATAATGATGAAGTAAATGACCAAGATAGTCACTTGACTATTACACGTGACTCATTTATCAAATTGCAAGAAGAAGATCCTTCTTTACAAAAATTCTTCATTCTAGCAAAAAAAGGTGATCCTAATCAGAACACTAATAGGAAATCTTGGATTTCTATGAAGAACGGCGTACTTGTACGTATGGTACAAGACTCGACTACGTCCACTCATTCACAAATTCTTGTGCCTAAGAGCATGAGATTGCAAATATTGCAACATGCTCATGACTCGCAATGTGCTGGACATATGGGTTTTTCCCGTACAAAGTCGAGGGTTCTTGCGGCTTTCTTTTGGCCATTTGTGAGCAAGGACATACGAATGTACTGTCGCTCTTGCAAAGTATGTCAGGAGGTCAAATCTAAAGGACCACGACATGCTGCGCCTATCCAGGCTGCTGACATTCCTATTCGCCCTTTTCAAAAAATGGCAATAGATATTATCGGTCCTTTTAGAATTAAGTCGGCTAGAGGACATCAATTTATCCTTACATGTGTCGATATGTGCACACGTTGGCCAGAGGCAATACCTCTCAAGAGCATCTCAACTGCTGATATCGCAGACGCTCTTTGGCTGATATTTTCTCGCTTGGGTTTTCCCGGAGAAATATTGTCAGACCATGGCACTCAACTTATATCAGACACTATGTCACAGGTAATGTCTATGCTACACATTAAAAGGTCTCTCAGCAGTATCTATCACCCAATGTCTAATGGGTTGGTCGAACGTTTAAATAGGACTCTGAAAACTTTACTTGGTAAAATAACTGAGGATCATCCTCAGGATTGGGACAGGGTCTTACCCGCGGCTCTCTTTGCGTATAGAGAGGTCCCCAATGAACATACGGGGTTTTCCCCTTTTGAACTTGTCTTTGGCGCGCAACCGCGCGGCCCTATGTCTTTACTTCACGATCTAATCACTGCCGATAATATTAGCGATGAGACTCAATCTTCTTATGAGTACGTCATTGCTCTTAGGCAAAAGATCATCGAGGCATGCAAACTAGCAACTTCGTCTTCAGAATTTGCTAAAGAAAAGGCAAGGCAGTTTGCAAATAAGAATAGATGTCTACGACAACTTTGTCCAGGTGACAAAGCTCTCGTTCTACTTCCTTCAAGGGAGAACAGACTTCTAATTGCATGGAAAGGTCCATATGCAATAGTCTCCAAAATTTCTGATGTCGACTATGTTGTCGATATTGATGGAAAGCATAAAACTTTCCACATAAATATGCTCACAGAATTTTATGAAAGACCTGACTATTTGCAGCCTATTTTCCAGGCTACGGACAATTCACAAGCAACTCATGGTCAGTACTCATCTCTGTCAGTTATACAGGATGAGGAAACTACTTTTTCTGATGTCAATCTTCCTCTTTCTATGGTCCCACTTTATTCTACGGAATCTTGGAAAAACGTGACCGTTTCTCCAAATCTTTCCGCTGAGGAACATCGACAAGTTTCTTCGATGTTGCAAACATTTCAGGATGTTCTTACAGACATCCCGGGACACACACATGTCATAGAACATGACATTGTGCTAACTGATCACAATCCTATCAGAGTCAGACCATATCCAATACCTATCCATTTCCAGTCTCAAGTCGAAAAAGAATTGGATGAAATGATACGTTTGGAAATCATTGAACCATCCACTTCAGCATACTCTTCGTCTATGGTTATTGTTCGAAAGAAGGATAATAACATTCGCATTTGCGTAGATTATCGCAAATTGAACCAAGTTACGAAGTTCGATGCTGAACCTATGCCTTCATTAGAAGAGCTACTCAATAAACTTTCTAATTCTAGATTCTTTACCAAACTAGATTTGTCTAAAGGTTATTGGCAAGTCCCGCTAACTGAACGTGCCAAACCTTTTACAGCTTTTTCTACACCTTGGGGTTTATTCCAATGGAATTTCATGCCTTTTGGTCTTATGAACGCCCCTGCTACATTCGTACGCATGATGCGGCGAATTCTCGCATATCGTACAGATGTCATAGCATACCTAGATGATATCTGTCTATTCAGTGATTCTTGGGAAGATCATTATTTGGGTTTATACGAATTACTGTCTACTCTTCGCGAGTATAACTTGACTGCAAAACCCTCTAAAGCCTTTATAGGATTTAGCGAGATTTCTTTCCTAGGTCATCGGGTTGGTCATGGTCTTTTAAAGACAGAGGACCACAATGTTTCAAAAATACTTAACATTTCGGTCCCTAAGACGAAGAAACAAGTAAGGAGTCTATTAGGTTTGATTCAATTCTACGGACGATTCATTCCGAATCTGTCCTCCATTATGGCACCGCTTTCTACTTTATTGAAGAAAGGGTCGCCTAATCTGATCCGCTGGTCTAAAGAATGTCAATCCTCATTGGACCAGGTTAAAGCCCTATTTTCATCTCCACCTATTCTTAAGTTACCTACTATTGAGAAGACTTTTGTTCTTCGAAGTGACGCCTCGTCAACAGGGATTGGGGCAGCACTAATGCAGGAGTATTCTGATACTTTGCATCCGGTGATGTATATCTCTAGGAAATTAAACGCTGCAGAAAAGAATTACTCGGTTTTAGACCGTGAGTTATTGGCTATGGTATGGTCTATTCTGAAGTTACAAAGATTTCTTCTAGGCGCACATTTCATTGTGGAAACCGACCAGAAAGCGCTTACTGCTATTCTGAGCAAAAACTTGAAGAGCTCGAGGTCCACTCGTTATGCCATAGCTCTTCAACCATTTCATTTCTCGGTTCGAGCTATCCGTGGTTCGGATAATGTAATGGCAGACATTCTGTCCAGATGTCCACACGATTCCACATGATTCTTCTGTCATATATATATATTTCCTGATATACAGTCCAATGTTATAATGACATGTTAGTAGATTTTGTCTCACTTTTTTTTTTGAGGGAAATTTATAACATTGTACCATGTAATTATCTAAGAAGGCTTAGTTAGTGATATACGGGCCAAAAGATCACTCGGCCACATTTAAATAAATTATTTTCAGGATTGTATTAAGAAATTTACCAGTTGTCTTTAAGATTTGTGTTATTGATATTTTCGCAGCACATCATTGAAGTCTGCGAGTTTATGTCCATTGTGGAACTTTGAGGATATCAAGTCCTGTCCTACATTGGGAGCGGATGATGTCCACATCTTCTTCTATTGAATGTTTTATGTCACCGAAGATCAACACATGTATTACTTATTAATTACTGTTACTTTATATAATGTAATAATATAGTGCGGTATATTAGTAAATTACACCGCTATTTGCAACACATTGTATGATAACACATAATATATTTAATTTCATATATTGGTATGAGAATAATTTGATTGTCATTATGTTGTTGCCATCATTGTGGCGTGTGTTGGTGGCACCTTCCTGGAATATATCAGCGTATACTTAGATAAATTTTTTCTCTAAGGATCTGAGATATGATCTCAGTGTCGCTCCATGCGTTGAGCTAATTTGTTAGGTATATATCCACGCATCATACGTGCGTTAGGAGCCTAGATTTTTTCCGGCTCCAGGATTTAAAAAAAAATGTTTCATTTTTTTTTTCCAGGGAGGGTGCGGTAATGTTACGCACGGATCATTATTATTTTTCGTTTGTATAAACATTTTTTGATATGTATGATCATTTTTTGACTGAAGTGTGTATTATGTTTTCTATGGTCAAAGGGACATAATCCGAGTTATCGAAACTACAATTTTTTAGGAGTTGCCTTCTCTTGTATAGAGACACGTTCGGTCTATAATTTCTTGAACGAAGCGTGACCACATCTCCTTATTTGGTAGTATCAGTCAACTATGGTAGATGTCTGAAACCTTTCTTAACGCTTCTTTTCATGACCATAAAAGGCGCGACTGTGTAAGACTTTTATCTCGAATGTTCTTAGAATCGTCTTATTGTGAACGGCAACTCAGAGATTGTCGTTCTGCGCATGTCAAAAGCTGGGAGTTCGTTCTGTGTGTTCCGCCCAGTTGGGCAGTTTAGAAATGGTTTAAGAAGCGAGCAGACGCAACTGCGTCTTGTGATTTTCTGAGGGAAATACAGTGTCTTAGTGAGTTAGTTAGCTAACTAGACTATTTCCCAGTATTATTCAGCCTGCCTGGAGGCATATGTTCATGGTTGATTTTCCGAAATAAGGTAATTCCTCTTGTATCGAACTTTATGCTATCATCTAGAGGTTCGTCATTTTGTCGCCTATTTGCTCGCCTGTGTGATGCAAAATGGAGAGGTACTTTGACTAGGATTAAGTCACCGGTATCTTTATACCTGAACTAGTTAAATATATATGGGTCGCTCTAGACCAACAAGACTATTGTCTGTGTTCCAGGATTCGTTATATCAGAGATCACGTCCAAGTCAGATGGTTAGACTTAGGAACATTATAAAGGTCGAGCTGACCTGTAGCCCATGTATGCTATTCACGTGCAGACAGTGAACGGACTTATTGTATACAACTGATCTGCTAGCATCAGAATGGGAGCATTTATTATTGTTTATGAACATTGAAGATCTGTAGCTGACACTGTTGCAGAAATTATTATTATTTATACAGCTTCACGAACTAGAACTCTATGATTTATGAATTTCTGAATCTATTGAACTGTGATGTCTTATGACGCATATATACAACAGCTGTCATTGCTGACTACAGAAATTGTTTTCAATGTGCCATATCATCTTGCTGAACTCGTTAACTATGTTGATGTCATAAGTATCATGACTGTTTTGTGGCGTGCAATAAATGAAAGAAACTTATACAACGAAGTTACCCTTTCTATGACTCTACACGTCATGTTGCCTGTGTGATAACCCTGTGAACTGTTCCACTACCACATACACAGCAACATCCTAAATCAGAGAAGACACCTACATCTTACACTTTAATACCAGGTGTCGATAAGGGTGGCAAGTTACCACTTCAGCTCAAATCCACCCTTATCAGCGATATTTCTTTTAATTTTCCTCTGCTGCCTTTAACATCTTCCGAATCTTGGATAGATGTAACTGTATCAGTTGATTTAGATTCTGGTTATCGAGAACAGGCTCTTGCTGTTTTAGAATCTTTCTCTGATGTGCTGACTGAACTTCCAGGTCGCACTGATGTTATCTCTCATGATATTACATTGACTGATGATCACCCCATCAAACTCAGACCGTATACTATACCCTTACTGATAAGGGTGGATTTAGGCTAAATGATAATGGTGCGCCACAATGCCAGGTACGTTAGCTCCGTATAAGATTGACGACCACTTGCCACCCCTATCGACACCTGGTATTAAAGTGCAAGATGTAGGTGTCTTCTCTGATTTTAGGATGTTGCTGTGTATGTGGTAGTAGAACAGTTCACAGGGTATAACACAGGCAACATGATGTGTAGAGTCATAGAAATGGTAACTTCGTTGTATAATTTTTTCCATTTATTGCACGCCACAAAACAGTCAGGATATTTATATCATCAACATAGTTCAACGAGTTCAGCATTCAAAATCATAGAGTTCTAGTTCGTGAAGCTGTATAAAATAATATATATAAATTCTGCAACAGTGTCAGCTGCAGATCATCACTGTTCATAGACAATAATAAATATTCCCTTTCTGATGCTAGCAGATCAGATGTATACAATCAGTCCGTTTACTGTCTGCACGTGAATAGCATACATGGATTACAGGTCAGCTCGACCTTTATAATGTTTCTAAGTCTAACCATCTGACTTGGACGTGATCTCTGATATAACGAATCCTGGAACACAGACAATAGTCTTGTTGGTCTAGAGCGACCCATATATATATAACTAGTTCAGGTATAAAGATACCGGTGACTTAATCCTAGTCAAAGTACCTCTCCATTTTGAATCACACAGGCGAGCAAAAAGGCGACAAAATGACGAACCTCTAGATGATAGCATAAAGTTCGATACAAGAGGAATTACCTTATTTCGGAAAATCAACCATGAACATATGCCTCCAGGCAGGCTTGAATAATACTGGGAAATAGTCTAGTTAGCTAACTAACTCACAAAGACAATGTATTTCCCTCAGAAAATCACAAGACGCAGGTCGCGTCTGCTCGCTACTTAGCCCATTTCTAAACTCCCCGAGCTGGCCGGAACAACAAACGAAAACCAAGTCGAGACATGCGCAGAACGACAATCTCTGAGTCGCCGTTCACAATAAGACGATTCTAAGAACATTCGAGATAAAAGTCTTACACAGTCGCGCCTTTTATGGTCATGAAAAGAAGCGTTAAGACAGGTTTTCAGACATCTACCATAGTTGACTGGTACTACCAAATAAGGAGATGTGGTCACGCTTCGTTCAAGAAATTATAGACCGAACGTGTCTCTATACAAGAGGAGGTAAACTCCTAAAAAATAGCAGTATCAATATTTCGGGTTCTGTCCCTTTGACTGTAAATATATATAATATACATTTCAGTCAAAAAATGATCATACATACGAAAAATGTTTATACAAACGAAAAATAATAATGATCCGTGCGTAACATTACCGCACCCTCCCGGGAAAAAAAAATGAAACATTTTTTTTTTTAAATCCTGGAGCCGGAAAAAAATCTAGGCTCCTAACGCACGTATGATGCGCGGATATATACCTAACAAATTAGCTCAACGCATGGAGCGACACTGAGATCATATCTCAGATCCTTAGAGAAAAAATTTATCTAAGTATACGCTTATATATTCCAGGAAGGTGCCACCAACACACGCCACAATGATGGCAACATCATAATGAAAATCAAATTATTCTCATACCAATATATGAAATTAAATATATTATTATGGTATCATACAATGTGTTGCAAATAGCGGTGTAATTTACTAATATACCGCACTATATTATTACATTATATAAAGCAACAGTAATTAATAAGTAATACATGTGTTGATCTTCGTTGACATAAAACATTCAATAGAAGAAGATGTGGACATCATCCGCTCCCAATCTAGGACAGGACTTGATATCCTCAAAGTTCCACAATGGACATAAACTCGCAGACTTCAATGATGTGCTGCGAAAATATCAATAACACAAATCTTAAAGACAACTGGTAAATCTCCTAATACAATCCTGAAAATAATTTATTTAAATGTGGCCGAGTGATCTTTTGGCCCGTATATCACTAACTAAGCCTTCTTAGATAATTACATGGTACAATGTTATAAATTCCCCCCCCAAAAAAGTGAGAAAAAAAATCTACTAACATGTCATTATAATATTGGCTGTATATCAGGAAATATATATGACAGAAGAATCATGTGGAATCGTGTGGGCATCTGGACAGAATGTCTGCCATCACATTATCCGAACCACGGATAGCTCGAACCGAGAAATGAAATGGTTGAAGAGCTATGGCATAACGAGTGGACCTCGAGCTCTTCAAGTTTTTGCTCTGAATAGCAGTAAGCGCTTTCTGGTCGGTTTCCACAATGAAATGTGCGCCTAGAAGAAATCTTTGTAACTTCAGAATAGACCATACCATAGCCAATAACTCACGGTCTAAAACCGAGTAATTCTTTTCTGCAGCATTTAATTTCCTAGAGATATACATCACCGGATGCAGAGTATCAGAATACTCCTGCATTAGTGCTGCCCCAATCCCAGTTGACGAGGCGTCACTTCGAAGAACAAAAGTCTTCTCAATAGTAGGTAACCTAAGAATAGGTGGAGATGAAAATAGGGCTTTAACCTGGTCCAATGAGGATTGACATTCTTTAGACCAGCGGATCAGATTAGGCGACCCTTTCTTCAATAAAGTAGAAAGCGGTGCCATAATGGAGGACAGATTCGGAATGAATCGTCCGTAGAATTGGATCAAACCTAATAGACTCCTTACTTGTTTCTTCGTCTTAGGGACCGAAATGTTAAGTATTTTTGAAACATTGTGGTCCTCTGTCTTTAAAAGACCATGACCAACACGATGACCTAGGAAAGAAATCTCACTAAATCCTATAAAGGCTTTAGAGGGTTTTGCAGTCAAGTTATACTCGCGAAGAGTAGACAGTAATTCGTATAAACCCAAATAGTGATCTTCCCAGGAATCACTGAATAGACAGATATCATCTAGGTATGCTATGACATCTGTACGATATGCGAGAATTCGCCGCATCATGCGTACGAATGTAGCAGGGGCGTTCATAAGACCAAAAGGCATGAAATTCCATTGGAATAAACCCCTAGGTGTAGAAAAAGCTGTAAAAGGTTTGGCACGTTCAGTTAGCGGGACTTGCCAATAACCTTTAGACAAATCTAGTTTGGTAAAGAATCTAGAATTAGAAAGTTTATTGAGTAGCTCTTCTAATGAAGGCATAGGTTCAGCATCGAACTTCGTAACTTGGTTCAATTTGCGATAATCTACGCAAATGCGAATGTTATTATCCTTCTTTCGAACAATAACCATAGACGAAGAGTATGCTGAAGTGGATGGTTCAATGATTTCCAAACGTATCATTTCATCCAATTCTTTTTCGACTTGAGACTGGAAATGGATAGGTATTGGATAGGGTCTGACTCTGATAGGATTATGATCAGTTAGCACAATGTCATGTTCAATGACATGTGTGTGTCCCGGGATGTCTGTAAGAACATCCTGAAATGTTTGCAACATCGAAGAAACTTGTCGATGTTCCTCAGCGGAAAGATTTGGAGAAACGGTCACGTTTTTCCAAGATTCCGTAGAATAAAGTGGGACCATAGAAAGAGGAAGATTGACATCAGAAAAAGTAGTTTCCTCATCCTGTATAACTGACAGAGATGAGTACTGACCATGAGGTGCTTGAGAATTGTCCGTAGCCTGGAAAATAGGCTGCAAATAGTCAGGTCTTTCATAAAATTCCGTGAGCATATTTATGTGGAAAGTTTTATGCTTTCCATCAATATCGACAACATAGTCGACATCAGAAATTTTGGAGACTATTGCATATGGACCTTTCCATGCAATTAGAAGTCTGTTCTCCCTTGAAGGAAGTAGAACGAGAGCTTTGTCACCTGGACAAAGTTGTCGTAGACATCTATTCTTATTTGCAAACTGCCTTGCCTTTTCTTTAGCAAATTCGGAAGACGAAGTTGCTAGTTTGCATGCCTCGATGATCTTTTGCCTAAGAGCAATGACGTACTCATAAGAAGATTGAGTCTCATCGCTAATATTATCGGCAGTGATTAGATCGTGAAGTAAAGACATAGGGCCGCGCGGTTGCGCGCCAAAGACAAGTTCAAAAGGGGAAAACCCCGTATGTTCATTGGGGACCTCTCTATACGCAAAGAGAGCCGCGGGTAAGACCCTGTCCCAATCCTGAGGATGATCCTCAGTTATTTTACCAAGTAAAGTTTTCAGAGTCCTATTTAAACGTTCGACCAACCCATTAGACATTGGGTGATAGATACTGCTGAGAGACCTTTTAATGTGTAGCATAGACATTACCTGTGACATAGTGTCTGATATAAGTTGAGTGCCATGGTCTGACAATATTTCTCCGGGAAAACCCAAGCGAGAAAATATCAGCCAAAGAGCGTCTGCGATATCAGCAGTTGAGATGCTCTTGAGAGGTATTGCCTCTGGCCAACGTGTGCACATATCGACACATGTAAGGATAAATTGATGTCCTCTAGCCGACTTAATTCTAAAAGGACCGATAATATCTATTGCCATTTTTTGAAAAGGGCGAATAGGAATGTCAGCAGCCTGGATAGGCGCAGCATGTCGTGGTCCTTTAGATTTGACCTCCTGACATACTTTGCAAGAGCGACAGTACATTCGTATGTCCTTGCTCACAAATGGCCAAAAGAAAGCCGCAAGAACCCTCGACTTTGTACGGGAAAAACCCATATGTCCAGCACATTGCGAGTCATGAGCATGTTGCAATATTTGCAATCTCATGCTCTTAGGCACAAGAATTTGTGAATGAGTGGACGTAGTCGAGTCTTGTACCATACGTACAAGTACGCCGTTCTTCATAGAAATCCAAGATTTTCTATTAGTATTTTGATTAGGATCACCTTTTTTTGCTAGAATGAAGAATTTTTGTAAAGAAGGATCTTCTTCTTGCAATTTGATAAATGAGTCACGTGTAATAGTCAAGTGACTATCTTGGTCATTTACTTCATCATTATTAGTTAATGAAGTTTGAGGTGGATCCAGAGCATGTGCTCTTGTGACCACCGCATTGGTAGCTTCAATGTTTTGCTCTTCCCAAACAGCAATCTGCTGTGGGGTACATTCCCTAACTCCGTGAATACGACCAATAATAAGGTCCGCAATAGGGTTTGGAAGTAGACACGCGTGGACCTCTCCCGTGAAGAAAGGAGTAGCAATGTGTATTATAGCAGTAGGATACTTTTCCAACGTGCCACCAAATGTGACACATTTGATGACCTTTCCTGTAGCACAGGATGGATCTACAAGAGATTGCCTAACCCCGACAGTAGTACATCCAGAATCAAACAACACTGAGACTGGATTACTATTTACAAGCCCCTTATGTAATATAAGAGAACCTCTCCCATCATGAGCAACATTAGCAGGAAGAGCGGGCAAAGGATGACCACAGCTTAAAGTACTAACGGTTTTTCGGATCAAATAAAGTACTGCATTGGATACATTTATTTGCCCTACCAAAATCAAAAGATGAGCATCCGATAGCATTATGGTCTTTATCATTATTAACCTGTTTATCTGCTCCCTGAGATTCTTGTTGAACAGAGTTTGTCTGTTGATATTTTTTTCTCTTATGTTGCGATCTACCGCGACCATTATTGCCTCTGCAATTATCATTAAAGTCCCTACTGTAATTTTTATCCTGGTTTGAGTTCCAGTTTCCATAACTGTCATTACCATCTCTATACTGTTGAGAACCTCTATTATCCTGGTATTGAGGTCTCTGAGAAAAATATTTTCCTCTATACCGATTACCTTTGTGAAAATTTCTAAAGTTAACCGGAGTAGAATAACGTGTAGTATTAGGATGTCTCCAGTTCTGGGAAGAAGAATCACCCTGGAATTGATTACTATGATTCTGGGCATAATTACGGTTACTCTTTTTATTGAAATTTTGCTGGCTACCCTGAAATTTACGCATAAAATTTGGGCCATAAGGTGCTGCCGAAGCAACTGGCAGACCTTCTTTTACTTTAGAGTTGCTAATGGTTATGTGAGGATGCGCAGTAACATACTGGCTACAGTATTCTTCCATTTCTTTTATGTTTTTAGGCTTACGCTCATGAAGAAAAGAAAGAAAAGCTTCATTAACAGAAGACATAACCTTATCTCTAAGTAGTAAGTCCGTAAGAGCTTCAAATGTACTCTCTGTCTTAGACAACTCAACCCATCGTAAAAAAGTAAGACGGATGCCTGAGATGAATTCAGAGAATTCAACTCCAGTTTCTGGTAACATGTTTTTAAATTTAAGACGATATCCGTCCTCGTTAAGTTGGTACTTCTTTAACAATGCCGCCCTGACAACCTCATAGTTGTTTTTGTCAGGCACATCTACCATACTCAACAAAGTCAAAGCATCACCTCTAAGTATCTTGGACAGATGATAAACATATAATGTTTTATCTATATTATGCACATTACATGCACTTTCAAATCTATCTAGATAAAATGTTATATCATCGATTGAGGGATTAAATGCTGGTAGATTAAGCTTGAAATCCTTAGCATTAGTCTTATCTGACACCTTATTTGCATCATTAGCATTACCAGCGTTCAATAACTTTAACTTCTCTAACTCTAAAGCTATGAGTTTTTCTTCATGCTCCATTTTTGCTTTTCTCTCATCAGCTTCTCTTTGTAACCTTCTTTCTTCAGCCTCAGCTTGTTTTTCTAATCTTTCATTTTCAGCCTCTATTTCAAGTCTCTTATTTTCAGCCTCTTTTTCAAGTCTCTTATTTTCAGCCTCTTTTTCAAGTCTCTTATTTTCAGCCTCTTTTTCAAGTCTCTTATTTTCAGCCTCTTTTTCAAGTCTCTTATTTTCAGACTCTTTTTCAAGTCTCTTATTTTCAGCCTCAGCCTGAAGTCTCTTCTCCTGAGATTTTGCTTCTCTTTTTTGTTTTTCCATTTCCATTTGTAATCTTTTTTCATCTACCTGCATCTGCAGTTTTAAATTTTCAGCATCTATTCTCTTTTGTTCAGTTTGTTCTTTCATTTTCTTTTCTTCCGACTTCAATGCCTTGGCATATTGAACAGTCGCAAATTCTTCTAATTTATCACCTGTCTTCCCAAGGGCTTTACCCTGCTCAATAAAGTACTCAAATGTAGACATGATGTCTAAAATGTGAGTACAGAACCTGAAATAATTAATTATCTTATTTCAATCTTAATAGCAACAAGACTTAATAAAGTGCTTGTATAATCACTATGTTTAACCCAATCTCTGTGGGAAACAAGACTTGACACCAACTTGTATTATCAAATGTATAATAATATCACAAGTCACTTCTTAATCATCAGTGCACTACCCAAATCAGTGCATAACCATCAGTTATTTATCATAACTGCACTACAATAGTGCATAAGCAAAAAACCACCAGTTAGTTATGATAAGTGCACTATAGACCAATAGTGCATGAGCATATATGTAACAATAGTGAAAGCTAACTATGCAAGAACTATGTAAACAATAACAAGACAATGTAAACAATAACAAAGGTCACCAACAATGTAAACAATAACAAAGATCAAAGTCAATGTAAACAACAACAAAGATCAAAGTCAATGTAAACAATAACAAAGATCAGAGTCAATGTAAACAACAACAAAGATCAAACAATACGAAAACATTCGCATAAGTCAAATAAATAAACAGCGAAACTAAAAAGAAATGTGATGACAAAATGCGAAGATATGACAAACAAATGACGCTACAGTGTATACACAAAAATATACGTAAAGAACTGAATAATAGAAAAGGGGAGACCTACAAATACAAACCATCGAAATCGAAACTAAAAAACAGAAAGAAAGAGAGAAAAGAAAAAGAAAAAAAATATACAAGAAACAAAAATAAAGCACAACTCGTCACAACTAAACAGATATAGCAACGATTGTCGCTAGCAAATTTCACAGTAGGAAATTCGCACAGTCCCTAACGAAAACGCTAACAGTAGAACCTCTGTGACGTGGTATCTTCTACTGAAAGACACCGCCCAACCGAGAAAACCCGCAGAATATAAACATATAAATATACAAATACAAATAACATATAACATGTAACAAATAGCAAAAAATGTGAAAGAATTTAGAAGGCTCAGCTAGAACATAAGGGCACAGTTCACAAACAAAACAGGCCACTTAACTTCTATGTATCCACAACGTCAGCACAGTTCAGAACAGGATGTGATCAGCATTCTTAGGACAATGATCCAACGTTGATCCATATCTGCTCTCGTAAACTGCCATGACGAAGGAAATGAGCTTCTAACAGGAAACAGCTTCTGAACTTGACCTTCTGAATCTGCAACAGTACCTCTCAGACCGGAACAGTTGTTACGGCACTTGTCCTTCTTCTTAACAGATCAGGAAATCCATTCGCTCGGTACTTGTCCTTCTAGTTGTAGACAAACTTCAATACTGCCGAGCAGCGCCGGGTAGTTTCAAAATATCAACAACTGTCAGTAATGCCGGGTACTTTCAAAATCTTTCATCAAAGGTGATGAATAGAAACTGCAACGTTGTCTTGTAGTCTGCTGATGATGTCTGGGTTTGTTGACCCCCTTGATAGCTGGTATCAGAGTAAACCAACCTATGGCCACCAAAAATGATAAGGGTGGATTTAGGCTAAATGATAATGGTGCGCCACAATGCCAGGTACGTTAGCTCCGTATAAGATTGACGACCACTTGCCACCCCTATCGACACCTGGTATTAAAGTGCAAGATGTAGGTGTCTTCTCTGATTTTAGGATGTTGCTGTGTATGTGGTAGTAGAACAGTTCACAGGGTATAACACAGGCAACATGATGTGTAGAGTCATAGAAATGGTAACTTCGTTGTATAATTTTTTCCATTTATTGCACGCCACAAAACAGTCAGGATATTTATATCATCAACATAGTTCAACGAGTTCAGCATTCAAAATCATAGAGTTCTAGTTCGTGAAGCTGTATAAATAATATATATAAATTCTGCAACAGTGTCAGCTGCAGATCATCACTGTTCATAGACAATAATAAATATTCCCTTTCTGATGCTAGCAGATCAGATGTATACAATCAGTCCGTTTACTGTCTGCACGTGAATAGCATACATGGATTACAGGTCAGCTCGACCTTTATAATGTTTCTAAGTCTAACCATCTGACTTGGACGTGATCTCTGATATAACGAATCCTGGAACACAGACAATAGTCTTGTTGGTCTAGAGCGACCCATATATATATAACTAGTTCAGGTATAAAGATACCGGTGACTTAATCCTAGTCAAAGTACCTCTCCATTTTGAATCACACAGGCGAGCAAAAAGGCGACAAAATGACGAACCTCTAGATGATAGCATAAAGTTCGATACAAGAGGAATTACCTTATTTCGGAAAATCAACCATGAACATATGCCTCCAGGCAGGCTTGAATAATACTGGGAAATAGTCTAGTTAGCTAACTAACTCACAAAGACAATGTATTTCCCTCAGAAAATCACAAGACGCAGGTCGCGTCTGCTCGCTACTTAGCCCATTTCTAAACTCCCCGAGCTGGCCGGAACAACAAACGAAAACCAAGTCGAGACATGCGCAGAACGACAATCTCTGAGTCGCCGTTCACAATAAGACGATTCTAAGAACATTCGAGATAAAAGTCTTACACAGTCGCGCCTTTTATGGTCATGAAAAGAAGCGTTAAGACAGGTTTTCAGACATCTACCATAGTTGACTGGTACTACCAAATAAGGAGATGTGGTCACGCTTCGTTCAAGAAATTATAGACCGAACGTGTCTCTATACAAGAGGAGGTAAACTCCTAAAAAATAGCAGTATCAATATTTCGGGTTCTTCCCTTTGACTGTAAATATATATAATATACATTTCAGTCAAAAAATGATCATACATACGAAAAATGTTTATACAAACGAAAAATAATAATGATCCGTGCGTAACACTTACACTACAGATCTCAGGTGGATAGTGAACTTAAGGATATGCTACGCATGGGCATCATTTCTCCTTCTGAATCATCCTATTCTTTTCCTATGGTTCTAGTTAGAAAGAAGGACAAATCTCTTCGCATCTGCATTGATTTTAGACGTCTTAACAGTGTCGCTCTCACAGATGCCGAGCCCATGCCTGTTTTGGAGGATCTCTTATCACAACTATCACAGGCTACATACTTTAGCAAACTAGATCTATCCAAGGGATATTGGCAGATCCCTTTAACTGATAAAGCCAAACCTCTAACTGCATTTATGACTCCATATGGTTTATTCCAATGGAACTATATGTGTTTTGGCCTTGTCAATGCTCCCGCGACTTTTGTGCGCATGATGCGGAGACTCTTAGGAGATAGATCTGATGTCATCACATACATAGACGACATCTGTTTATTCCATAGTTCTTGGCAAGAACATATCACAGGATTAAAATCTTTATTAATGCTACTCAGAAAGCATGGTTTGACAGTTAGACCTTCAAAGGTTCAGATTGGTTGTCGAGAAATTTCATTTCTTGGTCACCGTGTTGGTAACCACATGTTATACCCTGATGAGCACACTGTCAAACGCATATTAGAATTAGATATCCCTCGGACAAAGAAACAGGTTAGGAGCATGTTACGACTCATTAACTTCTATCACAAGTTCATTCCGAACTTTTCATCTATTTCTTCTGTCCTGTCATCTTTGACTAAAAAGGGAGCCCCTAATAAAATTGTTTGGTCCGATACTTGCAGTGGAGCTTTGAACAAAATTAAAACTGTATTTTCCAAGGCACCTATTTTGATGTTACCTAATATCACTATGCCATTTCTTCTGAGGACTGATGCTTCTCAGACTGGCATTGGTGGTTGCCTGTTGCAATGGTTCAATTATACTCCACATCCATGCTTGTATGTAAGCAGAAAGTTGCTACCAGCAGAAACTCGGTATTCCACCAGTGAAAGAGAACTCTTGTCCATCATTTGGTGTATGGGCAAGTTATCACGCTATTTACTTGGCGCACAATTCTACCTCCAGACGGATCACCTTCCACTAACATCCCTAAATCAAAAAACTACAACAAACAGTAGATTACACAGATGGTTCTTGCTTATCCATGAATATAGATGTACAATTATCCCCATCAAGGGATCAGAAAACTTTCTGGCAGACTTATTGTCAAGGAATGTAACTGGAAAGTGAAATTGTTTGTGCCAGATGTTGACATTGTCTGATCTTGTTTTGTTTTTCAGGTGATATACTATTGAAACATTCATGTTACGACTTTAATTGCATTTTTTGAAAGATTGGATTACATTTTGTCTAAACTGTTTAAATATATATGTTTTCATGTCATTTGGTACTACAATTACTATTTCATATATATTATTCTAAGCAGTATGATTTTTTTTCTTTCCTAATAGATTATTAGTTCTTGGGCTAACTATCCACTGTTCTCAAGCGAAAACCCTTGGTTTCCGCTCGGGAACAGGGGGGCAATGTTGGGAGTAGAAAATGCATTAATTTTAACGCCGAGTTTGGCACTTTGCCACTTCACCCAAATAGCCACTCTATGTCACGCGATGAGACTGGCTGGGGAAGTTTTGCTAACAAGGCAGGTAAAAAAACGAGAGAGAGTTTAGCAGCGAGGAGGGGCATTGAGTGACCAGCCGTTAGGCGGCACAGATGTGTGTGTGGGCATGTGTGGATCACCCTAATGTATATTCCTGTTTTTACATGGAAGTATTATAATGTATGGCATATTTAACATTCATAATTGTTCATGAAAATGAGTGACTTTTATTATTATTATTATTAATCTGGATTATGTTCTTATTGCCTGACCACATCAATGGGTCTAATGTGAAGTTCGTTGTAATGTGTATTAAAGTTACAGAACCGTCACTCAGTTATTATTACCTTCATTGGAGAAAGAGATGTGTGCACAAAGTAAGTTAATACTAAGAATTAATGTTTATTCGCCAGGCACATAAAGAGAGAACCCTGGACATCACATTCCTATCTATATGGGATACAAACAAACAGTCGTGCAAACGCAAAAGGCAGGAATAAGCACGAAATATAAATAACCACACACCACTCAACAGTATAGAAGAATGGGGTGCATCTCATGGAAAGAGAAGAACACAAATAATGAGGTCCTACAAAATCTAGGTGTGAAAAGAGAACTAATGAGGGAGATCTGTGACAAAACATCTGAACATGCTCTTTTGTGTGATCTCTTACACCTTCAGTCCTCCGGCAGTATCCTTTCTTTTGCTTCATTTTTCTCACTCATCGCTTTTATTTGGCATAAATCATGATATTTCATTCATTATTTTCACTATTTTGCTCTATGCTGGACATAGCATGGTGATGTCTCTAACACGCCACTCCCCTATGGCAGTATTTGCTACGGGAGTAATGCGTTTCTTATTGTTTACCACTCCTCAGACGTATTATCGTAACAATACCCAGTCGTCAGACCAGTCAGCCGCTTTTCTCTTTGAATCCGTCTGACCACCTGTGGAAACGTGTCTGTCAAGCATTTGACCCCATTGGAAAGCTGTTGATCATGTTGACACAAGCTTGTAGGAAAGAAGACAACACTGTCTGACCAGACATCTGTCTGGCGGAGACAAGCAGATAAATGGAATAATTAGATAATCTGTCGGGATAGACATCTGGGCGGAAGTCATTACTCCAGGAAAACACTTACTTACTTACTTAGTCGTTCCCCTTCAACCGTGAGGTGTAGAGGTTTGGAAGAGAGAGCGCCAGACCATTCTATCAGCTGTCTTCTTCCTGGCCTGGTTCCATTCTAGTCCTCGGTCCTTCAAAGATTGTCTAATGTTGTCCTCCCAGCGGACTCTGGGTCGTCCTGGAGGTCTGGATCCCTGGCTCTTTGTTTCCCATGCTTGTCGTGGTAGCCGATCTTCTCCCATTCTGCAGACATGGCCAAACCATCTTAGTTGGGACTGTTCTATTTGGGTCTGCAGCGGATGGGATTTTAGGCCTTGACGGATCGTCTGGTTGCGGACCATGTCTCTTCTTGTTACTTCAACCACTTTCCTCAGATACCTCATTTCTGAGGTTTGGATCTGGCTTTTGTGGGTTGTAGTCATTGCCCACGACTCGCATCCATATGTCAAGACTGGGACATAGGTGGAGCGGTATACAGCCATCTTCGTTTTCTTACCAACCTCTTTCTTGCTGAGGAATCCACGATTTATGGCCTGAAAAAGTCTCCCAGCCGCTGCTTTTCGAGTGGCCAACTCTTCTTTGATGCCTCCCTTTCGGTCCATAATAGCTCCGAGATATTTAAAGTGGTCGACCTGCTCCAGGACCTGTTCTCCCAACTTAATCTGATGTTTTCTTTCTTCTCGTGATATCACCATGGATTTAGTTTTAGAGCTGCTTATGACCATCCCTCTCTTCTCCAGCTCTTCCTTCCAGACTTGCAGGTTGGATTGGAGATGTGCCTCTGATTTAGCAATCAGGGCAACATCATCAGCAAATGCCAGCTCCGAAATATAGACCTGTCTCATCTTCCAGTACCCCACTGAATACTTTCTTGTTCTCTCCTTACATGCCTTGATGACATCGCCCATAAGGAGTATGAAGAGGTAAGGTGATAGGATATCACCTTGTCTTACACCAGTGGTGGTCCTGAACTCTTCTGACTTATGGTTTGCTGTCCTCACATAATTTCTGCAAGACTTGTAGAAGCTCTGTATAGCATGAATCAGAGGTGCTGGAATATTCTTCCTTGCCAAACAGTCCCAAAGTTTGCTCCAAGGGACCCTGTCAAACGCCTTTTCCAGATCTATGAAACAAAGATGGATCTCACTCTTATACTCAAGGGCCTTTTCACTCAGCTGTCTGAGTGTGAAGATTAGGTCTTGAGTACTTCGGTTTGCTCGGAATCCGCACTGGACCTCATCCAATTGTGGCTCAGCTAGGCGTCGGAGTCTCTGCTCTAGGATTCTAGAGTAGATTTTACCAGGGACACTGAGAAGGGATATGCCTCTATGGTTTCCACATTGTCGATTGTCACCCTTTTTGAAAATTGGCCAGGAAAACACACGGTCACAATATTGTGACAGACAGAGGTGCGCCGGAAGTCATATGTAACGATATGACATCACTGTTGTAAGAGGCCACGCGTGTATATTAAATTTAAAATTTTCAAATACGCGTGGGATGAGTAATGATAAACTTCCCCACCCAAACAGTGCTAGATAGATTTAATTGGTTCGCCAGAATCTACAACGAATTGATTGGAACATTCAGCAGGAAACACAGCTGGGATTTGAAACTCCGGATTGTGAGGTATACTGTAGAAATCAGACACAGAACAGCACAGACTGCATCGCAGCGTCAACTAAACACCTCCTACAAGCCAGAGGAAAGAGGATAGGACGTACCATTCCGCAACTATAAGTACCAGATCGAATATTGGGCAACTTTGGAATTTATAAGTAAACCCGCAATTTTAATACAATACTGGAAACTTCAGAATTTTATCACAAGGAGTCAGAGAGGAATTTTTTTTTTAAATTTCCCAGGCAGGATTCATAGAACACCAGCCTTCAGAGGAATTAACTCGTATTTCCCAGACCCAATCATAAGAGGAATTATACAAACGGTTTTCCAAGGCAGGATTCATAAAACACCAGCCGTCAGAGGAATTAACTTATTTTTCTCAAACCAAGTCATAAGAGGAATTATACAAACAGTTTTCCCAGGCCAGGAATTTACAGAACACCAGCCGTCAGAGGAATTAACTCATATTTCCAGACCTACGTGATTTGAAGCTTCTAAAACAGAGCTGTGTCCATTCTAAATCTGTGCCAGGAGAAGTGTGTATTCCCAAAATATTTGGGTAAGTGTAAACAATTTATTTTCTAATGTAAATTCTACAGGTTTCTTGCTAAGTGGTTATATATGAGGCTGGCAACGTCAACATATGAAAATAGTATATTCATGAACCACTACAGCAAGAGCTGGTGATTGTTTCCGACTAATCGTGCGGGAAACCCGACAGCAGAGCCACCCCAGACTCCGACCGATGAGTGATTACATCACATGTGCCTAAAGTGTATAGAA
The DNA here is from genome assembly GCA_024509875.1 of Oreohelix idahoensis. Classification (NCBI taxonomy): domain Eukaryota; kingdom Metazoa; phylum Mollusca; class Gastropoda; order Stylommatophora; family Oreohelicidae; genus Oreohelix; species Oreohelix idahoensis. The sequence continues at coordinate 151,199 of JAMPIV010002659.1, read as the reverse complement.
TCATTTTGTGAGATTTATATACCTTTTTTAATTGTAATTCAGGCAGATCATTATTCACGCACTCCAGACGCAATTTCCTAGTTGACACCCAGAAGGATATTGGTGAATTTTCATCATATTCCCTGAGTTACATTGTGTGCTCGGGAATTTAATTCTTCTGAGAGGTTAACATTGGTGGGTGGAGCGCATGACAATGGGCCTGTTAGTTTGCGGAGAACAAATGTACTCAGCAGAAGGCATTTGTTTCTTTCTATCTGTCACAGTTCGTGGTTACAGTACATGACATCAGACTTAAGTACTGACGTTCTTACGCCACTAGTGTGAGAGAAGAGTATTACCACCAACCACCTACAGTGGGCGAATTATGTGGAGAAGTGTATTCATCACCAAAAAGAAGTGACGGAAACCACAGCTGCAGGACTCGTCTGGAGCTAAGTTGTGTGTAACAGGCTACATGAAAAAAATACGGACATTTTTAACGCCCTACCTAAACCTCAGTGAGGAAACCTTAATTTCAATTTTCACCCAATTTTTCATATTTATTTTCCCATGTTACAGACTAATTGACTATTAAATTAGTTGTATGTTATTTTAAACTAAACAATAATAGTTGATTCAGTTAAAGTGTACAAAAGCAAACGTATGAGCCAGTCTTTCTTTATGTATATATATATATATATATATATATATATATATATATATATATATATATATATATATATAATAATAATAATAATAAATTCTTTAAGCACCAAACACGGCGCATAAGGCAGAAACCAGTGCTCTCCAGGTTGTTCGTTGTGACGCCACTCCTCTTAGCTCTTGCACATTATTTAGGCCCAACGTTCTTCCTTCTCTTATTATTGTTCTTCTGAGTGTTTCTTTTGGTCTTCCTTTTTTCCTCTTACCCTCAGGAACCCAAGTGAGCGCCTGTAGTGGTATTCTGTTGTTTTGCATTCGTAGGACATGACCGATATATGACCATCGTCTTTTCCTTATATAGTCGGAGACATATTTCTGCCTAGAGTCTTCTCTTATTTGTCGATTAGTCTTGAATTCTTTCCAACTGATGTTCATGAGTTTTCTAAGACATTTGTTCTCGAATGTATTCAGCTTGTTCTCCAATGATTTTGTTATTTTCCAACTCTCACAGCCGTATGTTAACACTGAGATAACATTTGAATTAAACAGACGAAGCTTGGTATGTATATTCAATGATCGTAATTTCCAAATGTTAGATAATCTATTGAAGGCGCTAGCTGCCAAAGCAATTCTAGTATGGATTTCTCTTGTTGTGTCACCATCCTGAGTCATTTTACTGCCTAAATAATTGAAACTTTCAACTTTCTGTAGTTTTTCCCCGTTCAAGATGATATCAAAGGTCTCGTTAGAAAAGTTCATAGCTTTAGTTTTAGAGGCATTTATTTGGAGACCTATTTTAACCGAGAGATGACACAAATTATTTATTGCTTCTTGGGATTGTCTTGGTGTTGAACTTAAGAATGCTACATCATCTGCGAAATCCAGGTCCCCCAGGAATTTTCCATTTGTCCATTTTATACCCAATTGTTCATTGTGGGTATAGTTTCTCATAACCCAATCAATAGCTATTCCAAAAAGTAGTGGTGACATAATATATATATATATATATATATATATATATATATATATATATATATATATATATATATATAGAGAGAGAGAGAGAGAGAGAGAGAGAGAGAGAGACATTACTTATAAGAGGGCATTCGTTGGATTACTCCAACTGGGGGCTTGACGGGCCAGAACCAATGCATAAACCCTTGAATAAAGGTGACGGGTCAGATAATAAGTTAACATATTTGCTCAGCCCTAAAGCAGTGTTTTGTTCTTGTCTTCTGGGAATATCTCGTGAAGGCTCCCCTAAGGTAGAAACGCCATTCAACTTCTATCTACATCTTTGCCAAGAGTAATCTTACGCGAAGATAGATACCTTGGACGACCTACTTTTAGATACGCTTGCGTTGTGACCATTAGTGGACCAGTACTGCAAAGCAAGGGGAGGCAATCCCGTAACAAGATCAAAGTTAGGCAGCTAAAATACTTTGGTCACATAAAAACACATTGCAGAAAGGCGAGTTGAAGGCAAACGTGCAAGGGGAAGACAGCGCTATAAGTGGGAAGATAACATCAAGAGATGGACAGGAAAGAGTCTATCAGAGTGCACCACCAAGACAAGAGACAGAAGACGTTGGAGATCTGTTACAGTGGTACGGGTACGATTCCTTAATAGCTTGACTTGCTGTGAATTAGATCAAGAGTGCAACTGACTCCATGCATTGACACTCTGTCTCTATGTAGGCCTTGAGTCGCCTTCCAGGGTTATACTTGATAGCTTTACATGTAACAATACTGTGGGTTCAATTTTGGCCAGACATATCCCAACTCCCTGGCCCGCACACAGGCACTCAGGCACTAACACGTCAATAACCATTGACAATGTACAAATGTTTATTACAACACAAGGTTGTTCATCTCTTCAAGTGCATAATATAAGGATTCTCTTCTAGTCGTGTCTAGACTATCGTCTCGTCCTCGGAGACATCATGCATTTTAATACAGTCTGGTACTCACGCATTTAGAAACTTCACACTCTGCTTTTGCCTAAAATGATAATACACTTGCAGTTGAAGATGTAATACAATTGATGGTAAAATAGCATGCAGGTGGATTAATAACACAAGCTGAAGATATCGTCCACTTGGACATATGCCATCTACACAGGCCGAAGACACAAGCCCAAGTGTTTTACGCTCAACTTGTCCCAATTCAAAGTTGCCATCAGCTATTAATTATCAGCAGCAGTCAAGACGTCACTTCCTGTAACCACGGGCTACCGTGTATAAACAATATACATCAGGAAGTGATCGTATACAAAACATGATATGATATTTACTCATATCATTTACTCCCCCTTGCACTAAAATAATGAAAAGGAACTTTTCATTATTTCCATAGTACAATCTACAAGGTCACTGGAGAAACCATATGACAATATCCACATTCTCAACTGTCATCCTTATGATAGCACCTAGAGGCGTGCTCCATAATCGACACTTTGACACACAAGGTGTGGTATTTAGTAATAACATTACCAAACCCATTATCGTTTAGAAGACACTCTTTTGACACGAATGTGAGGTAACTACATTAATTAGAAGGCAGTGTGGAAAAAGTCAATATGTCAGTCATGGCACTCATACAGCATACCATGTCAACAAACGCCTTAAGTCATGTCGGTTATATAAGTCTCCCTATCTATGAAATGAAATGCATAATAAGCAATCAAAGACAGAATAGATTATATGAGGCAGACAAGTCAAAATATAAACGGTGACTGTGACAATATGTCAAAATAGTTATTAATATTTGTATGTATGCAATGTCATGTGGTGAATGACAATGTTAATGAGATGTCATGTGAAGATATATTACTTAATATCTAAACATACGAAGGTTATAAGTTATACTAAGTATAAACACTAGTGCAATTCACTTCACGTAGTGACACATTAATGAACTAATGCAATATAACCAGGGTTATTAAAACCGTAAATGTTTGACCATACAAAGTCCTTCCTGTAGAATTTTTTAAAAAGAATTAAAGTTCCAATAAGTCATTAGTTTGTACTTATTCACACATCATTGTTATTGATGTCCAGTTATGTACATATGCCGGAACGAAATAGTTCATCGAAAAGATCCATTTTTCCTCTATGTCGGATGTCGATGTTTGTCTTCCATGCAATAGCATATACAGCACATATACCATTCTTTATTCCGTACTTGAGAATTTTATAAGTCCATGTTGAAATATAATTTCTTTGTTATGTCCCTTTTTGATATTTGGAGTAAGTAATTTATAGTTACTTCCCTTTTTATTAAACGTTTCAGTCATATAATTAGTGCACATCATTTTGGAAATTGCAGCAAAGTATCTGAAATGTACAGAATTGGATAGTTATACCGCCAAGAGTCATTCTACAATGTGTATGTAGTAGCGAAGTATTGTCCTTGACCAAGTGCACTAGATATGATACGCCGAACGATTGAATATATCAGTTGACTTCGGATGGACAGAAATTCATCATCATCATGTTGCTTGGCATAATGTCTCTAGTTTTACAACCGGTTTAAGTGCATGACGAAGCAATGTGGCTGTAATCCCTGAAGTATGCGATATATCTGTTAACAGAAGGCATTTGCCTTAGTTCTTGATGCTTCATATTTGTGAAATAATTCCTGATTTGTCAGAAAGGAAGTTCTGTAATTATTGAGCATCAAAGTTGGACTGCAGTAGCATTTGTGGCGACAACTGGAGATAGCGGATGCTTCATGCATCTTGACAATACATCAGCCATCACATTCACTCTTCCCTCGATGGGCCTAATCTGGTATTGATAGGGTTGAAGGGCCAGTGCGGCACGGGCAGCTTTTGCATTCTTAAATCTCGCTGTTTTCAGGTAAGAGAGTGCTCTCTGGTCCGTCTCGAGTGTGAAACTTGCACCAAGCAGGTAGCGCTGCAGTTTAGAGAAGCAGAAAACAAGAGCCAGCAGCTCTTTTTCAATAATCGAGTATCGCTGCTCAGTAGGCGTTAGCTTCCTGCTAACATAAAGTGTCGGATGCAAACAGCCATTCCATTCTTGCAACAACGAACCTCCAATGGACGATTTTGATGCGTCGACTCTAAGAGTAAAATGTTTAGAAGGATCAGGCAATCTTAATATAGGCAATTTGGAAAACACATTTTAATCTATCCAAAGCTACATGTCATTCTTGACTACAAACAAACCTATTTGGTGACTCTTTCTTCACCAGTGATGACAATACGGACGTATACTCTGCAAAATTGGGGATAAACTTGCGATAAAAGTTTAGGAGCCCCAAAATACTTCTAACCTGTTTTTTTTGTCTTGGATAAATCAAGGTTTAGAATTCTAGAGATGGTAGTATCCTCTGTTTTCAAAAAACCTCCTCCCACTTTATAACCCAAAAATGAAATCTCCTGAAATCCAATTTTAGTCTTAGATGGACGTGCAGATAAATTATGAAGACGTAGAGTGCTAAGTAAGGATTGAATACCCTCCAAATGTTCATCCCACGATTGATGAAACAGACAAATGTCGTCAATGTAAGTAATGAGGTCTTCTCTGTCAGAGAAGAGTCGTCTCATCATGCGAACGAAGGTTGCAGGTGCGTTTACTAAACCAAAGGACATATAATTGAATTGAAATAGACCCAATGGAGTAGCGAATGCAGTATAAGGCTTGGATCGTTCCGTTAATGGCACTTGGAAATAGCCTTTAGACAGATCAAATTTAGAGAAAAATGTAGCCGAGGCTAGTCTATCTAATAAAGACTCCAACACGGGAAGTGGTTCCGCGTCATGACTAGTGGGAGAATTTAGACGTCTAAAATCTATGCATATACGTATAGATTTGTCTTTTTTCCGGATCAAGACCATCGGAAAACTATAAGGGGAATGAGATGGAGAAATGAAATTTAATTTCACCATCTGTTCTAGTTCCTCCTTAACGTGACATTGTAAATGTATCGGTATAGGATACGGTTTCAACTTAATCGGTTGAAAGTCTGTCAGAATAATATCATGTTCGATGATATCAGTGTGTCCTCGGACATCAGTAAGGACATCAGCAAAAGAATGTAAGATTGAAGTAACCTGTTCTTTCTGGAAAGAAGATAGAGTTGGCGATATATCAACATCTTTCCAACTTTCAGTAGCTAAGTAGTGAAGACTAGGTAATACTAATAGTGAGTCATTTCCATCAGTCAAATCAGAATTTTCCTCCTGTATGACAGCCAAAGAAGAATGACGACAGACAGATTGATCAAGAGCTTCAAAGACTGGTCTTAGATATGGTGGACGTGTATGAAACTGCTGTAACATATTGATATGAAAATTTTTTCTTTTCCATCTACTGAGACAATATAATCAACATCAGACAGTTTCTCTACAATCCTGTAAGGTCCTCTCCATGACACTAATAGTTTGTTATCTCTCCTGGGTAATAGTACGTATGCTTCATCATCCGGCCAAAGTTGGCGTAATTTGCGGTTTTGGTTAATAAATAACCTCGCCCTAAGCTTTGCCTTTTCAGATGAACCTACTGCTATTTGGCATGCGTCTATTATTTTTTTCCTCAAATTGACCACATATTGATATGAGGTTGCGCACTTTTTTTTTCCTGGCGCCAATTACTATTTTGAATGAGACCGACCGACGTAACATACATCGGTAATTGTGTTAGTTGAGATATTTAAGGGAGGAACAAATTTGCTGTCAAATAAATACACACACACAACACCATTATTGAACTAAATGAGACGCATTCCACACTGTTGTGAATTCTTATCATTCTCCTATTTGGTATGCTGTATTTATTATATTATATCGGTACATGAAGATGTTTTGAAAGGAGAATAAAGATTATGATATGTATGTATGTATGTATGTATGTATGTATGTATGTATGTATGTATGTATGTATGTATGTATGTATGTATGTATGTATGTATGTATGTATGTATGTATGTATGTATGTATGTATGTATGTATGTATGTATGTATGTATGTATGTATGTATGTATGTATGTATGTATGTATGTATGTATGTATGTATGTATGTATGTATGTATGTATGTATGTATGTATGTATCACTGGTGGATCTAGGAATTGTCCAAGGGAGGGGCGATACATCCTAATGATAACACCCCCCACCCCCCGTTGCACTCCTTATTTACACATATTTTTAGACAATTAAAAAGCAAATAAACGAATTTTTTTTAAAATGTGACTTGATAGTTTTATTATACAGTGTGGTGGGTTGATGTTAATACAGTTTGTTGTAAAGAAATCTTAGTGTACTGAATGAGGTCAGCGGTGAAGGTCCCTGAATATAATAAATATTTGAGTAAATTTCCAGGGCACCTTTCTACTTCCACCATTATGATCTCATTCAGACTTATTCTTGATAGACTATAAGATGACTACGTTTGGTGTCTAGGGTTATGAAATGTAGTGTAAGGTTTCATTAACCAACTAAACATATAAACAATTACACAAATTTTTTATTATCTACTACAACACAACAGTGCCACGACAATCACATACAAACTACACTTTAAAAGACTATCTTTAGTAAGTCTGTGGTTGAAAGTTAAGGTTTTTCAATTTATTGTCCTGAATCTGATTTATTTGGAATCAGGACTGACAATCAAAGTGAAATCATAGAAATTAATTACATCAATCAATTTATACAATGGATCTTCTGTCCATAATACATATATTATTATATAAGGGTGTAGTTGTATTGTTTAACTGAGGTGACTTCTAGTATACACTGGTTGATTGTTTACTATCATCATCTCTGCATGTTGTTTGTAAGTTTTTATGGACACTGATGGAATGTTTATATCCCTATTCTCAGTCTTTTATTTTGATATAATGTTTGTTGAGCGACCAGGTGCCGAAACATGCACCTAACTTGGTAATATGCTGTAGGAATCTTCCTGCACTTCGCTGAACGACAACCGTCAGCTCCCACTTCTTCAAGAATGATGGTGGTTTACAGTTGTCTCCGAAAAAGGCAAGACTGTGGCATGAATATATCGGCCCACTGTAGTCTGGCACCAGTTATTGACAGCAACCAAATACCTCTGAAATCAGAAGGATATGCCTCCTTCGTAATCAACAGCCTACACTAATACTCAACAACCAGGACAGGCACATTACAAACAAACATGCAAGATCAGCTCTTTACGACAATCCCTTTCACCAGTTTCTTTTGATGTGACCAGGTATACCAGTACTCCTCTCCCCTAATAGTTACAACGCCTCTGCAATTCCAGCAATAATCTGTTGTCCATACCATAGGATAGGTATTATGCTCCTGATGATAATCCTATATAATTTAGTTGGTCTACACCTCTCTGATACCAACGGGCTGATCACCCGTTTGCCAGTCACTTCGATTACGGAAACAACAGCAAATGGATTGATTTGCCGTTGCCCTAAAGACGCCAATAGGCGTGATGGGAAACAATGGCAAAGAAAACCTATCTGCTGTTGCCCTAAGACGCCACTAGGCGTAATGGCCACTGACTGCTTTGACGGTCGGTGGCTAAGGACGGAAGAAGAAGACACCTCTCTGATAGTCTTTCATATGCTGGATTTATCTCTAGACTCTGTTTTGAGTCTGCCATAGACTCACTTACTTATAATCGTATGTTAGTATCTCACATTCAAATTTTATTTTAAATAAAATATTAAGAAAATCAATCTTACCACAGATGTAAGGAAATATCACAAGTAAAACGATGACTAGGCAATAGAATCTGGCACATTTTCGATCTGCCTTTGTCCAGGCTTTTCCTTTATTAGAAAATTCTTAGCCTGTTCTCAACGTACTTGATTTTCCCAGAATTTATTTTCAAAAATGGCAGTGAACCGACGCTTCTACTTGACCATACCTAACGTTCTAACCAATCAGGCCATGTTTACACGAGCCTTTGAAAAAAACTATCCATCCTATACGTTTCCATTAACAACAATATTTGTATTTCCAGGTCACCCAATAATGTTTCGCCTTACATTTTACTACAGCCAATCAAATCGTATCTAACTTGTTGGCCTCATTTCCCCCAAAGCAGTGTTTTCCAAACATGCCATAAAAAAATTAAGCAGATATGATCTTGTGCTGTCAGTCAACTCCACTATAGTATTTTGGCTATAATTTGTTAATTAATGGACTATTTGCGAAACACATAACATATTCTTTGTCAGCAAGTCCTAAGGTACCCGAATATATAAGTTTAATGGGGCTAAGTGGCTTCGTTCCAAATATGTATTTTTCTATGATAGTCGTGTATTTGCTGTTACCACCGTTCACTTCCATACTAGGGGATGTCTTTTGTACTTACGATAGAATTTCGTCATTCCTAATAAGAGCTAAAGTCGTTTTAGTGACACGTGTCGTCTACATGTTCTAACTTTTTCATCGTATTTTGGGGGAACCCCTAAGGCAAAGCTTGCCAATTGCTATAGTTGGCTTTTAGTTTAAAATCAATGCGAAACGTATTTGCATTTTCATCTCCTTGCCCCTCCTCGTTCTACAATGCATTTGTAAGCAGATGTTTTCTTAAAACAAGGAAAAGTGGTGTCAAGGACGAATTTGAAAATTTGAGTACCGTTTTGTTCGTCTTAGGCGTTAGCAATTAATAATCTGAAGGCGTAGGCGATAACCACGCGTTCTAGCCGAAATTTCTTTTATACTTTCTTATTTTGCCTTTATGCCCTATATTGTTATATATTAATTTAGCTATTGTATTAGAAATTCACTACATACAGTAACTCAAAAATATTATTTTTTAGAAGAAACAAATATAACTATCTATAACAGAGGTTTTCAAACTGTGCGTCGCGGCTACCAGGGGCGTCGCGGCCCTCGGCTAAGGGCGTCGCGGTGGTTTGTGAAAAGTGTTGGGCTCGATATTATGAGTTAAGGTCCATCAATAAATATAGATCTTCGTAGGACATGTTTGCGCCGAGGTATTATTACATGTACCAATACGTGTCATTAGGTACTAGAAGTTATTGACAAATGCACCATAAAACTCCAGAGCAGGTCTATGTTACGAACAGCTGATCATTAACTCTAATGTCATCATGGCGGATGCTGGTGTTAAGAGATGAGATGACCCAACAGCGATCGTCCAAGCCGTCTCTGTTTATGAGCTGTGCGCTAGTGACCTCTAGCAGGCTGGTTTGTTATTACTACTGTTTTGGTAGATGGCAGTCGAGTCGTACCACGTGTCACAATAATTAAAATCAGTCTGGTCTTGCTGTTTTGTAGTTTGGACGTAGTTTTGTCCAATGCAGTTTGTTTTAAGTTGTGTTGTGTAATTGTCTCTGTTTTTCAGACAGTATGGATACATTTTTAATTAAGTGTGCAAAACGAGATATTTCTGAGGGTGTCGTGCAGTTCCAAAGACGAACGGAGACGAAAACATCGGAAGTATGACGACAGTTACCTGCACTACGGGTTTACGTGCACTACTGTGGGAAATGAAGAACGCCCACAGTGTGTCATTTGTTTTAAAGTTCTGGCCAGTGAAAGTATGCTTCCCAATAAAATGAGACGACATTTGGAATCAGTTCATGGCAGTTTGGTTAACCGACCGCTTGAGTACTTTTCTCGCAAGTTAAAAGAAATGACAGAACAAAAAGCAACGTTCACAAAACAAACTACGATTCCTTCAAAGGCTCTTCTTTCATCTTACAAAGTTGCTTACCATGTAGCAAAGAGCAAGAAACCCCACACCATTGCGGAAGACCTTATCTTACCTGCTGCTGTGGACATGGTGTCTACTATGATAATTGAGTCTGCCGCCAAGCAATTGCTGAGTGTGTCTTTGTCAGATAGCACTATTAGTCGTTGAATAATTGAGATGGCTGACGATGTTAATGACTGTCGCATAGAGATTTATGATCAATAAATTTTCTATATTCTTTTCTTTTCTACCCGTGTCCTCTACTTTATTATCGTTCTTTTATTCTTTTCCTGGTTTTCGCATTCGTTCGTTTGCGACTAAATATGTTTTACCATTCTGACTTTGCCGTTTCTTTCCTCATGCTAGTAACGCATTTTGTTGCGTAATGTGTCAGTCCTTGGACGAGATGAAATAGTGTGAGAATCCGCCTCGTCAGACATAGAGAGCAGACATTTGTCTACATTTTCAAGCTGACACGAGTTTTTCTTCCGAGTTTTTCGGCGTGAGGTGTGAACGGCGCCCTCATGCATAGCTCAGAAATGAGACATGTCGTGTGAGGTGTGAAGACGCGTTTTGGCAGTTATGGCCAGCGTCTAAGTTAAGTGTTAAGAGAGGGGGAGGGGGGAGAGAGAGAGAGAGAGAGACCGGCGCTATTTCCGGTTTTCGTAATAGCGTGGGATCCTTTGTCCGTTTTCATATATCTACACGAGTAACTTGACTTCGTTCAGTTCTCCAAATTTTGCAGTAGACAGGTTGCTCGTGCTAAGGAAATAAGCTTGCATAGCGAAGTCTTAGTTTGTTCTCGACAATTTGCCGAGCTTCTAGACTACCAATAAATATAAGCGTATAAATTCTAAGTTGTGCGATCGCCTGTAGTTCTGTTTGGAGATAAATATTAAACATATATCTAGTAGCGTTGAGTGATTCAGTGATAATCGCTTATTTCATTTCACTAGCTAGATTTCTGTGCAGAAGTAATTAAATAGTAAGTCTTATATTCTCTAGCTGACGTGTTTCAGTGGAAAGCAAAATAAATGATAATTTCTAGCTTAAACTCATGCAGGTATAAATAAATTTTATTAAATTGCTAATAATCAGTCGAGAATATTTTAAACTAACTTATAACTGCACTGATTCATCATTGAGTATTGACGAAATACGTATGTATTTCTAATTCATGATGATTGATTTTATGAATATAACTTATTTCACGGGAATTTTAAACGATAAGACAAGCTCTACGCTTGCAGTTTATAATGTAAGTTATAACGAGGAATAGTATGTATAAGTATTTTATATGTTGTTTTCTCTTTATTCAGTGAAACTGGGATAGCCCAACTTTGCCAGCGTTTTAGTACATGAGAAATATCTGTGAAGAACTAAAACATTTTTTTCTTAAAGACTTAGGTGTATAAAGTAAAACCTGTCAGGCATTGCGTTGGCATCCAGAACGACAGAGTACCCATTTCATGAACTTTAAGATTAAATGGAGTAACGGGCCTTTCGCGCCAGATTTAATTCTTCCTGAGAAAAACTCAAGTACATTTCAGCCCGTGTGGCAAGTAAAATATTACAATCAATAACCTTACCGACATTGTTGACACATTGTGGTGTGACCAAGAATTTTACCTTTGATCGAAGTTACAAACCTGACATTTTTCCTAAGTAGTGGAAACCTCGTGATTCTGACACGGTGAGCCCGCTTAAAACTAATTCTTACCTCGTGATTCAAGTGACACTAACCTTAGTCTGAAAAATATTTGCAAGAAGAGGACGCTCCCCGGACACATTGGATGAACCCAAAATCTGCAGAGTTGGGATCCGCTTCATTAAAAGAAAGACAGATTAAAGTGTGTGGGTGTGCTAAAGTTTGCGCCAGACGGTGAACAACAGCACGATTGTAGGTAAGAATGTATGTCAGGGCCCTGATGAATGAACAGAGAGAAAGCAGGAATGAGTGACTCTTTTATGGTATACCAAATTTCACCCACTTTGTATTTCTTTATGCAAGGTTTTTTTGTTGCTAACAATATTTCCCTTACGATAGATTAGAGTAACAAAGTCTGTTCATACCGTTAAAGGGAAATCATTAGACTACCGCAGATGTATCCGTGACTCTTTGGGGCAATCACTTTTCTTCTAACAGGACTGTGGGCTATACATCGAGGGAAAAGATCATACCAATGGGTCTATCATTCTTGTAGCAATTCATGGACTTTATGACTATTTGTGTGTGCTTGATGTAACTTTTATGTGTTGTGATGGAATTTTCTTCTGATAATTAAATTCAATTAAAATTAATCAGTGTGTTGGTCAGCTCGTTCCAAATTATCTATACTTTTCATTGTCATAGTTTCATGTCTGTGTGTCTATTGTAGTCACTTATGTGTGTGTGTATGTGAGGTATATATATATATATATATATATATATATATATATATATATATATATATATATATATATATATATATATATATATATTATACTAGACGGTCTGACAAATCTTAATCTGTTGTAGATGATAGGCTGACTGAGAGAAATCATCTCGAGGGTCAGAGACCGACTCTAATATATTTCCTCCATCTCACTCGTGAAATCTATTTCTACCTATATCTCACTGAGATATCACCTGTTTCTATTGCTATTCAGAAGTGACCAAACTTAAGTCTTAATTCGCCTATCACAAATCTACGACAATGACCAGTTGATTGAAAAACTCAAATGTGATTTCGCTATTCAGCTAGATGAAGCTACAGATATGCACAATGATGCGTATCTAATCTGTTATGTGCGATTTATAGATAACAATAACTTCTTTGAGGATCTTCTTTTCTGCAAAAGCATCAAATCTGGAACAAAAGCAGCAGACCTCTTTGAATTACTGGATTCTTTTATGGAAGAAAACAACATTAACTGGGAGAAATGTGTAGGTGTGTGCACTGATGGAGGTCGTTCAATGGCTGGCTGCTATGGCGGACTGCAAGCCTTGATTCGGAAGAAAGCTCCTTTCTGTGTCTGGACTTATTGCATCATTCACAGGGAAGCACTGGCATCCACATCAGCCCTGCCCTTAATGAAGTCTTTCAATCGGTAATCGAAGTAGTAAATTTCATTAAAACGCGGCCACTAAAGGGCAGGTAATGTGCATCTACATGGGAGCTGAACACACTTCGCTAATTTATTATTGCAACTCTCGCTGGCTTTCATGCGGAAATGTCATCAAAAGGGTGTATGAACTCAGGAATGAGCTTTATTGTTATCTTGTCGAAGAAAAACATTCTAGTTCTGAAAAGTTCGTGGACAAGGACTTTGTTTTGAAGCTAGCATATCTTTGTGATGTCTTCGAAAAACTGAATACTTTAAATGTGTCCCTTCAAGGTACTGAGACCCATATTCTGCAGCTGTCAGATAGAATTTCGGCCTTCAGAAAAAAATTGCTATTGTGGAAGGAAAAGTTAGACAAGAAAGACGTAAATTACTGCTTTCCTTCTCTGCACACCTGTTTAGAAGACAATGACTTGGAGCTGAGTGAAGAACTGAAGGCTGTGTTGACCACTTAACACAGCTCAGTGTTTACTTTGGCAAGTACTTTTCAGAAGAGTGACCAACACACCTGGATCAAAAATCCCTTCAGTACAGAACTCCCATCTACACTCACTGCTAGAGAGCAAGAGCAGCTTATTGATATTTCATCGGACTTGTTACGGTGTTTTATCGGCGTCGTCTGCTATATTTGGCAGCACGCATTTTTGATGATAAGAGAATTAATGTAGAATCATTGTTATACTTCATGGTCTAATGAACGCAATCCGCACAGTCGGATTGTGACGCGTGAGCGTTGGTATGGTCACGCGTAGTGACCAATTTAGGGGACCCTTTTGTATTTGACCGTCACGCCATGAAGTCGCATTGTTGAATCCTCCAGAGTTAGGCTACGTATTGCCGAATTATTATTATTGATGGACGCGCAGGGTCGGTCCATAGTTCCTTAATGGATAATGAAATATAATGTTAGTAGATCAGTGGATGATCTATATATTAAATATTCGTCAAATACACAGGCGTATCATTACCGTCTGACTGGATGACAGCAGAGCGTGTACATCGCCTTTGATGTTCTGACATGAACTTATTTGACTGGAAGAGTGACGGTATTATGGATTCCCATTGACTAATGCAGATGTACATTTCTTATATTGATGAATCACCATATGATGTTCTTCACATGTCTTGTCAAATAAATGTATATATTGGACTCAGTATGAAGGACTTACCGCATTCGTCATTTGACTTGAAGGTTGGTCTGCATGCCATGTTTTATTGATTGTATTCGCATTATACTTAACTACTCTTCTATGAGGAAGAGTTCTTCATGTATTTATTCTTCTTCTTCTTCTTCGTTCGTCCTGAAAAGGACGGTGGTTGCGTTGTGTCTGTTTGCGCCTAAGCTGTGATATCTGCACCTTTCGGTCGACACATCCGACTTCTGCACGGCATTTTTTAAGGACCGGGTTTGCCATCCCATTTCGATCCATGCTCGCTCAGCCAGCCTGCACTGCTGCAGACTGTTTCCAGGACCACCACGTGGAGGTGGAGCACGGTCTTGACCAGCTCTGGTTCGCTGGTCCTGACGCAGGCAGTCAAGCTATGAGTCGCTGACTGCATTCACTATTGCTGCATCTTGGGGTCCCTCGTGTATTTATGAGGAATGATATTCGCACTGAACAAACAATGAAGTGTCGACGACTACGATACAGACAGACAATATCTCAATTAAAATACTTAATAATTGTCTGAGTACGAACCCACGTACGGACACATATAATCAAGTGATCTGTGATCAAACTGATAGTCCGCATAAACTCAACTGCGATATCAACTAACGCGTCGTCTGTATCAACTGGTGGCCGGATGTTAGCTGTGGAATTTCTATTTCACGTTTATAAACTTATCTACAATCAAATCGAATCCGCAAAAATATATCTCCTCGATTTTCATTGACATTTTCTGCGCATGCGAATATGACGTCATTGCATAGAAACAGTCGAACGATCATGAATGACAAGCAAAATTCAACGACATGAAATTAAACTTATCAAGCATCAACTACCGAAAGATTTCTGGTCACACAGACAGCATTTCTGCATGAAATATCCATGGTAGAGTGGCGCATGTTGGCTCTGTGGTAACTATTCCGAAATTCAAAAGATAAGTACTGTTTGGTCCGTATACAAATGTTGAGTCCACGTCAGCCATTTCATAAGCATGTTTTTGACAATAATGTTAAGTGTGTCATTTTATATATATTTCTGTAGTCTTGTCGATATTCGTGGGTGGTTGGGCAGGAGGATTACATCTGATTACATGTCTTTACGAATGACCAGATCAGGTGTAATTGTTTTATAAGGCCGTGAATTAATCGCATTTTAGCGAAGGACTCACTGAGGACACTGCCGGTGGTTTGTTCGTTCGTACTTGCTATTAATTCCCTTGTATGTTAGATGTCTAGTTCTGTTATAACTGGGGTTTTCTAGTGTATTCAGTTTCATTTTTATTCAGTTTTGTACTATTGTTCGTAATCTATCCCGTCAATCAATTCTGATCTTGCTAGATTTTATTTTCATGAATATTGTAATGTCCGTTAGATGAGTCCTGTGACGTCATTATTTTCTGTGGTCGTATTTTTTTTTCTTTGTACTTTGACCCAGATTCAATTCAATCTATATCTCATTTCCGTTCTCGATTTAATTTTGTAAAATTATTTATATGGGTGAAATGTCACTTTTGTATCGTACTACTGTGTTGTAAATCCTTGGTTCATCATTTGTATTGTATTTATCCATTTCATTAATTAATTATATTACATATATTGCTTCTTATCAAGATAACAAATTAATTTACTTAATTGTTATTAAATTGGATGATGACTTAGGGTATGTCATCATAGTGCAGTATGGGTCCAATACATGAGTGAGGCACATTGTATATGATGCTTAGGGCATAAGGATTACAATTAAATATTGAAGTAAAATAACTTTATTGAATAATTATTTGGTATTCACACCATGCATAGGTGTTGAATTGGGAAACTATATGTGATATAGTACAAAGTACACGTACATGGTACTACAGTGGTGTCTAGGCACACATAAATGATAACATAATATACTTATGGTAGGACAATTCCCATAATTATTAAATATTAATATTAGGTGCAGGATATTAATTCAGCATCTTAAATAAATAAATGTCATAACTATTTATGACATATTAATAGGTACATATAATATTATTACAAAATATTATATAGTTGTTGAACTTACAGTTCATATTAATAGATTATTATAGTTGGTCATATTGAGTGACCATACTTTCTTGCATATACATATAATTATATTATTGACTAAATAAGTATTTTAGTTATTTGACATGACCACGTTTACGCTAGATTATTATATGTGGCTTGGTGAGAGTTGTGGTTTACATGGTATAGAATTAGAAATATATGCATACAATGAGTTTTTACATAGATTGCAATTTGATGAACGGAATCGAAAATTAGAAGAAGAAGAACGTCAGGATAAATTAAAGGAGGTTGCATTAGAGGAGAAGAAGGTCTCGGAGGAATATAGGGATTCTCCAGACAAGTTAGTTAATAAGGAACAGTGTGTTGATGTGGGATTAAATAAGTTCTCAGTAAAACTTGGTGTAGAAGGTAACATGTTAAAACCTATTGTCAAGGGAGACTTTGCTTGTAATAATTTGATGAATAGTGATGAAGAAGTTGTACCTGCTTTAAAGGAGGAAGAGGAAGAGAGGAAAGCTACATTGAAACAGGAGAAAGAAAAACTTAGACAAGAAGAAGACATAAGGAAAGCTAGAGAGGAAATAGAAGAAATTGAGAAGGAAAACAGATTAAGAGAATTAGATGAAAATTTATTATTAGATAAATTTTTATGTCGTACAGCGTCGGATTTGACGGAGTTTGCTAACAATAAGTTACACTCTGTCCCACATATGAATATGGCTATGGACATAGCAGACTTACTAGATGGAGTGTTTCGTACTTTTGTGGAACGTTACGTACATGTCCAACATGGTTCTATATTGAATAACATTCATAATGCTATTCTTTGCGACGATGATTATGATAAACAAATGGACAACTCACGGAATGGGCTAGAAAGAGTGACAAATTTAGAAACCATTGATGAGAAAAGAGAGGAGGAGTTATTGGAGATTATTGCCAGTCAAGAACAGGCTATAAGGGACTTGCGAAAAGAGGCGAGTTTACTGAAGTTTAAGACCGATACTGATGATTCGAGATTGAGGACACTGGAAGTGGAGCTTGCAAATTCTAGGACCTCATCAGAATCCACTATGGGTATTTTTGAACATTTTCTCCAGGAGGGAGATAGATTGGGTTTACGTGGTGCAAGCTGTGAGGAGTATGCCATGGAACATTTTTTAATTCAAATGAGCCATGATCTTGAGGAGTTTGGTTGGAATGTGTGTAGATATGCCCCTTCACAGAAGAAAGCAGTGAAACTTTATAAAATATTATCCACTATTTTTTATGATGAATGTAAAATGACTACTCAGGAAGGTAGTAGTACTGAGTTGAATGAGTTGAAGGAAACCATAACGAGGCATAAGGATAGGGAGATTACCCTTACTGATGAGCTGATACATCAAAAAGGTGAATATGAGAAGAAGCTGTCAGCAATGGATTTTGAAATTACAGGGTCGAATAATAGATTGTCGGAGTTGATAGTAGATATTACTAAATGTCGTAGTCAGAAGAAGGAATTAGAAGCCTCATTAGAATCCACTATGGAAAAAAATAAATCTTTGGAGTCTGAGGTTGAGAAACTCTCATTGAAGATTGCACAAGATAATGCCTCAGCTTACCAAAGAAAACTTCATGCACAGAGGGCGCACATTCAGTCGTTGTTGTCTGAGGTTGATCGACTGAAATTACTTGATCAAACAAATGTAAAGTTAAAGATAGAAAATCATACACAGGGTGTTAAGATTCAAGAGCTTAAAGCTGAAATTTCACTTTTGAAATCAACTGTAGATATGCAAGTGCATAACCTGAGTCGAGAATGTATAGACCAGGCCATCCAATGTGAATTGATTCTCACTAATGATGTACAGTTAGGATCTCTTTACTATGATACGGAACAATATAAACAGTTCTGTCTAAATAGGGACATTAAGACAAATATTGAAATAGAAAAGAGGGAAAATGACATTGTATCATTTGATGACAATGATATAATGGATGTATGTCTTACAGATAATGATAAATTTTATGAATTTTGTCGTAGACAGGAAGAAAAGCTGGACGATGAGGTAACCTCATTGAAACAGATGCTGAACGACCAGATAAGTAAAGTGAAATCTTCCACGCTTGACTTGGCATTGTTGCGTGAAGATAATAAGACACTTTTGATTAATTCCCATAGGGGTAACGAAACAAATAAGAAAGTATCTGATGAAGTGCAATCAGAAAGTGATGAGAATACAGAATCTGGTATTGATGTTACTATATCTTCCTCGAGTGATGATTGTCTCATTAATGACAGGGTGACTGCATTAGAAGCGTCCCTCCTGAATGAGAAACATAGCTATGCTGAACTTAAAAAGGAAACGCAACAACAAATTTATGAACTGTCAACAGCATTGATCACACTTGATTCTTTAAGGGATAATTTAAGAAAGAGGGTCGATTGTTTACTCGATGTACTGGCAGGTAAAAATATATATATGAACAACAGAGGAGAGAAACGTACTTTGCAACATGATTTAAGTACGAGGACTGATACTAAACTATTAATACACCCATTGGTAGTTAGGAGGACATTCCGGGGAAAATATACCTTCCCTCGACAGGATGCTACTGCCAATTCTGATAATAAAAGTTGGCGACAAGCTCAGATTACAACTGATCCTAAGAAAACTATTAACACTGTCAGTAGGGTAAAGGATTTTACTAAGAAAAGTAATGTATGGAAAAATAATGTTGGAATCAAAAGTAATGAGAAAATACCAAATAAAATTACTACCAGCACACTGAAACAAAAGAACGTATGTAGTTCTTCTCAATCTTCTACTACTACACGTTCTACAAATGTATCATTACAGGATAAGGGTCATTTTACTCAGGCTCAAGATAATCATACAGTCAATAGGAAGAATAATAATTACATGAGGGACATACATTGCAATGTACCTCAAGCAACTAAGGTTGCACATCAACCGTTTTCCCATATTAGTGACAATGGTCCTACATATATTGGGAAATATGCGTATTCTCGCACGGTGTTAGTGCGTAATCTGCCACATGTAACTACATGGCAGACACTTAGACATTTCTTTAGTTACACGGCAAACGTTAAATTTGTTCGTCTTCTGCCATCATTTAATGGTCAGAATAGTGAGGCGTTGGTTACATTCTGTAACAATAGAGACGCTCGTTTTGTTGTCGATCGTGATAATGGTGTTTACTTTCATCACCATTCACTCAGGCTACAGATGGTACCTGATTCTGCGTCACGCAGATAACATGTTGTATTAACACTGTTGTCACATTCTTTGATGACTTAGCATATGCAGTCATCGTATCTTTTCTTTACTAATCATCTATTCTCATCTATATAGATTGGTTGGTAATATTTCTAGTAGAAAACATTATTTGTGACATTTATATTTTGTACACATGTTTTCTGTCTTATTTGTTTTTACCATGCCTACAATATACAGTAACATGGTTATTGGTTTTAACTATGCTCAGCCCAATGCAGCATTAGTTTCGTATATCGTCTATTTGTCTATATCAAAGACATGCTATTGAAAGTGACATAGTCTCATCAACGCTTTCAAAATTTATAGGGAACATTTTTATTAAATACCTCCTAAATTTGAGGTAAACAGATGCTACTAAATTATACATAAATGTATCTCCGTCAGATGCCGACAACTATCACCGTCAGCGACGTTTACATTTAAGGACTTGCAATCGTTTCATGAACTTCAAATTCAGCTAACGTGACTGTTCTACTACTTCAAACGTGGAACGATATTTCAAATTTCGTTAACGATAATATTAAATATGTCACGAGTCTACGGGATGTCAAGTTCTCCTGGGACATACAACGCTTGATGATACCGAAATTCGTACCTTAAGTAACGTTGGTACAATCGATGATGTTGAATATCACGGTTTCAGCAAACAAGGTAAATTTATGTTTACAATCCGCAAGGAGTCTGGACATTCAACTTACGTTACATCTCTTCATTTACGATGATATTTTCAAGTGAACAGACATTAGAATTCAAGATTTCAAAGAGATGCTGAACAATAAGTCCTTTGTAACAATTCATAGATACGTTCGTCAAACGAAATTGATTATAACAAGAGACAGAATTCGATTTTTCATTACGAATGTTTGGACTTTGGTTAGTGCCCATTCGTGATGCAGCTCATTTCGAAATAATCGGGAAGAATATCTGAATTCCGGCTGGACAAATACCGCTATACTTCAGCAATTGAAATAACTAATTGAACACTGTGAATACGGATAAACTTTTTTCCGCTCAAATTTAACTAATCGTATATTCAAATGGAACTCATGGTAGACTCAATGGAACTAATGGTAGATTCACCTATGGACATTACTACACTTGGATCTCCATATCCAATATTAGTTAGTTCTACTTATTGATTTCATTAATAAATAAAGTTGAGTTGTGAGAAAAAAATGAAATATAAAAGAAAGAAAATATATGAACAGAAAAAAATCTCACACCACTGAATAATATACTTAGATTAATGATTACTCTTATATATATTTGGCAAATATGTTGATAGAATATATTACATATTATTGTTTAGTTAATTAAGTTAATTAGTCAGTAGTTACTTAATACACATCACACACATTAATAATTAAATTTATACTTTACTTTTTCTCTACTTTACTTGTCTTTACTTCTCATTTCCTTTACTATAACAATATCATTTAGTTTAGTTACTTACAATTTAATGACACCTTACATACATACTATAATTGATTAGTTTCATTTTAATTGATTGGAATAATTTTCTTCACTTATTATTTAGTCACGACAAACTTTAAGTTAAATTATTTAGCGACAGTTGACACTCCTTTAGTTATTATAATGTCCATGGATAACATAACTATTAATATATTACATGATTAGTATGACTGATACATTATCGACATGACCACGACAATTTTCAGAACATCGTAGGCCATATGTCGGGTTTTGGTTAAATTTTTGGGATCTCTGAATAAGATAGTTCAAAAAAATCTATCTAATAGATTTTTTCTCCCCGGCGTGAAGGGAACTGTTACGGTGTTTTATCGGCGTCGTCTGCTATATTTGGCAGCACGCATTTTTGATGATAAGAGAATTAATGTAGAATCATTGTTATACTTCATGGTCTAATGAACGCAATCCGCACAGTCGGATTGTGACGCGTGAGCGTTGGTATGGTCACGCGTAGTGACCAATTTAGGGGACCCTTTTGTATTTGACCGTCACGCCATGAAGTCGCATTGTTGAATCCTCCAGAGTTAGGCTACGTATTGCCGAATTATTATTATTGATGGACGCGCAGGGTCGGTCCATAGTTCCTTAATGGATAATGAAATATAATGTTAGTAGATCAGTGGATGATCTATATATTAAATATTCGTCAAATACACAGGCGTATCATTACCGTCTGACTGGATGACAGCAGAGCGTGTACATCGCCTTTGATGTTCTGACATGAACTTATTTGACTGGAAGAGTGACGGTATTATGGATTCCCATTGACTAATGCAGATGTACATTTCTTATATTGATGAATCACCATATGATGTTCTTCACATGTCTTGTCAAATAAATGTATATATTGGACTCAGTATGAAGGACTTACCGCATTCGTCATTTGACTTGAAGGTTGGTCTGCATGCCATGTTTTATTGATTGTATTCGCATTATACTTAACTACTCTTCTATGAGGAAGAGTTCTTCATGTATTTATGAGGAATGATATTCGCACTGAACAAACAATGAAGTGTCGACGACTACGATACAGACAGACAATATCTCAATTAAAATACTTAATAATTGTCTGAGTACGAACCCACGTACGGACACATATAATCAAGTGATCTGTGATCAAACTGATAGTCCGCATAAACTCAACTGCGATATCAACTAACGCGTCGTCTGTATCAGGACTCCACACTGAAATCGAAGTTCGACTCTTCATCACTACCAGAGTTTTGGAGCTTGGTGAACCAGGAATATACAGAAGTAGGCAGCAAGGCCCTACGAGTTTTGATTCCATTTGCAACATCCTACTTGTGTGAGACAGGGTTTTCTGCATTGGCCGCCCATCAAAACAAAATACAGATCGCGATTGAACGTCGAGAAGGAGATTCGAATCGCAATTTCCTAATTTGTGCCCAGATTTGAAGAACTGATGAAGAAGAAGCAAGCTCATCTTTCTCGTTGACTTTGTGGCTAGTATAAGGTATCATAAAACTGTAAGTTGATTAAATTAATTTAGTTTTTCATTTACAAAATAAATACAGTCTTATTTATTTTGTGTCCGAAACTTAATTTATTTACCCCCCACAATTGGTATCAGATGTAAAATATGCACATTCAGAAGTCATTAATATCTTTTTGGGTACAATTGCTTATATATAATATATAGTATAGAGAGGAGCCACGGTGATTTATGCACAGGTCGAGGGAGCCGCGGACCAAAAAAGTTTGACAACCTCTGATCTATAACATTTTTAAAAATTGGGATTTGTCGCCCAATAGAGAAATTATCCGTCTCTTGTCACAAAGTCCTCTGTTTCTGTGGCTCGAGTGAAGTACTCTAGTGTCGCCTGCCTGGCCGACTTTTGTCTCATTGTTGTATGGCCGTTCTCTTTATTGTCTTTCTTTGTCCCGCCATGTAGAATTACTTTCAAACTACGTTCGTAACCTTTAGGGCGCTTACCATTGTCCAGTACCAGACAGATTTTAATTCGTCCGTCGTCCGATCTAACGATTACTTATATTTAAGTTCCAAGTGAGTGAAATAATACCGGAGCGGCTGATATGAATAACGGTTTTATGAAGGGAGGGGCGATCGCCCCGTCGTCAACATCTTGGATCCGCCAATGGTAGGTATGTATGTATGTATGTACGTATTTACGTACGTACGTACGCACGTATGTATGTACGTACGTATATGTATGTATGTTTAAAAATAAACTTTATTTCAGCTTACCATTGAATCTTAATTCAACGCGATTTCTCGATCTCTTGAGCACTTTCTAGCAATCAAGTGTGGTCTGATTTCGCTAACTCGATTTCTTTTGACTCAGTCACTCGTGAATAGACGGTTCAACGTAGGAAAAGCGTTTAACCAGCTTATCTGGATAGTCTTAGAAAAGAAAGAGGTATGTACAAATCTACGTGGCCTAACGCTTCAGTCAGACAACGATTTACGGGTTATGGAATCTTTTGTCTCTACAGTTCCTTGAGGACGTATTCCTTGAAGTCGTATTTCTGGAAGACGCCGTGTCTAGAAGTCGTATTTCTGGAAGGCGCCGTGTCTAGAAGTCGTATTTCTGGAAGACACCGTGTCTAGAAGTCGTGCTTTCTGGAGGACACAGTGTACTCTCCAGAAGACATGCTTGCTGGGAGAATACTTGCAAGAAAACATGTTCCCAGACGTCACACGACCAACTAATGTTTGATTCAAGAGAATCACTTCACTGAAACTTAGCTGCGACATAATCAAGCCACCCCCCTGCTACTGATGCAGAGCCAAAAAAGGAACAGCTAAGTGAAAACTCTGGATTCCTATTATTACACCAAAATTTTATATACTGCCTCATCGTTTTCTTGATGAAGAAAATTTCTATTGTTCATGTTTTTTTACGATAACATATTGAATCCTAAAATTCTTACATGGCACTAGACTTTTTTCCTTTTACATTTAAGAATAAATGTATGCAACAGAATGTTCAGACTTCAGAACAATCAGTCTGATGAGTCATGCAATTAAAATACTGCTCAAAAACATACAGGACAGAATAAAAAGTAAGGTAGACAGCGAAATCCAAGAAGAGCGGTTTGGTTTTAGGTGGAACAGCGGAACAAGAGAGGCAATATTTTGCCTAAGAATATTAGCAGAAAAATATACAGAGGTCCAAAACAGTATGTACATGTGCTTCGTTGACTATAAGAAGGCTTTTGACAGAGTCCATCATGAGAAAATAATTGAATGCCTCGAAGACATAGGTATTGATGGAAAAGACATAAGAATACTCAGTAGCCTTTATTGGGAGCAAACTGCTACAGTAAGATCTGGAAGGAATTATTCACCATATATAGACATAAAAAGAGGTGTCAGACAAGGGTGTGTACTGTCCCCCTGCCTATTTAATCTATACACCGAAAAAATTTTCAAACAGATATAGGAAATGCCAGGACTGAACATCA
The DNA here is from genome assembly GCA_024509875.1 of Oreohelix idahoensis. Classification (NCBI taxonomy): domain Eukaryota; kingdom Metazoa; phylum Mollusca; class Gastropoda; order Stylommatophora; family Oreohelicidae; genus Oreohelix; species Oreohelix idahoensis. The sequence goes on along the minus strand of JAMPIV010002659.1, from coordinate 126,340 downwards.
GTGGAAGGTCAATAAACAATCTTAGATATGCAGATGATACCGTGTTGTTAGCTGAAAGTGAACAGGATTTACATGAACTAGTGAAGCAAGTGAACAGTAAAAGTCATGAATATGGATTGGACATTAATATTGAGAAAACAAAAACTATGATAATTAGCAAAGCAGACGATAAGCCCACATTAAAGATAGGCATAAATGGGAAAATCCTGGAACAAGTCAAGAGCTACTCATATCGTGGTCATATAATAACAGAAGATGGTAGATGTGAAACAGAAATCAAGAAGAGAATAGGAATGGCCAAAGATACATTCAACAACATGAAACATATACTGACATCTAAACAGTTGACTCACAAATCAAAACTGAGAATCATAAAATGTTATATATATATTCTGCACTACTGTATGGTGTCTGACAATGAATAAGCAATGGGAAGAACGAATTGAGACTCTTGATATGTGGATGTATATGTTGGGAGTAGAAAATGCATTAATTTTAACGCCGAGTTTGGCACTTTGCCACTTCACCCAAATAGCCACTCTATGTCACGTGATGAGACTGGCTGGGGAAGTTTTGCTAACAAGGCAGGTAAAAAAACGAGAGAGAGTTTAGCAGCGAGGAGGGGCATTGAGTGACCAGCCGTTAGGCGGCACAGATGTGTGTGTGGGCATGTGTGGATCACCCTAATGTATATTCCTGTTTTTACATGGAAGTATTATAATGTATGGCATATTTAACATTCATAATTGTTCATGAAAATGAGTGACTTTTATTATTATTATTAATCTGGATTATGTTCTTATTGCCTGACCACATCAATGGGTCTAATGTGAAGTTCGTTGTAATGTGTATTAAAGTTACAGAACCGTCACTCAGTTATTATTACCTTCATTGGAGAAAGAGATGTGTGCACAAAGTAAGTTAATACTAAGAATTAATGTTTATTCGCCAGGCACATAAAGAGAGAACCCTGGACATCACATTCCTATCTACATGGGATACAAACAAACAGTCGTGCAAACGCAAAAGGCAGGAATAAGCACGAAATATAAATAAACCACACCCCTCGACAGATGGGTTTAACAGATGGGTAGCCAAGCTTGTGCCTCGCGATCGATGTTTTATGCCTGAATTAATTATGTGCACCAAGTTTATCTAAAATGCATTTGCATCAGTTGAACTATAATATGATTGAACATGAAACAGGAGTTCAGATGCACTTTTAAGGCAGCGTGTTCTAAGCTATTTTGAAGTGCTGCGCTGTATAACAATGACTTTTTGTTCGTGTAAATGATCTTTCGTGCAAACTAACCTTTTTGCAAACACTGCGGTTAAACCAGCAATCGCGCAAATGAACTTCCCGTACAAAGCGAAACTTTTCGACGCACTGCGGCAATTAGCCACGCCCCGTGACCTTTAACGGCAGCAGGAATTTACGTCAACAAACACGCATGATTTCTGGTTATGGAATATTTTAAAACGAACGGAGAACCTAGTTTTTCCAAAAACATTGAAGCCTTTCAGGGACCATACGTGTACTAACATTTATAAATCTATAAAAGAAACTTTACGGACCTTATTATTAAGAAATAAATAAAATAGTTCGACCAGACGACATATTATAAAACAAGTTTTCAGAACTATAGTTTCTATTTTGGCTCAGTGTTCCTGATTCATGCGAGACTGCGTAAACAACGTTACGCCCGTGTTCAGACCAAAACACTTTAGTCTGCATTTTACGATACGTTTAGCTTCATTTTAAAAGCTTGTTTAAAACATCTTGTGCTTTCATAGCGTGCTCCATCTTTGCTATTTCTCTTTTTTTGTCTATTCTATATGTTCAGTGTTGCCAATTTTTTTTTTTTTTTTTAGGTATCATTTTTTTTCATTCATCTTCGGAAGTATGATGAAAGGTGATTTTCTATAGGTTTATGTGAGGTTTGCATTTAAGGAATTTTAGCGCTTTGACGCATTCATACTGATAGTCCTTTTTTGCATTGCGAACATTTCATTTTTGTTTAGATGTGGCGTTAGGTATCACGTTTTGTTATTGTTTCGTATCTATGTCTCACATTGTCAGTTGTTGTAATAGTGCTTTCTATACCTTCTTCTCCTTAGTTGTTAATGTGACGGTTGTTTCGTTTTAGTTGTGAATTATTTGTAGTGTCTAATAATAATTATTTTTTTTACATGTTAATATAGAATATTGTTTTTGTTGTCTTATTTTAGTTAATTTTAATTTGTTTTTGTGGGTGTTGTATTTGAAAATATACCATCATCATCATCATTGTTATTGACATCATTGCCTTCATCTTTTCATTGTACATTTGTCTGGACCCATTGATATACATGGCATAATTTTGCATATTTTTTTTCTTTTAATTATAACATGTATTGAGCACTACAGTGTTCATTAACAATATCACCATAATTTAACACATTCTAATTATGTCCTTGGTGGGTTTGTACGATGTACATAGGTATTGAGTTTTGTATTGTTCATCATTATAAATATCACTATATTTTGAACAGAAAGTAGTTTCTGGGAGAAAACCATGTCTTCGTTTCAGGACTTTATAGAAATTGGGATTAAATTTAATAAATCAGGAGCGGAACTAGAGGCGTTTGCTACTGCACAATTTGACAGCTATAATGCAAGAATTGAAAGACAGAATGAACGTGAATTAAAACGTCTTCAGTTAGAACATGATGAGAAGAAAAAGACACAAGATTTGGAGAAGGACAAGTTAGAACAAAAAAAGAAATTGGAGAGAATGAAGATGGAAGAGAAAGAAAAAGATCTTGCACAAGCTCTTGCGCTAGAAAAACTAAAGATTGACGCTGAGCAAGAAAAACTAAAGATTGACGCTGAGCAAGAAAAATTAAGATTAGCTGCTGCAACTGCTCAGAAAGCAACTGATTTGGAGATAGAGAAATTGCGTATTCAGAAAGATATAGATGTTGCTGTCGCCCTAAGAAAAGTGGAGTTGGACGCTCCAAACACATCATCTAGTACACCTGTGACCACAATCCGGATACGATTGCCTAATTTCAACCAAAAAATCGACTGCGTCGATAGTTTCTTACAACGTTTTGAGCTCAAGGTCAGTGCGTTGAAGATCCCCAAGGGTCAATGGAGTGCAACATTATGCGATTTTTTAACAGCGGACGCTCTACAGGCTTATTTTGCTCTGGACAGCGGTAGTAGAGAAGACTACGATGTTGTCAAGGAGACATTGCTACGTAAATTTCAGCTTACAGAAGCAGGATTCCGTGATAAATTTCATTCCTGTCTGCCTAGCAGGAAAGCTGACTTTGGAGAATTTATCTCATTAATAAAATTATATTCTAAAAGATGGATAGAATTGTCCGGAATTGATAAGACCTTCACTGGCTTACTTGATCTAATGTTACGTGACAAGGTGTTGTCGGCATGTAGCACCGATCTTGCCTCATTTTTTCAAGAAAGAAAACCGAAAGACCTTGAGGCAATGGAGATACTTGGGAGACAATATATGACAGCGCACCCAGATAAAGAGGTTCACAAACCAACTATAAAGGACGCACTCCCAGTATGTGTGGCTCGTCATGACTTTAGAGATGGTGGTCATAGACCTCGATCACAGAGTGTGGACAGCAGAGTAAGGCAAAGCTATAGATCCAACTCCCGAGGAAAATATAACTTCCCAAGGCAGAGGTCACCATCTAACTTCTCACAGAGGCGAGACTATGGTTATTCAAACCAAGGTCAGTGGCGGCAGAATTCTAGCCATAATGAGGAAATGCATCACAAACGGATGGATCATAGACCCACACAAGACAGTGCATCCTACAGTGGTAATAGGAATAATGGCAGATGTTGGTCATGTGCTAGGAATAGAACTTATAAGAAATATTATGGAAACAGCTCTAACAAACACTGTGGGCATAATGACAATAGCAATCATGAGAACGGTAATGCATGTGTAACTGCAAAGAAGAAGGATGAGAAGGGAGCCGACCATGCCAATGCATGTATTGTTAGCTCACTTAATGATGAAAATTGTTATGGGTGCAAATCTTTATTCCAACCTGGTTCACAGCCCAGATTGATCTGCGGGCATGCTCTACCTGCTGTGTCATCTTGTGAGAACGTGGGACGCCTCACGTTATATACTGGTTTTCTGTATAACAGGCATGTAAGTGTCCTTCGTGATTCTGGATGTACCACTGTCGGAGTCCGTAGATTGCTAATTGATGAATCTGCCTTTACTGGTAAAACAGTGAAGTGCATAACATTTGGTGGGAGTATAGAGTGTTACCCAGTGGCAGAAATAGATATTGCCACACCCTTCTTTACAGGTAAGGTGAGGGCATGTGTCCTTGATGAACCAGTATTAGACATTATCCTTGGTAATATACCAGGTATTAAGGATTGCTCCCCAGAGGAGATACATAAATGGGTTGAATCTCACCCAATGTTGGCTAACGCTGTAGTCACTAATGCCCAGCATGCTGCTGAATCCAAGGCAGAGCCAGCTATACCATTTAGTGAGAGAGCAACTCTTCAGAATGTTTCCTCCCAGTCGTTCGCTGCCAAACAGCACGAAGATGTTGCTTTGCAACCATTGTTTGCTCTAGCAGAGAGCAAGCATGTGAAGAAGACAAAAACTTCACGTTACTGGTTTGAATTTAAGAACTCAGTACTGACTAGATGCTTTGACAACTATGTTTTAGTCAGGAGACAGGTAGTTATTCCAAAGAGTTTTAGACCTATTGTATTGAATACTGCCCATGACTCGCTTTTAACTGGTCATATGGGGATTAAGCGTACTCTGTTTCGTGTCACCTCAAATTTTTATTGGCCCTGTGTTAACAAAGATGTAAAGCTATACTGCAGGTCATGTACAACTTGTCAAAAGGTAGCACGTAGGGGCAAGCACCACGCTGCACCCTTACAAGTCACTGATGTGCCATTACGGCCTTTCACCAAGATTGCAATTGACATAGTTGGTTCTATGTCAGTCATGTCAGATAGAGGATATCGATATATCCTAACGTGTATAGACTTATGTACACGTTGGCCGGAGGCCATACCATTGAAGACTATCACTTCAGCAGCTGTCTCTGATGCTTTATTTGTTATTTTTTGTCGCATAGGATTTCCTGATGAAATCTTATCAGATCGTGGTACTCAAATTATGTCTCAAATGATGAAAGATATTGAGAACATGTTAGCAATTAAGCATTCGTTCACAAGCCCATACCATCCGGAAAGCAATGGCGTTTGCGAGCGTTTCAATGGCTCGTTGAAGCAGATGTTAGGCAAAGTCACTGAGACATGTCCTCGTGACTGGGACCGAATGTTACCAGCAGTCTTATTTGCTTACAGAGAAGTGCCCCATGAGAGCACTGGCTTTTCGCCATTTGAGTTGGTATATGGTGCCAACTCTAGAGGTCCTATGCACATACTCAAGGATTTGTTGTTGGGATCAGTGGAGGATGTTACTGTCCGCACCAGCTATGAACTGGTCATTGATCTCAGACAACGCCTTGTAGATGCATGTACTTATGCATCAGGCATGATACGTAATGCTTCACAGAGGTCGAGAGTGCGCTGCAACCAATCTCGAAAATTACGTTCGTTCTTACCAGGAGAACAAGTATGGCTACTTCTTCCAACCAAGGAAAATAAATTGCTAATTTCCTGGCAGGGCCCTTTTAAGGTGGTTGAGAAGAAAACTGATGTAGATTATGCCATTGACATAAGGGGCAAAGTTAAAACATTTCACATCAATATGTTAAAATTATATGTGGAGCGCCCTGCAGAGTTAGAACCTATCTTAGACAGTATTTCTGATGAACCAGTTCGACAGACTTTGTCAGCTGTTGTGGAATCTGATGATTCTACAGCGAGCGATATTTCTTTTAATTTTCCTCTGCTGCCTTTAACATCTTCCGAATCTTGGATAGATGTAACTGTATCAGTTGATTTAGATTCTGGTTATCGAGAACAGGCTCTTGCTGTTTTAGAATCTTTCTCTGATGTGCTGACTGAACTTCCAGGTCGCACTGATGTTATCTCTCATGATATTACATTGACTGATGATCACCCCATCAAACTCAGACCGTATACTATACCCTTACTGATAAGGGTGGATTTAGGCTAAATGATAATGGTGCGCCACAATGCCAGGTACGTTAGCTCCGTATAAGATTGACGACCACTTGCCACCCCTATCGACACCTGGTATTAAAGTGCAAGATGTAGGTGTCTTCTCTGATTTTAGGATGTTGCTGTGTATGTGGTAGTAGAACAGTTCACAGGGTATAACACAGGCAACATGATGTGTAGAGTCATAGAAATGGTAACTTCGTTGTATAATTTTTTCCATTTATTGCACGCCACAAAACAGTCAGGATATTTATATCATCAACATAGTTCAACGAGTTCAGCATTCAAAATCATAGAGTTCTAGTTCGTGAAGCTGTATAAATAATATATATAAATTCTGCAACAGTGTCAGCTGCAGATCATCACTGTTCATAGACAATAATAAATATTCCCTTTCTGATGCTAGCAGATCAGATGTATACAATCAGTCCGTTTACTGTCTGCACGTGAATAGCATACATGGATTACAGGTCAGCTCGACCTTTATAATGTTTCTAAGTCTAACCATCTGACTTGGACGTGATCTCTGATATAACGAATCCTGGAACACAGACAATAGTCTTGTTGGTCTAGAGCGACCCATATATATATAACTAGTTCAGGTATAAAGATACCGGTGACTTAATCCTAGTCAAAGTACCTCTCCATTTTGAATCACACAGGCGAGCAAAAAGGCGACAAAATGACGAACCTCTAGATGATAGCATAAAGTTCGATACAAGAGGAATTACCTTATTTCGGAAAATCAACCATGAACATATGCCTCCAGGCAGGCTTGAATAATACTGGGAAATAGTCTAGTTAGCTAACTAACTCACAAAGACAATGTATTTCCCTCAGAAAATCACAAGACGCAGGTCGCGTCTGCTCGCTACTTAGCCCATTTCTAAACTCCCTGAGCTGGCCGGAACAACAAACGAAAACCAAGTCGAGACATGCGCAGAACGACAATCTCTGAGTCGCCGTTCACAATAAGACGATTCTAAGAACATTCGAGATAAAAGTCTTACACAGTCGCGCCTTTTATGGTCATGAAAAGAAGCGTTAAGAAAGGTTTCAGACATCTACCATAGTTGACTGGTACTACCAAATAAGGAGATGTGGTCACGCTTCGTTCAAGAAATTATAGACCGAACGTGTCTCTATACAAGAGGAGGTAAACTCCTAAAAAATAGCAGTATCAATATTTCGGGTTCTGTCCCTTTGACTGTAAATATATATAATATACATTTCAGTCAAAAAATGATCATACATACGAAAAATGTTTATACAAACGAAAAATAATAATGATCCGTGCGTAACATTACCGCACCCTCCCGGGAAAAAAAAATGAAACATTTTTTTTTTTTAAATCCTGGAGCCGGAAAAAAATCTAGGCTCCTAACGCACGTATGATGCGCGGATATATACCTAACAAATTAGCTCAACGCATGGAGCGACACTGAGATCATATCTCAGATCCTTAGAGAAAAAATTTATCTAAGTATACGCTTATATATTCCAGGAAGGTGCCACCAACACACGCCACAATGATGGCAACATCATAATGAAAATCAAATTATTCTCATACCAATATATGAAATTAAATATATTATTATGGTATCATACAATGTGTTGCAAATAGCGGTGTAATTTACTAATATACCGCACTATATTATTACATTATATAAAGCAACAGTAATTAATAAGTAATACATGTGTTGATCTTCGTTGACATAAAACATTCAATAGAAGAAGATGTGGACATCATCCGCTCCCAATCTAGGACAGGACTTGATATCCTCAAAGTTCCACAATGGACATAAACTCGCAGACTTCAATGATGTGCTGCGAAAATATCAATAACACAAATCTTAAAGACAACTGGTAAATCTCTTAATACAATCCTGAAAATAATTTATTTAAATGTGGCCGAGTGATCTTTTGGCCCGTATATCACTAACTAAGCCTTCTTAGATAATTACATGGTACAATGTTATAAATTCCCCCCAAAAAAGTGAGAAAAAAAATCTACTAACATGTCATTATAATATTGGACTGTATATCAGGAAATATATATATGACAGAAGAATCATGTGGAATCGTGTGGGCATCTGGACAGAATGTCTGCCATCACATTATCCGAACCACGGATAGCTCGAACCGAGAAATGAAATGGTTGAAGAGCTATGGCATAACGAGTGGACCTCGAGCTCTTCAAGTTTTTGCTCTGAATAGCAGTAAGCGCTTTCTGGTCGGTTTCCACAATGAAATGTGCGCCTAGAAGAAATCTTTGTAACTTCAGAATAGACCATACCATAGCCAATAACTCACGGTCTAAAACCGAGTAATTCTTTTCTGCAGCATTTAATTTCCTAGAGATATACATCACCGGATGCAGAGTATCAGAATACTCCTGCATTAGTGCTGCCCCAATCCCAGTTGACGAGGCGTCACTTCGAAGAACAAAAGTCTTCTCAATAGTAGGTAACCTAAGAATAGGTGGAGATGAAAATAGGGCTTTAACCTGGTCCAATGAGGATTGACATTCTTTAGACCAGCGGATCAGATTAGGCGACCCTTTCTTCAATAAAGTAGAAAGCGGTGCCATAATGGAGGACAGATTCGGAATGAATCGTCCGTAGAATTGGATCAAACCTAATAGACTCCTTACTTGTTTCTTCGTCTTAGGGACCGAAATGTTAAGTATTTTTGAAACATTGTGGTCCTCTGTCTTTAAAAGACCATGACCAACACGATGACCTAGGAAAGAAATCTCACTAAATCCTATAAAGGCTTTAGAGGGTTTTGCAGTCAAGTTATACTCGCGAAGAGTAGACAGTAATTCGTATAAACCCAAATAGTGATCTTCCCAGGAATCACTGAATAGACAGATATCATCTAGGTATGCTATGACATCTGTACGATATGCGAGAATTCGCCGCATCATGCGTACGAATGTAGCAGGGGCGTTCATAAGACCAAAAGGCATGAAATTCCATTGGAATAAACCCCTAGGTGTAGAAAAAGCTGTAAAAGGTTTGGCACGTTCAGTTAGCGGGACTTGCCAATAACCTTTAGACAAATCTAGTTTGGTAAAGAATCTAGAATTAGAAAGTTTATTGAGTAGCTCTTCTAATGAAGGCATAGGTTCAGCATCGAACTTCGTAACTTGGTTCAATTTGCGATAATCTACGCAAATGCGAATGTTATTATCCTTCTTTCGAACAATAACCATAGACGAAGAGTATGCTGAAGTGGATGGTTCAATGATTTCCAAACGTATCATTTCATCCAATTCTTTTTCGACTTGAGACTGGAAATGGATAGGTATTGGATAGGGTCTGACTCTGATAGGATTATGATCAGTTAGCACAATGTCATGTTCAATGACATGTGTGTGTCCCGGGATGTCTGTAAGAACATCCTGAAATGTTTGCAACATCGAAGAAACTTGTCGATGTTCCTCAGCGGAAAGATTTGGAGAAACGGTCACGTTTTTCCAAGATTCCGTAGAATAAAGTGGGACCATAGAAAGAGGAAGATTGACATCAGAAAAAGTAGTTTCCTCATCCTGTATAACTGACAGAGATGAGTACTGACCATGAGGTGCTTGAGAATTGTCCGTAGCCTGGAAAATAGGCTGCAAATAGTCAGGTCTTTCATAAAATTCCGTGAGCATATTTATGTGGAAAGTTTTATGCTTTCCATCAATATCGACAACATAGTCGACATCAGAAATTTTGGAGACTATTGCATATGGACCTTTCCATGCAATTAGAAGTCTGTTCTCCCTTGAAGGAAGTAGAACGAGAGCTTTGTCACCTGGACAAAGTTGTCGTAGACATCTATTCTTATTTGCAAACTGCCTTGCCTTTTCTTTAGCAAATTCGGAAGACGAAGTTGCTAGTTTGCATGCCTCGATGATCTTTTGCCTAAGAGCAATGACGTACTCATAAGAAGATTGAGTCTCATCGCTAATATTATCGGCAGTGATTAGATCGTGAAGTAAAGACATAGGGCCGCGCGGTTGCGCGCCAAAGACAAGTTCAAAAGGGGAAAACCCCGTATGTTCATTGGGGACCTCTCTATACGCAAAGAGAGCCGCGGGTAAGACCCTGTCCCAATCCTGAGGATGATCCTCAGTTATTTTACCAAGTAAAGTTTTCAGAGTCCTATTTAAACGTTCGACCAACCCATTAGACATTGGGTGATAGATACTGCTGAGAGACCTTTTAATGTGTAGCATAGACATTACCTGTGACATAGTGTCTGATATAAGTTGAGTGCCATGGTCTGACAATATTTCTCCGGGAAAACCCAAGCGAGAAAATATCAGCCAAAGAGCGTCTGCGATATCAGCAGTTGAGATGCTCTTGAGAGGTATTGCCTCTGGCCAACGTGTGCACATATCGACACATGTAAGGATAAATTGATGTCCTCTAGCCGACTTAATTCTAAAAGGACCGATAATATCTATTGCCATTTTTTGAAAAGGGCGAATAGGAATGTCAGCAGCCTGGATAGGCGCAGCATGTCGTGGTCCTTTAGATTTGACCTCCTGACATACTTTGCAAGAGCGACAGTACATTCGTATGTCCTTGCTCACAAATGGCCAAAAGAAAGCCGCAAGAACCCTCGACTTTGTACGGGAAAAACCCATATGTCCAGCACATTGCGAGTCATGAGCATGTTGCAATATTTGCAATCTCATGCTCTTAGGCACAAGAATTTGTGAATGAGTGGACGTAGTCGAGTCTTGTACCATACGTACAAGTACGCCGTTCTTCATAGAAATCCAAGATTTTCTATTAGTATTTTGATTAGGATCACCTTTTTTTGCTAGAATGAAGAATTTTTGTAAAGAAGGATCTTCTTCTTGCAATTTGATAAATGAGTCACGTGTAATAGTCAAGTGACTATCTTGGTCATTTACTTCATCATTATTAGTTAATGAAGTTTGAGGTGGATCCAGAGCATGTGCTCTTGTGACCACCGCATTGGTAGCTTCAATGTTTTGCTCTTCCCAAACAGCAATCTGCTGTGGGGTACATTCCCTAACTCCGTGAATACGACCAATAATAAGGTCCGCAATAGGGTTTGGAAGTAGACACGCGTGGACCTCTCCCGTGAAGAAAGGAGTAGCAATGTGTATTATAGCAGTAGGATACTTTTCCAACGTGCCACCAAATGTGACACATTTGATGACCTTTCCTGTAGCACAGGATGGATCTACAAGAGATTGCCTAACCCGACAGTAGTACATCCAGAATCAAACAACACTGAGACTGGATTACTATTTACAAGCCCCTTATGTAATATAAGAGAACCTCTCCCATCATGAGCAACATTAGCAGGAAGAGCGGGCAAAGGATGACCACAGCTTAAAGTACTAACGGTTTTCGGATCAAATAAAGTACTGCATTGGATACATTTATTTGCCCTACCAAAATCAAAAGATGAGCATCCGATAGCATTATGGTCTTTATCATTATTAACCTGTTTATCTGCTCCCTGAGATTCTTGTTGAACAGAGTTTGTCTGTTGATATTTTTTTCTCTTATGTTGCGATCTACCGCGACCATTATTGCCTCTGCAATTATCATTAAAGTCCCTACTGTAATTTTTATCCTGGTTTGAGTTCCAGTTTCCATAACTGTCATTACCATCTCTATGCTGTTGAGAACCTCTATTATCTTGGTATTGAGGTATCTGAGCACAATATTTTCCTCTATACCGATTACCTTTGTGAAAATTTCTAAAGTTAAACGGAGTAGAATAACGTGTAGTATTAGGATGTATCCAGTTCTGGGAAGAAGAATCACCCTGGAATTGATTACTCTGGTTCTGGGCATAATTACGGTTACTCTTTTTATTGAAATTTTGCTGGCTACCCTGAAATTTACGCATAAAATTTGGGCCATAAGGTGCTGCCGAAGCAACTGGCAGACCTTCTTTTACCTTAGAGTTGCTAATGGTTATGTGAGGATGCGCAGTAACATACTGGCTACAGTATTCTTCCATTTCTTTTATGTTTTTAGGCTTACGCTCATGAAGAAAAGAAAGAAAAGCTTCATTAACAGAAGACATAACCTTATCTCTAAGTAGTAAGTCCGTAAGAGCTTCAAATGTACTCTCTGTCTTAGACAACTCAACCCATCGTAAAAAAGTAAGACGGATGCCTGAGATGAATTCAGAGAATTCAACTCCAGTTTCTGGTAACATGTTTTTAAATTTAAGACGATATCCGTCCTCGTTAAGTTGGTACTTCTTTAACAATGCCGCCCTGACAACCTCATAGTTGTTTTTGTCAGGCACATCTACCATACTCAACAAAGTCAAAGCATCACCTCTAAGTATCTTGGACAGATGATAAACATATAATGTTTTATCTATATTATGCACATTACATGCACTTTCAAATCTATCTAGATAAAATGTTATATCATCGATTGAGGGATTAAATGCTGGTAGATTAAGCTTGAAATCCTTAGCATTAGTCTTATCTGACACCTTATTTGCATCATTAGCATTACTAGATAACTTCAACTTTTCTAACTCCAAAGCTAAGAGTTTTTCTTCATGTTCCATTTTTGCTTTTCTCTCATCAGACTCTCTTTGTAACCTTCTTTCTTCAGCCTCAGCCTGTTTTTCTAATCTTTTATTTTCAGCCTCTATTTCAAGTCTCTTATTTTCAGCCTCTTTTTCAAGTCTCTTATTTTCAGCCTCTTTTTCAAGTCTCTTATTTTCAGCCTCTTTTTCAAGTCTCTTATTTTCAGCCTCTTTTTCAAGTCTCTTATTTTCAGCCTCTTTTTCAAGTCTCTTATTTTCAGCCTCAGCCTGAAGTCTCTTCTCCTGAGATTTTGCTTCTCTTTTTTGTTTTTCCATTTCCATTTGTAATCTTTTTTCATCTACCTGCATCTGCAGTTTTAAATTTTCAGCATCTATTCTCTTTTGTTCAGTTTGTTCTTTCATTTTCTTTTCTTCCGACTTCAATGCCTTGGCATATTGAACAGTCGCAAATTCTTCTAATTTATCACCTGTCTTCCCAAGGGCTTTACCCTGCTCAATAAAGTACTCAAATGTAGACATGATGTCTAAAATGTGAGTACAGAACCTGAAATAATTAATTATCTTATTTCAATCTTAATAGCAACAAGACTTAATAAAGTGCTTGTATAATCACTATGTTTAACCCAATCTCTGTGGGAAACAAGACTTGACACCAACTTGTATTATCAAATGTATAATAATATCACAAGTCACCTCTTAATCATCAGTGCACTACCCAAATCAGTGCATAACCATCAGTTATTTATCATAACTGCACTACAATAGTGCATAAGCAAAAAACCACCAGTTAGTTATGATAAGTGCACTATAGACCAATAGTGCATGAGCATATATGTAACAATAGTGAAAGCTAACTATGCAAGAACTATGTAAACAATAACAAGACAATGTAAACAATAACAAAGGTCACCAACAATGTAAACAATAACAAAGATCAAAGTCAATGTAAACAACAACAAAGATCAAAGTCAATGTAAACAATAACAAAGATCAGAGTCAATGTAAACAACAACAAAGATCAAACAATACGAAAACATTCGCATAAGTCAAATAAATAAACAGCGAAACTAAAAAGAAATGTGATGACAAAATGCGAAGATATGACAAACAAATGACGCTACAGTGTATACACAAAAATATACGTAAAGAACTGAATAATAGAAAAGGGGAGACCTACAAATACAAACCATCGAAATCGAAACTAAAAAACAGAAAGAAAGAGAGAAAAGAAAAAGAAAAAAAAATATACAAGAAACAAAAATAAAGCACAACTCGTCACAACTAAACAGATATAGCAACGATTGTCGCTAGCAAATTTCACAGTAGGAAATTCGCACAGTCCCTAACGAAAACGCTAACAGTAGAACCTCTGTGACGTGGTATCTTCTACTGAAAGACACCGCCCAACCGAGAAAACCCGCAGAATATAAACATATAAATATACAAATACAAATAACATATAACATGTAACAAATAGCAAAAAATGTGAAAGAATTTAGAAGGCTCAGCTAGAACATAAGGGCACAGTTCACAAACAAAACAGGCCACTTAACTTCTATGTATCCACAACGTCAGCACAGTTCAGAACAGGATGTGATCAGCATTCTTAGGACAATGATCCAACGTTGATCCATATCTGCTCTCGTAAACTGCCATGACGAAGGAAATGAGCTTCTAACAGGAAACAGCTTCTGAACTTGACCTTCTGAATCTGCAACAGTACCTCTCAGACCGGAACAGTTGTTACGGCACTTGTCCTTCTTCTTAACAGATCAGGAAATCCATTCGCTCGGTACTTGTCCTTCTAGTTGTAGACAAACTTCAATACTGCCGAGCAGCGCCGGGTAGTTTCAAAATATCAACAACTGTCAGTAATGCCGGGTACTTTCAAAATCTTTCATCAAAGGTGATGAATAGAAACTGCAACGTTGTCTTGTAGTCTGCTGATGATGTCTGGGTTTGTTGACCCCCTTGATAGCTGGTATCAGAGTAAACCAACCTATGGCCACCAAAAATGATAAGGGTGGATTTAGGCTAAATGATAATGGTGCGCCACAATGCCAGGTACGTTAGCTCCGTATAAGATTGACGACCACTTGCCACCCCTATCGACACCTGGTATTAAAGTGCAAGATGTAGGTGTCTTCTCTGATTTTAGGATGTTGCTGTGTATGTGGTAGTAGAACAGTTCACAGGGTATAACACAGGCAACATGATGTGTAGAGTCATAGAAATGGTAACTTCGTTGTATAATTTTTTCCATTTATTGCACGCCACAAAACAGTCAGGATATTTATATCATCAACATAGTTCAACGAGTTCAGCATTCAAAATCATAGAGTTCTAGTTCGTGAAGCTGTATAAATAATATATATAAATTCTGCAACAGTGTCAGCTGCAGATCATCACTGTTCATAGACAATAATAAATATTCCCTTTCTGATGCTAGCAGATCAGATGTATACAATCAGTCCGTTTACTGTCTGCACGTGAATAGCATACATGGATTACAGGTCAGCTCGACCTTTATAATGTTTCTAAGTCTAACCATCTGACTTGGACGTGATCTCTGATATAACGAATCCTGGAACACAGACAATAGTCTTGTTGGTCTAGAGCGACCCATATATATATAACTAGTTCAGGTATAAAGATACCGGTGACTTAATCCTAGTCAAAGTACCTCTCCATTTTGAATCACACAGGCGAGCAAAAAGGCGACAAAATGACGAACCTCTAGATGATAGCATAAAGTTCGATACAAGAGGAATTACCTTATTTCGGAAAATCAACCATGAACATATGCCTCCAGGCAGGCTTGAATAATACTGGGAAATAGTCTAGTTAGCTAACTAACTCACAAAGACAATGTATTTCCCTCAGAAAATCACAAGACGCAGGTCGCGTCTGCTCGCTACTTAGCCCATTTCTAAACTCCCCGAGCTGGCCGGAACAACAAACGAAAACCAAGTCGAGACATGCGCAGAACGACAATCTCTGAGTCGCCGTTCACAATAAGACGATTCTAAGAACATTCGAGATAAAAGTCTTACACAGTCGCGCCTTTTATGGTCATGAAAAGAAGCGTTAAGACAGGTTTTCAGACATCTACCATAGTTGACTGGTACTACCAAATAAGGAGATGTGGTCACGCTTCGTTCAAGAAATTATAGACCGAACGTGTCTCTATACAAGAGGAGGTAAACTCCTAAAAAATAGCAGTATCAATATTTCGGGTTCTTCCCTTTGACTGTAAATATATATAATATACATTTCAGTCAAAAAATGATCATACATACGAAAAATGTTTATACAAACGAAAAATAATAATGATCCGTGCGTAACACTTACACTACAGATCTCAGGTGGATAGTGAACTTAAGGATATGCTACGCATGGGCATCATTTCTCCTTCTGAATCATCCTATTCTTTTCCTATGGTTCTAGTTAGAAAGAAGGACAAATCTCTTCGCATCTGCATTGATTTTAGACGTCTTAACAGTGTCGCTCTCACAGATGCCGAGCCCATGCCTGTTTTGGAGGATCTCTTATCACAACTATCACAGGCTACATACTTTAGCAAACTAGATCTATCCAAGGGATATTGGCAGATCCCTTTAACTGATAAAGCCAAACCTCTAACTGCATTTATGACTCCATATGGTTTATTCCAATGGAACTATATGTGTTTTGGCCTTGTCAATGCTCCCGCGACTTTTGTGCGCATGATGCGGAGACTCTTAGGAGATAGATCTGATGTCATCACATACATAGACGACATCTGTTTATTCCATAGTTCTTGGCAAGAACATATCACAGGATTAAAATCTTTATTAATGCTACTCAGAAAGCATGGTTTGACAGTTAGACCTTCAAAGGTTCAGATTGGTTGTCGAGAAATTTCATTTCTTGGTCACCGTTTTGGTAACCACATGTTATACCCTGATGAGCACACTGTCAAACGCATATTAGAATTAGATATCCCTCGGACAAAGAAACAGGTTAGGAGCATGTTACGACTCATTAACTTCTATCACAAGTTCATTCCGAACTTTTCATCTATTTCTTCTGTCCTGTCATCTTTGACTAAAAAGGGAGCCCCTAATAAAATTGTTTGGTCCGATACTTGCAGTGGAGCTTTGAACAAAATTAAAACTGTATTTTCCAAGGCACCTATTTTGATGTTACCTAATATCACTATGCCATTTCTTCTGAGGACTGATGCTTCTCAGACTGGCATTGGTGGTTGCCTGTTGCAATGGTTCAATTATACTCCACATCCATGCTTGTATGTAAGCAGAAAGTTGCTACCAGCAGAAACTCGGTATTCCACCAGTGAAAGAGAACTCTTGTCCATCATTTGGTGTATGGGCAAGTTATCACGCTATTTACTTGGCGCACAATTCTACCTCCAGACGGATCACCTTCCACTAACATCCCTAAATCAAAAAACTACAACAAACAGTAGATTACACAGATGGTTCTTGCTTATCCATGAATATAGATGTACAATTATCCCCATCAAGGGATCAGAAAACTTTCTGGCAGACTTATTGTCAAGGAATGTAACTGGAAAGTGAAATTGTTTGTGCCAGATGTTGACATTGTCTGATCTTGTTTTGTTTTTCAGGTGATATACTATTGAAACATTCATGTTACGACTTTAATTGCATTTTTTGAAAGATTGGATTACATTTTGTCTAAACTGTTTAAATATATATGTTTTCATGTCATTTGGTACTACAATTACTATTTCATATATATTATTCTAAGCAGTATGATTTTTTTTCTTTCCTAATAGATTATTAGTTCTTGGGCTAACTATCCACTGTTCTCAAGCGAAAACCCTTGGTTTCCGCTCGGGAACAGGGGGCAATGTTGGGAGTAGAAAATGCATTAATTTTAACGCCGAGTTTGGCACTTTGCCACTTCACCCAAATAGCCACTCTATGTCACGCGATGAGACTGGCTGGGGAAGTTTTGCTAACAAGGCAGGTAAAAAAACGAGAGAGAGTTTAGCAGCGAGGAGGGGCATTGAGTGACCAGCCGTTAGGCGGCACAGATGTGTGTGTGGGCATGTGTGGATCACCCTAATGTATATTCCTGTTTTTACATGGAAGTATTATAATGTATGGCATATTTAACATTCATAATTGTTCATGAAAATGAGTGACTTTTATTATTATTATTATTAATCTGGATTATGTTCTTATTGCCTGACCACATCAATGGGTCTAATGTGAAGTTCGTTGTAATGTGTATTAAAGTTACAGAACCGTCACTCAGTTATTATTACCTTCATTGGAGAAAGAGATGTGTGCACAAAGTAAGTTAATACTAAGAATTAATGTTTATTCGCCAGGCACATAAAGAGAGAACCCTGGACATCACATTCCTATCTATATGGGATACAAACAAACAGTCGTGCAAACGCAAAAGGCAGGAATAAGCACGAAATATAAATAACCACACACCACTCAACAGTATAGAAGAATGGGGTGCATCTCATGGAAAGAGAAGAACACAAATAATGAGGTCCTACAAAATCTAGGTGTGAAAAGAGAACTAATGAGGGAGATCTGTGACAAAACATCTGAACATGCTCTTTTGTGTGATCTCTTACACCTTCAGTCCTCCGGCAGTATCCTTTCTTTTGCTTCATTTTTCTCACTCATCGCTTTTATTTGGCATAAATCATGATATTTCATTCATTATTTTCACTATTTTGCTCTATGCTGGACATAGCATGGTGATGTCTCTAACACGCCACTCCCCTATGGCAGTATTTGCTACGGGAGTAATGCGTTTCTTATTGTTTACCACTCCTCAGACGTATTATCGTAACAATACCCAGTCGTCAGACCAGTCAGCCGCTTTTCTCTTTGAATCCGTCTGACCACCTGTGGAAACGTGTCTGTCAAGCATTTGACCCCATTGGAAAGCTGTTGATCATGTTGACACAAGCTTGTAGGAAAGAAGACAACACTGTCTGACCAGACATCTGTCTGGCGGAGACAAGCAGATAAATGGAATAATTAGATAATCTGTCGGGATAGACATCTGGGCGGAAGTCATTACTCCAGGAAAACACTTACTTACTTACTTAGTCGTTCCCCTTCAACCGTGAGGTGTAGAGGTTTGGAAGAGAGAGCGCCAGACCATTCTATCAGCTGTCTTCTTCCTGGCCTGGTTCCATTCTAGTCCTCGGTCCTTCAAAGATTGTCTAATGTTGTCCTCCCAGCGGACTCTGGGTCGTCCTGGAAGTCTGGATCCCTGGCTCTTTGTTTCCCATGCTTGTCGTGGTAGCCGATCTTCTCCCATTCTGCAGACATGGCCAAACCATCTTAGTTGGGACTGTTCTATTTGGGTCTGCAGCGGATGGGATTTTAGGCCTTGACGGATCGTCTGGTTGCGGACCATGTCTCTTCTTGTTACTTCAACCACTTTCCTCAGATACCTCATTTCTGAGGTTTGGATCTGGCTTTTGTGGGTTGTAGTCATTGCCCACGACTCGCATCCATATGTCAAGACTGGGACATAGGTGGAGCGGTATACAGCCATCTTCGTTTTCTTACCAACCTCTTTCTTGCTGAGGAATCCACGATTTATGGCCTGAAAAAGTCTCCCAGCCGCTGCTTTTCGAGTGGCCAACTCTTCTTTGATGCCTCCCTTTCGGTCCATAATAGCTCCGAGATATTTAAAGTGGTCGACCTGCTCCAGGACCTGTTCTCCCAACTTAATCTGATGTTTTCTTTCTTCTCGTGATATCACCATGGATTTTGTTTTAGAGCTGCTTATGACCATCCCTCTCTTCTCCAGCTCTTCCTTCCAGACTTGCAGGTTGGATTGGAGATGTGCCTCTGATTTAGCAATCAGGGCAACATCATCAGCAAATGCCAGCTCCGAAATATAGACCTGTCTCATCTTCCAGTACCCCACTGAATACTTTCTTGTTCTCTCCTTACATGCCTTGATGACATCGCCCATAAGGAGTATGAAGAGGTAAGGTGATAGGATATCACCTTGTCTTACACCAGTGGTGGTCCTGAACTCTTCTGACTTATGGTTTGCTGTCCTCACATAATTTCTGCAAGACTTGTAGAAGCTCTGTATAGCATGAATCAGAGGTGCTGGAATATTCTTCCTTGCCAAACAGTCCCAAAGTTTGCTCCAAGGGACCCTGTCAAACGCCTTTTCCAGATCTATGAAACAAAGATGGATCTCACTCTTATACTCAAGGGCCTTTTCACTCAGCTGTCTGAGTGTGAAGATTAGGTCTTGAGTACTTCGGTTTGCTCGGAATCCGCACTGGACCTCATCCAATTGTGGCTCAGCTAGGCGTCGGAGTCTCTGCTCTAGGATTCTAGAGTAGATTTTACCAGGGACACTGAGAAGGGATATGCCTCTATGGTTTCCACATTGTCGATTGTCACCCTTTTTGAAAATTGGCCAGGAAAACACACGGTCACAATATTGTGACAGACAGAGGTGCGCCGGAAGTCATATGTAACGATATGACATCACTGTTGTAAGAGGCCACGCGTGTATATTAAATTTAAAATTTTCAAATACGCGTGGGATGAGTAATGATAAACTTCCCCACCCAAACAGTGCTAGATAGATTTAATTGGTTCGCCAGAATCTACAACGAATTGATTGGAACATTCAGCAGGAAACACAGCTGGGATTTGAAACTCCGGATTGTGAGGTATACTGTAGAAATCAGACACAGAACAGCACAGACTGCATCGCAGCGTCAACTAAACACCTCCTACAAGCCAGAGGAAAGAGGATAGGACGTTGTTGCGTGATAAATTCTCGCAACATCGTTTTATTTCAATATCTGTTTTATAACGCAAGGGCAACAACTGCTTGAAATCTATAGTCACTTTTCTCGGTAAGCATTTGTCTTCTCGCGTTGGTATCGAATGCAGTTAACTTTTGAGCTGTGGTCATTTTTGCGCTGGACTGCGCATGACTTGTCTTGTTGTTTGGTCGATCGGTTTCCGCCCACCACTAGTGGGAGTGAGCGATTTGGAATGGCGAAAGAGATGCCTCGTTGAAGAGGGGATCTCCGCTATTTTTGTTCTGTCAGGGATGTGTAGTCCTCTTATGGATATTTCGTTTAGTCGAGATAATACCTCTAGTGTTTTCCCACATGTCGGGAGGCGTGATATTTCTGTGTATTTCATGAAAGCAAGGTAAATTGACTTTTTCATTAACTCTATCGATTTTGGGTCGTGAGCGATTTCGATTCATAGCCTGTCTCCGAAAGTCGTCGTCACGAGATGTTCTTTCCCAGCTCACATGTCGCTGCATTGTACTGCATCGGTTGATGCATGTACCAAGGACCATTACTTGCTACTTTGTTAAATGAACTAGGTTTAGAAAACCTTTATTATCTAGAGGATATTTTTGAGGACATTATTTATACTTCGGCAGACGTGTCTGTCTTGCTGAAGTCAAACTAAGGAGAGTGAACTGATCTCATACATCTGGTTATCTCCTGGCTGTTATAGAAAAGGATGGAGTTTTCCACCTGACTACATTTACAGCACTATGAAATATAACATGCATCTGACTCATCATTGTAATGCTGTCTACCGTTTATTGCTGTATTGAATGTTGCTGTGATAATGACTGTTTGATGTGCCTACACATTTGCGTAACCATTTTGTCACTGTGGCGTCCACAATAAATAATGAAGAAAAACGTCAACGGCTGTTTCAAGACTCATTGACTTTATACGTCGTGAGTTTACTGACGTCCTATGTGGATTGCCCTGTTATTGTTGCATGAACATTGTTTTGACTGAACACATCTACACACTACACAAAACCAGACATGCGGATGCCATCCATCATCATATGGCATCACGCATCATTTGGTGGCCATAAGCTGGTTTGATTCTGGTACTAGCAAACACGGGGTCCCTTACCCACTTCATTTTCAACAAGAATTCATCAGCATCCTTCAAGAAATTAACATTCTTCAATACAGTCAACATCTTCAAAATTTTCAAAGTACTCGGCGTTGCCCGGTAAAAGTCAAAATTTCAACTTTTTGACGGAAACAAGAATTTGACAGTACCCGGCGTTGTTACATGTTGCCGGATAACTCGGACTGCTGTTATCTTTTACGCAAGTCAAGCAAGTTGCTGCTGTCAAGGTTCCAGTGCTGTCGTTTTTTGAGAAGGTCAAGTGCCGGTTGAAACGGGTTGTTTTCTGAAGAAGGCCAAGTACCGATTTCCATCAACTTACTTTTGGATTAGAAGGTCAAGTGCCGAAACAACTCAACACACAGTATGTCAGAAGCTCTTGTACCATCGTGTTAGCAGTGGAAGCAGTTCAGATGTGCCATCATCGTTGGAGCTTCGCTCTTTAGGACGTTGATTGACATCCGTTTTTCTGCTGTTCTACGATTGGAAGCCTATAAGTTAAGTGGCCTGTTTGTATGTAAACTGTGCCCTTATACTTCTGCTGAGTCTTCTGTGTATCATCTCATTCTATATGTTATATGTCTATATGTTATTTGTATATTTATATGTTTATATTTCAGCGGGTTCTCGGTTGGGTGGTGTCTCCGTTAGATTATGCCACGTCATAGAGGTCGTCTATTGTGAGCGTTTTCTGTAGGGTTTGCAAATTTCCGATACTGGAATTTGCTAAGCGACTTCTGTTGCTATTTATGTTAGCTGTGATGACATGTTTTAATATTGTTTTCGTTATTATTTCGCATTCTTTAGTTTTGTTTTGATTTGTTTGTATTTGTTAGCCTACTCTTGTCTATAATTTAGTTTCATACAACATTTTTGTTTATACACTGTGGTGTCATGTATTTTGTTTAATTCTATCGCAGATATCGTCACATTTTTTGTGATATTTCATTAATTTCTGCTTTATTTTTAGTTGATTTCTGCGAAAGTTTTTGTATTGTTGCTGATCTTTGTTATTGTTTACATTGTTATTGTTTACATTGTTTGTATTGTTTACATTTTCAATGTTTACATTCTGCATGTGTTTACATAGTCATTGTTTACAGTTATAGTAATTAGTTAATGGGCTATGCTAATGCACTGTTACTACTACACTGATGATAAATGAATGATGAATAGTGTCGTGCACTATTGAATGAGAAGTGCACTTATGATCAAGAATTGAGTGCTGATATTTCATATACAAGTTCTTTGATTGGAGACTTGTTTCCCACAGAGACTGGGATAATATAATGTGATGTGAATATACAAGTGCTTAATTAAGACTTGTTACACTTAGGTTTGAAATAAATTAGTTAATTATTTCAGGTTTTGGACTCATATGTTAGACAACATGTCTACATTTGAGCACTTTATTGAGCAGGGTAAATTGCTTGGGAAGACTGGTGATAAGTTAGAAGAATTTGCAACTGCTCGATATGATAAAGCAATGGAAGCTGAACAAAAGAAACTGCATATGGAAGCTGAACAAAAGAAACTGCAGATGCAGGTGGATGAAAAGAGATTCCAAATGGAAATGGAAAAACAAAAAAGGGAATCAGAAGCTGAGGAAGAAAACTCCAGCTACAGCTAGAAGCTGAAAGACTAAAAGAGGCTGAAATAAAAGACTTGAAAAAGAGGCTGAGAATAAAAGACTTGAAAAAGAAGCTGAAAATAAAAGACTTGAAAAAGAAGCTGAAAATAAAAGACTTGAAAAAGAAGCTGAAAATGAAAGACTTCAAATGAGGCTCAAGCTGAAGAAAGAAGTTACAAAGAGAGTCTGATGAGAGGAAAGCAAAAATGGAACATGAAGAAAAACTCTTAGCTTTAGAGTTGGAAAAATTGAAATTGACGAGCATGAGTAATGGTAATGATTCAAACAAGGGTTCATCTTCTGGTAAGGCTAATAATGATACTTTTAAGATTAAGTTACCAACATTTAGTCCTTCCAGTGATGACATAATGTTCTATCTGGACAGATTTGAACAAGCATGTACAGCTCATAACATAGACAAAGCAAAATATGTTTATCAGTTATCAGGGATACTGACAGGTAAAGCTCTAAGTATATTAAATATGGTGGATGAACCTGACAAGAACAATTATGAGGTTGTCAGGGCCGCTTTGTTAAAGAAATATCAGCTTAACGAAGACGGCTATCGTCTACAATTTAAAAACATGTTACCTGAAAATGGAGTTGAATTCTCCGAGTTTATTGCAAGAATACGCATTACTTTCTCACGATGGGTTGAACTATCTAAGACGGAAAAAACTTATGAAGGACTTATGGACTTAATACTTAGAGACAAAGTCATGTCGTCTGTCAATGAGTCTTTCCTTGCTTTCCTTCATGAACGTAAACCTAAAACAATAAAAGAAATGGAAGATTTCTGTTGCCAATACGTAACTGCGCACCCACACATAACCATGGGTAACTCTAAGGTGAAAGAAGGTTTACCAGTTGCTTCGGCAGCTCCGTATGGTCAAAACTTTGCTCGTAGATCCCAACAAAATTTTGATAGAAAGAGTAGCGGTAATTTCTGTCAAAATCATGGAAATCAATTTCATGGTGATTCTTCTTCGAAGAATTGGAGACAACCTGATAGTGGTCGTTACTATCACCCTAATAATTATAAGCATTTCAAAAGAGGATATGGTAATAGAGGTTATTCCTGCCGAAGACCTCAGAACCAAACAAATAGATGTTCGCATCAATGTGAACATGATAGTAATCGTGGAAACTGGAATTCGAACCAGGATAACAATTACAATAGAGACAATAATAACTGCAGAGATAATAATAACTCTGATAACTTCAGAGGTAATAATAGTCGGGGTAGATCTCAACACAAAAAAAAGAGATATCAGCAGGCTAATGCTGTACAACAGGAAACTGAGGGAGCCTGTAATCATGTTGTTGATAGTAAAAACTTTGACGCTGTCACTAGTTCTGCTTTTGACTTTGAGAGAGCAAACAAATGCCCCCAATGCAGTACTTTATTCGAACCGGGTACCATAACTACTTTGAGTTGTGGTCACCCACTTCCCGCTCTTCCTGCTGCTGTTGCGCATGACGGGAGGGGTTCTTTAATTCTACATAAGGGTCTTGTTAATGATACTCCGGTCTCACTACTTTTCGATTCCGGATGCACCACTATTGGTGTTAGACAATCGCTTGTAGATCCATCTTGTGCTACAGGAAGGGTTATTAAATGTGTCACATTTGGCGGCACTCTAGAAAAATATCCTACTGCTGTAATTCGCATTGCCACTCCTTTCTTTACTGGAGATGTGCATGCTTGTCTCTTACCTAATCCTATTGCGGACCTTATTATTGGTCGTATTCACGGAGTTAGGGAGTGTACCCCACAGCAGATTGCTGCTTGGGAAGATAATAACATGCAAGCTACAAATGCAGTAGTTACAAGAGCACAAGCTCTACAAACACCCGAAACTTCACTGAATAGTGATAATGAAGTTGATAGCCAAGATAGTCACTTAGTAATCACTCGTGACTCTTTCATAAAATTGCAAGAAGAAGATCCTTCTTTAAAAAAATTCTTCGTTCTTGCGAAGAAAGGTGATCCGAATCAGGATACAAATAGAAAATCTTGGATTGCAATGAGAAACGGCGTACTTGTACGTATGGTACAAGATTCGACTACGTCGGCACATTCGCAAATTCTTGTTCCCAAGAGCATGAGAGTCCAAATATTACAACATGCTCATGACTCGCAATGTGCTGGACATATGGGTTTTGCCCGTACGAAGTCGAGAGTCCTTGCGGCTTTCTTTTGGCCTTTTGTCAATAAGGACATTCGTATTTACTGCCGATCATGCAAGGTATGTCAGGAGGTCAAATCTAGAGGACCACGACATGCTGCGCCTATCCAGGCTGCTGACATTCCTATTCGGCCGTTTCAGAAAATGGCCATAGATATTATTGGCCCTTTTAAGGTCAAGTCGGCCAGAGGACATCAGTTTATCCTTACATGTGTCGATATGTGCACACGTTGGCCAGAGGCTATTCCTCTTAAGAGCATATCTACTACAGATATCGCAGATGCTCTTTGGTTGATATTTTCTCGCTTGGGGTTCCCCAGAGAAATATTGTCAGACCATGGCACTCAACTCATATCTGACACTATGTCACAGGTAATGTCTACCTTACATATTGAACGATCTCTCAGTAGTATCTACCATCCTATGTCTAATGGGTTAGTTGAGCGTCTGAATAGAACGCTCAAGACTTTGCTTGGTAAGATAACTGAAGATCATCCTCAAGATTGGGACAGGGTTTTACCCGCGGCTCTCTTTGCCTATAGAGAAGTCCCTAATGAACACACAGGATTTTCTCCCTTCGAACTTGTCTTTGGCGCGCGTCCACGCGGCCCTATGTCTTTATTACACGATCTCATCACTGCCGATGATATTAGCGATGAAACTCAATCCTCATATGAGTATGTCATTGCTCTTAGACAAAAGATCATTGAGGCATGTAAGCTAGCAACTGCTTCATCAGAAATTGCTAAAGAGAAGGCAAGGCAGTTTGCTAACAAGAATAGATGTCTACGACAACTTTGTCCAGGTGACAAAGCATTCGTCCTACTCCCCAGTAGGGAAAATAGACTTCTTATTGCATGGAAAGGTCCGTATGCAATAGTCTCTCGGATTTCCGATGTTGACTATGTGGTCGATATTGATGGAAAGCATAAAACTTTCCACATAAACATGCTTTCGGAATTTCACGAACGTCCGGACTATTTGCTGCCTATTTTCCAGGCAACGGATGATGCTCCTGCACCTCACGGTCATTATTCATCCCTGTCTGTCATTCAGGATGAGGAAGCTACCTTCTCTGATGTCAACCTTCCCCTTCCAGTGGTTCCATTACATTCCACGGAATCTTGGAAAAACGTTTCTGTTTCTCCTAATCTTTCTGGTGACGAACATCGACAAGTCTCGTCGATGTTACAAACATTTCAGGATGTTCTCACTGACATTCCTGGACACACAGATGTCATAGAACATGACATAATTCTTACCGACAATAATCCAATTAGGGTTAGGCCGTATCCTATTCCTATACACTTTCAGTCGCAAGTGGAAAAGGAATTGGATGAAATGATTCAATTAAATATAATTGAACCATCGACTTCACCATATTCTTCTTCCATGGTTATTGTCCGGAAGAAGGATAAGAACATACGAATTTGCGTTGATTATCGCAAATTGAATCAGGTCACAAAGTTCGACGCTGAACCGATGCCTTTGTTAGAAGATCTACTGATTAGACTTTCTAATTCTAGATTCTTCACTAAACTTGACTTGTCTAAAGGTTATTGGCAAGTGCCTTTAGCAGAGCATGCCAAACCTCTTACTGCTTTTTCTACACCTAGGGGTCTATTTCAATGGAATGTTATGCCTTTTGGTCTCATGAACGCCCCTGCCACTTTCGTTCGCATGATGCGTCGAATTCTGTCACATCGTTCGGATGTCATCGCATACTTAGATGACATCTGTCTCTTCAGTGATACCTGGGAAGATCACTATTTAGGGTTATATGACTTACTGTCCACTCTACGTGAGAATAATTTGACAGCAAAACCTTCTAAAGCTTTTGTTGGTTTTGGTGAAATCTCTTTCCTGGGTCATCGTGTTGGTCATGGTCTCTTGAAGACAGAAGACCACAATACTTCCAAAATACTGAACATCTCTGTTCCTAAAACGAAGAAACAAGTTAGGAGTCTCTTAGGTTTAATTCAATTTTATGGGAGATTTATTCCAAATTTATCTTCGATCATGGCACCTCTCTCAACATTGTTGAAGAAAGGTTCGCCTAATCTGGTCCGTTGGTCTGAAGAATGCCAATCTTCACTAGACCAAATCAAGAATATATTTTCTTCTCCTCCCATCTTAAGATTACCTACTCTTGATAGGACTTTTGTTCTTCGGAGTGATGCTTCATCCACTGGGATTGGAGCAGCACTGATGCAAGAATATGCAAATACTCTGCATCCTGTTATGTACATTTCTAGAAAACTAAATGCGGCAGAGAGGAACTACTCGGTTTTAGACCGTGAGTTGTTAGCGATGGTTTGGTCAATTCTAAAGCTACAAAGATTCCTCCTGGGCGCACATTTCATTCTAGAGACTGATCAGAAAGCTCTTACAGCTATTCAGACTAAGAATTTGAAGAGTTCGAGATCCACTCGATATGCTATAGCTCTTCAACCTTTTCACTTCACGGTACGAGCTATCCGTGGTGCGGATAATGTGATGGCTGACATTTTGTCTAGATGCCCACATGACTCCAACTAATACTTCTGTCCTATATTTCTATATATTACAGAGTCATAACACACCTATATTTCTACAATAGATTAGCACATCTGTACTTACTTTATATGTACACACTATCGTGCTTTGTTGTCATCTTCTTCTGTTCGTTTTTTAAGATGATAGAGGAGGACTGAGTAGTTAATATAAGGGCCGTTAGTTTACTAAACAGCCACAATTATTAATAATGTATTGTACCTTATGAAGCATATTAGTTATTAATTAGCATTATATTGCTTGTACTTTCTCAGAATGTCATTGTTGAGCTGAGGACTTACCTTACGAGTTCTAGATTGTGTACTTACCCTCGGAATACCAGAGCATATGTCCTGGATCGTCATGTAGTTTAACTTTACTATGTACTTATGTCATTACATGTCAAAGAATGTACTATTTAAATTTTCCTATCAGATTTGTACATCCCTTTTTAAAGACAATATTAGAGTATGCTGTTTAATGATGATTATAGTAACTTGCATACGTATATTGTGTTTACATGCTAACGTGATGTGTGTTGGTGACACCTCCCCGATGTGAATATTTTTTGAGACATATTTATTTTTCTGTTGAGGTATATCCTCACCAGACACTCTATAATTAGCCTATTGTTTGGCAATTTAATTAATTATCAGCGCATAATTCGTGCGTTTTGAGCCGCTTATCGCTTGCTCTTTGATATTGAAAAAAAAATATGTTCCACATTTTTTTTTTATCGGGAGGAGGTGGTGATATGTTGCGTGATAAATTCTCGCAACATCGTTTTATTTCAATATCTGTTTTATAACGCAAGGGCAACAACTGCTTGAAATTTATAGTCACTTTTCTCGGTAAGCATTTGTCTTCTCGCGTTGGTATCGAATGCAGTTAACTTTTGAGCTGTGGTCATTTTTGCGCTGGACTGCGCATGACTTGTCTTGTTGTTTGGTCGATCGGTTTCCGCCCACCACTAGTGGGAGTGAGCGATTTGGAATGGCGAAAGAGATGCCTCGTTGAAGAGGGGATCTCCGCTATTTTTGTTCTGTCAGGGATGTGTAGTCCTCTTATGGATATTTCGTTTATTCGAGATAATACCTCTAGTGTTTTCCCACATGTCGGGAGGCGTGATATTTCTGTGTATTTCATGAAAGCAAGGTAAATTGACTTTTTCATTAACTCTATCGATTTTGGGTCGTGAGCGATTTCGATTCATAGCCTGTCTCCGAAAGTCGTCGTCACGAGATGTTCTTTCCCAGCTCACATGTCGCTGCATTGTACTGCATCGGTTGATGCATGTACCAAGGACCATTACTTGCTACTTTGTTAAATGAACTAGGTTTAGAAAACCTTTATTATCTAGAGGATATTTTTGAGGACATTATTTATACTTCGGCAGACGTGTCTGTCTTGCTGAAGTCAAACTAAGGAGAGTGAACTGATCTCATACATCTGGTTATCTCCTGGCTGTTATAGAAAAGGATGGAGTTTTCCACCTGACTACATTTACAGCACTATGAAATATAACATGCATCTGACTCATCATTGTAATGCTGTCTACCGTTTATTGCTGTATTGAATGTTGCTGTGATAATGACTGTTTGATGTGCCTACACATTTGCGTAACCATTTTGTCACTGTGGCGTCCACAATAAATAATGAAGAAAAACGTCAACGGCTGTTTCAAGACTCATTGACTTTATACGTCGTGAGTTTACTGACGTCCTATGTGGATTGCCCTGTTATTGTTGCATGAACATTGTTTTGACTGAACACATCTACACACTACACAAAACCAGACATGCGGATGCCATCCATCATCATATGGCATCACGCATCAGACGTACCATTCCGCAACTATAAGTACCAGATCGAATATTGGGCAACTTTGGAATTTATAAGTAAACCCGCAATTTTAATACAATACTGGAAACTTCGGAATTTTATCACAAGGAGTCAGAGAGGATTTTTTTTTTTAAATTTCCCAGGCAGGATTCATAGAACACCAGCCTTCAGAGGAATTAACTCGTATTTCCCAGACCCAATCATAAGAGGAATTATACAAACGGTTTTCCAAGGCAGGATTCATAAAACACCAGCCGTCAGAAGAATTAACTTATTTTTCTCAAACCAAGTCATAAGAGGAATTATACAAACAGTTTTCCCAGGCCAGGAATTTACAGAACACCAGCCGTCAGAGGAATTAACTCATATTTCCAGACCTACGTGATTTGAAGCTTCTAAAACAGAGCTGTGTCCATTCTAAATCTGTGCCAGGAGAAGTGTGTATTCCCAAAATATTTGGGTAAGTGTAAACAATTTATTTTCTAATGTAAATTCTACAGGTTTCTTGCTAAGTGGTTATATATGAGGCTGGCAACGTCAACATATGAAAATAGTATATTCATGAACCACTACAGCAAGAGCTGGTGATTGTTTCCGACTAATCGTGCGGGAAACCCGACAGCAGAGCCACCCCAGACTCCGACCGATGAGTGATTACATCACATGTGCCTAAAGTGTATAGAATCATTTTGTGAGATTTATATACCTTTTTTAATTGTAATTCAGGCAGATCATTATTCACGCACTCCAGACGCAATTTCCTAGTTGACACCCAGAAGGATATTGGTGAATTTTCATCATATTCCCTGAGTTACATTGTGTGCTCGGGAATTTAATTCTTCTGAGAGGTTAACATTGGTGGGTGGAGCGCATGACAATGGGCCTGTTAGTTTGCGGAGAACAAATGTACTCAGCAGAAGGCATTTGTTTCTTTCTATCTGTCACAGTTCGTGGTTACAGTACATGACATCAGACTTAAGTACTGACGTTCTTACGCCACTAGTGTGAGAGAAGAGTATTACCACCAACCACCTACAGTGGGCGAATTATGTGGAGAAGTGTATTCATCACCAAAAAGAAGTGACGGAAACCACAGCTGCAGGACTCGTCTGGAGCTAAGTTGTGTGTAACAGGCTACATGAAAAAAATACGGACATTTTTAACGCCCTACCTAAACCTCAGTGAGGAAACCTTAATTTCAATTTTCACCCAATTTTTCATATTTATTTTCCCATGTTACAGACTAATTGACTATTAAATTAGTTGTATGTTATTTTAAACTAAACAATAATAGTTGATTCAGTTAAAGTGTACAAAAGCAAACGTATGAGCCAGTCTTTCTTATGTATATATATATATATATATATATATATATATATATATATATATATATATATATATATATATATATATATATATATATATATATATATATATATATAATAATAATAATAATAAATTCTTTAAGCACCAAACACGGCGCATAAGGCAGAAACCAGTGCTCTCCAGGTTGTTCGTTGTGACGCCACTCCTCTTAGCTCTTGCACATTATTTAGGCCCAACGTTCTTCCTTCTCTTATTATTGTTCTTCTGAGTGTTTCTTTTGGTCTTCCTTTTTTCCTCTTACCCTCAGGAACCCAAGTGAGCGCCTGTAGTGGTATTCTGTTGTTTTGCATTCGTAGGACATGACCGATATATGACCATCGTCTTTTCCTTATATAGTCGGAGACATATTTCTGCCTAGAGTCTTCTCTTATTTGTCGATTAGTCTTGAATTCTTTCCAACTGATGTTCATGAGTTTTCTAAGACATTTGTTCTCGAATGTATTCAGCTTGTTCTCCAATGATTTTGTTATTTTCCAACTCTCACAGCCGTATGTTAACACTGAGATAACATTTGAATTAAACAGACGAAGCTTGGTATGTATATTCAATGATCGTAATTTCCAAATGTTAGATAATCTATTGAAGGCGCTAGCTGCCAAAGCAATTCTAGTATGGATTTCTCTTGTTGTGTCACCATCCTGAGTCATTTTACTGCCTAAATAATTGAAACTTTCAACTTTCTGTAGTTTTTCCCCGTTCAAGATGATATCAAAGGTCTCGTTAGAAAAGTTCATAGCTTTAGTTTTAGAGGCATTTATTTGGAGACCTATTTTAACCGAGAGATGACACAAATTATTTATTGCTTCTTGGGATTGTCTTGGTGTTGAACTTAAGAATGCTACATCATCTGCGAAATCCAGGTCCCCCAGGAATTTTCCATTTGTCCATTTTATACCCAATTGTTCATTGTGGGTATAGTTTCTCATAACCCAATCAATAGCTATTCCAAAAAGTAGTGGTGACATAATATATATATATATATATATATATATATATATATATATATATATATATATATATATATATATATATATATAGAGAGAGAGAGAGAGAGAGAGAGAGAGAGAGAGAGAGAGAGACATTACTTATAAGAGGGCATTCGTTGGATTACTCCAACTGGGGGCTTGACGGGCCAGAACCAATGCATAAACCCTTGAATAAAGGTGACGGGTCAGATAATAAGTTAACATATTTGCTCAGCCCTAAAGCAGTGTTTTGTTCTTGTCTTCTGGGAATATCTCGTGAAGGCTCCCCTAAGGTAGAAACGCCATTCAACTTCTATCTACATCTTTGCCAAGAGTAATCTTACGCGAAGATAGATACCTTGGACGACCTACTTTTAGATACGCTTGCGTTGTGACCATTAGTGGACCAGTACTGCAAAGCAAGGGGAGGCAATCCCGTAACAAGATCAAAGTTAGGCAGCTAAAATACTTTGGTCACATAAAAACACATTGCAGAAAGGCGAGTTGAAGGCAAACGTGCAAGGGGAAGACAGCGCTATAAGTGGGAAGATAACATCAAGAGATGGACAGGAAAGAGTCTATCAGAGTGCACCACCAAGACAAGAGACAGAAGACGTTGGAGATCTGTTACAGTGGTACGGGTACGATTCCTTAATAGCTTGACTTGCTGTGAATTAGATCAAGAGTGCAACTGACTCCATGCATTGACACTCTGTCTCTATGTAGGCCTTGAGTCGCCTTCCAGGGTTATACTTGATAGCTTTACATGTAACAATACTGTGGGTTCAATTTTGGCCAGACATATCCCAACTCCCTGGCCCGCACACAGGCACTCAGGCACTAACACGTCAATAACCATTGACAATGTACAAATGTTTATTACAACACAAGGTTGTTCATCTCTTCAAGTGCATAATATAAGGATTCTCTTCTAGTCGTGTCTAGACTATCGTCTCGTCCTCGGAGACATCATGCATTTTAATACAGTCTGGTACTCACGCATTTAGAAACTTCACACTCTGCTTTTGCCTAAAATGATAATACACTTGCAGTTGAAGATGTAATACAATTGATGGTAAAATAGCATGCAGGTGGATTAATAACACAAGCTGAAGATATCGTCCACTTGGACATATGCCATCTACACAGGCCGAAGACACAAGCCCAAGTGTTTTACGCTCAACTTGTCCCAATTCAAAGTTGCCATCAGCTATTAATTATCAGCAGCAGTCAAGACGTCACTTCCTGTAACCACGGGCTACCGTGTATAAACAATATACATCAGGAAGTGATCGTATACAAAACATGATATGATATTTACTCATATCATTTACTCCCCCTTGCACTAAAATAATGAAAAGGAACTTTTCATTATTTCCATAGTACAATCTACAAGGTCACTGGAGAAACCATATGACAATATCCACATTCTCAACTGTCATCCTTATGATAGCACCTAGAGGCGTGCTCCATAATCGACACTTTGACACACAAGGTGTGGTATTTAGTAATAACATTACCAAACCCATTATCGTTTAGAAGACACTCTTTTGACACGAATGTGAGGTAACTACATTAATTAGAAGGCAGTGTGGAAAAAGTCAATATGTCAGTCATGGCACTCATACAGCATACCATGTCAACAAACGCCTTAAGTCATGTCGGTTATATAAGTCTCCCTATCTATGAAATGAAATGCATAATAAGCAATCAAAGACAGAATAGATTATATGAGGCAGACAAGTCAAAATATAAACGGTGACTGTGACAATATGTCAAAATAGTTATTAATATTTGTATGTATGCAATGTCATGTGGTGAATGACAATGTTAATGAGATGTCATGTGAAGATATATTACTTAATATCTAAACATACGAAGGTTATAAGTTATACTAAGTATAAACACTAGTGCAATTCACTTCACGTAGTGACACATTAATGAACTAATGCAATATAACCAGGGTTATTAAAACCGTAAATGTTTGACCATACAAAGTCCTTCCTGTAGAATTTTTTAAAAAGAATTAAAGTTCCAATAAGTCATTAGTTTGTACTTATTCACACATCATTGTTATTGATGTCCAGTTATGTACATATGCCGGAACGAAATAGTTCATTGAAAAGATCCATTTTTCCTCTATGTCGGATGTCGATGTTTGTCTTCCATGCAATAGCATATACAGCACATATACCATTCTTTATTCCGTACTTGAGAATTTTATAAGTCCATGTTGAAATATAATTTCTTTGTTATGTCCCTTTTTGATATTTGGAGTAAGTAATTTATAGTTACTTCCCTTTTTATTAAACGTTTCAGTCATATAATTAGTGCACATCATTTTGGAAATTGCAGCAAAGTATCTGAAATGTACAGAATTGGATAGTTATACCGCCAAGAGTCATTCTACAATGTGTATGTAGTAGCGAAGTATTGTCCTTGACCAAGTGCACTAGATATGATACGCCGAACGATTGAATATATCAGTTGACTTCGGATGGACAGAAATTCATCATCATCATGTTGCTTGGCATAATGTCTCTAGTTTTACAACCGGTTTAAGTGCATGACGAAGCAATGTGGCTGTAATCCCTGAAGTATGCGATATATCTGTTAACAGAAGGCATATGCCTTAGTTCTTGATGCTTCATATTTGTGAAATAATTCCTGATTTGTCAGAAAGGAAGTTCTGTAATTATTGAGCATCAAAGTTGGACTGCAGTAGCATTTGTGGCGACAACTGGAGATAGCGGATGCTTCATGCATCTTGACAATACATCAGCCATCACATTCACTCTTCCCTCGATGGGCCTAATCTGGTATTGATAGGGTTGAAGGGCCAGTGCGGCACGGGCAGCTTTTGCATTCTTAAATCTCGCTGTTTTCAGGTAAGAGAGTGCTCTCTGGTCCGTCTCGAGTGTGAAACTTGCACCAAGCAGGTAGCGCTGCAGTTTAGAGAAGCAGAAAACAAGAGCCAGCAGCTCTTTTTCAATAATCGAGTATCGCTGCTCAGTAGGCGTTAGCTTCCTGCTAACATAAAGTGTCGGATGCAAACAGCCATTCCATTCTTGCAACAACGAACCTCCAATGGACGATTTTGATGCGTCGACTCTAAGAGTAAAATGTTTAGAAGGATCAGGCAATCTTAATATAGGCAATTTGGAAAACACATTTTAATCTATCCAAAGCTACATGACATTCTTGACTACAAACAAACCTATTTGGTGACTCTTTCTTCACCAGTGATGACAATACGGACGTATACTCTGCAAAATTGGGGATAAACTTGCGATAAAAGTTTAGGAGCCCCAAAATACTTCTAACCTGTTTTTTTTGTCTTGGATAAATCAAGGTTTAGAATTCTAGAGATGGTAGTATCCTCTGTTTTCAAAAAACCTCCTCCCACTTTATAACCCAAAAATGAAATCTCCTGAAATCCAATTTTAGTCTTAGATGGACGTGCAGATAAATTATGAAGACGTAGAGTGCTAAGTAAGGATTGAATACCCTCCAAATGTTCATCCCACGATTGATGAAACAGACAAATGTCGTCAATGTAAGTAATGAGGTCTTCTCTGTCAGAGAAGAGTCGTCTCATCATGCGAACGAAGGTTGCAGGTGCGTTTACTAAACCAAAGGACATATAATTGAATTGAAATAGACCCAATGGAGTAGCGAATGCAGTATAAGGCTTGGATCGTTCCGTTAATGGCACTTGGAAATAGCCTTTAGACAGATCAAATTTAGAGAAAAATGTAGCCGAGGCTAGTCTATCTAATAAAGACTCCAACACGGGAAGTGGTTCCGCGTCATGACTAGTGGGAGAATTTAGACGTCTAAAATCTATGCATATACGTATAGATTTGTCTTTTTTCCGGATCAAGACCATCGGAAAACTATAAGGGGAATGAGATGGAGAAATGAAATTTAATTTCACCATCTGTTCTAGTTCCTCCTTAACGTGACATTGTAAATGTATCGGTATAGGATACGGTTTCAACTTAATCGGTTGAAAGTCTGTCAGAATAATATCATGTTCGATGATATCAGTGTGTCCTCGGACATCAGTAAGGACATCAGCAAAAGAATGTAAGATTGAAGTAACCTGTTCTTTCTGGAAAGAAGATAGAGTTGGCGATATATCAACATCTTTCCAACTTTCAGTAGCTAAGTAGTGAAGACTAGGTAATACTAATAGTGAGTCATTTCCATCAGTCAAATCAGAATTTTCCTCCTGTATGACAGCCAAAGAAGAATGACGACAGACAGATTGATCAAGAGCTTCAAAGTCTGGTCTTAGATATGGTGGACGTGTATGAAACTGCTGTAACATATTGATATGAAAATTTTTTCTTTTCCATCTACTGAGACAATATAATCAACATCAGACAGTTTCTCTACAATCCTGTAAGGTCCTCTCCATGACACTAATAGTTTGTTATCTCTCCTGGGTAATAGTACGTATGCTTCATCATCCGGCCAAAGTTGGCGTAATTTGCGGTTTTGGTTAATAAATAACCTCGCCCTAAGCTTTGCCTTTTCAGATGAACCTACTGCTATTTGGCATGCGTCTATTATTTTTTTCCTCAAATTGACCACATATTGATATGAGGTCTGAACCTCCTTGTTCATCTCAGCACCAATTAAAAATTGTTTTAATATAGACATTGCGCCTCGTGGTCTGGCGCCAAAAACCAATTCGAATGGACTAAAGCCTGTATGTTCATTTTTTATTTCTCGATACGCAAATAAAATAGCTGGGAGAACTCGGTCCCAATTTTGTGGATATTTAATAGTAACTTTATGTAGCATTTGTTTTAAGGATCTGTTGAGGACTTCTATTTTTCCGTTAGACTGAGGATGGTATATGGAACTAAGAGATCTTTGAATCCCAAACATATCCATAACCTGTTTCATGGCATCTGAAACTAACTGAGTTCCTCTATCAGATAGAATGTTTTCAGGAAAACCTATTCTGCTAAAAATCAGAAATAATGCATCAGCAATATCTACCGTGGTGATGGTTTTTAAAGGAATAGCTTCCGGCCAGCGTGTGCACATATCTATGCAGGTCAACACATATTGATGACCTCTTGCTGATGTTACCTTTAAAGGGCCAATAATGTCAATGGCCATCTTTGCGAAGGGACGCAAAGAGATATCAGATGCTTGAATGGGCGCATCATGTTTTGGTTTTCTGGTTGCTACACTTTGGCAGATGGTACATGTACGACAAAATAATTTGACGTCTTTCGTAATTCCGGGCCAAAAAAAATATGACAAAACTCTTTGTTTTGTTCTAGCAACACCTGAATGTCCTGCACATTCAATGTCATGTGCATGTCGTAAAATGAATGGTCGAAAACAAGCTGGTACCATAATCTGTTTCTTTAAGGAATTAGCAAATTGATAGTTTCTTACCAAAATCCCATTATTAATAGTATACCAGTGTTTTGCACAGTCATCTACCACTACATCATTCAAATGAGCAATATGAAAAAAAAAATTTAAGGAAATATCATCCTTCTGTCTTTGTATAAAGGTTTCCGTATCAATGAGTTCAATCTGAAATAAATTGTTATCATCAGTATTGACATCATCCATTACCTTAATATCATCATTATTTTCCTGTTGATAATGAATTATATCATCATCATTATTTTCCTTTTCTTCTTCTTCTTCTGAAGTGATATCTTCGGTTATATCTTCAGGTAACACATCAACGACTGGTTTGTGTTGATCGTTGTCCATGCGAGACTGAGCTCTGGTAGTCACAGCATTTGAACATAATAAATGTTGTCTTTCCCATATTTAATATCTTCCTGTGTGCATTCATGCAATTTAGGTATGTTTCCCATAATAATTCCAGCAATTGGATTGTAGAAGAGGCATACAAGTGTTCTTCCTGTAAAATATGGTGTATCCAAAAACACCTCAGCTGTGGGGTAATATTCCACAGTTCCTCCAAAAGTTATGCATTTTACTTGTTTTCCGGTATAGTCCACCTTATCAACCAAGGCCTTGCGCACACCAATGGTGGTTGCACCAGTATCTCTCAGTAAAGATACTAACTGATTATTGACAAAACCTCTATTCAAGATCAATGAACCAGTACTTTCAAAAGATGACATGACTGGGAGGGGGTGTCCGCATAATAATCTTGGCACTCCTTGAGGCTGAAATAAAGAATTGCAATTAGTGCAGTTATCAATATTTGCTAAGTCTACACTGCATGAATTTGCATGTGCTACAATATCATTATGGTTCTGATTACACTGACTAACAAAAAAAAACTTTTTTTTTCTTTCTCTAACATTTCTATGTTTTTCTGGTCAATTTTAATGCGCTGTTTTTAAATCTGCAAACCGTTTTTCTCTATCAGGTCGGGATCTCTAGAAATACGCAATTGAAGTTTTTTAACAACGCATACAGTATTACACCAACGGGCTGATCACCCGTTTGCCAGTCACTTTGATTACGGAAACAACGACGAACGGATTGATTTGTCGTTGCCCTAAAGACGCCATTAGGCGTGATGGGAACAACGGCAAAGAAAATCTATTCGCTGTTGCCCTTAAGACGCCACTAGGCGTAATGGCCACTGACTGCTTTGCCGGTCATTGGCTAAGGACGGAAGAAGAAGAAGATACAGTATTACAACATCATTCGTACAAGAAGTATAACAGTTATGTAGGCTTGAATTTCTTTGCAGTCAACTTTCGTCGGTGAATGGCATGTGGTACATCGCGATGAAGCTTCCAACAATAATCGGCAAGCATGGTCACACTCCACCGTCCTTGATAACGTGACTCCATTACGGCGATATCTTGATGGAATCATTCTCCATGTTCATCGCTGACTTCGCCAAGGTTGTCAGGGAAAAAGTTAAGATGCGAATCGAGCAAATGGATTTTGAGGGACATGTTACAGCCCATAATTATGTATGCATATATGCACTGCTTAACAATATGCAACATAGTCGACAGATTTGTAATTTTCCAGAAAGTTATCGACGATCGATTTGAATGCCATCCATGCGCGACGTTCATTACCATGTAACAAGTTCTCGAATTGTTTGTCTGCAATAACTTTCCTAATCTGAGGTCCTACAAAGATACCTTCCTTTATCTTTGCATCGCTAACTTGCGGAAACTTTTCTCGAAGATAAGTGAAAGCTTTGCTCGTTTTATCTAACGCTTTTACAAAATTCTTCATGAGCCCCAACTTTATATGTAACAGTGGTAAAATGAAGGTGTCTTTGTTAACTAATGGCTCGCGTATTACATTTTTATGCTCGAGTTGCATACGATCCCGGATAGGCCACACCTTTCTTGCATAATGTTCCTGTCTGTTGCGGCTGTCCCATTCACATCGGAAGCAACAAAATTTAGTATACCCAGTCTGCATTCCCGTGAGAATTGCAATGACCTTTAGGTCTCCACAAATCCGCCATTGGTAGTCATTGTACTTTATTTTTTCCAAACGTATAGCCATATTGTCATAAGTTTCTTTCATATGAACAGAGTAGGCGACTGGAATTGATGAAAAAAAAATTTCTGTTATGCAATAACACGGCTTTTAGACTAGTCTTGGAAGAATCGATGAAAAATCGCCATTCGTTGACTATGTGCTCATGACCGTTTACATCTTTGCAATAGCAAATGTCATCATCCATCTCAAAGTATTGAACAAGTTCTCTGTGTCTATGACGAAATTTAGATATCGGAGTATTGGGCGCTAAAAGATTCCATTCTTTGAGTCGCGAACCGAGTAATTCCGCTTGTCCTTTGGTAAGAGCGAGATCACGTATTAGATCTGAAAGTTCTGAATGGTTAATTAAGTAAACACCATCATTCACCGGTATGTAATCTGAGTCAGAATTAGTTTCTAAAGCAGGTAAACTATGACTTTCTGATGGTTCATTTACGTCCAACGGATATTGTTCTGGTGGTACTTGGATCGGACACGTGATTGGATCATGAGGCACTGGTTTCGAAACCGATTCAATATTTGGATAAACCACAGACTTTCTAGTTTTAAAAGTGAAACCATGGATATTTGTCAAGCAGAAGTAACAATCAGTAGTGTGATTTGTATGTTCACGCCATATTACTGGCACGCCAAAAGGCATCGACTTATGCTTCGGCGATTTTCTTAACCAACCTGCCAATGTATCGAACAAACCGCATTTGGCTTCCAAGATTTATTTGCATCATCAACTTTCGAATCAAAATAAAGTTCATATGCTATCTTTAGTAATGGTGTAAAGTTTTTCTGGTTAACACGATCGGTAAAATATCTGCACACGTAACAGAACAGATCAGCCGAATTTCTACAACTTCTAGAAGCCATATTTTGCTCAGAATTATTTCAAAATACAGCAACTATTTGAAAAATCGCGTAACATATGTCATGCATCTTTTAGCAGTATAAAAAGTAGAATTATGTTGCTTTTTATTAATTTTTAATAAGTTATATAGTAAAAATGAAACGGAGCAAATAACGGTTTCCCAAAAATATATTTATTCACAAATATCTTAAGAACCCGACGTGATAGAGATAAACGGATTTCAGATTTGAAATCAGCGCAAGAAATTGACCTAAGAACACTTATTCTTATATAAGAAAGAAAAATGTTGTTTGTCAGTGTTATTATCATGAACAATAGCATTGGTACGTTCAGTGTTTCTTGATTGTCTGGAAGTATTGTTATGATAAGATCTTTTATTTGCATTCTGATCATTTCCTCTATAAAATGATTTCTGCCCTCTATTTGATTTTGAGTTATATTCTCCTCTATTTTGCCAGTTATTAGACCTAAAAGAGGTTTGTGGATAATAGTTATCTTCCTGATATGAATTCCAATTTCTTTGAGGTTGGTATTTATTAAAATTGTATCTACCTCTATTTTGACTGTAATTATGTGATGGTTTAAATCTTTGATTCCTATCCATACTGTTTGATCTATACCTAGGTGCATTGTCTTGGAATGACCTAGCAGATGCAGCTGGTAATGAATCCTTAATATTGTTTTTGCTCAATACTCTATTAGGATGTGCAACTTGATATTGACGTCCTAGGGTTTGTAATATAGTCAGGTTTACTGGTTTTCTTTCCTGCAGGAACGCAAGAAAATCAGCACTAATAGATGACAAAACCTTGTCTCTTAGAATTAAATCTGACAATCCCTCAAAAGTTTTTTCAGTTTTGGATAATTCAATCCATCTAGAAAATTTTAATTTAACAGCTGAAATAAATTCAGTGAAATCTTTTCCAGAATCAGGGTACAAAGACCGAAATTTCTGACGATAACCCTCATCATCTAATTGATACCTCTGTAATAAAATCA
This sequence comes from Oreohelix idahoensis, assembly GCA_024509875.1. Lineage (NCBI taxonomy): Eukaryota > Metazoa > Mollusca > Gastropoda > Stylommatophora > Oreohelicidae > Oreohelix > Oreohelix idahoensis. The sequence goes on along the minus strand of JAMPIV010002659.1, from coordinate 84,803 downwards.
CTTTAACAGCTTCATAATCCTTTCTGGTTTGGTCATCCAAAGTGGAGACTACAGTCAATGGTTCACCTACCAATAAATTCATAAGTCTACATGTCCATGTAGATTTGTCAATCTTATATTCTTCACAATAAGTTTGGAATCTATTTAGGAAGCACGAAATGTCGTCTATGGACGCATTGAATTTTGGCAAATTAATCCTTATGGCAGTAGTATGATCTTTATTTTTATCTTCACCTACCCCAGGATGCAACAGTGGTTGTTGTAATTTTAGTTTTTCAAGTTAAATCTCAGCTAATCTTATAGCTTGTTGAGATAATATCTCTTCTTGGGCTTTAATTTGTTGCAATTTCATCTCCTCTTGAGATTTAATTTGTTGCAATTTCATCTCCTCTTGAGCTTTCTCCTCTTGAGATCTGGCATAGGCTAATTTTTCCCTTTCAAGAGCCAATTCTTCTGATCTCCTTTTTTCAGCTAATTCTTCTTTATGGAGCTCTTCTTGTCTCCTTAATTCTTCTTTATGGAGTTCTTCTTGTCTCCTTTTTTCAGCTAGTTCTTCTTTATGGAGCTCTTCTTGTCTCCTTAATTCTTCTTTATGGAGTTCTTCTTGTCTCCTTTTTTCAGCTAATTGTGTTTCCATTTCCTGTTTGTGGAGTTCCTCTTGTCTCCTTTTTCAGCTAATTCTTCTTTATGGGGCTCTTCTTGTCTCCTTATCTCTTTATCCACAAAGGATTGCAATGCCTGACCTTCCAAATTAAATTCTTTTCCAATCTTCAATAAATCCTTTAATGAAGTCATGGTTGCTTATTATTGTGTTTCTCAGTAATACACAATATTTTAACTTTTATGTATATGAATATGTCAGCTAAATATTCAATACTTCATCCACCAATCTCAGATCAATTTATAATTGCAATAATATAGGTGCAGTGAAATACGAGATATGAACAAGAAAAGAAAATAGCACGTACACCGAGTAATGACAAGAGAGACAATGTAAGAGCAACTGAAGAAAATACAAATGTATAAACCAAGGAGTTAATATGACATGTATATAATAATTGGAAGATCTGGAATATGCAGATGACATTGCACTGCTGGCACATTCACATCAACACATCCAGGAAAAAACGGATAGACTTAATAAAATTAGCCAGCAGGTGGGCTTGAACATCAATTTAAAGAAGTCTGAGGTCATGACGCTCAATGTGAGCAACCCTGAGCCCATATCAGTAAGGAATCAGCAACTGGTACAGACAGATACCTTCACATACCTAGGAAGCATAGTAACACCAGATGGTGGGGCAGGCAAAGACATCAACATCAGAATGAATAAGGCAAGAACAGCCTTCTTTAGCCTAAATAACATCTGGAAATCCTCCCAATACAGCACAAGCACAAAATTAAGATTATACCAGAGTTGCGTGCTTTCTGTGCTTCTCTATGGTGCGGAATGCTGGAGAGTCACAGAGAAGGAAATGTCAAAATTGTCCTCTTTTCACACAACATGCCTAAGAAAAATTCACCGAATCTTTTGGCCGAAAACCATCACCAACCAAGATCTGCTTACTCGTAGCAAGCAAGAGGACATGCACACCATCATAGCTGGCAGACGCTGGAGCTGGGTTGGTCATGTCCTCAGAAGAGACCCCGATGCCATCACAAGAACAGCTATGTTTTGGACCCCTGAAGGAAAGCGAAAGAGAGGCCGACCAAAAACAACTTGGCGGAGGACTGTGGAGGCTGAGATGCAAAGAATGAACCAGAGCTGGGGCACTGTACGAAGGATGGCCACCGACCGTGCAAAGTGGAATCAATTTGTTGTTGCCCTACAAGACGCCACTAGGCGTGATGGCCACTGACTGCTTTGACGGTCGGTGGTTAAGGATCGAAGAAGAAGAAGAAGTATATAATAATAATTTTAACTGATGCTCTATGACAATAGGACAAGACAAGACGCGTATCACAACAATTATGACATCTATGAAATAAATGAAAGTCAGAGGAGAATGTACAATATTACAAACAATAATGTAACAAACTGAGTAAAATATAACAATAACAGGACTTATGACAACATACAATAATTAAACATGACTATACAGCTAACAAAAATGGATCTGTTAAATTCAAGAGAGGCAAACTTTTATACAACCAGCAGAATATGCTGGGTCCTCTATCTGAATCACACAGATACTGCCCTACAGAACGCTTGATTTGCTCATTCGACCTAGCTTTCGCGGTATAAAATAAACAAATCAAGTCCCACCATCCTTGCCCACTATATACAAACAAGTACACGTAATGAAAACCCACATATGGTGAAGTCAGAAATCAGGCAAACAGATTGTATTTACAGCCAAGCCGTATGTAACAATACATAGACTTATCTGTTGCCAAAAAACAATCCTCCTTGAGACTTCGACAAGCAAGGACCAACGTGATGGATCGTTATCCAGGCTGAGTTTAGGCCTAGAATTGTAAGGCTGACACTTGAAAACAACAGCTCTGGTCTATAGCTGACATCTGATGTTAATAGGATGTAAGATTTCAATATAATCCAATTGAGTTGATATTGAGAATGTCACTTCTTCTTGTAACTGACACCTTTGAGATGCGGTTAAATGCTGGAAAGTCTCTTCCAAACTTTAAAACCTTCGGCAGACGATCAATGCCGCCATTTTGAAAAAATGTTATATTTGCTTCTTCCAGATTCTGGCCTGTTAAGCTTGGCCCCCAAAAAGCTGGTACGGGTACGATTCCTTAATAGCTTGACTTGCTATGAATTAGATCAAGAGTGCAACTGACTCCATGCTTTGACACTCTGTCTCTATTTAGGCCTTGAGTCGCCTTCCAGGGTTATACTTGATAGCTTTACATGTAACAATACTGTGGGTTCAATTTTGGCCAGACATATCCCAACTCCCTGGCCCGCACACAGGCACTCAGGCACTAACACGTTAATAACCATTGACAATGTACAAATGTTTATTACAACACAAGGTTGTTCATCTCTTCAAGTGCATAATATAAGGATTCTCTTCTAGTCGTGTCTAGACTACCGTCTCGTCTTCGGAGACATCATGCATTTTAATACAGTCTGGTACTCACGCATTTAGAAACTTCACACTCTGCTTTTGCCTAAACTGATAATACACTTGCAGTTGAAGATGTAATACAATTAATGGTAAAATAGCATGCAGGTGGATTAATAACACAAGCTGAAGATATCGTCCACTTGGACATATGCCATCTACACAGGCCGAAGACACAAGCCCAAGTGTTTTAAAGAACGCTCAACTTGTCCCAATTCAAAGTTGCCGTCTGCTATCAATTATCAGCAGCAGTCAAGACGTCACTTCCTGTAACCACGGGCTACCGTGTATAAACAATATACATCAGGAAGTGATCGTATACAAAACATGATGTGATATTTACTCATATCATACAGCCAACCTTCATATTGGAGATGGCAGCTGATGATGATAAATTTATTGATGACCATTGTTATTTTTTAAACCTTGTTATCTCCAAATATTTAGTTTTTGTTTTATACGTGTAAATATAAACACAAAGTTGGGGTTAATAACTTGTATTTGAGTGATGCGGTTCGTACACGCACTAATATCTGTTCTCACATCTATCCACTGCTGAATACTTTCTTCGGCTGGTGGCGATCGCCAATGAGCCAGTTGTATTTATCAACTTATAGTTAATCTGAAGAAGAACGGCAGGAATAAGAACCTTACAGAAGCCGATTATATCTCATCTCTTTTGCAACTTGACTTCCCTCCACCCTTTAGAGCGTCCTACATAGGACTACTATCCCTCCATCTGTTCTGCTGGCAAGAGTATTTCTTAGTAAAGGTATCTAATTGTCTAAACTGCTATTTACTCTAAACCACAGGCCACAATTCCCTAACAACTGGGACAAATTAATGAGCCTAAGCCGCATCTATTCATCACCAACGTTTTTCCTTCTTTCTTCTTCTACTTGCAAGCATCTGATTCCTTTCAACTTTACCCTTCTCGCTTCATTATCCGACTTACTGGAGCTCCGGACTGAATAATCAGATATTTATAAATTGGTCATGATCTGCATGGTTTTTGCTTTGTAGCTAGCAAACGTTTGACAAGATGGGGTAGCCAGTTCCGTAAGCATGCGTACTTGGTGTAGTAGGAATGCTGGGGCCTACTCTAATATCTCAACAAAAAAGTGGCTTTGCGTTTCAATTTAACCGCATCAAAGGTTTTTATTTAAGTTTTAAAGTATAAGTCATCACCGTTTTTATTTAAGTTTTAAAGTATAAGTCATCACCGTTTTTATTTAAGTTTTAAAGTATAAGTCATCACCGTTTTTATTTAAGTTTTAAAGTATAAGTCATCACCGTTTTTATTTAAGTTTTAAAGTATAAATCATCACCGTTTTTATTTACGTTTTATGTATAAGTCATCACCGTTTTTATTTAAGTTTTAAAGTATAAGTCATCACCGTTTTTATTTAAGTTTTAAAGTATAAGTCATCTCCGTTTTTATTTAAGTTTTAAGTATAAGTCATCACCGTTTTTATTTAAGTTTTAAAGTATAAGTCATCGCCGTTATTATTTAAGTTTTAAAGTATAAGTCATCGCCGTTATTATTTAAGTTTTAAAGTATAAGTCATCACCGTTGTTATTTAAGTTTTAAAGTACAAGTCATCACCGCTTTTATTTAAGTTTTAAAGTATAAGTCATCACCGTTTTTAATTTAAGTTTTAAAGTATATGTCATCACCGTTTTTATTTAAGTTTTAAAGTATAAGTCATCACCGTTTTTATTTAAGTTTTAAAGTGTAAGTCATCACCGTTTTTATTTAAGTTTTAAAGTATAAGTCATCACCGTTTTTATTTACGTTTTAAAGTATAAGTCATCACCGTTTTTATTTAAGTTTTAAAGTATAAGTCATCACCGTTTTTATTTACGTTTTAAAGTATAAGTTATTACCGTTTTTATTTAAGTTTTAAAGTATAAGTCATCACCGTTTTTATTTAAGTTTTAAAGTATAAGTCATTACCGTTTTTATTTAAGTTTTAAAGTATAAGTCATCACCGTTTTTATTTAAGTTTTAAAGTATAAGTCATCACCGTTTTTATTTAAGTATTAAAGTATAAGTCATCACCGTTTTTATTTAAGTTTTAAAGTATAAGTCATCACCGTTTTTATTTAAGTTTTAAAGTATAAATCATCACCGTTTTTATTTACGTTTTATGTATAAGTCATCACCGTTTTTATTTAAGTTTTAAAGTATAAGTCATCACCGTTTTTTTTTAAGTTTTAAAGTATAAGTCATCTCCGTTTTTATTTAAGTTTTAAGTATAAGTCATCACCGTTTTTATTTAAGTTTTAAAGTATAAGTCATCGCCGTTATTATTTAAGTTTTAAAGTATAAGTCATCGCCGTTATTATTTAAGTTTTAAAGTATAAGTCATCACCGTTGTTATTTAAGTTTTAAAGTACAAGTCATCACCGCTTTTATTTAAGTTTTAAAGTATAAGTCATCACCGTTTTTAATTTAAGTTTTAAAGTATATGTCATCACCGTTTTTATTTAAGTTTTAAAGTATAAGTCATCACCGTTTTTATTTAAGTTTTAAAGTGTAAGTCATCACCGTTTTTATTTAAGTTTTAAAGTATAAGTCATCACCGTTTTTATTTACGTTTTAAAGTATAAGTCCTCACCGTTTTTATTTAAGTTTTAAAGTATAAGTCATCACCGTTTTTATTTAAGTTTTAAAGTATAAGTCATCACCGTTTTAAATTTAAGTTTTAAAGTATAAGTCATCACCGTTTCACTTTTCACTACATAATAAGCATGGAACCACTACTGCAGCTGCTCCTCTAACAAGGAGGCCTGCACCAAAGCTTTCCCGTGCTGTTGAAGCGGTGGTTTCTGCTAAAATTTGTTTTAGATAGTGACGTTGCACCATGGGTAGCCTCATATTCGTGGCCTTTCACGACATGCCGAGTAAACAGTAGTCCTATTATTTCTTCGTCTCGTCAGAGACCCCTAGAATTAGACAAGGCAAATAGCGGATTAAAACACTCGTAATCTACTTTATTCAGCTAGAGTAGGCACGTTACCTGGTTCAAGATAACAGCGATGGAAATGATTCTTTATATACGCCAAGTTTTCATTTCAGCAATAACTTGCTATTTGAATTACAATAATCCCCACAGTCTTACGCTGTTCAATTAGCGGTTTTTTTTTTTCTCGATATAACGCTGTTTCTCGTTATATGTCAGAAATTCGATCTAACGCTATTTGCTAAATTCCACGGAAGGCAGGAATATAGCTTTCACACGCTCAGGCTGCCAAGTCAAGTGTTCTCAAGACCTGTCTGTTGTAGGTGTCTAGCGCCGACATCTTGCAACTGGTACTAAAAACTACGAGAAACAGAAGATCGTATCTCCCTTAAGCTTCCTGTCTCTTGATGTACACATCAGGCGACCTCCGCTTACCTCTACTATTTCATCTTCCTCAGAATTTCTCCCGATGCCCCTGCGCATTAAATCTCACCCCATGGAGTCGGATGAAAAAGGTTTCGGAGAGCTGAAGGCAAAAGCATCATTCTCAGATGTAGATGTACATAATAAATTTACATTAAAATTATATATAATTATATATATATATATATATATATATATATATATATATATATATATATATATATATATATATATATATATATATATATATATATATATATATATATATAATTTTATAGGTGCTCTTGAAACTAGTCTGTTAGTTCTTTCATTCCCGCGTACCCCTGCATGACCAGGACAGTAGATCCACACCAGTTCCTCAAGATTCGAGGCTTCTATGGAGGTTTTCCATTCATGCCATAGCCATCCACTTTGGACCTTCGGGAGCATGGATTGTAAGTCTGATACAATTACTGCCCTTGTTAAGGAAGCTTCAGTTAGCCACCTTAAGGCTGTAGTAGCTGCCCCAACCTCCATTCTCATGCTGGAGACAAACGCATGAGTCATGCAGAAAGGTCTATGAGGAAAGTTATCATAACATGCACTTTCGAATGCTATTGGATTAGCATTTAGAGGCTAATATACATTCACGTTGATTGGAAGTTCTGTCTGAAACGCCAGGTGTGAGCGTCGGCAGGAAAACTGCAATATAACGTAGAACATTTTAGACATACAACACTGCGTTCCAGAATCGTAAAAGCAGACAGCTCGGACTGAAGCCAGGAAAGAATAGAAATAAGGATTCTGGCCTTATAGGACCGGATGTATTGAAGCACGTTTTGAACACTACAAAAAGGAAACTATACAATTTAATACGGAAACCGGACTCCTACAGGACCTACTCACAAAGTCACAGAGGGATTATGTAATAGAAATAATACCCCAGACGTGTGTTCGAGGCATCTGCATCAAGATGCCGAGACTATTCAACTGAGCAAGAAGTCTGTGATCCCAGTATTGGGGTAAGTAGTTACATATTTTTATACTTTGAATTTGACATGTTCGAACTTGCTGATGGTTATATAGGTCCTTAAGAGGCTGGCAACCTCAGCATGTGAAAATGATATATTCATGAACCACCACAGTAAAGCGCTGGGGATTGCTTCATGAGGGTTCTCATGTGAAACCAAAAGCAGAAGTAACCCCAGACTCCAAGTCGAGCAGGGAGTGATGCCATCATATGTATATATTTACTATCATTTGTAAAAAGTGTATGTATATGCCATCATATGTATATATTTACTATCATTTGTAAAAAGTGTATGTATATTTAAAAGTGTCCAACCAGGCACAAGCACTTGCCACTGTCCAGTCGAAATTTTCACACTAAATTAACTAAAAGAATGGTGATTTTCATCATATCTCCTGAGTTACATGATATACGCTCTGGGAGAGTAAAAATTCAGAAAAAAAGAATCGGTTGACGGACAGCGGGAAAAGCGCCTGATTAATATCAGGAAAACAAAGACTTAGCAGCGGAATTTGTTCTTTTATTCACTCTAAAGTTTGTGATACGAGTTTACGAGATCAGTTGAGGTCCAATTCTACTATACCAGCTGTACGGCTGTTCTGTGGTTCAAAGCTTGCGATCGACACTTGAAACCTACATTCAAATGGTTGTGAAGATACCTGCCTCCAGGAGAAGTGCATTGCCTCAGCGATGAATTGATGGAAACAGCAGCATCAACACTGCAGCAGTTTGGAAGCTAAGTGGCATATTTAGCAAGCCAATAAAGCAGAACCTATTGATCTATTCCACAACTGAGCTTCCTAAAGCCGATATCAGTTTCAATGACGAAACCTATTTTTTTTTAGTAATCACCAGTTCACATTTATTTACATTTGTTCCAAAGTAATTGATTATTAAAATTGTTATACGTTGTTTTGTTTACAAATTCGTAGTTGATTTAGTTATTGCAGAGCAGTGCACACGGATGAATCAGCGTCTTTAAAATATCTATATTTATATCTAAAGAGCCAAATAATAAGAATTTCATTGTTAATTCAGTTGGGGCCTTGTACGAGCTAAATTAAATTATATAATACCTCTTCACAAAAGGCGGCAGCCAGATAAAAGTTAACATTGCTAAGACACATTAGCATTGTTCTTGACTTCTGAAATATCTTGTGACACTCCCTCGAGGTAGAAGCATCATCATCCTTCTATCTGTATCTCTGCCAAGAGTAATCTTGTGCGAAGGTAGATATCTTTGAAGACCCACATTAGATACTCTAGGTTTTGGCCATTGTTGGACCATCAATGCAGAGCAAAGGAGAGGCAACCAGTGACAACTCTAGCAGAGAAGCCCCACCCAGATTTCTCACCATGGATTACAGACCCATCAATGTACACAATGGCATTATCTTTATCACTAGCACGATCATTTATCAGCTAATCATTTTCCAGCTGCCCTACCATTGGTCCATGTTCTGCACTCACTACCAAGGCTTATGATGACTTGCTGGTAATTCGTCCAATTCTCACCTGACTTACTTCACTCTTCTTCATTGAATATACTTTCAACTGTGGCCACCTGTCTAATAGTTGCCTTGCCTCTGTCTGTGCCATTCATGACATCCCTCTCTGTATTCTTGCTATTTTGATGTCAACTATGTTCCTATGTAGGGGGTGCCTTTTGTCTGTGTTTACTCGCATATAAGCTTTTACCTGGGCCATTGCATATCTGGATCTAATTGACAGCAATCCAAGCATGTGCCACATTATCACAATTGGGGTATCTATACGCATCCCTTAATTTTGAATCCGTTCCAGTCGTTCGCATTGTGTTACTGACACTGTGAGTATTCCAAGCACATACTCGATTGCCGATATGACTAGCTGATGATACAGAAGAAATAGTAATCTCCGCTCCAGGTGCGCTGCGGCCATTGTTTTAGGATTGCTAGACCTCTCCTGCTCTTCTGTATGAATTGATTAACATGGTGCTTTCACTATAGCCTACGATTAAATGCTAATCCAAAATACTTTAGCTTGGCTTGCCTTTCAATTTTCTTCCCATTTAGAGTAATGTCTCGAAGGTCTGCTTTCACTATGGAGCTATTCAAGGAACACTTTATCACGCAGGCTTTATTGGGATTTAACTTTAGAGCCAGTTTCCCCGCACCATTTAAACACCTCTTATAGTGTCCCGTGTATGCTATTGATAGTTTCCTGTCGTTCAGAGCCAGTCCTGTAAACGAGTATGTCATCTGCCAAAGTCAATGTTCGTCCATGCCCAGTTGGCTGAAAGGTGGCTACTTTGGCTGTATAGATATTAAACAGCAATGGTGATTGTAGAGAACCCTGGGGTAGTCCCGGGATAATGCGCATTGGTTGTGATGTCCATGCTCCCAAGCGAAATGCAACTGACCTCTCAGTTAAGGCAGTGTTAAGTCAAATTTTAGTCAAGGGGAATTAAACATTAATATACTTGTATGTACAGGCCAGATTTTTATTATCTCCCTTGTGTAGCTACTAGTGTGTTTAAAATATTTGATCGAGAATTTTCGCGAATCTTCTAGATGAGTTCAGCTCACGTCTCTCGCGGTTAGCCGCGCATGCGTGATTGTCTGAGCTGGACGGAGATACGGTAATCCCGTGACAGTACGTTCCTGGGCGTTTTGCCGGGAAGGTGTTCAGCCATGTTTTTTGACTGTGTGTACGGGGAGATATTTTTGTGTGATGGAAATGTTGGAGACTCCCTGATATATTTCTAAAGCCAAGGATATGATGGCTTCTACGTATACGGCTTGTTTCTAATATTGCCGGAGAAGATAAAGAGAATATTTACATTACTTTGAAGCCAGGAACTTATACGGCTTATTTTGCCAAAGAAGGTAGAGAAAATATTGACATTACCTCAAAGCAGGAATAGGCTTTTATAGATATATATGTGCCAGTTATGCTATATACGGATGTATTGAACTATTGTGATTTCCATGATGCGTTCTGAACTGTGACTTATTGACAGTGTATTTTGGTGATGTCCTCGTGACTGTGGAATAATAAACTGTGTATAACGTTCCTTAGAGTTGCGACATTTCCTGACTATTATATGTGCTTTTGGTGTGTGATTATTATTGACTTACTTTAGGACTACATGCATTCGCGTTCTTTGATGTCTATACACCTACACACTTGTCGGCCACCTGTAAGCCCGACGTATGCTGATCGCCTTCATCAGCGCACATAATAACATTTACATTCTTCCTGGAGCCACCCCTATAAATCCATACTATCCAACTTCAACAGTGGTGGCCAGTATGGGGATCGAACCCACGACATTCGCGTTATCAGCGAATTCAACAGTGGTCGCCAGTGATATGGGGCTTTGGATTACTAATGACATTGTGTTTACTACAAGAAGTTGCAGTGTTACCAGCCCACGTTTTCTGCGAGCAAGTTCCTACTACGGAAGGATATTTTCTTATAAGTTCATCATGTCAAGAATCTAAGAAGTAAAAAATACCTGTACCTTGCATCGTAGAGTTCCTGTACCCCTCAACGGTGGATTCTCTTTTCGTTGGACTGTGTTATCTATGTATATCATTGCTGCTGTTGTGAAGGCCGGGATTTTTTCATTTTGCAGATAAGTGGCTGTTTTGTTTGTTGTAAACTGTACCTCTGTTTGGTGTACATTGAGCCTTCCTCAGTACATAAGCTATTTATATTCCTTGTCTTCTATGTTATATGTTTCTATGTCATATATGTTATATTTCAGCGGGCAGGTTGAGTGGAGACTTTCGTGGGATATCCCACTTCACAGAGGGCCTACGAAAGCGTTCTATAGGGACTGTTTTGTCTAAGTTCGTGTCGTAAAAGATCCCATGATATAATTCTGGGCATACTCTGTTTACACCGGATTCAGTCATCTTTATTGTTGTTTAGCTGTGACGAAATGTCTTAGTGTTGTTTTCGTTATATTTTCCTCTGTTCTTTAGTTCTTGATTAAATTGTTTGTGAGTATTTTTCTCCCCTTTCTATCGTTTATTTCTATACACATTTTTTGTTTATACACTGTGTTGTCGTTTGTATTGTTACATTATTCGCAGCTGTCATTGCAAGCTTTGCAATATTTTTTTTCTTTATTTCTGCTTTCTTTCTTTAGTTGATTCCTACGAACGTGGTCATTTGTGTACTATATCTTGTCTTTGTCACTCTTGTCTGTACTGTTTATTTTGTCATACACTGTCAATATATTTTGTCATGCACTGTCAATATTATAATGCACAATAGATATATAGGTAGTTGATTATATTATTGTGAACCAACCAAGAATGAGAAGTCAGTGATCGACTATGCCATTGTTCGGAGAAGCTCATTCAGATATGTCCGAGATGCAAGAGCCTGGAGGGGGCCAGAGATTGGAAGTGATCACTACCTGCTAACAATCAAACGAACAACTGAAAGAGTTGCTCAGCCTAGGAACTGCCCAACATCACGCAAGAAACCAAGTAAACAAGCAGGAGAAATGAGCATTAGGACCTACAAGCTGAGAGAGCCAGAAATTAAGACCAGATATCAGGGGCTTATTGCTACAGCAGTGAGCAACACAGAAGAACGACCTGATGACTTGGAAACCCTCTGGAATAAATTCAAGGATATCATAAAGACAGCTGCTGCAGAAGCATGCGGTAAAGTCCGACTTGGGAACCAGAGAAAGAGGACACCTTGGTGGACAGAGGAAGTCAAAGAGAAAATAAGAGAGAAGAAAATGGCATGGAAACAATACTTAGGAGCTAAAAACACAACAGGACAAATGGAAAAACATAGAGAATATGTGACACTCAGAACAGAAGCAAAGAACAAAGTGCTAGCAGCAAAACAGAAGTCCTGGGAAGAATTTGGAGAAAAGCTAGAAAAAGATGCACAAGAAAACCAGAAATTGTTCTATAAGACCCTAAAGAACATGACGAAAGAAAAACAATGCCCTCTCAAATTTATAAAGGACAAGCAAGGCAAATTGCTTACTGCCCCGAAGGAAGTAATGGAAAGATGGAAAGAATATTTCTCAGAACTCCTGGATGGTGAGCATGATGAAGCATCAGAAATGATAACCACTGACACAGAAGAAGAAACCAATGATGGTGAAGATGACATAAAGATGGAAGAACTGAGGGCAGCACTAGAGAAAATCAAGATGGGCAAAGCAGCAGGGCATGATGGTATAACACCAGAAATGGTTAAGTACATGGGAGCATCAGGCGACCTATTACTCTTAAAGGTCCTACAGGCAGCATGGTGCAACAAGACCATACCAAAGGATTGGGAGATTGCCATCATAACACCAATTTTCAAAAAGGGTGACAATCGACAATGTGGAAACCATAGAGGCATATCCCTTCTCAGTGTCCCTGGTAAAATCTACTCTAGAATCCTAGAGCAGAGACTCCGACGCCTAGCTGAGCCACAATTGGATGAGGTCCAGTGCGGATTCCGAGCAAACCGAAGTACTCAAGACCTAATCTTCACACTCAGACAGCTGAGTGAAAAGGCCCTTGAGTATAAGAGTGAGATCCATCTTTGTTTCATAGATCTGGAAAAGGCGTTTGACAGGGTCCCCTGGAGCAAACTTTGGGACTGTTTGGCAAGGAAGAATATTCCAGCACCTCTGATTCATGCTATACAGAGCTTCTACAAGTCTTGCAGAAATTATGTGAGGACAGCAAACCATAAGTCAGAAGAGTTCAGGACCACCACTGGTGTAAGACAAGGTGATATCCTATCACCTTACCTCTTCATACTCCTTATGGACGATGTCATCAAGGCATGTAAGGAGAGAACAAGAAAGTATTCAGTGGGGTACTGGAAGATGAGACAGGTCTATATTTCGGAGCTGGCATTTGCTGATGATGTTGCCCTGATTGCTAAATCAGAGGCACATCTCCAATCCAACCTGCAAGTCTGGAAGGAAGAGCTGGAGAAGAGAGGGGTGGTCATAAGCAGCTCTAAAACAAAATCCATGGTGATATCACGAGAAGAAAGAAAACATCAGATTAAGTTGGGAGAACAGGTCCTGGAGCAGGTCGACCACTTTAAATATCTCGGAGCTATTATAGACCGAAAGGGAGGCATCAAAGAAGAGTTGGCCACTCGAAAAGCAGCGGCTGGGAGACTTTTTCAGGCCATAAATCGTGGATTCCTCAGCAAGAAAGAGGTTGGTAAGAAAACGAAGATGGCTGTATACCGCTCCACCTATGTCCCAGTCTTGACATATGGATGCGAGTCGTGGGCAATGACTACAACCCACAAAAGCCAGATCCAAACCTCAGAAATGAGGTATCTGAGGAAAGTGGTTGAAGTAACAAGAAGAGACATGGTCCGCAACCAGACGATCCGTCAAGGCCTAAAATCCCATCCGCTGCAGACCCAAATAGAACAGTCCCAACTAAGATGGTTTGGCCATGTCTGCAGAATGGGAGAAGATCGGCTACCACGACAAGCATGGGAAACAAAGAGCCAGGGATCCAGACCTCCAGGACGACCCAGAGTCCGCTGGGAGGACAACATTAGACAATCTTTGAAGGACCGAGGACTAGAATGGAACCAGGCCAGGAAGAAGACAGCTGATAGAATGGTCTGGCGCTCTCTCTTCCAAACCTCTACACCTCACGGTAGAAGGGGAACGACTAAGTAAGAAGTAAGTAGATTATATTATTTATAGTTAAGGTAATTATACAAGTTCTTGAGCAAGGACTTGGCACCCACTGAGTTGGGATAAAGTGAGTTTCTCAAGTAATATATTTACAGAAGTTATTTATCTTATATAATACAGCGTAATGTCTACTTTGGATTATTTCATTGAGCAGGGGAGATCCCTTGGGATGACTAATGAGGAAGTAAGAGAATTCGCACTTGTTGAATATGCCAAGGCGCAGAAGGCTGAAGAAAAGAAACAGAAAATGGAAAATGAGAAACAGAAAATGGAAGCAGAAGATAGGAGATTGCAGATGCAGGCATATGAGAGAAAATTCCAAATGGAAATGGAAAAACAGAAATTAGAAGCTGAAGAGAAAAAACAGAAATTAGAAGTTGAAGAGAGAAAAAATCAACAGCAAATGCAAATGGAGGCTGAAAAACAAAAAATGGAGATGGAAAAACAGAAATTAGAAGCTGAAGAGAGAAAAAAATCAACATCAAATGCAAATGCAAATGGAAGAGAAGAAACTTCAAATGCAAGCTGAAGAAAACCAAAGATTACACGACGAAAGAATCTTAGCTATGGAACTAGAAAAGATAAAGGTAGTGAATATTGGTAATACACAAAATGAGACAAACAATCAAACAACTTCTAATAAGGCAAATACTAAATCTTATGATATTAAATTGCCTGTCCTTAACCCTACCTGTGACGATATCTCATTCTATCTAAATAGATTTTAACTTTCATGCGAATCTCATAAGATAGACAAGCCTGGATATTGTGAGCAACTTAGGAAGTTATTTAAGGGTGAAGCTTTAAAAACTATAAGTATGTTGGAAGGTCCTGACATGAATAACTATGATGTTGCCAGAGCGGCCTTATTAAAAAAATACCAACTGGATGAAGAAGGTTATCGTCTGCGCTTTAAGACTGTTGCCAAAAACAGGAAAAGATTTTTCAGACTTTATCTCAAATATTCGCCTTAGGTTTTCACGTTGGGTTGAACTTTCAAAAACTGAACACACATATGAAGCCCTTATGGACTTATTGCTTCGCGACAAAGTCATGTCGTCAGTTAGTAAATCTTTTCTTTCCTTTCTACATGAACGAAAGCCTCCAAACTTAAAAGATATGGAACAATATTGTCGCCAATACGTCACGGCCCATCCAAATGAAACTGTTAGCAATCCTAAAATCGAAGAAGGTTTACCCGTGGCTTCAGCAATACCATATGATCCCAATTTGCGACGTAAACCTCAAAGTGCTAATCGCAATTTTGGTAGAAGAGATAACCGTAATTTTAGACAGTTCGAGGAACTGGAGGCAATTTAACAGTCCTCAACATTTTGGTCCACAAAATTATGGAAATTTTGGAAGAGGTAACTACAATAGAGGTTATCAACCTTATAATAATTTTTCTCGGAGACAACAAAACCCATCTAATAGAAATTTTGATCAAAGGGGAAACGACAATCGCAACTATGCTAACTGGGGTTCAAATCAGAACAATAATTTCAATAGAGCACATAACTATGCTTCCAATAGAAATAATAGCCGCGATAGAACGCAATATGACAGTAGATCTCCAAATGATAGATCGTTTCGCCATGCTAACTCTGCTCAACAAGAATCCCAGGGTGTTAATAATCAAGGTAACAATAATAATAGTGTCTCTAATGCTACTGCTTGCTCTGCTTTCGATTTCGAGAGAGCATCTCAGTGCCCGGAGTGCACAACTTTGTTTCAACCTACAGCTATAACTACCTTAAGTTGCGGACATCCTCTACCCGCTCTTCCTGCCGCAGCTGCGCATGACGGAAGAGGGTCTCTTACTCTACATAAAGGATTGTGAATAATAATCCAGTCTCAGTTCTCTTTGATTCTGGACGCACGACTGTTGGGATTAGACAGTCTCTAGTTCATCCTTCTTGCGCAGCAGGGAAAGTGGTGAAATGTGTGACATTCGGTGGGACAGTTGAGACTTTTCCGACTGCCATAGTCCACATTGCCACACCATTTTTCACTGGTTATATACACGCATGTTTGCTCAGAGCGCCTATTGCTGACCTTACTGTCGGACAGATACATGGTATAAAGATGTGTACGCCAGTACAAATTGCTGCTTGGGAACGGCAACATAATCTTACTGCCGCCACTATGCCAAAATCTTCTCACGTGTTACATTCTGCTAATTTTGTGCAATCTTGCAGTATTGATGATACAATTGTTCATCATGCTAATTTTGGTGCTTCTTTTAGCCCAGTTCGACATACCTCAGTACGTCGCAACCTTAACTTTGATTCTTCTTTAACTACTATTATAGAAGAAGATCTTTCAGTTTTGTCTGATACACACACTAATTTTATAGCTACGACTGAATCTACATCCAGTCACATTGATTGCAACTTCTTTGCTGCAATGACCTTATGAGTTTCTTTAGCTTTCTTGCTGGACCGGTTAGCTCGGTATCTTCGTCTTTTACGACTTTTTGTCGTACTTTCTGCTTTCCTTTTAAACGTCGACGTTGGTCCAAGTTTACTACTGTATGCTTTTACATCTTTATTATATCTTTCTTACTTTTTTCTTTGCCCAGTACACAGGCTATGACTTCAGTTCAGCCCTTAAGATGTACGTCTTTGTCTACTGCATTTCCTTTGTCTTGCGCAAAATCTCAGATTGTCAGCCATCATTACACTCTTGGTCAGTATTACCATCTTATGGATTTGCCTATTGATGTCGGTATCTTGTATATTCATAACTTTACCATACATTATTGCACACTGCTATTTGTCTCGAACATACTGTCTCGATGTTCACATGATTCTAATTGACTCATTTTCTAGACGCCCTTTTATATCTCGGGTTACTTATATAACCACGTCTCTGTTATACATTTACACTCTGGTAGAATAATTTATACCCTGTTTAATTAATGATTTCAAGTTAGTTTATGCTATTTTCTCTGTTACTCTTTTTGTGTAACGGAGGAAGGTTTAATTACCACCATACGGGGGTCGGAAGTTTACATGGTCACATCCGATAAATTAAAATTAATTGTTGAATATCATAAAATCTTACCTTTACCAAACAGAGATTTTCGTTTGTATTTTTTCACAGCGTATGCTTTTCCATGAGAGTCAGTACCGCTACGTTGTTGGTTTGAACCGTCTACCGACGATAGACCGCAAAATCTGCTGTTCAAGTTTGGCTTATCGGCAGTGTGACTCTGCGCTAGATTTTGGTGCCTTCTTACTATGGTGCGTTCTAAGACTGCGGGACTCATCTTATATATGTAACTTGTTTGAGATAGCTGATAATATTGTATATTACTATAGTATAATGTATTAGAGAGTATTGTATTAGGATATGATGTAATTTTTTATGATAATATGTTGGTTCATCTTTATGCACCATTGCATTACTATATTGTTCGTATACTGCTGTGTTTTGCAATGTTGAAAGCATAATATTGTAATGATACCACCATTTTTTTTTTACGTAACTTATCATTGCGATACATGTCGGTATCGTACTTTTTGGAAAGAATATGAAGAGAAGAGAAAGATTTTTTTTTCCGGACATTGTAATATTTTTTCTTTGCCCAGCGCTTGATTGTGCGCTAGTGGTAACTATGTATAATGACATTAGTACATTGAGAAAAATTTTTTTTCGGAGGTTGTGTTGTATTTTTTTTTTCTGTACGCGGCGCTTCATTGTGCGTCACAAATAGCGATGTATAACGGTACTGTTAATTTTTGATACTTATATGGGTTCATCATTGGTTCTCCATGAGCTTATTAACTTGGTTATCAGGCACATTATGCTATTTTATTTTTTTTAAGATGATAGTTACTTGTTTATTTTGAATTTGGATATGCATTGTTTTTGTGATGTATGCTTGTGTACTATAATGTAGTTCATTTATACAATGCATTGTTTCATGTAATTGTTTACCATGACATTGTTACCAACAAAGATACAAAGCGTAAATCTTGGATTACAATGAAGAATGGCGTACTTGTACGTATGGTGCAAGACTCCGCTAAGTCAAGTCATTCTCAGATTCTTGTTCCCAAGAATTTGAGAGTTAAAATTTTGCAGCACGCTCACGACTCTCAGTGTGCTGGACATATGGGTTTTTCCCGTACTAAGTCAAGAGTTCTTGCGGCTTTCTTTTGGCTTTTTGTGAACAAGGACATACGGATTTATTGTCGATCTTGTAAAGTATGTCAAGAGGTCAAATCCAAAGGTTCACGCCATGCTGCACCTATTCAGGCTGCAGACATTCCTATTCGACCATTTCAGAAAATGGCGATAGACATCACTGGTCCATTTAAGATCAAATCTGCTAGAGGACATCAATTTATCTTGACGTGTGTTGATATGTGCACACGTTGGCCAGAGGCTATTCCTCTGAAGAGCATTACTACTGCTGACATTGCAGATGCTCTTTGGCTTATATTTTCTCGTCTGGGATTCCCCGGAGACATATTATCAGACCATGGCACCCAACTGATATCGGATACCATGTCTCAAGTAATGTCTACTCTGCAGATAGAGAGATCTTTGAGTAGTATCTATCATCCTATGTCCAATGGGATGGTCGAACGGCTAAATAGAACACTCAAAAACTTACTAGGGAAGATAACTGAGGATCATCCTCAAGATTGGGACAGGGTTTTACCCGCGGCCCTCTTCGCTTACAGAGAGGTCCCCAATGAACATACAGGATTTTCTCCCTTTGAACTTGTCTTTGGCGCGCGACCGCGCGGCCCTATGTCTTTACTTCATGATCTCATAACCGCTGATAATATTGTCGATGACACAAAATCTTCTTACGAATATGTCATCGCGCTGAGACAAAAGATTATCGAAGCATGCAAATTGGCAACTTCTTCTTCTGAATTTGCTAAACAGAAGGCAAGACAATTTGCCAATAAGAAAAGAACCTTACGACAACTTTGTCCTGGTGACAAAGCATTTATTTTACTACCTTGTAGGGAAAACAGACTTCTTATTTCTTGGAAAGGTCCGTACGATATAATCTCGAAAATTTCCGATGTTGACTACATTGTCGATATTGATGGAAAGCATAAAACCTTCCACATCAATATGCTTACGGAATTCCATGAGCGTCCGGATTATTTACAGCCTATTTTCCAGGCAACGGACGATTCACCAGTCCAACATGGTCATTACTCATCACTGTCTGTAATACAGGATGAGGAAACAAGTTTTTCGGCTGTTAATCTTCCGCTTCCGATGATTCCACTTCATTCTAGTGAATCATGGAAAAATGTTACTGTCTCTCCTGATTTATCTCTAGGAGAACAGCGACAACGTTTGGTTATGTTACAAACATTTCAGGATGTCCTTACTGACATTCCTGGACAAACTCATGTCATTGAACATGACATTATTCTAACTGACCATAATCCTATTAGAGTCAGACCGTACCCTATCCCTATACATTTTCAAGCACAGGTTGAGAAGGAGTTGGATGAGATGATAGATTTAAAAATAATTGAACCATCCACTTCTGCATATTCTTCGCCGATGGTTATTGTTCGAAAAAAAGACAATAACATACGTCTTTGCGTTGACTATCGCAAATTGAATCAAGTAACGAAGTTCGATGCCGAACCTATGCCTTTACTGGAAGAGCTACTTACTCGACTCTCCAAATCTCATTTTCTCACTAAACTTGATTTGTCTAAAGGATATTGGCAAGTTCCTTTATCTGAACGCGCCAAACCTCTCACGGCTTTTTCAACACCTAGAGGTTTGTTCCAATGGAATTTTATGCCTTTCGGTCTTATGAACGCACCAGCTACATTCGTACGCATGATGCGTCGAATCCTATCTTATCGGTCAGATGTCATTGCGTACCTAGACGACATCTGTCTTTTCAGCGATACTTGGGAAGATCACTATTCGGGGTTAGTTGAATTACTGTCTTCTCTACGCGAGTATAACCTGACAGCGAAACCCTCTAAAGCCTGCATTGGTTTTAGCGAAATTTCTTTCCTAGGCCATCGAGTTGGTCATGGTTTTCTAAAGACAGAGGACCATAATATCGCTAAGATACTTAACATCTCTATTCCTAAGACTAAAAAGCAAGTGCGAAGTCTCTTAGGTCTTATTCAATTTTATGGAAGATTCATTCCGAATCTATCCTCTATCATGGCACCTCTTTCTACACTACTAAAGAAAGGGTCGCCTAATATGGTCCACTGGTCACAGGAATGCTAATCCTCTTTAGATAAGATTAAAAATTTTTCAACACCACCTATTTTAGTGTTACCTACTACAGATAAGACATTTGTTCTTCGTAGTGACGCTTCATCCACTAGGATTGGAGCGGCACTAATGCAAGAGTACTCTGGAGCTCTGCATCCTGTAATGTATATCTCCAGAAAACTTAATGCGGCAGAAAGGAATTATTCGGTTTTAGACCGTGAGCTATTAGCTATGGTTTGGTCGATCCTCAAACTACAGAGATTCCTCCTAGGCGCACATTTCATAGTAGAAACCGACCATAAAGCTCTTACAGCTATACAGAGTAAGAATTTGAAGAGCTCGAGGTCTACTCGATATGCAATTGCTCTTCAACCTTTTCATTTCTCAGTACGAGCTATCCGTGGATCAGATAATGTGATGGCAGACATTTTGTCTAGATGCCCACATGATTCCACCTAACTGTTAGGTCTTGGATTTCTTAACACATCTAAGTCTATAACAGTTCTTTCTCTATATCAAGATAGATACACATTGTAATTTGTAATATAGTGATTGTATCACTACTATCACTACGTTCATTGATATATATTCACCGCTGTTCTTTTATTATTTTTCTTCTTTGTCAATCATGTACTTATAGTGCTTAAATATGAAATTGTTATATGCATTGTGACATTGCCAGCATTGTGTTATACGTTGGTGGCACCTCCCTGGAAATATTTATACTTAAGAGAAATGCTTTCTCTGAGATGTTGAGATATATTCTCACGAGTCGATCTATGACTTTACCTTAATTTGACATTATAAATTGCTCTTATTAGTCATCTGCGCATTATTCGTGCGTTGTGAGCCTATTGTATGTTGCTCTCAGAAAAAAAAATTGCATTTTTTTTCCTCAGGGGTTGCGGTAGTCCGTTACCAACAGATTACTGGTGACAATGAAGAGAGAGAGATGTATATATATATATGAAGATATTTATTTGTTTGTATACTTGTTATGTTTGGAAATATTTGGTAATAATATTTTGAGTCTGAGATTAGAACCCTAGTCAAAGGGCGAATACTCATGTTTTGCTTCGAGTGAAAGTAAATATATAGTCGCCCCACTTGAATATAGTTGAAAGGTTAACATTAGCGCATGCCCAATGAGACGATTAGTCGTCGTTGGCGCTTCCGTGATGACGGACGGATCTTGAAGGCTGTCGGACAAATGAGAGTCCGAAGTTTTTCATCATTGTGATTGATTCTGGGGAAGAGAGGAGTTTTCTCTCAGTATACTATGATGGTCGATACTTCTCCCAGAATATATATGTTAGTGTGCTAGTTATTAGTATTTCCTGAACTTAAGGTAAAGAAGAAACATTTTCTAAAATTTACCGAGGCCTTGTGGCCGGGGGAGTGGACGGGAACGGCACCGAATCATGTTAGATGTGACCGGGCTTGGTCACGGTGACAAATTAAGTCTAGTGCGACAGGGTGAGAATGGGGCGGAATCTTTTATCAATGTTCATCTGTTGTTTTACTGGCGACTGCCAGAGATGGTGATTACAGAATAGGAACATAACCCAGGGGGTTCTTTTGGAGACTCGTAACTGTGTTTATGTTTTAGGCTGCATGATCGTCGAAAATATGGTAATATTCTTTTCTCTATTACCTGATGTAAACAAACGACACTTCCTACTGACGTTCAGGAAATAAGTTCAAGCTGGATTAAATATGAATGAACACCTTTATTAAGTGTCTGCACACTCAGACAACTTCATAATAGTTCATAAATACATGTGCTTCTGTGGTATACAAACCAGTCATCCCAAGAAATAACACACAGCCATCGAACTTACAAGATCGTCCAAACCCCAAAATCACTGTCTCGCTCGTCTCGTGCCTAAAACCAACTCAATTAACCCCTTTCTCTCAAACCATCACTTCCGTCCTAGCTACTGAGCAATTCTACCCCAAGTTCGATGACGTCATTCCTGAACACTTTAATTAAATCACTCATAGGATTTGTGACTAGTGTTATTACACTAACTAGACACGCTCAAATACTTAGTGTTTAATCTTGCTAAGTATTTTTACCCTAACTATAATTAAGTGGCAGCACCTTAGTGTTAATCCGACGTAACAGTCCATACTGTCACATACGCCCGGGGCCACTAAAGTGTATCCCGTAGGGAGACACTTTATTCCCTAGAAAAAAATTTACTAACTCTAAAACAAAATTATTGGGATTCATGTATCCCACCATAAATCATGTCAGAAGGACTACAATAAACAATAGATGGGAATAATGGATGAAATAACACCATTAACATTTCACACACAAAAATCGATCATGAAGGGGTAAGGACTGATGGACATAACATAAACGAGGGACACATGGAAAAAAAAACTATGGAGGTTATGGTAGCTACAAATAGTACTAATAAGTGGCAAAAAAAAATATATGGGCAAAATAGAACAGTAACTAACAATCATCAACGAACTAACAAAATGCTTTATGGGTTTATAGTCATCAATATCTCTCACACTTGTGCGAATCATAAAACATAAAATAACATGACAAGCGAGTTAACGTCGCAAGGAAAAAAACTGGCAAAAAAAAAAATACAGCGGTTGCTCATAAAATATGGCGGATGCCCAAAATGGCTGTCACCCTACACTTCACTTAAGTGGGTGATGAAAAAAAATATGAATGGAAAAAATGGAAATAGAACCACAGAACTTGGTGGCAAAGTATGGGCAAAATGGGTAAGTCTCATAATAAAAAATATGACTACGCCGGTATAAACAATAACCGGAAACAATGAATGGAATGGAAACATGGTAATCAATGGACAATGGTATAGAATATATAAATGGGCAAATAGTTAAATCACAAGTATGAGTGTCGGTGTAACAATGACTGAAAATTCAAACAATCATAATGCAATATGGTGTCATCATCATAATAAATCGTGAATGATGCCAACATTAGTGGCGGGTGAAGATGTACATTAGTTAATCACTTTTATTTAGTACAACAGAACGATATAAACCTTAAAAAAATCTGGGTAAAATCTTACGTCAGAAACATGGTAAAAAGAAAAACACACCAAAAAAAAAAAAAAAAAAAAAAAAAAATCATAGGGCATACAAGATTGTCAAATATTACATCAGTCAAAAATAATGTGACATAATGACGCTAACGCGCGTGAAAGGGAACTACATCAACTACAATATATCAGGACTGCAGAGATCGTCTGAGTTGGTGGATCTCCATCAGCAGTGGTCGAAAGGATGTTGTAAGGGAAATGTTCATGTACCGGTAGATTCAGCAATGTCTTTCTTGCGGACAAAAATGTAACAGCTCTCCATAAATAACGGCTGTTGGACTTTCCTATCTAAACTGGAAATGTGCGTAAAGTGTGTAACCCAGATGTTCAAGGATGCGTAACGATTGGTCTTCACGGTATCATCAGGATCAAGCAATTCAGCAGGAGGGTATTGTGTAGGATACCTGCATCGGAAGACACGAGAAGCAGGGTCGACTTCATGCTAAAAATAATAGCAGGGCAGGAAATGTCAACCTGACCGGAGACGGCATCTGGAGGTAAGTGCAGTTCAATTTGTAAACATCTTTGCAACAATGTTCATTGCTTCCAATCTTTCAATGGCTTACAATAACAGGCGAGGATCGTACTGTGTAGGTTGGGATGTAGGAACAATGGCATGGACTACGGGAGTGGACGGAACACAGCGGGAGGGTCGGGGTGGAAGCTGCGGTCTGGTAAAACGATAACTGAAGGGACTATGCAATCTACGGTGCGGAGATGTGACAGGGGGAGAGAGAGGCGGAGGAGAGGGACTACGGTGAGGAGAATGAACAGAACCACGGGAGCGACGAAAACGGGTTCGTACATGGGCGGTCCGCTGGTGAAGGTGCTTAGGAAAGGGAACAGAATCGTAAATGAAGGTTGGATGACGACGTCTAAAGAGAAAACGAGCTGAGGGAAGAGGAACATCAGGTCCAATATCAAAAGAAGAATAATCGGGGGAAGAGTCAAGATCAGAGGAAGGGGGAGAAAAATAACCGGAGGGAGGTGGAGGAAAATAACCATAAGGAGGAAGAGAAGGTTCAACATCTGAAGAGTCAGACTCATGTTCTGTATCAAGGTCGGAGGGAGGCTGAGGAAAATAACCATAAGGAGAAAGAGAAGGTTCAACATCTGAAGAGTCAGACTCATGTTATGTATCAAGGTCGGAGGGAGGCGGAGGAAAATAACCATAAGGAGAAACAGAAGATTCAACATCTGAAGAGTCGGACTCAGGGGCTGTATCAAGGTCGGAGGGAGGTGGAGGAAAATAACCAGAGGGAGGAAAAGCGGGGTCAGAAGAGAGGTGAACATAGGGAGGAAAAGCGGGGTCAGAAGGGAGGTGAACAGAGGGAGGAAAAGTGGGATTAGAAGAGAGGTGAACAGGGGGAGGAAGGGAGGTATGGACAGGAGTTGCGGCAGTAATAGGAGGTATAATAATATTATGCTGAGGGGAAGCATGAGAGGGGCCTGGAGTAACGGAGGGTAACTCAGCCAAGCGAGCATCACGGGAGTGGATACGTGAGTACAGCTCAGGAAGAGGGATAGGACCCTCGGAGGTGGAACAGGAACGATAACGTCTGTTAAAGGTTTTTCTCCACTGTGTTATTGGCTTTATATATGCTCTTAGTCCTTTTTCTGTCGTTATCATACATCTTTGTTTGTCACTCATAACATTATTTATTTCAATTATCTTTCCTTGTTTTATTATATTGATAACGTTTCTCACTGTAATGCGACAGTGTCTTTTATTGAGACTGTTCCAGTGTGCCCTTCCAGCAGCTGTTTGTTGCTGTAACAATTGTTGTTGAAGCAGATGGTTTTTCATTTGCAACAAAAATACTTGATGCTCTAGCTGTTGAATGGGTGAATCCATCCTAAAAAACTGTTACGAGCTGGTCACGGGCACCAAATCAAGTTATGTGGCCGGGGGAGTAGACGGGAACGGCACCGAATCATGTTAGATGTGACCGGGCTTGGTCACGGTGACAAATTAAGTCTAGTGCGACAGGGTGAGAATGGGGCGGAATCTTTTATCAATGTTCATTTGTTGTTTTACTGGCGACTGCCAAAGATGGTGATTACAGAATAGGAACATAACCCAGGTGGTTCTTTTGGAGACTCGTAACTGTGTTTATGTTTTAGGCTGCATGATCGTCGAAAATATGGTAAAATTCTTTTCTCTATTACCTGATGTAAACAAACGACACTTCCTACTGACGTTCAGGAAATAAGTTCAAGCTGGATTAAATATGAATGAACACCTTTATTAAGTGTCTGCACACTCAGACAACTTCATAATAGTTCATAAATACATGTGCTTCTGTGGTGTACAAACCAGTCATCCCAAGAAATAACACACAGCCATCGAACTTAAAAGATGGTCCAAACCCCAAAATCACTGTCTCGCTCGTCTCGTGCCTAAAACCAACTCAATTAACCCCCTTTTCTCAAACCATCACTTCCGTCCTAGCTACTGAGCAATTCTACCCCAAGTTCGATGACGTCATTCCTGAACACTTTAATTAAATCACTCATAGGATTTGTGACTAGTGTTATTACACTAACTAGACACGCTCAAATACTTAGTGTTTAATCTTGCTAAGTATTCTTACCCTAACTATAATTAAGTGGCAGCACCTTAGTGTTAATCCGACGTAACAGTCCGTACTGTCACAGCCTAACGACGCCATAGATGTTATATCATCTATCTATATATTTGATCGATTGTATGTAGACGATTCCTGTACTAGCAGCACTATGAGTGGACATATGTAACATTCCTTATGGGTATGGAAAACCCAAAGACATTAGATGAGCAAATAAACGGAACTTTCATTTGTAGTGAGGATATCTTTTGGATGAACGTCGCTCACTTGGACCGGCGCCATTTTAAATCCCACTATTGATCTGTTTGAATTGTCAATCGGAGAACGGAGATATCTTATTACCTGATGGCGATACCAGGACCTACATTGTATTGAAGTCTACTCTTTGTTATTTGAGATTGTCAACCTTAAAAGAAAGATCCTGTTGAAGCTAAAGCCTAAAATACTTAGCCTGAAAGACGTAGTCAGCAGAGGGTCTGTAAGGGAGCATTGTGATGACCATTATTATTGTTAACTCGAACTGATGCGACTAGTCAGTGGAGGTATGAGACGATAGACTATCATAACTATATATTTGCTCCTATCGTTCGATTATATTTTCATGCTATGAGATTGCCAAATTGCTGTTGCCACCCATTTGTCAAGTATCCAGTGATTTGTTGTGTCAACTTGTTCCAATGACTGTCAACCGTGCTGTCAGAGTGTGTGCCATTAAACTGTATGAAACGACTACAATAGTTCCAGTTATCATTGACTTCCAGCCGTGAGGGTATGAGTGTATTATTACCAACTTGTCAACTCTACAGAACCATTTATGCATTCGCGTATTGACACTCATACTAACACTCATTGTCAACAATACATTCTTGTCGGGGCCTCATTACGTTCCGGAACAAGGTGACCTATATGACCAACACTGTGCCGGGTTTGAGTTGACCACGTACTCTCATCAAGCAGACGAGTACATACAAACATTCATTCCATCAGGCAATATAACGAAAATAATCACGACTTATCAACGTGGTAGGCCAGCTTTCTGGGTCAACCTGCACAGGTGACATTTCTGGCGGTTAAGGCCATATTTCTGTTTTCTTTATTTTTATGGCATTGCTTTCTTTCATTTCTACTCTTTCCTCTCGTATTCCATCTGGTCTTTGTTCACTTTTCTCTTATGATGTCATGGCGAATCTATACTTCATATACTTCATACCTCTTTGAAGTTGATGTTCTTCGTATGCTTATCCATTATCTGGCTATTGTTAAACTCTGTAGTTGTTAAACTCTGTAGTTGTTCAATCACGCTTTATTTTGTTAAATGCCGTGAATGTCCACCAGTTGATAAATGTAGATGTTGGGACTGGTGTAGTA
Organism: Oreohelix idahoensis; assembly: GCA_024509875.1. Lineage (NCBI taxonomy): Eukaryota > Metazoa > Mollusca > Gastropoda > Stylommatophora > Oreohelicidae > Oreohelix > Oreohelix idahoensis. The sequence continues at coordinate 57,349 of JAMPIV010002659.1, read as the reverse complement.
AAGTGTAACGATTGTCAACTCATTAAACCCAACACAGTTTTGGTCATACAGGTCATCTTGTCCTGGAACGTGATGAGGCTCCGACAAGAATGTGAGTGTAGACAATGAGTGTGTATATGAATGTCAGAACGCGAATGGTAGAATGATTCGATAGAGTTGGCAAGTTGGTAGTACATCACTCATACTCACACTGTTCGAATTCAAGAAGTACTGGAACTACGGTGGTCTTTTTATAACATTTAATGGGACGCACACTTGGACAGTACGTGTATGGTTACAGGAACAAATGTCGACATAGACAGCATAATGTTGATCACAGGAATATCATCTTAAGTTAGCATTCATGCTTGGCAAATATCATAATGGAGCATTCGTAAATAAGCATTCAGAGTTCCATCATGTAAATCATCTGGCTTTACTGACTGGGCACGTCAGACCATAACCAATATATAGGAAGGCTCCTAGACCTAACCTCGTCTAGCGAATATCCCTTCACGTAAAGTTCAATATATATATTTTCCATAAAGATATAGGAATCCCAGACATGGGTTCTCACATGTAGCAGTGATCTCTTGGTTCATCGAGCGATAGTACAGGCATCCCTTTTTCTCACTCGATAAATACAAAGTATATGGATTTCAACATGGCTGTTCTTCTCTCGTGAGCTTCACTCACTATTGGATACAGACCAAAATTGGTCATTCGTTAAATGTCCTCATTTCTTCATAGCTTCTATCATAGAGGTAATTGAATAATATCATATAATCTAGTGCTGATACATAGGAATGTCATCTTCCTTTGAATAAATATTCTTTTCAAAAGTACCACTGTGCATCTGCTTATCGACAACGATGGCGAAGCCCAAGTTCATAATAAATTGTGGTTTTACCTTTCTATGCGAAATATAACTTTGCCATTCCTTGGCAAAAGAGAATAAACACTGGGGTAAAGTACATACAACATGTCTAAATGACTATCACTTTTCCCCATTTACTTATAGATCACTTTTTCGGCGATAAGCCGGCTACAACAAAATTCGACATCCCGACAGGATGACAGCCATGAATCACACCCCTTGCTAGCGATACTTCCGCTGCATAGCCTTTGACCTTTTCTAGCGACAACCAACATAGTTCGACTTAGAAATGTAAAGATATCCATATATAAGACAGACTCGTCCTACTCATACAAACACTACGTATAAATTCAGGCCATAGATATACTGAAGCAAGAACAATCTATTCCTACCCAGCCAAAGAATAAATCGCAGTAGGCCTAGATTCGTCCGCGGAGTCCGATCGAAGATGACGGAACTACTTTCAAGGGAAGTAACTCAAAAATGACTTCTCCTTAAGCACTTAAAAAGGAAATACTTTGTTTACAAAATATTTGCGAACATAATAAGTATATAAATGTATTATATTGCAAGATAATAAAAATTGCCCTTTTTTACCCGAGAAAAAAAAAAAAATTTTTTTTTTTAAATACATCTAGGAGCAACGTAGAATAGGCTCACAACGCAAGAATACTGCGCAGATGAAAATATCAGGAATAACTATAATTCCTAATATGACCGGTGAGAATATATCTCAAAATCTGAGAGAAATTGTTTCTCTACGAATAAATGTTTCCAGGAAGGTGTGATGTACGTATAATACAATTCTGGTAATTATACAATGCATACCAAAAATTCACACTATAATCTTAAATTTATGATTTATGAAGAAACAATCATCAAAGAACAGCGGTGAATAAACATCAATAAACCGCTAAGTAGCGATACCATCATTCTATTATTAAATTACAAATGTGTATCTTAGTAAAGAAACAAAAAATAACTGTTGTAAAGTTATACATATTAAAAAGATCCAATATTTAACAGTTAAGTGGCATCATGTGGGCATCTGGACAGAATGTCCGCCATCACATTTTCTGAACCACGGATAGCTCGTACCGAGAAATGAAAAGGTTGAAGAGCGATTGCGTATCGAGTTGATCTCGAGCTCTTCAAGTTCTTACTTTGGATAGCCGTAAGAGCTTTTTGGTCAGTTTCCACTACGAAATGCGCGCCCAGAAGGAATCTTTGGAGTTTGAGAATTGACCAAACCATTGCCAATAATTCACGGTCTAAAACCGAGTAATTCCTTTCTGCAGCATTAAGTTTTCTGGATATATACATTACAGGATGCAGAGTTCCAGAGTACTCTTGCATTAGTGCCGCTCCAATCCCAGTGGATGAAGCGTCACTACGAAGAACAAATGTCTTATCTGTTGTAGGTAACACTAAAATAGGTGGTGATGAAAACATAGTTTTGATCTTCTCTAGTGAAGATTGGCATTCATGAGACCAGTGAACCATGTTAGGCGACCCTTTCTTTAATAGTGTAGAGAGAGGTGCCATGATAGAGGACAGATTCGGAATGAAACGTCCATAAAATTGTATGAGACCTAAAAGACTTCGCACTTGCTTTTTAGGTCCTAGGGATAGAGATGTTAAGTATCTTAGTGATATTATGGTCTTCTGTCTTCAAGAAACCGTGACCTACTCGATGGCCTAAGAAAGCAATTTCGCTAAAGCCAATACAAGCTTTAGATGGTTTTGCTGTCAGGTTATACTCACGCAGAGTTGATAATAATTCAACTAACCCTGAATAGTGATCTTCCCAAGTATCGCTGAAAAGACAGATGTCGTCTAGATAAGCAATGACATCTGACCGATACGATAGGATTCGACGCATCATGCGTACAAATGTAGCTGGTGCGTTCATAAGGCCGAAAGGCATAAAATTCCATTGGAAAAGGCCTCTGGGAGTAGAGAAAGCGGTAAGAGGTTTGGCGCGTTCGGATAATGGAACTTGCCAATATCCTTTAGACAAATCAAGTTTAGTGAAAAAATGCGATTTAGAAAGACGAGTAAGTAGCTCTTCTAGTAAAGGCATAGGTTCAGCATCGAACTTCGTAACTTGATTCAATTTGCGATAGTCAACGCAAAGACGTATGTTATTGTCTTTTTTTCGAACAATAACCATCGGCGAAGAATATGCAGAAGTGGATGGTTCGATTATTTGTAAATCTATCATTTCATCCAACTCCTTTTCAACCTGTGTTTGGAAATGTATAGGGATAGGATAAGGTCTAACCCTAATTGGAGTATGTTCAGTTAGAACAATGTCATGCTCAATGACATGAGTTTGTCCAGGGATGTCAGTGAGGACATCCTGAAATGTTTGTAACATAGACGAAACTTGTCGCCGTTCTCCTAGAGACAAATCAGGAGAAACAGTAACGTCTTTCCATGATTCACTAGAATGAAGTGGGATCATTGGAAGCGGAAGATTAACATCCGAAAAACTTGTTTCCTCATCCTGTATTACAGACAGTGATGAGTAATGACCATGTTTGACATGAGAATCGTCCGTTGCCTGGAAAATAGGCTGTAGATAGTCAGGACGTTCATGGAACTCCGTAAGCATATTGATGTGGAAGGTTTTATGCTTCCCGTTAATATCGACGATGTAGTCAACATCTGAAATTTTCGATATTATATCGTACGGACCTTTCCAACTAATAAGGAGTCTATTTTCACGACAAGGTAGCAAAACAAATGCTTTGTCACCAGGACAAAGTTGTCGTAAAGTTCTCTTCTTATTAGCAAATTGTCTTGCCTTCTGCTTAGCAAATTCAGAAGAGGACGTTGCCAATTTGCATGCTTCGATAATCTTTTGTCTCAGCGCGATGACATACTCGTAAGAAGATTTTGTGTCATCGTCAATATTGTCAGCTGTTATAAGATCATGCAGCAAAGACATTGGGCCGCGCGGTCGCGCGCCAAAGACAAGTTCAAAGGGAGAAAACCCTGTATGTTCATTGGGGACCTCTCTGTACGCGAAGAGGGCCGCGGGTAAAACCCTATCCCAATCTTGAGGATGATCCTCAGTTATCTTCCCTAATAAGTTCTTAAGTGTTCTATTTAGTCGCTCGACCATCCCATTGGACATAGGATGATAGATGCTACTCAAAGATCTCTCTATCTGTAGAGTAGACATTACTTGAGACATGGTATCCGATATCAGTTGGGTGCCATGATCTGATAATATTTCTCCGGGGAATCCCAGCCGAGAAAATATAAGCCAAAGAGCATCTGCAATGTCAGCGGTAGTAATGCTCTTTAGAGGGATAGCCTCTGGCCAACGTGTGCACATGTCTACACACGTTAAGATAAACTGATGTCCTCTAGCAGATTTGATCTTGAATGGACCAATGATGTCTATCGCCATTTTCTGGAATGGACGAATAGGAATATCTGCAGCCTGAATAGGCGCAGCATGACGAGGACCTTTGGATTTGACTTCTTGACATACTTTACAGGATCGACAATAGATCCGTATGTCCTTGTTCACAAAAGGCCAAAAGAAAGCCGCAAGAACTCTTGACTTTGTACGGGAAAAACCCATGTGACCAGCACACTGAGAGTCGTGTGCATGTTGTAAGATCTTAACTCTCAAATTCTTGGGTACAAGAATCTGAGAATGACTTGACTTAGTGGAGTCTTGCACCATACGTACAAGTACGCCATTCTTCATTGTAATCCAAGATTTACAATTTGAATCTTTATTCGGATCACCTTTCGTTACAAGAGTGAAGAATTTCTTAAGAGTCGGATCTTCTTCTTGTTGTTTTATAAACGAGTCACGAGAAATTACCAAGGGATCATCTTGGTTATGCACTTCATTATCTTCAACAGATGAAGTTTCAGGCATATTGAGAGCTTGAGCTCTAGTGACTACCGCATTAGCAGATTGCATATTTTGATTTTCCCAAACGGAAATTTGCTCCGGAGTGCATTCTTTGACTCCGTGAATGCGACCGATGATAAGATCAGCGATCGGATTCGGCAAAAGACATGCGTGTACATCTCCTGTGAAGAAAGGAGTAGCAATCCTAATGATAGCGGTAGAGTATTTCTCTATGGTGCCGCCAAATGTTACGCATTTGACTACTTTGCCTGTAGAATGAGAAGGATCTATGAGTGACTGCCTAACCCCAATAGTTGTGCATCCAGAATCAAAAAGTACTGAGACTGGATTGTCATTTACTAAACCTTTGTGTAAGACAAGAGAACCTCTCCCATCATGCGCGATTGACGCAGGAAGAGCGGGAAGAGGATGCCCACAGCTTAAAGTAGACACTGTGGTTGGCTCAAATAATGTTTTGCATTGGGGGCACTGAGATGCTCTCCCAAAATCAAAAGCGGCACATGCCATATTATTAGAGTCATCATTATCTTTATTTTGTTTATAGGCTTCGTGGGACTCTTGCTGTGCAGAGTTCGCCTGGTAATGAGCTTTATGTTTTTTGAATTGTGCTCTACCTCTGTTATTATTGCCTCTGTACTTATCATTGTTTCCACTATTATAACCCCTACTCGGGTTTGAATCATAGCTCCTTTGGTTACTATCATCATATTCATTATAATGAGTATCTCGGTAATTATGATCCTGTTGTCTCCATGAAGGAAAACTTGGATAGTTTCTAGAATGACTTCCTTTGCGAAAGTTCCTGTAATTATGACCACCCCTGAATCGAGGGCTGTCAGCTCTTCTCCAGGTATTCGAAGAAGAACCCTGAAATGATTGGTTACCTTGGTTCTGATAACTGTAATAGTTACCTTTTTTATTAAACCTATTTTGAGGTCCTTGGAATTTGTGAGAGTGATTAGGGTTGTATGGTGTTGCAGAAGCAACTGGCATACCTTCTTTAACCTTACTGTTGCTAATAGCTACGTCCGGATGTGCAGTGACGTATTGGGTACAATACTGTTCCATTTCTTTTAGAGACTTAGGTTTACGCTCATGTAAGAATTCGAGGAAAGGTTTATTTATACTTGACATAATCTTGTCTCTGAGTATCAAGTCCATAAGGGCTTCATAAGTCTTTTCTGTTTTGGATAGCTCAATCCAACGATCAAATGTAAGACGTGTCCTTGCAATGAATTCTGAGAATTCTACACCTGCCTCAGGCACCATTGTCTTAAACAACTTCCGATAACCCTCTTCAGACAACTGATACTTCTTTAATAAGGCTGCCCTAATAACATCATAGTTATCTTTGTCAGCCTCTTCAACCAAACTTAAACTAGTCAGAGAATCACCTTTCAGATTTTCTGATAACTGGTTAGCATATTGTGATTTGTCCACATTATGGGCTCGACACGAGCGTTCAAATCTATTTAGCCAGAATGTTATGTCATCACTGGAAGGGTTGAACGCTGGTACCTTGACCTTGTAAGTAAAGGGTTTACCATTACCACCAGATGCTTGATTACCATCACTTATGTTTGTTAACTTTAACTTTTCTAACTCAAATGCTAAAAGTTCTTTTTGGTGTTCATGTTCTCTTATTGCTTTTTTCTCTTGAGCTTCAGCTTGTAATTTTCTCTCTTCTGCAGCAGCTTGTAATTTTCTCTCTTCTGCAGCAGCTTGTAATTTTTTCTCTTCAGCAGCAGCTCATCTTTTCTTTTCTCTTTTTCCATTTCCATCTGGAATCTTTTTTCATCAGTCTGTATCTGCAATTTCTTTTGTTCATACTCTCTTTGTAATTTTTTTTCCTCAGCTTCTAATCTTTTCTCCTCAGCTGCTAATTTCTTTTCTTCAATCAATGCTTTTCTTTCTTCAGCAGCTAATGCTTTGTCATATTGAGCAACTGCCCATTCTTCTAATTGCTGACCAGTCTTATCAAGAGCCTTGCCTTGTGTGATAAAATAATCTAATGTAGACATCTTGTCTAATAAGATCAGTAATTTGCAAAAGTAAATAAATTCACTTTCTTAGTCTTAATCAAAGACCTTGTATGATAACTTTGTAACCTGTGGAAAATAGTACTTAACTATCCCAATCACTGTGGGAAACAAGCCTTACAAAGGTCTTGTATAAATCCTTATATAATAACAGCTATAAGTTGCTGGTTCACTCTATAATATAAGTGCAGTGCACCAGAAATAGTGTTTTATATCATCAACTGTGTACCTTTAGTAATAGCAATTAACTATCAGTTGATTCTTGTACATCAATTTATATGATCAACTATATTTTAAATAGTGTATGTCGATCAGGCACAAAACAAAACAGTTATACAGAAGAACATGAAAACATTTGCGGAAATGAAATAAATCAAATGGGAAAAACAATAAAAGATAAACCGCAAGAGGATAACAAATACAAATAACGCCACAGTATATAAATATAAATTGAGAATAGAACTGAAAGATAGAATAGGGTAGACCAACAAATTACAAACAAATCAAAACAAACTAAAGAACAGAGGAATATTACAAAAACAACAATGAGTACAGTCTTCACAGCTAACACTAATAGCAACAGCTGTCGCAGCAAATTTTCAATCAAGAAAATTGCACCTATAGAAACGCACACATCAGACCCTCTATTACGTGGGATACTCTGTTGTGTGACACCGCCCAACCAAAACAACAACCCGCTGGATACAAACAAATATCACATATAAATATTTAAACATAAATACATAAATGCATAAATAGTATGGCAATATGATGTAAATAGAGTGTTGCAGAAAGAATGTGTTGGAATGAAGGCTCAGTTACACTGCCTAATAGTACAGTACTGTGGTACTTTATTAAACAAATACTTCTGGTCTAATTATTTTAAATTCAACACAGAAATAGAAGCTCCATCGTTGATGTGAATGATAACAATCGATGTAGGACTTCTCAGTTCAATAACATTTCCTTTCGCAAACACTGTCAAATATTCTCCAGTCCTGATGTGTAATGTTCTATGTTTCAACCAAGCTTGCTGTGTAACACTGTCAGTTGTATGGCAAATGTCCAACGAACCAAATGTCAACAAACGCTGACCTAGTTACTGCATACTCTCGACAGGACAGGTCACGCTGACATCACTGTAGAGTTGTACTGTTGATGTATTTGTGTGTCGTAACAGACCCCAAGGAACGTCTGGTCTCAGTAGTTTACTTCTCAATATGGTCACTGTGCAGGTTGACCCAGGAAGCTGGCACACCAGTTGTTAAACTCTGTAGTTGTTAAACTCTGTAGTTGTTCAATCACGCTTTATTTTGTTAAATGCCGTGAATGTCCACCAGTTGATAAATGTAGATGTTGGGACTTGTGTAGTAAAGTGTAACGATTGTCAACTCATTAAACCCAGCACAGTTTTGGTCATACAGGTCATCTTGTCCTGGAACGTGATGAGGCTCCGACAAGAATGTGAGTGTAGACAATGAGTGTGTATATGAATGTCAGAACGCGAATGGTAGAATGATTCGATAGAGTTGACAGGTTGGTAGTACATCACTCATACTCACACTGTTCGAATTCAAGAAGTACTGGAACTACGGTGGTCTTTTTATAACATTTAATGGGACGCACACTTGGACAGTACGTGTATGGTTACAGGAACAAATGTCGACATAGACAGCATAATGTTGATCACAGGAATATCATCTTAAGTTAGCATTCATGCTTGGCAAATATCATAATGGAGCATTCGTAAATAAGCATTCAGAGTTCCATCATGTAAATCATCTGGCTTTACTGACTGGGCACGTCAGACCATAACCAATATATAGGAAGGCTCCTAGACCTAACCTCGTCTAGCGAATATCCCTTCACGTAAAGTTCAATATATATATTTTCCATAAAGATATAGGAATCCCAGACATGGGTTCTCACATGTAGCAGTGATCTCTTGGTTCATCGAGCGATAGTACAGGCATCCCTTTTTCTCACTCGATAAATACAAAGTATATGGATTTCAACATGGCTGTGCTTCTCTCGTGAGCTTCACTCACTATTGGATACAGACCAAAATTGGTCATTCGTTAAATGTCCTCATTTCTTCATAGCTTCTATCATAGAGGTAATTGAATAATATCATATAATCTAGTGCTGATACATAGGAATGTCATCTTCCTTTGAATAAATATTCTTTTCAAAAGTACCACTGTGCATCTGCTTATCGACAACGATGGCGAAGCCCAAGTTCATAATAAATTGTGGTTTTACCTTTCTATGCGAAATATAACTTTGCCATTCCTTGGCAAAAGAGAATAAACACTGGGGTAAAGTACATACAACATGTCTAAATGACTATCACTTTTCCCCATTTACTTATAGATCACTTTTTCGGCAAAAAGCCGGCTACAACAAAATTCGACATCCCGACAGGATGACAGCCATGAATCACACCCCTTGCTAGCGATACTTCCGCTGCATAGCCTTTGACCTTTTCTAGCGACAACCAACATAGTTCGACTTAGAAATGTAAAGATATCCATATATAAGACAGACTCGTCCTACTCATACAAACACTACGTATAAATTCAGGCCATAGATATACTGAAGCAAGAACAATCTATTCCTACCCAGCCAAAGAATAAATCGCAGTAGGCCTAAATTCGTCCGCGGAGTCCGATCGAAGATGACGGAACTCCTTTCAAGGGAAGTAACTCAAAAATGACTTCTCCTTAAGCACTTAAAAAGGAAATACTGTGTTTACAAAATATTTGCGAACATAATAAGTATATAAATGTATTATATTGCAAGATAGTAAAAATTGCACTTTACAGCTATACTTCACTTCTTTCGTACGTTACACTTACTCTTATCCCTCTTTTGTTCATTTTTGTTATATGACTTAACATAGTGTACTTAGGTGTAGACATTAGTATGCTATCGACCTCTAGTTTTTTTTTTCTTTGATGCATTTTTTCAAAAAAAAAACTGATTATATCATTTTTTTCCCCCGGGGGTCGGTGTAGTATGTTAAGTCAAATTTTAGTCAAGGGGAATTAAACATTAATATACTTGTATGTACAGGCCAGATTTTTGTTATTTCCCTTGTGTAGCTACTAGTTTGTTTAAAAATATTTGATCGAGAATTTTCGCGTATCTTCTAGATGAGTTCAGCTCACGTCTCTCGCGGTTAGCCGCGCATGCGTGATTGTCTGAGCTGGACGGAGATACGGTAATCCCGTGACAGTACGTTCCTGGGCGTTTTGCCGGGAAGGTGTTCAGCCATGTTTTTTGACTGTGTGTACGGGGAGATACTTTTGTGTGATAGAAATGTTGGAGACTCCCTGATATATTTCTAAAGCCAAGGATATGATTGCTGCTACTTATACGGCTTGTTTCTAATATTGCCAGAGAAGATAAAGAGAATATTTACATTACTTTGAAGCCAGGAACTTATACGGCTTATTTTGTCAAAGAAGGTAGAGAGAATATTGACATTACTTCAAAGCCGGGAATAGGCTTTTATAGATATGTGCCAGTTATGCTATATACGGATGTATTGAACTATTGTGATTTCCATGATGCGTTCTGAACTGTGACTTATTGACAGTATATTTTGGTGATGTCCTCGTGACTGTGGAATAATAAACTGTGTATAACGTTCCTTAGAGTTGCAACATTTCCTGACTATTATATGTGCTTTTGGTGTGATTATTACTTTAGGACTACATGCATTCGCGTTCATTGATGTCTATACACCTACACACTTGTCGGCCACCTGTAAGCCCGACGTATGCTGATCGCCTTCATCAGCGCACATAATAACATTTACATTCTTCCTGGAGCCACCCCTATAAATCCATACTATCCGAATTCAACAGGCAGCTGCTATCCATCTTGCTAGCCAATGGTTAACACCGAATCCATTACACCGTTCATTGACGTTTCAAAGTTCACATTTTTATAAGCATCCTCTAAGTCAATTGCTGCAGCAACAGTTTCTCGTTTACCCTGGAACCCCTCGCACACATCATAAGCAAAAGTTTCAGCGTTACCCCGCCTATCAACAGTTTCAATGATAGGGAGGCAATTATTTATTTTTACCCAAATGTGGATGCACGCATGGTTGTCGATCTTGACAACGGTACTTACTTTCGAGACCATTGTCTTGATGTACAATTGATACATGATTCATCACCACACAGATTTTAATGCGTCCTTGTGCATGGTTTTCTTTGCTTATCCGTTTTGTTTCAGATCTTGACTATCTTACCTACTGGTTTCCTACGGTGTCGGATAGTATATCTTCATAAATTTTTCAACTTATTTTGCTTGGCATTATTTCAGTTTGTATTTCAGGTATCTCCTGGAGAACAGGTTCAGAGGCTTCCTGTACTAACTATTCTTTTCACAGGTTCGCAGTCTTTTAGGTCATGAAGGTTTCTATAGAAAATTCTTGCCTAATGTTTCAGAAATTACTTCAGTTCTGTCTTCGTTATTAAGAAAGAACTCTCCAAATAGGATTATTTGGGCGCATTCTTGTAATGTGTCATTAAATTTGCTTAAGTCTTATTTCTCAAAATCACCAATTTTAAGATTGCCTGATACTCGATTTCCTTTTATCCTTAGAGTCGATGCCTCTGGTTCGGGAATCGGCGGTACACATATGCAGGAATTCGATGTCTTGAACGTGTTCACTCAGCACCTGATGATGATGAATGCTGATGTCGCCAATTTCAAGTTGTACCTCGTTTTACTCAGCTCATTACATGGATGTCTTGGACCTTATTAACGGTTTACATACTCGGTTTATGTGTAGAAACACACACATTCATTGATGGTCTAAGAATAATGTGACATTTTGATATTTTGAATGCAAAAACTTGATTTATTCTACTGTCGGAACGGCGTCTGAATATTAAGGGACTTAACTCAAGGATGCTTCTTATGGACAAATGGATATAACTAGAAAAATCCTATCCTGTCATTATTATTCTCTATCCGGTTGGACATTGAACATTGTTACTTAACGTGAACTTATAAAGGAACCTATACGATAATATGGCAGAGAATCATGGACAGAAACTTTGTGCTCGATTATAAATATTTTCGCTGGACTTTAGTTGGTTATTATTCCACTAGTATGGATAACAATATAACATTGTGACTTTAAATTCAGTGCTTTAATTAGCTGTTGATTAATTTTAATTCGCGGGATGAGATTATGTCTTTAACACAAGGCATTAATACACTCACACTAATTATATGATTGAACGTGTTAATGGTTCTCAACACTATTGGCAATTTGTACCATACATCAGCTTATTCTTACCTGGTTGGACACACAACTTCGTCATGTTCAAGATAAATTTTTTTTTAAAATTTACACCACAATATATTTTTTCTGACAAGTACTTAAGATGTACACATGACTTTAATCTTTTAACGTATGATGTTGCATTCATTCACTTTACTAATATGATTGTCTGCCTAATTTAATCTATTTACGCTGTTATAAATTTGTATATTCTATATTGCTTTGCATTATTGATGTTGATCAATAAGTTAACTAATTGACAGCTGATACTGGACTTGACTGATAGGTGTTACTGGACGGTGTGAGGTGTGTCACTTATTAATAAAGGAAGTGACGTCATGCCGATATGATTTACTGGCAGACGTGAACAATTTGAAGCAGATGTGAGGTGATCTTCTGCAAGAGAGATGCGGCTTGTGTTTGGAAGTGAGCGGACGTATGTGTTTTGAGCTCCTGAAGTATTCTGTGTTTTTCCTGAATTATTCCATCATCAGGACATCAATATACTTGGTTGAGGTGTCCCTGGCTTATTCTAGTAAGAAAATGTGTGCTTATTCAAAAAAATGTCCAAAGGACTATATTAAATAAAGTTTGAAAGATTGCCATTGACCAGCGTTTGATAGGGAACGGAAACGGACTGGACCTCTGATTACTGCATTTGCCTTTAGGCCTATATATCTATTACCATGGAGCTTTTTGTCAAGTAGATTAAAACGCATATGTGTAAAATCGTGAAGGAGGTGTTTGTCGCTCAGTGCAGTTATGCTGATTACGTGTTGTGTGACTGCCCCTAGACTCTAGGCCACGGAGAACATCTCCGGAATATTTAACATTGCGACACATATCAGCGACCAACATCAACCAATGCTAAAGTGGCTTTGTTCTGCTTCTTGCTAAACGCCGACAGCCACAAAGAAAGATAGACAGGTCAGAAGGGTGGCGGGCCTGTAAAGTACATGGGGTCAACCAAGCAAGGTGAAGATAATATTGCTAGATGCGGGCGTAAGCAAAAGATAATGAGCGGATTAAAGCGGGGAAAAGGAATGGTACATGGCAGGGAGCACAGATGGTCACCGGAAAAGTAACGACTGAATTATAACTCGTCACAGGATGCCTTGTGCTCAATGTGAGCAACCCTGAGCCCATATCAGTAAGGAATCAGCAATTGGTACAGACAGATACCTTCACATACCTAGGAAGCATAGTAACACCAGATGGCGGGGCAGACAAAGACATCAACATCAGAATGAATAAGGCAAGAACAGCCTTCTTTAGCCTAAACAACATCTGGAAGTCCTCCCAATACAGCACAAGCACAAAATTAAGATTATATCAGAGCTGTGTGCTTTCTGTGCTTCTCTATGGTGCGGAATGCTGGAGAGTTACAGAGAAGGAAATGTCGAAATTGTCCTCTTTTCACACAACATGCCTAAGAAAAATTCACCGAATCTTTTGGCCGAATACCATCACTAACCAAGATCTGCTTACTCGTAGCAAGCAAGAGGACATGCACACCATCATAGCTGGCAGACGCTGGAGCTGGGTTGGTCATGTCCTCAGAAGAGACCCCGATGCCATCACAAGAACAGCTATGCTTTGGGCCCCTGAAGGAAAACGAAAGAGAGGCCGACCAAAAACAACCTGGCGGAGGACTGTGGAGGCTGAGATGCAAAGAATGAACCAGAGTTGGGGCACTGTACGAAGGATGGCCACCGACCGAGCAAAGTAGAATCAATTTGTTGTTGCCCTACAAGACGTAACTAGGCGTGATGGCCACTGACTGCTTTGACGGTCGGCGGCTAAGGATCAAAGAAGAAGAAGAAGTAGAAGACAGGATGCCTTGTAATAAATTATGTCAGTTGGTGTCCTCATTGTGTGCCCTATCCAAAGACAGCCTCTTCTTCTCACCTGTTGTCCCACTAGTACTTGTTTGGTTTCTGGTATCAGTTCCACATTAGTCATCTTCTCATCTCATGTTCCACTATAGTACTTCTTTGGTTCTTATCATTAGTTGCACATTGGTGATGGTGTCATACCATTTCAATCCTTCTACGAGTATTTTGCTTAGTTACCTATTTATGAAAGTAACTTCTTGGTTGTAGTGTTGCCTATTCTCCTCCTTTCATATCAAACAATCGAATTGTATTGACATTTGAGTTGAAGATTCTGATTTTTATCTTGGACGTGAATTCTTTACTTTTTGTATACATTTCCTAGGGTTGTGAAGTTCCTTTTGGTTTATATATTCCTATTTGTACATCTCTGTCGATTCCTCCAACTTTGCCTACATTACTGCCAAGATACACGCATGTAAGAGTCCATGTCTCGTAGGGATGTGTCTCCGCGTGTAATCTGGCTCTCAGATAACCGCATTTAATTCTAACAATAGTGGTCTTCTCTTACTGCATTTTCAGACTTAATAAAATTAAAATAACATTTAAGACATCACTGTTATTTTGTAATACACGAAATCTCGACACTGTTTGTGGTGGACCCTGTATGTATCTTTATAAGCTCACATCGTGCTGAACCACGGCATTTACAAATACAGTATTGTTGTTTATCCAGCTTCAACCCTACGTTATCCTTTTTTTGCGCAGTTTAGACTGCTGCAAGTCATATGTTGATGACTGTTTCGCGGTGTGAAGTAGCTTCGATATTTTGTTTATTTTGGTATCGAAGTTTTTGCATCTCGAAACTCACTCTCAACTATGAATACATGTTCACATAACATTGTTGAGGATGATTGTTGATGTGTTAACACAATGAGAAGGGCTCATAGGAGTGTTCATAAGCAGACACGACATGACGCCATTAAACTTTTTGTTCGCAACACATAATCGTTCACAATAATGTTACCTTGCTTCAAATGTCTTCTTAGGATAGAGTATCTCCACTAATGTCGCGGGGTACTTTACTAACTTTCAATGTTGTATGTTTCTCATTCATGAATGTTGAGAAGGTGGTGTAAATCTTCCAGCGTTGTGTTAGTAAGTTGTCTGTAGGGCTTCCTGTTGTTTAGTGATGGCCTCTCTTGACTTAATGTGATAGGAGGTGTTCTGTGAAACTAGGCAATGCCCGCTATACTACAGACTGCACAACACATTTGGAACACCACACTTAGATCAAATGTTCTCGGACGCCTGGCATAGACGACTTCTACACTTTAATTACGTGATACATTATGTTTCATCATACGACACATTACAGTTACAAAACTGTTTACAATATACGTCAATGTTAGCCAATATGAACGCTTGACACTTTAGAAATCCTGCTAGTGATTTCTAGTAACAAATGTAATGAACTTTGTGCGGATAGCTCACGTAAGACTGTCATCTACTTGTATATGACAACTTGGCTACATGAGCCTCTGTTCACGGGCGAATACGCTCTCGTAGTTTATAGGACTGTCACTAGACAGGTCCCAAGCTATTAGAAACCGTAGTTTCTGTGAAAATAATGTACTTCTTTTATATTTATATATAACTGTTCTCTAACGAACGCACATGCTGCAATCAGCCATCACTGAGTGAATTACACAGCTCCTGCCTTGAGCTTACATGAATCTATCGTCCTTCGCTCTTTCGATCGTTCATTCGTTCATTTGTTCTTATGTTCGCTCGTTCATTCATTCGTCCGACCGTCCGTCCGTCCGTTTGAACTATCAATTTCCTTTTATTTTTTAAGGCTATTTATCGCATATATTGGGTACGTACTTTTTGTTTTTAGTAATTTAAATCAACATATTATCTATGAAAAACAATTTCCTTTCCCCCTTACCCCCCTCCCCCCCCCCCCCCCCTCCCCCAACTGGGGGTTCCAAATTATGCATCATTTGTTTGTCCTGTGAGATATAATAGACATCCTAGGAGAGCGGCCACATAAACGTAGCTCGCGCACTAGAAAAGAATTAATCGCTACGTGGGAGTATATGCCAGACAGGGGTTATAATCCCTGCATTAATCACCATTAATCTACATGCAAGCGGGATGGTTAAAAATCTGGCAGTAACCTTACTACTTCCTGGATCGGTAATTGTAGCTATAAAAAAGACACTGCCGTTGGGGAGTGAAATGTTAGATACATCATTATAGCAGGTCTCAGCTTTATGAGGTGGGGTGGGAGCCGCGCTGGTGTAATGGTTATCACACTGCGCTGGCGATCGGGTGATCCAGGTTCGAGCCCTGGTGAAGATATTAGAAACAGTGTCGTCGACCGGGACTTGGACTGGAATAATTCTAGCCCTGGCGCAGACATTTGAAGAAGTGTCGTCGATCAGGGACTGGAATAACCTGAACGGCTCCTGAGTAAACCCAGCTCTAATAGGTACCTCCGAAATCAGCGAGTATCTGCCTGAATGGCGAGAGGACACCTGTCATTGTACAGGGGAAAAGGGGATACTTACGTGAAATCAGTCTCAGGTTAGAAATATTAACCGGAGATTTCGCCTCGAGTAATAGCGGGCGTACGGGGAAAAAAATGAGGTGGGGTGACCACTTACCTTCCTCGCTACCTTTGCTGTCTCTAACTCAGTCAAGGTTAGAGCAAAGTACCTACTTACAGTTAGGTAGACTGGAGCTCGCAACCAGGTAACTTTAATACCCGAACAATGATGTTTCTATCCAAGTTTCAAACTGAGGGGCAAAATGCAGGTGTGGTTTCGTTGTCATAGTCCTTAACATGTGTGATAAAACGTGCACCTTTAACACTATGTCTGCCTCTCTGTTTGTATCCTGAAACCAAAACGGATGTCAATTTCTTACAGGTTGCGTTTTAAAACAAGCATATGTAAACATACGTTTATGTGAAAATATCTCATCATTTGATGATTTTAGTCAACTGACTGGAGATTATTTTTATGAGTCAAGTCTAATATAAAACCAACGAACAAGTTAATTAATCAAACAATAATAGGAGAAGAATTAAAGCCAACGTCTTAGACTATCTGCGGCACATTTAGAAGACTGAGAAGTTGGAATAGGTAAATAGAGTGTGATTTGATTAATTAATTAACATCTCTTTAAGTACAAAACATTTTTGGAAATGTATGGTTATCTTTAAAGTTTTACCTCGATAGCCGGTGTCCTGAATATACAGTACAGCTGCCATATGTCCGGATTTTGCCAGCTTTCCGGCTTTTCCTGCCTAAACTGTGCGTCCGGCCGGATTTTCTTTTTTTAAAGTGTTGAAATGTCCGGTTGTTATGCGATTTACGAAATAATATGAAAGATGCCATTTCCAAAATTCCACATTTGAATTTCAGGTCTGACGATTGAATTAAAATTGTCGTCTCCACAGTATCGAGCAAATAATTCGTCAATAATCCCGTAAGCATTGGTGGTGTTCGATTGTTTATGATAGATTATCATCTTATTTTAACTCAGGTTTTGTCATTTTCGCTTTGCTTGTTTATTCTCACTTGTTACGAAACTATTCATTTGAATGTTAAAACGGTATTAGGTTTAATTAATTAAACCCTCGTCGGCTGTTGGAAATTACAAATACTTTTAACTTTAATATTGAATTTAATGTTAATTAATGACATTATAATATTTACTATACAAACATAGTCTAAGTGCCAAAATGAAAGTGTGTACTCGCTGATGAACTGAAAAGATATTTCCATGTTTTTTTTCAGTGGTCAGCAAGATTCAGAAGCAAAATGTCTAGTGTGGAGAGGGTGGCACATTTGTGTCAGTAGCAAATAATGGTGCAGATGGTTTTTAAAAAAAAACGCATACAGCGATGAAAACAAAAGATTCAAAAGCAGAATGTCTAGTGTTGAGAGGGTGGCACATTTGTGTCAGTAGCAAATAATGCTGCAGCTGGTTTTTTTTTTTTTTTTAAACGCATACAGCTAGGTGTGACGTGTAATGGAAAAGAGTCTACAGTAATCTAAACATCCTATTGTAACCAAATAGCTACTCTCTGATTTGCTAGCTAAAACATACATTAAAACTACCTGTCCTGTCTTTCTGCAGCTCACCCTTTTGTCCCCGCTCTCATTTCTTTAAACACTGGCAATCGCGGTGTTTACAATCTTCTTCGACCTGTCAGTCATAGCAGGAAATAAATCCCGCTATGGTTATACTTCTTTTCACTCACGCGAGCTCAGCTGTCAATCATATAATACTGTGGTAAAGTGGGATGATATAAATATTTATAGGGACTTAGTGTACTGACTGAGATCAGCTGTGAAGGTATCTGTATCTAATAAGTGTGGTGTATTACAGATGACCTTACTTTGCTACCACATTTAGACCTCAGTCAGACTTATTCTGGAATATTGTGATGACTACGTTGAATGTCTAGGGTTATGATAGTAATGGAGTGTATGTTCACAACAACCAACAGACAGATAAACAATTTAATTTAATCCACAATACTTTACAACACTGTGACACTCACATACATAGAACACTCTATAAGACTATCTTAATAAGTCAAATGTTAACTTTTAAAATATGTATTAATTCCTTTCAATAATAGATATCCTGATTCAACTACAAAGTGAACCAGGAATCCCAATCAAATGTAATCACAAGTTGTATGTACACAATTTATAGATAGGATCTTTGTATTGACATATATTCTTCTTCTTCTTTGATCCTTAGCCACCGACCGTCAAAGCAGTCAGTGGCCATCACGCCTAGTGGCGTCTTGTAGGGCAACAACAAATTGATTCCACTTTGCTCGGTCGGTGGCCATCCTTCGTACAGTGCCCCAACTCTGGTTCATTCTTTGCATCTCAGCCTCCACAGTCCTCCGCCAGGTTGTTTTTGGTCGGCCTCTTTTTCGTTTTCGTTCAGGGGTCCAAAGCATAGCTGTTCTTGTGATGGCATCGGGGTCTCTTCTGAGGACATGACCAACCCAGTTCCAGCGTCTGCCAGCTATGATGGTGTGCATGTCCTCTTGCTTGCTACGACATATATTATTATTACAATATGTGTGTAAGTAGTGATGTAGTACTATGAGGTAATACTGGTTTTTCAAGCTAGGTTGTTGATTGTCATCATGACTTCAAGTGTTTGTTTCTGGTGGAAATAATATTGGAAAGGTTCACAGTTTCTTTTTATTTGAAACAAATAACTGTCCCTCTTGATTTAATGTACAGTCAATTTTTGAGGGGGGTATACACAAGATTGAGCTGCTCTGGCCAACGAAATCTTAACTTCTGTGTGGGCGGCAGGAACTCTGACTCCTCTGCTCGCTTGCTTCACCGTTTTCTTGAGAAACAGCACTGGTCGATATCTTGACCAAGGAGTATGCTACCAGCCTCTGGATTCAGCAAAACTCAGACCAGGTGCTGCTTTAATACTTTAGTACCACGGTCCCACAATTCAAGGAAATATTAAACAAGTACGTTGACTGGTGATGAGTTATGGCACAATTCCGATCTGCCTCTGTCCCAGGCTTTTATTAGAAAAATATGAGCTGGTTCTCAACGCACTTGCTTCTACAAATTGTATTTTCAAAAAGTGGCACTGAACTGACGCTCCTAATTGACTATATTAAATGGTCTAGCCAATGAGACCATGTTTACAAAAGCTTTTGAAAAAAAGTACCCTTCCTATCGTTTCCATTAACAACCAAAAATAGTATTTGCAATCGACTAATCATGTTTCGCCTTACATATTATTCTAGCCAATCAAATCGGATTTAACGTGGTGGCCTCATTTCCTCTAAAGCAGTGTCCAAACACGCCATTATGAGCAAATATGATCCTGTGTTGTCAGACAACACCACTATAATATTTTGGCTATAATTTGTTAATTATTAGACTATTTGCTTAACACCTAACATATTCTTTGTCAGCAAGTCCTAAGGCACCCAAATATATAAGTTTAAGGGAGCCAAGTGGCTTCGTTCAAAATATGTATTTTCTTCTACCACCCGTTCACTTCTATACGATGGGGTGTCTTCTGTACTGTCAGGATTTCAGACGTAAAACAGTATTGTGTCATGTTTCCTAATAAGCATTAACCATGTTTTTTTAAAACCTTACCTCGTATTGGTAGTGTTTTTTATTACTGTTTATTTGAAAAAAATCAAGCCTGCATGCCTTTCGCGTGGGGTGGCATTAATTTTAAATCGCGAAGCGACGTGGTAGCATTGCATGCGTTCCTCCGTACATCTCTCTCTCTCTCTCTCTCTCTCTCTCTTCTAAGCCCGTCTGTCTTTTAGTTTACGTAGTGCATAAAATGACATTAATGGAATATTAAATCTAGGTCATTACGCAGTGTCTCTCTCAAGGTCGTACAAGAAATATAGTACTAGTTTTATTTTTAGAAACGCGTGTATTTGATGCAGTAGGCTTTACTAGCAAACGTGAAAGCGTTACAATTATGCAGACGGAGCATAAAAAGGGGATTTCTTGTTTAACTAGCATGACGTTCTATAATACAGGCGTACGCTATTGTGACCGCACTGTTCTTTTACCATTCTTCTTTCCTTTATTGAATTACTTCGTTAGGCTTTATATTTACTTTCTAATTTAGATATGTGGATTTAGAATGTTTCACGACAAATACTTGACCACTGAACAGCTAGACAGCACGTGAGAGTAACGGCAAACGGAGCAGAACCTTTGAAGTTCACACAGGGAAATCTATAATTCCATAGTCCCCGTTTGATCCCGAGCACGAGCATTCCAGGGGTAGCCCGCTAGAAGAACAAAAAACTTTTGATCTCGGTCAAAGCTCGAGACGAAAACTCTGAGAGACCGTGACGCAAAGCCTTTCATCTTGGGAACTCTTGCTCCCGAATGTTGTCCCACACATGGGTGCGAAATAACGCCATTAGAGATCAATCGAAGTCTATGATATATGATTTGCTGTTTCTAAAAACCAGCCATCAGTCGTCAGTCAGAATTTGAAGTCTAGCTCGCGGTCCTTAAACAAATTTCTTTGATGGAATACTGTGTATAAGTGATATCGTGTAGATTTCATTCTGGATTCTGACCTGATCCCCAAGTGGACGACCAGCGGTCTTTATTTTATAATGTGTGTACTTGTACATTGGTACATATAAACTATCTATCAACAATCGCGTAGGATCCATAAGGCTACTAGCCTGATGATATTTTGTGATTGTAAATTTTAAAAAGTCTGGACTTACAAAATCCAGGATATTATTTTTAACAGCCCACAGGGGCGTAGACATGGCATCCTCAGTTTCCCCCGACGCCTGGCAGTTGTATTCAAATGGAGTATCTAGTTTATACACTGTGCAGGACCGGCACTATGGCAAAGAGTTGGCCGTTAAAATCAATCATCATCCTTAAAATTAGGAGCAAACAGATTATCCGGATACTAGGAGTTTCACCTCACTTAAATGGTCAAATCATCAACGATTCTCACACTAGTCACCTGTTTGTATAGACACCAGTACCCAGATAGAATCCCAGACCGAGCGGGAAACTGAAGCCTGTTTCTCCCCCGCCCGCCCATACACTGAAAGCGTTGTCGCACCGGATTTATCCTTGTGTAATTCCCGTGTCTCGATTTATTCCCCCTTTGTGGACCCCCCATCGGAGGAAAAGTGGATAGTTTAGAACAGTGACGATAATCTTTAGGATTTATACCTCTACCAGGATTTAGCGAGGATTTAGCAAATTCGACGTTCACCTCATTAGTATTTTTTTTTTTGCTACGAACTGGGGCAAATTTGTACCCTCGACAGCTGGAGCTTGTACACTAATCACAGTCAACATGATTTCTAGGGATATTCTATAAAAACAAGGGATACCACAGACCCACGGATGAAAGACGATGGGGAAGAGAGTGACAGGTGGCCACTGAGAGAGAGAGTGTGTGATGATTTTGTTGTGCTGGGAAAAGATCTATTAAGTTGGTTGTTTGATCTTTTTTTTTAACTTGGTCTTATATCGCATCAAGATTGTTTATTCCTGTAACCAAGTGCCAACCTTCAACCTTTTGGTTATTGTTTTAGGTTTTCTCCATACGGTAAAGGCGCACCATTCTTGTTTTTTTTTTTTTTTTTTTGTCTATGTGTATGATTCTTGATATCTTTGGGTATTTGATGTTGTAATAAGTTTAGTGATAAATAAACAACAAAGAAATCTAACTTTGCGTGTTGGTCAGACCATACCTATTTACCTTAATTTTTTCACATGTATGTGTCTTGTTGTCAGATAGTGTTGTGTGTGTAGAGTAACCTGTCTTATTGTAGATAGGGAGGCAAAGACTGTCTTGGAAAACAAAGCTCAGTCGTACGGATAAGCTGGAGGAGAGAAACCTACTCACTCCAGAGACATATCTTTCCCTCACCCTACCACCATTGAACCTAATTTCTATACCTTCTCGTGTATCAGTCAACAGTCACTCTCTACTTAGACGGGCCAAATAAAACGATTACCTAACGTACGACAAGTGCAGAATACACTAAATAAGGCACCAGATGTAAAAATATCTACCTGAAAAAAAACTTGTAAAATATGACTTCCTCGCAGAAATGTGTTGCATTTACTTGGGGTAATTATAACAAAATGTTGTGTGAACTGGGCATAACGGGGAGGGCAACTATGTGTTTTTACGTGTATTTAAAAAGTCACACAGCTTTGTTAAAGAAGATTTTTTTATCATCTTAATATATCGATAAACACAAAATCAAGTGAATTTGGTGAACATATTGTTTGAGATGTAAAAAATAAGTTTCTCGGTCATTTACTACTTAAAATAAATATGTCCTACTTTTGGGGGGGGGGGGGGGGGGGAGGGGGGGGGGGGGGGGGGGGGGCGGGGGGGGGGGGGGGGGGGGTCTCTTTTTTCATTAAAATATCCTCCCTTGTCCTCCTTTTCAAGATGAAAAAATTCATATTGCCCTCCTTTTTGCTTTGAACGATATGGTAACCATAACTACATGTAGTTCTTTGTTTACGCGAAATATCCGCTCCCTAGACTCTTAGATATATTTTTGAAAAAAATGAGAGTGTTCAAAGCAGGCCTCGGCTGCCTGAATAATGGTGCATGGAATAATGGATTAGGACGTCGGTTCTTTTTGGTACATGCTAAGTTACTGTCGTGCATTTTCATAGTCAGTGTTACTATGTAGGTTTTTCCCGCGTGATGGCGCGATGTTCATTTTAGGATTGTGGTAGCCAGATTACCCGTTCTGTAGATTGATATTAGTACATGTATTCCCTATTGTGGCACGTAGATAGTCGTAATGTTGTATTTTCATCAGGCCATGTGTGGTCATGTGTTTAATTGAATAAACGGGATATAAGCTGTTTCATGAGCGTTAGTCATATGTCATCCACTGTTGTTGTGTCATGCCTCTGGCAATATGAGCCTATGTGTAGTTCTTGAGATAAGTTATTTAGGACAACAGTGGTATAGCCTTAGCGGTGAAGGGGAAGGTAGCTAGCACCTTATTTCTCCCTCCACCTTAGCTAGTATATAAAGGCTTGTGTGATAGGCAGTGTGACGGTATTGCCTCCCCTGCTTTGCAGTAGTGGTCCAACAGTGGCCAAAACTCAAGAGTATCTTGTTACGTGCAGTCTTTGATATCTTACAATATAATACATTTGTATGCTTGTTATGTTCGCAAATGTTTTGGAAACAAAATAGATACTTATACTATCTATTATAGGCTTCAATGGAGTCTATCTTTACACAAGATTACTCTTGGCAGAAGTGTCGATAGAAGAGTAGTAAAGCTTGTATCACATGGGAGTCTTCATAAGATCTTCAGATAAGCGAAAACAATGATGACTGTTGCTGAGCAAGTTAATTCTGTAATCTGCCGGCACCTTTTATGAAGAATTAACAATGGTTTATTCTAGCTCGTTAAGCCCCCACCCCTGAGTTAATCAGTGGAATTATTATTATAATATATATAGCTCTGTTTAGAGTGTGTATTTAGTAACTTTGACTGAGACAGACATTTAGTACATTTAAAATGACTGAATCAAAGTTAAATTTGTAACATTACAAATAACAGAATTTAATAATCACTTTAGGTTTAACAGTTGAAAAAAATAATTTGATATTTATGAAAAGTATTTCATCACTTGTATGAGATTTAACTGAATAAAGGAGGTCACTTTTGGCAGCGGATATTTTCACTTAGCTGCCAATGATAGTTTCTTATTCCGCTGCGTTAGTTCATTTCACTCTGCTCTCGCTCGTCTCTGGTCAACGTTCAGGCGCCGCACGTTCCCAGAACATCAAGGAGTAACGGCCAAGTTGGTTCTGCGTCATAAGACTCTCTTATGATGGCGTCTCTTACAACGTCAGTCCACTTCTACCTTCAGTTGGTTCCAGAGATAGTACTTTCTGCTGGTACCACCAATAACTGGTAATAGAAATAGAAACGAAACGCTCTTCTGAGTATGGCGTTTTTCGACACAGTTATGTGTCCCCCTTCTTCTATTCTACCATCCCATGTCAGAATTTACCCTCGATGAGAATTAAATTTAATCCCTCGGGATAAAACTTCCTTTACATTTAAACTGAATAGTTTTAGCTTTACATTACATTTAAATGAAAAGGTTAAACGTGCAGATATAATGTGATTTACATTTACATCTCCGCTGTTTGAAAGTGTTTTATGTTTCATTTATATTTACACTGGTTTAAAGCTTGAAAACCTACATTAATTTTGAAGTGAATATGTTTATAAGGACATTTACACTGCTTTGGAAATGTAAGTATTATTCTTAGAATGTACATCATTTCTTTTCATCTTTCCTCCCTGCTCCATAGGGAACCTGGAATTACTTTATGCTTTTAGGTTTCTTTACGAAACTATCAATAAAGGAATCACCAGCCCGTGCAGTGGTCGTTCATGAATCATCACTCTATACGCTGAGGTTGTCAGCCTCAAATGACTTTGACATCCAATAGCGAGTTTCTCATATTAAACCTCACATGGTAATATATATAGATATAT
The DNA here is from genome assembly GCA_024509875.1 of Oreohelix idahoensis. Classification (NCBI taxonomy): domain Eukaryota; kingdom Metazoa; phylum Mollusca; class Gastropoda; order Stylommatophora; family Oreohelicidae; genus Oreohelix; species Oreohelix idahoensis. Next base: position 32,327 of record JAMPIV010002659.1, on the reverse strand, counting down.
GTTAGTTCACTTCATTCATTCATAACTGTGGTGAGATTAGTGATACAATTGATCAAAATTTCATTAATATTTAACTAAAGAGTAAAAAGTAGTAAAAACTATTACAATCCCGTGTTTGTTGCCCGACATCATCACCGATGCCTGGTGGCGAGCTGTATGTTAAAAAGTGTTCGCGCTAAGAAAAATGAAAAGCCTATCCCAAAACCCGCCCGCGTTTTCGTCACTCCGTCTTGAAAATTTGAAATCGACATGAAACAGTTTGCGTGTCGCATACTGGTTTCGCTTGGTAGAGTGATAGAAAAGGGGGAGGACAGAGAGTGAGAGAAGAATAAAACCAATGATTTTTATGAATCTAAAAATAAACTAATGCATTGTATTGTATCCACGTCACATAGTAACCGAGGTTTGAAGGTTATTGCGTAAGAAAGCTTTACCGTTTATTACCCGCCACTTCGTTAGGCTAGACAATGTAACTAAGATTCAAATAACCATTGGGAGACGGGGAAATAGGGGTAGAACGATACTGAAAGTGAAAACTTAGAATGACTTTAGTTATACAGAATAAAAGGATGGTTAGACAGATAGAATTAATATTATTACAATATATCAAATCCTCCATAGTCCTCACAAGAACTTAGATGAATTTTAGAGATAGAGTTTATTAATATTATAGTTCAGAAAGAGAAAACCCAAAATGCATGGAAAAAGACAAAAATGTTAACGACACTAAAGACTGACATAAAACTTATATAGGCTGATAGGTTATAGTCTTCCGACCAATAATATGTTTCTATATAAAAAATCGCTCAATTAATAACTAAGATATCGTACAAATATTATATATGTTAGTACAGTGTGACATACGGACGATCGTTCTTGCTTATTTTATTGGTAACATTTTGGGACGCAATTTTGAAAAAGAGGCATAGGAGTGATTCAATTTGATTGGTTAACACTATGAGGAAGGGAGAGGCAAAATTGGTAGCCCAAAATCTAAACATATTTTTGCATTGGCATAGCTAAGGCAGACTGACCAATGGACTACGAGACACATAGTATGTTTGGGGTTTTGTTTAAAACTAAATTCAAAATTTGGTAGTCGCCTGATTTCATTGGCCAGCCCAAATTGATATTAGCAAAAGCTTACAAGGCTCTTGGCCATTTGAATAGAAATTTTCTGTACTAAAGTACGATGAGAACAGAAGTGTTGATTGTAAAATAAATACTAATCTAACAGTCTGGACAACGGCAGAGAAACTTAGGCCATATTTGCCAGTCATCGTTACTTGTGTTATATTTCATTGAATTTGGGGTAAGAATGATTTATTTATTTATATGCCTTATTAAAACTGCAAAAAGCTAGATACTGCTATTGGGAAAAGTGAAGGACATGCCGGGAGCAAAAATTATGGAGTCCTTAAATTGAACTGTATTTGAATGTTGTATAGTGTTCTGATTATTATTATTATTATTAGATCAGAATATGTTAGCAAGCCTCTGTGTTCCATGAACACTCATCAACATGCCTCGAACGTTTATAGTTAGGAAAAGAAGAGAAAATCATGCAAAAGGAGATGTGTTTACTCCACCTTATTGTATTGAAGAAAACTATGTAAAATTACAGTGGCGTATCCGCCATATGGACCTGAGATGTGGTCACAGTAGGATGTGAAGTCATATGAATTAGGGGCTGGTGCACTTGTATGCACACGACGCTGACCCCATCCCATCATGTATAAATAGTTAATGGAAATCTAAATCAGATATGAAAAGGCCAGGGTGTCTTTTTATTGCAGGGTTTTATTTCCTGTTACCAGCCGGTGACAGGAAACCTTATGAAATATATGTGAAGACAGAAAGTCTCCAGTGAAAGTGTATACTGTCTGCATTTAGCCAGATGGAGCTTCTGTGTGCTGACATATTCTATACAGAGCAGTGTGGACGTTTCCATCTACATAAAAGAAAATAAGGTGATGTGCCATTAGCTGGGCCATCTGACAGTTCATCGGGATAAAAAGTGTTTTTCCCCAAAATTAACTATAAAAGATAGGGGGCATGATGACAGTAACAGCTCCTCATATAAATGACTTACACTATTATGTACTAAATAACAGTCTGTGAATACACCTACAGGAACATTATATTAATATTATTCTTATCGGACAAAGAGTCCAATTTTAGTTAATCATTTGTTGTAAAATATATTTTCCTCATTTTCAAAGACCTGTCCAAAAGAGATTGCAGGACAGACAGATTAAAATTGTACAAAAAAAGAATTAATGTTCAAAAACTTAAACCACAGACTTATTCCTTTAATTATAGTGAGTTATAGTGTGTTGTGTTGATGTACCATCATTTTCATTTCACCCCTAGACACTAGTCACATCAAACCCCAGACACTAGAAATAAAATACAGCCCGTGTGAGATCTAGAGAGGTAGCGTTAGGTACCCTGAGAATTCATCATCATTTTCATCAACTATTAGACTCAGGGTCTTACAAAGCTTGACCTCACACGGTTTACACTTCCACAGCAATACACTATTCAATTATAACATCTTAACCTCTCCAGCAAATTAAACTTGCTACATATACCCTCCACTCCCAAAGGAGCATAGGCCTTCAACAAACACATGCCAAGTCCTCCTGTCACGTGCCATCATCTCAAGTTCTTTCCACGTTCTCCTTATCATTTTCATTTCTGTTTCCAGCTCTCTTCCCCATGTGCTTCTTGGTCTACCTCTGCCTCTCTTGCCCTGTGGGTTCCAGAACAAGGACTACCTTGTAATGCTATCAACAGGTTTCCTCAGTGTGTGTCCTATTCATCGCCATCGTCTTCTTCTCATCTCTTGTTCCACTGGCACTTGTCTAGTTCTTGTCATCAGTTCCACGTTGGTAACCTTGTCATACCATTTTAATCCCTCTATTCTACGCAAGCACCCATTTATGACAGTCTGTAGCTTTTTGGTTGTTGTCTTTGTTGTTCTCTATGTCTCAGAGCCATACAATAGGACTGACTTCACATTTGAGTTGAAGATTCTTATTTTCGTGTTGGATTCGATTTCTTTTGATCTCCATATATTTCCCAATGCAATTGTCACGTATGAAAATAGAAGCTATCCTACCCTTGAATCTCACCAGAGGCCCCTCAAATTTTGTTGTAATCTTATCGCCAACGTGGATCACACGTGGAATCCCCACGCGTGCTAATTAGTATGCATTATCCCACGTGGAATTCCCACACGTGCTAATTAGTATGCAATAAGTTATCATGCTAACAGCCACGTCATTCGCTTTTGTCTTATTTTAGTTTAACCACGCCTACTGTCTTCTCTCTCGAGCTATTAAGATCAAACTACCTCTGGATCTCTGTCTGTCATTTCTTCAAAGAGGCGTCGCCAGAGCGGCAGGCGGTCAGTTATCAAAGACTGTTGGAGTCTCTAAGAGTGAACAGAGCTTTCTCACCGCTGGTTAACACGTGAATGCGAACTCGTCTACTAGGGTTAGAAAATCTCGGCAGGACGAAATGGAACGGAGGAGTCTGGCAGTAAAAGTTGGGGAAAAGAGCTTTGACTCGCGGCCCAAAACGAAAAAGTTCCCGAGAATTAAGAGAGGCGAGAAATCTCGCATGTGGCTAATAATTGTCATTCAATTAATATATATAGAAATCTCTTAAAAATGCAGTTATCATTCGCGCCAGAGAGTTGAAGAAGTGCCTAGCTCTTATATTAGAATCAACAAGAATCTTGGATTTCTTCTATACGTGGAGTCTGAATTCATCCTGTGTGCTGCAGTAATAACCTATTAGAGTTTTAACGTGTAAAGTTCTTTATATTTCACTGGATTTTTGTGTTAATTTAAACCTATTAAATAAACCTGTAGCAAAGTTCTCCAGATGTAAATCGAAAATGTAACTATCCGTTATTTCCCGAGTAATAGATGCGTAACATAATTTTAAGACGCTAGGTGATCGAAATTGTTTAATAACCATATATTTCTATTTCATCTTGTGTAAATTTTGAGTAATTAACTGTTCATAGCTAGTGGTAAAAGCGATACATTAGCTAGTCACTCGTGAAGTTCTTTTTAATATAAATAATTAAATACCGGAGTGATTTTACAGGTCTTACCTAAAACGCGGGTGTTAGAATATAATTATGGTAGGATTACCTGGTTTTTTTATATTCTCTTTTATACAGGTGATCATACCTTTTTGATCCAACGGTTTTATAGAGATACATGATCAGATGGCTTAAGGCATACAAATTATATGTTCCTAAACATACAAACATTGACAGTAAAAATCTGAGGTTAGAGACCCTTATAGGTCCACCATCTCAACCCATGAGAGCGGTTAAATAACCAGAACACTTCAATGTTAAATTGTGTTAAATGTTAAACTGGAGCGGACAAATGCCAGAAGATTTTTTTTACCTGATTCATATAAAGTTCCCTGGCCTGACGCGGCAGAACTTACAGCACAAATTTTCTTTAAATAAACCCATATGACAGTTTTCTATCCATCAAATTCTACAGAGAGCAGTCACGGGTCATACTCTGCTATTTCCTTTTCGAGAACAGCCTGGGGGTAACATTCTGCTGTTTGATAATATTTTTCACATTCACTACAACAGACACCTAGAAAAAAAACGTATCCCAACCCAATACCTGCAGTACGAAGAGGGATACACCCCAGGAAAATATATAATCAACGCACCAATTCAGCGAATCTCCGAGAAAAATAGCAGTTGCCTAGACGGAGTTTTCTGGTGCTGAACTGAACAAACAACAGGACATATAATAGTCTTCAATACATTGTGTTTGATTTAATTCCATGGAACGTATGCAGCGTCGGCAGAGGGGTAAGCCTGTATGTAGTGAGCTCACTGTATGTATGTAGAGAGTGAAACGGAACGAAAGAATTTATTTTCTTAAGTTACTACTAATATAACATTCTCTCTCTTTTTTTATATTTATCTCTCACTCAATCTGAAAGGCTCACGGGATAGTTAAATTAAGGACATACCCTTCACTCATCCTGACTACACCCCACTCCCATTGTTAAATAATTCGTTTGATCTTTTGGGTAAATAACCTTGGTTTGGATCATTCCTAGTTTTCCATATACCAGAGGGAGGGTCTATGTGAGTATATTTTCTTTTTCTCTTATGTAACATAAATTCACGGATGTAATGATAACTATGTATTGATGTTTTTTTTATCTATTTTTTTTATAACGATATAATAAACTTACTAAACCTTAAGTTATTGGTGTTGGTCAAAACTTCCCCTGCCATATATATGTGACCCATAGTTTACCTGTCTGTGTCTACGTATGTACGTAATTATGTCACAACAATTGTTTGTGTGTGCGTACGTGACGGTAGTGTAATTTTAATCAGTATCAAGTGAGAAAACACGTCTCCATTAAAGTGTGTCGTACTAGATATGTTGGATTGGGCATTTTTTCTCAAATCCAAGACAGTATTTTCTCTTACACAGTTCTCCTCGTAAACAGGACTATTTCTCACACCTTTCTCTCACATAGCTCTCACCATATCACCTCTGCTCGAATGGGACCATAAATATATTAGGCCTATCTATAAAAATTACGACAGCAATGAAAGCTCCTCTTGCTTTTTTTATTCTTATTTTGATATCACTGTCTGTCCCTCCAACTTTGTCTATATTGCTGCCAAGATTCTACATCTTGTATTGGTGCTTCTTCAAGTTCAACCCTGTTTTCATTACCTGCATTTATTCTCATTATCTTTGCCTATTCCATGTGTATTTTCAGACCCAATTGCTGTGACCTCTCATCGAGTGTTTTCAATATGTCCTGCATCTGATTACGGTTATGGGACAAAAGAGCCAAGTCACCAGCAAAATCCAGATCATCCAACTGCTTAGTCAGAGTCCACTGGATTCCATTTCTGTTGTGTGTTGTTGATGTTCTCATAACCCAGTCTATTGCCAGCAAGAAAAGAAATGGAGACAAGAGGCATCCCTGTCGTACTCCTATTCTTATCCCAAATGGTTCTGTAATCTGTCCTTCATGAAGAACTCTGCATGTCATGTTTTCATATGTTTTCTTTATTAAATTAATGATCTTCATGGGAACTCCATAATGCCTCATCAATTTCCAAAGTGATTCTCTGTCTACACTGCCAAATGCCTTTTCGTAGTCCCCAAATCCGATGTATAATGGTGAATTACATTCCAGACTTTGTTCAACTATTATTCTCAAAGTGGCTATCTGGTCTGTACAGGATCTGTTTTGTCGAAAACTTGCTTGTTCATCTCTCAGTTTCTTGCCTATGGACTCTTTTAATCTCTCAAGGATAATCCTATTTAATATTTTTCCTGGCACTGATAGTAACATTATTCCTCTATAATTTGTGCACTCTTGTAAATTTCCTTTCTTTGGCAACTTAACCAGATATCCTTCCTTCCATTCTGCAGGTATCTCTTCCTTTTCCCAGACTTTACCAAGTAATTTATATAACATCTCTGTAGCCGTGTCGATATCTGCTTTGATGGCTTCTGCTGGAATGCCATTAGGTCCAGACGCTTTTCCATCTCTTAGAAGCTTTATGGCTTTATTTATTTCTTCATTCGTTGGTCTTTCACCGTTAATTTGTAGCTCTTCTTCTGCTGGCTGGATGTCCGGGGGTTTTTGTGGAGCTGGTCTATTGAGAAGGTCCTCAAAATATTCTGTCCACCTCTTCATTTGCTCTTGTATATTGCTGAGTGGTTTCCATTCTTGTCTTTTATGAGGCAACTTGTTTGCTTGTATTTCCCTGTCAGCTTCTTTGTGCTGTTATACAGTTCTCTCATATTTCCTTTGGCTCCAGCATCTTCTGCCTCTCTTGCCAACTCCTCAATATACTTCCTCTTGTCTCTTTTGATACTTCTTTTAACTTCTTTGTTTGCTTCTGTGTACACTTCTTGAGCCTTGGCTTTGGAACTTCTGGTTTTGCTTGTGTTTCAATCTGCTTTCTTGTTTTTTCTGTCTTTTATCTTATTGATGGTTTCTGTTGTTATCCATGCTTTTTGTTGTCGTTCCCTTTTCCCCAGTATTTCTTCACATGTCTCATTCCATACCGTTTTGATTTGCTGCCAATAGTCTTCTGTATTCTCTACCTCTTCCAGCTGTTGGAGCACTTGGAATTTGTTGGATATTGAGACCGCAAATTTGTCTCTTGTTTCTTGATTTCTTAGATGTCCTACATTAAATTGTTGTCTATAATTTTGCATTGTTGCATATCTCTTGAGTTTCATTTTTACTTTGGCTATCAGAAGGTGGTGATCTGATGCCACATCTGCTCCTCTCTATACCTTTACATCCTGCAATGATGATCTAAACTTCTTTATGCATATATGATCAATCTGATTTTCTGTTCTATGGTCTGGTGATATCCATGTTGCCTTGTGTATTCTCTTATGTGGAAACATGCTTCCACCAATAGCCAGTTGATTTGAAGCACAGAAGTTTGAGAATAGTTCTCCATTTTCATTCATTATTCCTAGCCCCTGTTTTCCCATGACTTCTTCAAATCCGGTGTTGACTGTACCTGTCTTTGCATTCATGTCACCCATCAAAATTGTGATGTCTCTTCTTTTTACTTTTTCTATAATTTCCTGTAGTCTAGTATAAAATGCTTCTTTCACAGACTCTTCTTTGTCATTAGTTGGTGCATAATTTTGGATGACATTTACATTTATTTTCTTTTTAGCTGTTTTAAAAGTAGCTGTTATTATTCTGGATCCAACGGCTTCCCATTCAATGAGTGCTTTCTGTGCTTCTTTAGATAACATAAGAGCTACCGCTTCACTGTGGTGTGAACTTTCGTCTTCATGTCCTGAGGACAGCACCAATTCACCTGTGAATTGTTTCACACAGTCCCAGAACCTCGATTTTATATTCGCTCATCTCTGCTGCTACTTGTGCCACTTTCCCTTGTTCGTTTAATATCCGAACATTCCAGGTGCCAAATCTGGAAGTTCTCCTAGAAGAAAGAAGGTTAGTCAGTAACACAGATTCATTTCGGCTTTCTCTGTGTTGCATCATACGCCTCCCTGCGAGAGGACCTTCCCATGTCTTGGATGGCTGTGTTTTATTTTCTTTAATTGACTTGTCCATGTTTGTTGAAGTTTTTTGTGGTTTAAATTATTTACAGGATGGGCTAACCGGCCCCATGCCCAGCCCTCCTTAGTCGCTTTCTACGACATGCTTGACAGGAAACAGTGTTACTATTCTTTGGTCCCCTTTCGGGCCCCGGTAACACACGGGTTATGTTAGTTCACATGTTAGTAATAAAACAGAATGAAAATGCACTACTTACGCCAATCTTGGCTACAGGCGTATTTTGCTCAGAGGAATAAAAGAGACGAATCGTTCTCTTACACGCGTCTGGGATGTCTTTAATTTTGACCATAGATTCCCCCTCTGACTCCGTGTTTCTTCAGTTTCCTAGTCACGGGGTTCCTTATTAAAATTTGAAAGAGATGTCCTGTGCTTTGTAAGTTTATCTGGTTCTCCAATAAAAGGTCCGGTTAACAAAAGGAATTATGAATCTAGTCTTCACTCTGGCGAGGTCTGATGTTGTCCTGGCGAGCGTGAAATTCACAGCGAAATAAAACTGCGAAATGGTCAGGCTATATTCCTATTTTCCCAAGCGTTGTTGTTATGAATCTAATCAGAAAGATCCAATCATTTCAAATCATGCAGATAGGGTGTGATATTTCAAAATAGTCTCACGTGAAATAAGGTGCGTGCCTGCAAAGGTCACGTATTACCATATATGGACATCTGATGCCTTGCATACACTCTCACAAACACATTTGTAGACTCATATTGTCTAAAATGTAATAACTCCATAATTACTTTTAACCAAGTGACCGGAAGCGATTATATCACACTTGTCTGCCCCCATGTGTCACATAGACAGTAATCTCGTTATCTGTCGTATGAGTACGCAAACTCCGTGTCTTATTGGTGATTAAGCCGATAGTGCGGGCCGATGTACGTATTAATCTGCCGCGCCTATAACCAACAAATATGGGTAGCGCCCAGCAAATGTGATGTATTATATTAGCCGCTCCTTGCAAATGTGATATTTATCACCTACAAGGTGCTTTGATAAAATCAAATATCTGCTACTTAGCAGAAAAATAACAAGGAAAGAAAGAAAGAGAGAAAGAAAAGTGCGATAATTGACAGCACAAAATAAAAATCAGTACCACAAATGTACCGATACTGCCGGAGAGAACCAAAGATCGCTAAGAGGTCGTCCATTTCGTCACAGGCATGCTGCATGGGCAACAGCTTTGACATCTTTATCAGAGTGCCCAACCTCGTGCTACAAGACTTGTTTCGGGAGGTACGCTCCTATAGTCAGAAATGACTGAAAAGGAAGATAGATAGATAGACCACAGCGCAGAGAGACATAACGTAAATGGAACTTGGATTTTCTCATTTAAATACATGTGAATGCGTTCTACGTACCTAAGCCGTACATATTAATAAAAATAAATGCATGAAGTAGTAAAGAATTTAAATAAAACACATATCATTCATATGACGTACATACACAAAAACCAAATTATTGAACATCGACATAGGCAGGACCATTACCTCGTCAAATAAACATTCAAATTGTCATCATATTGCTCTCGCTCTACCGTTGGCGTGCAGATAAAATACTGTTAAAAAATGTCTAAATATCGACTAGCCTAACTTCAAGTTTGGCGTGTGAATAAAACGAAAATACCTAAAAGTTGGTGCTCGTAAATTCGAGAACTAGAAGTACTTTAAGATTGCCTGGGCTCCCTTCCTAGAGTGATGGCTAAATGAAGTTGGTCATGAACAAAGACTGCTTCTGGTAGGTATACACCTAAATGATCAAAAGATAGCCCCTGTGCTTTGCTAATTGTCATGGCAACAGCTAAAATCAGAATAAACTGACGACGTCTGAAAATTACAGGTAAGCTGGGATCACTTGGTTTTAAGTATTTGTGGTTTGCGGGCTGGTAAGAGTTAACGGAGCAATAAGGATCTAACTTTCAAATAGATGAGATAAGAGAGTATTGCGGTTAGCAGAAGCTGAAGTTAAAACCAGACTTCACTTTTTCTTGTTCTTGATCATCAACTTTCATGCCTGGTAGCGTAGGCGATCATACCTGTTCACAACTTCCTGTCACTGTCGTAAATTTATTTTGAGAGAAAGAGTCTTAGAAAATAGTAGTCCGGTTTAGAGTGTAGAATGATGGTGAAAAAAGCTCAGTGATAGAAATGTAGAGATTAAATATGATGCTCCACAGAGTGCTGGAGGAGAGTAAAGACAGACTTATTTACGACACATCGTTTCTCTCAATCTTCTCTTCCACTCTCCTGGTCAAACAATTATTTGCCAGTTTTCCAGACACACACCTGCTCTCACACCGATTTGGTGCTTCAAACACACAGACGACGTGGATACAACTATCTTAAACAAATAGGGGAAATTTTATGGGCTTTGGGTAGTCCAACACCGTAACGATTAAGTTTATGCTGTTTATTAAAGTTAAAAAAGACAATCACTACAATAATCATTTGTTTACAACAAGAATTATCAAAATTACAGAAAAATGCAAATAGCAAGGTAGGGAGGGGGTGAAGAAGATTGGTATCGACTAAGCCCGTCCCGCTTATTAGACAAAGATAAACCCAGTCCAAAGATAAATAGTTATCAGGAACGTAGGTAAGTTAACCTAACAGTGAAGTTAATTACTCTGAAAGAGGTGTTTCAAAATTAGGTATAGGTGGTAGAAAGAAATCCTGTTCTTCCCAATTGTTCTTCCCTTTACTAAGCAAATGAAAAGGAGGGGGTTTTAAACAGAGTTAACAAATTATCAACTATCCCACTTAAAGGAACAATGTAGGGTATACAGAAAAGATATATATTACCAGGTAAGCAAGTTAACAAAATGGTTACACAAAAGATTTAATTTCCTGTCATTCATACACGCGCTAGTAAAGGCCTTCACTCATCTTGCTCCCACTTACCGATTGTGAAAAAATCTGGCACTCCATAGAATAACACAACAGCAGTTACACCTCAAACTAAATGTATGAGTGTTTGTTCAAGTTCCAGCCCAGATTAGCGGGTAGGCGGTCAGCACATAAAAAGGATCCCGTAATCGCTGGAAAATGAATCTGTAATTGTGTCTCTTTTCTTAATAACAGTTTCTATGGGAGGGCACGGTCTCTGATACCGGGGTGAGGATGGTGTGGTCTATTTGACTTTGCCGCTGATAATAAAATTCTTACGCGTGCTGGTACACTTTATCCGTGAGGTATGGCTTAAGTCCAGTGAGAAAACTAGTCACATCACTGTTCAGGAAAATATGAATTCTCTCTCTGTGTCAGTAAACTAACAAAAGCTCGGGCCAGTGTTCTTCTTCCCGTTACGACTTAATTGGCTTGATGGTGGGTTAAATTTGTCTTTGGGTGTGCTTTCTTTGCTATAAGTTAGATAGCGGAATTCCAAACATAGAATCGCCTCAAAGATTAAAAAATTTCCACAGTCTCAACAAGTTCTGCGTCAGGGGAACTCTACACACTGTTTATGCTTTGCTTTGCTTAGATTGATTTGCTTTATTGCTTTCTTAATGCTGGGATCGCACAGGTTACGATCACTCTGTATGAGAGAAAAAAAGACATGTAATATACCGAAAAACAAATAATCTTCTAAAGCGCGATGAATTTCCCGTTAAGACTATTTTATATACGCTCGCGTATTTAATTATGTATTTAATAAAACACTGCGCGAGTTTTAGTGGTTAAACACACATCTATAAATATAGGACTTAACTAAATTTATTAATTATAAATTCCTTCGCGACTTTAAAAGTTAATTTAAGCATTTCACATCTATTATCTTTTGGAAATAATATAGCAGGTATATCATTACATTTACAACTGGAACTATTGAGACGGTTTAATTTAGTAGATTTAAATTAATACAAAATCCAGTAAAATAGAATGAATGAACTAGACCACTGATCACATTACACAATATATATATTACCGCTTTGCACAGAATAGAATTCACTGCAAAAAATCCATGGGTTAATCTAGCAAGATTTCAAATATAGCTAGTGCTTCTGTTAAGTTCTGGCCAGCGAGTGATAAAGTGTATTTCTACGTGGTCTCTATATATCTAGAATGAAATGAAAGATGAGTGGGACATGAGAAACCTGACACCTTTTTTGATCTCAGAAGACTTTTGGGGATCTGACCGCCAGACTAAAAAGAGAAGCCGCCCCTGGCCTCTCGTATCTTCGCTCGCTGCTTGCGTCGGCTTTCCCCGTTCGCGCCCACTGCGATCGGTTCCGTGTTTAACACCGAGATGCGAAATCGTTTCAGGGACCACTACTGTCTTTGATAGCATGCCGCCCGTCCTTCCTGAGATCTCCCCCAGTGTCTTTCTTCTGACCACTCTGGTCCATCTTGCGAGCGGTTTAGTGTTCGCGCGGAGATGATAAATACCTGCGAGAAACTAGCTTTTCTGCTCGGGGATCGTCTCAGTGTCTTTAGATCTCATGCCGCATACTAAATGAGTCCCGGTGGAATCGGTTCGCTCTGGCGAAACCAAAAAGTTACAACAAATGTTCAGGGGTTCTAATGTTATGAAAAGCTAAAGTCCCTTTAATCATCCATCAAATCAGGGAAAAATTCACTTGTCGAACTAGACGTACGTCACAGTCACCAATACGGTCATACCTGTTCACAACTTCCTGTCACCAATACGGTTTATCAGTTTTTTATTTATTTATTTCCGTGCTATCATGTTACACTGTCCAGTATCTTCTCTCTTTGTCGTCCTGCACTTTAATCTCTCTGCACTTTAATCTCTCTGCACTTTAATCTCTCTGCACTTCTGGTTAATCCATTTTTATTTTGCTGTTTTACATTTGTTTACTAATTCTTTACTTAGTCTGTCATATTCTTCCTTCTTGCATTCATCAGTTATAAAATTTCATTTGTTATCCATTTCTTCTTCGAAGTCCTCTTTATCGCTGGTTCTTCTGATGTTTGATGTATTGACTCCTTTAGCATTTCCCACTGCTTTTCTATAACCTGCACGTTCTCTATTGCGCTGTACGTATTATGTACTGTAATGTAATATCGCTCACTCATTTCCTGATATGATTTAAGTAAGGCTAAGTCTAACTTTGCTGGAGAGTTACAGAGAAGGAAATGTCAAAATTGTCCTCTTTTCACACAACATGCCAAAGAAAAATTCACCGAATCTTTTGGCCGAATACCATCACTAACCAAGATCTGCTTACTCGTAGCAAGCAAGAGGACATGCACACCGTCATAGCTGGCAGACGCTGGAGCTGGGTTGGCCATGTCCTCAGAAGAGACCCCGATGCCATCACAAGAACAGCTATGCTTTGGACCCCTGAAGGAAAACGAAAGAGAGGCCGATCAAAAACAATCTGGCGGAGGACTGTGGAGGCTGAGATGCAAAGAATGAACCGGAGTTGGGGCACTGTACGAAGGATGGCCACCGACCGAGCAAAGTGGAATCAATTTGTTGTTGCCCTACAAGACGCCACTTGGCGTGATGGCCACTGACTGCTTTGACGGTCGACGGCTAAGGATCAAAGAAGAAAGAAGAAGTCTAACTTAGTGTTTTTTTTTTTAAGCTCGCTTTACTTTCTTCAGTTTTATTCTTCTTCTTCGTTCACCCTCAGATGTCAACTTGAATAAGTTCAAAGAAAGCAGTGGTTAGCCTGAGGCTGTTGATATCTCCGTAGATTTTCTCCAGGAATGGTACTGGTGATGGCCATATGCGTCTTCTCTGTTCCTCATATGTTGGGCACCTTTGAAGCAGGTGTTCGGCAGTCATTTTACCAGTGCCACAGTCACACTCATCCGTAGTTCCTATCTTTAATTTGTTGAACAGATGGTATCTCAATCCGTTATGACCAGTGCGAAGTCTGAAGATTGCCACTTGTTCACTTCTGCTGAGCTGGTAATACGGATCATTTTTTGTGTGGCCTGGATGCTCTTCTTCCCACTTGTGCCTGTATCTGCGCTTGATAAAACAGTTTTATTCTAAGTTTTCCTCTTTCTGATACATGATCGCTGCTGCAGTCTGCCTCTGACCTAGTTTTCACATATTTGAAAATGTTTCTAAGGCTCCTGCACAGAAGTACCTCGTATGTAGTTCATTTGGTTATTGAAATTATTTTCTGGACATTTATACGTCCAAATGCGTCTAGGACGATGTCTAAAAAAGGTGTTTCCTATATAATATCACGTGTTCTTGCCCACTCTATCAGTCTGCCATTTCTTTCTTCTTTGCTATGAACACCAGTCATATCGTCCACTATTTCATTTCCAACTTTTGCGTTGAAGTTTTCAAGTATAATAGTTGTCTCGTGTGATTTGTACTGCGCCATTTCCGTATCAAGTTCATTCTAGAATGTGTACTGCCGATGCATGTGTTTGTATAAAATTAATATCTAGTGGTCTACCATTCAATTTAATTTATATGACTCGATTTTTTTGTATTTCTGCCTCTAAAGTTATGACTATTTGAAGTTATGTATACTGATCTTTCATTTTTAATTTCATTATAAATTATTTTGAAGTTGTCCTAATACATTTCGCCATTTCCGGAATATCACACTGCATATAGCCCCAATAAATATGCATTCATTCTTTCTATTTTTCTCTTGTCGTTATCTCATTTTCCATTCTGCAATAGTGTCCTTGTGGCCGTGTACATAGTTGTTCCTTTGGAAACAGACTATATTCTTACGAGACAGAGGAAGCACAGACCACCCCATAATTTTATATTTTATGAGAAACAGAAAATAATAAATAGTGTCACATATTTAGGACAAAGAGTCGCTTCCACACGCTATTTCTAATAATTGGGTGATTTCCCCTGACCAATCGGATAGCTCAGATTTACCCCGGGGAAAGTGGAACAGGACGCCATTTTGGCAGTAGAATGAAAGAGCGCAACTCAAGAGGTCGTATCTGGTACAGCTCTACATATTTCTTAGTTTTGAGGAATCAAACTACAACATTTATTATAAAATGTGTAATTCAGGACATTGAGTGTTATATATTTTCTCACTGGCGTAAGTAGTGACAATAGTTAAACATGTATTCTGAATAGAGCTCCCAACCCTAGTCGCAGCAGAACTAGGCTCGAGGATTTGAGTCAATTTGAAAAAAAACAATGTCTTACACCTCAAATCAGGTAGAGTAGACTATTCTTGTGTTGGAAAGCATTTAACTCCAGGAATGCTTATGACAATAAAGAAATCAAGGACAAATCTGAGGAGATGGGTAAATGTAGTCGAACCTAAAATAAGACTGTAACTTAAAGGAAGGAACACGGTGAAATGAGAAGGTTCGCCATATTTGACAATTGAGTAGGCCTATGAGACAAAGATGAAAAAAAGGATTTTTGCATCGATGAAAGCATCTGATGAGATGATAAAACTTTATTATGCTTATTATTGTAAAAATGTTCTAAATTCCAGACTTTGTTGAAATTTTAAGTTTCATGCTGAAAGATATTAAAAGTTTTGCATGAAATCGAACGCTGTTGAGAAGGTGAATTACTACAGTTTTGAGATCTAGATAAGAAATCTGTCCATTTCAATAAAATTCGCTACATCAACACCTAAGAGAAGAAAATCGAACCTGGTAACACAAATTTAAGAGAGAAATCTAAATCTCTGGTGATTAGGCCAGTTAAACATCTGCTCTCTATAAAGTAAACTGAAAATACTGCATATACCGGCACTGCCATATGAAGGTAATATGGTGCCGTTCCAGTCCTAAGGAACACATGCCCCGGTTACATCCTTACATTCTAATTTCCTATGGTTAAAGTATCCTTAAGTCTAATTTTGCTTCTAATTTTTCTTCCAATCATTGAATCAAAACGCCACGATATATGTGGGGTTTTTTTTTTTTTAACTTTATGTAATTAATTTTTTCCCTCTACACCTCACGGTAGAAGGGGAACGACTAAGTAAGTAAGTAATTTTTTCCCACAAAGCATAATAGAAGCGATCACTATTAGTGTATTCTTTGAGTCACAATACAGTGTGGTCAATCTATTTGTTTTTGTCAAAAACTATCAAAAGACATTGATCAATACATGGTTCGACTGACCACCGCTTTCTTCAAACATACGCAAGTTGATGTCTTAAGGGATTCTACTGTACAATATTTATCAAATAGCGACATGAAGACTATTTACATTGAGTTCCAGTTGTCATGGAATGTAATTGTTTGCCCTCACTTAGGCTTTGAAATTGTAATGATTGCCTCCCTCAGTCAACGTTGCGTTGTGTGCGTTTCGTTGCGTGTCGCTATGAGCATACAGTTATTAAAACACTATAAGAGACGATTGCGCTCGTTTATTCATCCTGGCAAGGTGTTCTTTGTTCTCTCAGTACAGTCTGTCATTCCAAATCAACAATTCTTTGTTCTCTTTGGACAGTCCGTCATTCCAGACCAAATGTTCATTGTTCTCTTGGTACGGTCTGCCATTCCAGACCAATAGTTCATTGTTCTCTCGGTACAGTCTGCCATTCCAGACCAATAGTTCTTTGTTCTCTCAGTACAGTCTGTCATTCCAAACCAATAATTCTTTGTTCTCTCAGTACAGTCTGTCATTCCAAACCAATAGTTCTTTGTTCTCTCAGTACAGTCTGTCATTACAAACCAATAGTTCTTTGTTCTCTCAGTACAGTCTGTCATTCCAAACCAATAATTCTTTGTTCTCTCAGTACAGTCTCTCATTCCAAACCAATAATTCTTTGTTCTCTCAGTACAGTCTGTCATTCCAAACCAATAATTCTTTGTTCTCTCAGTACAGTCTGTCATTCCAAACCAATAGTTCTTTGTTCTCTCAGTACAGTCTGTCATTCCAAACCAATAATTCTTTGTTCTCTCAGTACAGTCTGTCATTCCAAACCAATAATTCTTTGTTCTCTCAGTACAGTCTGTCATTCCAAACCAATAGTTCTTTGTTCTCTCAGCACAGTGCATCATTGGAGACTGATTGCAAATTAATCAAAAGATCAATCTTGGGTCCACATTGCTGCCAGATACACACACACAGATATGTATATATATATACGCACGGAGTCATGTAACTGTCCGTATGTCTTCATCTCACTGCACTAACAAATGAGACCGGGGAAGACTTTTCCCAAAGGGCAAACAACTGTTCTCGGTTTGGTGTCATATTAGGGTACACTGATCTCCCTGGTCCTGTTTTATTTATGTTTCTCCGTACTTCCGCTTTTGGAACGTCCGCTGAATCCAACTTTATCGGTATTGGGTGTACTCATCTCCAAAAAGTGGGCTTAGGAATGTAAGGGTATTGAGTGCGATTGAATTGATCTACTTCTGACTCATAGTTGGTAAAGAGCGGGGGAAGGTAGGAGACAAAGATCTGGTCCAAGAACAAAACATATAAATGTGACTTTCTTTGTTTATCTAAAGATTAAATTATGCAGGTCTGGCTCAATACATTCTCGCCGATCTCAGAGCAGACAATTAAGGAATAGGAATATCACGTTAAGAATTGTCGTAAGAGGCTACTAATATCAGGTGACACTGGGAAAGACTAGAAACCGGCTGACCGGGTTGGCACCCCGTAAGCTTTAAACAACCGCCATAAAACCGAAACATAATAGATGCCCCCAGGATTCACCGAAAAAAGGGGGGGGGGGGAGAGAATGATGAATCCACAGGCGCTTCACTGGAATCGACCAGACCCGTTACACGGACATCGAGCTTTAAACATCGGCTGGAATTTCCATGTGCCTGCGGTAGGAAATTCTCTACTCAGAGAGGAATGAAAATCCACAGAGTGGAAAAGGGGTGTGGGAGCTCATCAGGGGGAGATCAGCGGCGCTCTGTCTCGGCGGGTAAGACGTTAGAAGAACGCAGCCAGGAGTCAATCCACAGTGCTGAGTACATTCAAGTTGATCTTCCTGATGATGATCTCACACACTTCTTGGGCGGGAAGAGAGATGCAATCAAGTTTCCACCTGCCAGTGCAAAAGGGCTTTGGGAACAGCTGGACGAAGCCTTGACAAAAGAGTTGGATAACAACCTGAAGCAAATAACTTTAAAGAAGAAGCTGGAAATCTTCGGCGACATAATATTTCTTCACTGTCGCAAAGTGTTCGGAGTCAGGGAGGCAAGGGAAAGTAACCCATCGCAAACAAGTAGTAGACAAATTAAAATAGAAGAAATCAGGAAACAGAAGAAGTATGCCCGAAAACTTTTCAAGAACGCGGTTGCCACAGAGAAGGAAGGGTTACGACAGGTTTGGGAGCACCTGAAAGGCCAGCATAATGTCCTTTGTAGAGCAGAAATGTTGTGCATTAAGAGAAGGAGGACACGGAGGGATAGGGAACGATTCTTCAGGGAGCCCTTCAAGTTCGCCAAAGAACTGTTTGAGCAGCCACGGTCGGGAACGCTAAACATCAGGAAAGAAGACCTGGAAGAACACCCTAGAATGACCTATTCAGATGGTCGCACAGATGAACCGCTCAGCAGCATGGCAGGCCTTAAATGGCCTAGTAAGCCAGGAGCTGAATTCAACACCAAGCCCCCAACAATGCAAGAAGTAGAAAGCATTGTCCAGAAAGCACGGTGCAAGTCAGCTCCAGGTCCCAATGGTGTCCCATATGTTGTGTATAAGAGATGCCCTGAGGTGCTCAAACGACTGCTCCGTTTATTGAAGAATGCGTGGAAAACCCAGCTTGTAAGCAAGGAATGGAGAAAGGCGAACGGAGTCTACATCCCAAAGGAACGAAATTCCACAGACATCAGTCAGTTCAGGCCAATCTCACTACTTAATGTGGAAGGGAAGATATTCTTCTCAGTGATGGCTAAAAGGCTTACCACAAACCTTCTGGAAAATGGGCACATTTACACTACCATCCAGAAAGGAGGTATCCCAGGTACACCAGGATGTCTAGAGCATGCCATAATGATCTGGGAAGCAATTCAAAAGGCAAAGTCTGACAGAACAAACCTCCATGTAATCTGGTTGGATCTAGCAAATGCTTATGGATCCGTTCCACACCAGATGTTGTGGCAGGTCCTAGAAATGTATCATGTTCCACAAGAGATTGCAGCAATGCTGAGGCTGTATTTAGCAGGTTCTGTCAGATTTTCAACCAGAGTTCACAACGAAGTGGATTAACCTTCAAGTTGGAATTGCGATGGGATGTACCATCTCTCCGATACTATTCGTGTTGGCTATGCAGGTAATTCTCAATGCGGCTGAAGGAGTGGCTATAGGTCCATTTCTTTTCTTACTAGCAATAGATTGGGTTATGAAAACATCGACATCACACAAAAGAAATGGAATCCAGTGGAATCTGACTAAACAGCTTGATGATCTGGATTTTGCAGATGACTTGGCTCTTCTGTCCCATAACCATAACCAGATGCAAGAGAAAATGAAAATTCTCGATGAGAGGTCACAACAAGTGGGCCTGAAAATACACAGAAAAAGATTATGAGAATAAGTGCAAGACATGATAAAAAGGTTGAACTTGAAGAAACACCACTAAAAGATGTTGAATCTTACACGTATCTTGGAAGTAATATAGACAAAGTTGGAGGGACAGACAGTGATATCAATATAAGAATACAAAAAGCAAGAGGAGCTTTCATTGCATTGGGAAACATATGGAGAACAAGAGAAATCAAGTCCAACACGAAAATAAGAATCTTCAACTCAAATGTGAAGTCAGTCCTATTGTATTTAGAGATATGGAGAACAACAAAAACAACCAAAAAACTACAGACTTTTATAAACGGGTGCTTGCGTAGAATAGATGGACTGAAATGGTATGACAAAGTCACAAGTGTGGAATTGATGACAAGAACCAGACAAGTGCCAATGGAACAAGAGTTGAGAAGAAGACGCTGGCGATGGATAGGACACATTGAGGAAACCTGTTGATATCATTACAAGGCCGTCCTTGTTCTGGAATCCACAGGGAAAGAGAGGCAGAGGTAGACCAAAAAACACATTGAGAAGAGAACTGGAAACAGAGGTGAAAATGATGAGGAAAACATGGAAAGAACTTGAGCGGATGGCACAGGGCAGGAAGACTTGGCAAGTGTTTGTTGAAGGCCTATGCTCCTTGGGGAGCTAAAGGGTATTGATTGATTGATTGAGGCTGTATTTAGCAGGTTCTCTGTCAGATTTTCAACCATAGAGTACACAACGAAGTGGATTGACCTTCACGTTGGAATTGCGATGGGATGTACCATCTCTCCGATACTATTCGTGTTGGCTATACAGGTAATCCTCAATGCGGCTGAAGGAGTGGCTATAGGTCCAAAGCTCAGTGGAATGTGTCACATGCCACCGCTCAAAGCATTCATGGATGACACAACAATTCTGACATCAGATGAACATCAGGCCCGGAGGATGTTAGCACGCCTGGATGAACTAGTCAGCTGGTGCAGAATGAGCTTCAAACCTAAGGAGTCTAGAAGCCTATCAGTCAGGAAAGGGAAGATAGCGGAGGTCATATTCATGGTTTCCAACCAAAGAATCCCTACTGTCATTGAGACATTTGTTAAAAGTCTTGGCAGGGTGATCGATGCCTCATTGAAAGACTCGAAGGCAGTGCAACAGACAATAGAAATGGCATCCACAGGGCTACAGATTATAGACCAAAGCAGACTCTTAGGAAAGTTCAAACGGTGGTGCCTGCAGTTCATGTTGATACCTAAATTGATGTGGCCACTGCTTATATATGAAATAAGCACCAATACAGTGGAAGCTATTGAGCAGAAGGTCAACAAGATTATGAGGAAATGGCTAGTGGTACAACTAGGTCTGTCAGACGTAGCACTGTACTGCAAAGAGTCAAAACTTGCGCTTCCTCTCAAGTCAGTTGTTGAAGAGTACAAAGTGGGAAAGGCAAGGCTCACAATGATGCTGCGCGAGTCAACAGATGAGGTGGTTAAGTCCATTCAGCCAACACTGAAAACGGGAAGGAAGTGGAAAGTGGAAGAAGCTGTTGATGCTGCCCAAGTGTCGCTCAAGCTAAGGGAGGTAATCGGATACACACAGACGAATAGACGGGGATTTGGCCAAGGAGACATACGATAGCGGTCCACGGCATCATACAGGGAGCGCAGAAACATGATAGTTTAGGAGATACGAGGAGCTAAGAATGATAAGAGGTTGCAAAAAGCGGTGCAGCAGACCCAATGGACTACATGGGAAGGTGCCCTGCAAAGGTCCTTGACATAGAATTCTATATGGCATATGGCACCTCTCAGGCTCAGCTTAATTACACTGGCTAACAAAAAAAATTTTTTTTTCTTTCTCTAACATTTCTATGTTTTTATGGTCAATTTTAATGCGCTGTTTTTAAATCTGCAAACCGTTTTTCTCTATCAGGTCGGGATCTCTAGAAATACGCAATTGAAGTTTTTTAACAACGCATACAGTATTACAACATCATTCGTACAAGAAGTATAACAGTTATGCAGGCTTGAATTTCTTTGCATTCGACTTACGTCGGTGAATGGCATGTGGTACATCACGATGAAGCATCCAACAATAATCGGCAAGCATGGTCACATTCCACCGTCCTTGATAACGTTGTCAGGGAAAAAGTCCAGATGCGAATCGAGCACATGGATTTTGAGGGACATGTTACAGCCCATAATTCTGTATGCATCTATGCACTGCTTAACTATATGCACATAGTCGACAGATTTGTGATTTCCCAGAATGTTATCTACGATCGATTTGAATGCCATCCATGCGCGAAGTTCACTACCATGTAACAAGTTCTCGAATTGTTTGTCTGCAATAACTTTCCTAATCTGAGGTCCTACAAAGATACCTTCCTTTATCTTTGCATCGCTAACTTGCGGAAACTTTTCTCGAAGATAAGTGAAAGCTTTGCTCGTTTTATCTAACGCTTTTATGAAACTCTTCATGAGCACAAACTTTATGTGTAACGGTGGTAAAATGATGCTGTCTTTGTTAACTAATGGCTCGTGTATTACATTTTTATGCCCGAGCTGCATACGATCCCTGATAGGCCACACCTTTCTTGCATAATGTTCCTGTCTGTTGCGACTATCCCATTCACATAGGAAGCAACAAAATTTAGCATACCCAGTCTGCATGCCCGTGAGAATTGCAATGACCTTTAGGTCTCCACAAATCCGCCATTGGTAGTCATTGTACTTTATTTTTGCCAAATGTATAGCCATATTGTCATAAGTTTCTTTCATATGAACAGAGTAGGCGACTGGAATTGATGAAAATAAATTTCCGTTATGCAATAACACGGCTTTTAGACTAGTCTTTGAAGAGTCGATGAAAAGTCGCCATTCGTTGACTATGTGCTGATGACCGAGGTGCACCATTAGACCGTTTACATCTTTGCAATAGCAAATGTCATCATCCATCTCAAAGTATTGAACAAGTTCTCTGTGTCTATGACGAAATTTAGATATCGGAGTATTGGGCGCTAAAAGATTCCATTCTTTGAGTCGCGAACCGAGTAATTCCACTTGTCCTTTGGTAAGAGCGAGATCACGTATTAGATCTGAAAGTTCTGAATGGTTAATTAAGTGAACACCATCATTCACCGGTATATAATCCGAGTCAGAATTAGTTTCTAAAGCAGGTAATATCACTTTCTGATGGTTCATTCACGTCCAACGGATATTGTTCTGGTGGAACTGGGATCGGACACGTGATTGGATCATGAGGCACTGGTTTCGAAACCGATTCAATATTTGGATAAACCACAGACTTTCTAGTTTTAAAAGTGAAACCATGGATATTTGTCAAGCAAAAGTAACAATCAGTAGCGTGATTTGTCGGTTCACGCCATATTACTGGCACTCCAAAAGGCATCAACTTATGCTTCGGCGATTTTCGTAACCAACCTGCCAATGTATTTGCACAAGTCGAACAAACTGCATTTGGCTTCCAAGATTTATTTGCATCATCAACTTTCGAATCGAAATAAAGTTCATATGCTTTCTTTAGTAATGGTGTAAAGTTTTTCTGGTGAACACGATCGGTAAAATATCCGCACACGTAACAGAACAGATCAGCCGAATTTCTACAACTTCTAGAAGCCATATTTCGCTCAGAATTATTTCAAAATACAGTAACTATTTGAAAAATAGCGTAACATATGTCATGCATCTTTTAGCAGTATAAAAAGTAGAATTATTTTGCATTTTATTAATTTTTTATAAGTTATATAGTAAAAATGAAACGGAGCAAATAACGGTTTCCCAAAAATATATTTATTCACAAATATCTTAAGAACCCGATGTGATAGAGATAAACGGATTTCAAATTTGAAATCAGAGCAAGAAACTGACCTAAGAAAACTTATTCTTATATAAGAAAGAAAAATGTTGTTTGTCAGTGTTATTAGATCAATGTATGACCTCCTGCCGTCGGCCACAAACCTTGTGAGATGGGAAAAGTCAGATGATAAGCAGTGCCCCCTGTGCCAGCCAGGAGAGGCAGACACTTGAACACGTGCTCTCATCTTGCAAGGTGTCACTGGGGCAAGGGCGATACACATGGCGCCACAACAAAGTGCTAAGTGAGCTGGCTGCGACAATAGACCTGGCAATGATGAAGGCGAATAGCAAAGTCAGGCCGAGCACAGCAAATACATACTTTCTGAGAGCAGGAAAGTCAGCACACCCCCAAACCGAGTAAATCAGGTAGCATTTTACCATCTCTTCTTGACTGTGCAAATGACTGGGAGATGGCGGTAGACCTATATGGAGGAGAGGCATATCCAGAAAGTATCAGAAAATCTCGAAGACGGCTGGATATAGTACTGCATTCTTCTTCATCGCAGCAGTTTATATTGATTGAACTGACCGTGCCATCTGAATCCAGATTGGACGAGCAGCAATCGTTCAAAGCGGCAAAGTATAGTGATCTGGCTGCGGATCTGAGACACGATGGGTTCATTGCAAGGCTCATGGCTGTTGAGGTGGGTGCAAGAGGGCTCGTGGCTGCGTCAGTGTATGATTTATTGAAACTGTTAGGGCTGAGGGGACAGTCAAGAACAAGGGTGTTGCGTGATAAATTCTCGCAACATCATTTTATTACAATATCTATTTTATAACGCAAGGGCAACAACTGCTTGAAATTTATAGTCACTTTTCTCGGTAAGCATTTGTCTTCTCGCGTTGGTATCGAATGCAGTTAAGTTTGAGCTGTGGTCATTTTGCGCTGGACTGCGCATGACTTGTCTTGCTTCTTGGTCGATCGGTTTCCGCCCACCACTAGTGGAGTGAGCGATTTGGAATGGCGAAAGAGATGCCTCGTTGAAGAGGGGATCTCCGCTATTTTTTGTTCTGTCAGGGATGTGTAGTCCTCTTATGGATATTTCGTTTATTCGGGATAATACCTCTAGTGTATTTGCACATGCCGGGAGGCGTGATATTTCTGTATTTCTTGAAAGCAAGGTAAATTGACTTTTTCATTAACTCTATCGATTTTGGGTCGTGAGCGATTTCGATTCATAGCCTGTCTGCGAAAGTCGTCGTCACGAGATGTTTTCCTAGCTCACATGTCGCTGCATTGTACTGCATCGGTTGATGCATGTACCAAGGACCATTACTTGCTACTTTGTTAAATGAACTAGGTTTGGAAAACCTTTATTATCTAGAGGATATTTTTGAGGACATTATTTATACTTCGGCAGACGTGTCTGTCTTGCTGAAGTCAAACTAAGGAGAGTGAACTGATCTCATACATCTGGTTATCTCCTGGCTGTTATAGAAAGGGATGGAGTTTTCCACCTGACTACATTTACAGCACTATGAAATATAACATGCATCTGACTCATCATTGTAATGCTGTCTACCGTCTATTGCTGTATTGAATGTTGCTGTGATAATGACTGTTTGATGTGCCTACATATTCGCGTAACCATTTTGTCACTGTGGCGTCCACAATAAATAATGAAGAAAAACGTCAACGGCTGTTACAAGAATCATTGACTTTATACGTCGTGAGTTTACTGACGTCCTATGTGGATTGCCCTGTTATTTTTGTATGAACATTGTTTTGACTGAACACATCTGCACACCACACAAAACCAGACATGCGGATACCATCCATCATCATATGGCATCACGCATCATTTGGTGGCCATAAGCTGGTTTGATTCTGGTACCAGCAAACACGGGGTCCCTTACCCACTTCATTTTCAACAAGAATTCATCAGCATCCTTCAAGAAATTAACATTCTTCAATACAGTCAACATCTTCAAAATTTTCAAAGTACTCGGCGTTGCCCGGTAAAAGTCAAAATTTCAACTTTTTGACGAAAACAAGAATTTGACAGTACCCGGCGTTGTTACATGTTGCCGGATAACTCGGACTGCTGTTATCTTTTACGCAAGTCAAGCAAGTTGCTGCTGTCAAGGTTCCAGTGCTGTCGTTTTTGTGAAGGTCAAGTGCCGGTTGAAACGGGTTGTTTTCTGAAGAAGGCCAAGTACCGATTTCCATCAACTTACTTTTGGATTAGAAGGTCAAGTGCCGAAACAACTCAACACACAGTATTTCAGAAGCTCTTGTACCATCGTGTTAGCAGTGGAAGCAGTTCAGATGTGCCATCATCGTTGGAGCTTCGCTCTTTAGGACGTTGATTGACATCCGTTTTTCTGCTGTTCTACGATTGGAAGCCTATAAGTTAAGTGGCCTGTTTGTATGTAAACTGTGCCCTTATACTTCTGCTGAGTCTTCTGTGTATCATCTCATTCTATATGTTATATGTCTATATGTTATTTGTATATTTATATGTTTATATTTCAGCGGGTTCTCGGTTGGGTGGTGTCTCCGTTAGATTATGCCACGTCATAGAGGTCGTCTATTGTGAGCGTTTTCTGTAAGGTTTGCAAATTTCCAATACTGGAATTTGCTAAGCGACTTCTGTTGCTATTTATGTTAGCTGTGATGACATGTTTTAATATTGTTTTCGTTATTATTTCGCATTCTTTAGTTTTGTTTTGATTTGTTTGTATTTGTTAGCCTACTCTTGTCTATAATTTAGTTTCATACAACATTTTTGTTTATACACTGTGGTGTCATGTATTTTGTTTAATTCTATCGCAGATATCGTCACATTTTTTGTGATATTTCATTAATTTCTGCTTTATTTTTAGTTGATTTCTGCGAAAGTTTTTGTATTGTTGCTGATCTTTGTTATTGTTTACATTGTTATTGTTTACATTGTTTGTATTGTTTACATTTTCAATGTTTACATTCTGCATGTGTTTACATAGTCATTGTTTACAGTTATAGTAATTAGTTAATGGGCTATGCTAATGCACTGTTACTACTACACTGATGATAAATGAATGATGAATAGTGTCGTGCACTATTGAATGAGAAGTGCACTTATGATCAAGAATTGAGTGCTGATATTTCATATACAAGTTCTTTGATTGGAGACTTGTTTCCCACAGAGATTGGGATAATATAATGTCATGTGAATATACAAGTGCTTAATTAAGACTTGTTACACTTAGGTTTGAAATAAATTAGTTAATTATTTCAGGTTTTGGACTCATATGTTAGACAACATGTCTACATTTGAGCACTTTATTGAGCAGGGTAAATTGCTTGGGAAGACTGGTGATAAGTTAGAAGAATTTGCAACTGCTCGATATGATAAAGCAATGGAAGCTGAACAAAAGAAACTGCATATGGAAGCTGAACAAAAGAAACTGCAGATGCAGGTGGATGAAAAAAGATTCCAAATGGAAATGGAAAAACAAAAAAGGGAATCAGAAGCTGAGGAAAGAAAACTCCAGCTACAGCTAGAAGCTGAAAGACTTCAAAAAGAGGCTGAAAATAAAAGACTTGAAAAAGAAGCTGAAAATGAAAGACTTAAAAAAAGAGGCTCAGGCTGAGGAAAGAAGATTACAGAGAGAGTCTGATGAGAGGAAAGAGAAAGCAAAAATGGAACATGAAGAAAAGGTCTTAGCTTTAGAGTTGGAAAAATTGAAATTGACGAGCATGAGTAATGGTAATGATTCAAACAAGGGTTCATCTTCTGGGAAGGCTAATAATGATACTTTTAAGATTAAGTTACCAACATTTAGTCCTTCCAGTGATGACATAATGTTCTATCTGGACAGATTTGAACAAGCATGTACAGCTCATAACATAGACAAAGCAAAATATGTTTATCATTTATCAGGGATACTGACAGTTAAAGCTCTAAGTATATTAAATATGGTGGATGAACCTGACAAGAACAATTATGAGGTTGTCAGGGCCGCTTTGTTAAAGAAATATCAGCTTAACGAAGACGGCTATCGTCTACAATTTAAAAACATGTTACCTGAAAATGGAGTTGAATTCTCCGAGTTTATTGGAAGAATACGCATTACTTTCTCACGATGGGTTGAACTATCTAAGACGGAAAAAACTTATGAAGGACTTATGGACTTAATACTTAGAGACAAAGTCATGTCGTCTGTCAATGAGTCTTTCCTTGCTTTCCTTCATGAACGTAAACCTAAAACAATAAAAGAAATGGAAGATTTCTGTTGCCAATACGAAACTGCGCACCCACACATAACCATGGGTAACTCTAAGGTGAAAGAAGGTTTACCAGTTGCTTCGGCAGCTCCGTATGGCCAAAACTTTGCTCGTAGATTCCAACAAAATTTTGATAGAAAGAGTAGCGGTAATTTCTGTCAAAATCATGGAAATCAATTTCATGGTGATTCTTCTTCGAAGAATTGGAGACAACCTGATAGTACTCGTTACTATCACCCTAATAATTATAAGCATTTCAAAAGAGGATATGGTAATAGAGGTTATTCCTGCCGAAGACCTCAGAACCAAACAAATAGATGTTCGCATCAATGTGAACATGATAGTAATCGTGGAAACTGGAATTCGAACCAGGATAACAATTACAATAGAGACAATAATAACTGGAGAGATAATAATAACTCTGATAACTTCAGAGGTAATAATAGTCGGGGTAGATCTCAACACAAAAAAAAGAGATATCAGCAGGCTAATGGTGTACAACAGGAAACTGAGGGAGCCTGTAATCATGTTGTTGATAGTAAAAACTTTGACGCTGTCACTGGTTCTGCTTTTGACTTTGAGAGAGCAAACAAATGCCCCCAATGCAGTACTTTATTCGAACCGGGTACCATAACTACTTTGAGTTGTGTCACCCACTTCCCGCTCTTCCTGCTGCTGTTGCGCATGACGGGAGGGGTTCTTTAATTCTACATAAGGGTCTTGTTAATGATACTCCGGTCTCACTACTTTTCGATTCCGGATGCACCACTATTGGTGTTACACAATCGCTTGTAGATCCATCTTGTGCTACAGGAAGGGTTATTAAATGTGTCACATTTGGCGGCACTCTAGAAAAATATCCTACTGCTGTAATTCGCATTGCCACTCCTTTCTTTACTGGAGATGTGCATGCTTGTCTCTTACCTAATCCTATTGCGGACCTTATTATTGGTCGTATCCACGGAGTTAGGGAGTGTACCCCACAGCAGATTGCTGCTTGGGAAGATAATAACATGCAAGCTACAAATGCAGTAGTTACAAGAGCACAATCTCTACAAACACCCGAAACTTCACTGAATAGTGATAATGAAGTTGATAGCCAAGATAGTCACTTAGTAATCACTCGTGACTCTTTCATAAAATTGCAAGAAGAAAATCCTTCTTAAAAAAATTCTTCGTTCTTGCGAAGAAAGGTGATCCGAATCAGGATACAAATAGAAAAATCTTGGATTGCAATGAGAAACGGCGTACTTGTAAACGTATGGTACACAGATTCGACTACGTCGGCACACATTCGCAAATTCTTGTTCCCAAGAGCATGAGAGTCCAAATATCACAACATGCTCATGACTCGCAATGTGCTGGACATATGGGTTTTGCCCGTACGAAGTCGAGAGTCCTTGCGGCTTTCTTTTGGCCTTTTGTCAATAAGGAAATTCGTATTTACTGCCGCTCATGCACGGTATGTCAGGAGGTCAAATCTAGAGGACCACGACATGCTGCGCCTATCCAGGCTGCTGACATTCCTATTCGTGTTTCGGCCGATTTCAGAAAATGGCCATAGATATTATAGGTCCTTTTAAGGTCAAGTCGGCCAGAGGACATCAGTTTATCCTTACATGTGTCGATATGTGCACACGTTGGCCAGAGGCTATTCCTCATAAGAGCATATCTACTACAGATATCGCAGATGCTCTTTGGTTGATATTTTCTCGCTTGGGGTTCCCCAGAGAAATATTGTCAGACCATGGCACTCAACTCATATCTGACACTAAAGTCACAGGTAATGGACCCTACCTTACATATTGAAACGATCTCTCAGTAGTATCGTACCATCCTATTCTAATTGGGTTAGTTGAGACGTCCTGAATAGAAACGCTCAAGACCTTTGCTTGGTAAGATAACTGAAGATCATCCTCAAGATTAGGGACAAGGGCTTTTAACCCGCGGCTCTCTTTGCCTATAGAGAAGTCCCCTAATGAACAACACAGGATTTTCTCCCTTCGAACTTGTCTTTGGCGCGCGTCCACGCGGCCCTATGTCTTTATTACACGATCTCATCACTGCCGATGATATTAGCGATGAAACTCAATCCTCATATGAGTATGTCATTGCTCTTAGACAAAAGATCATTGAGGCATGTAAGCTAGCAACTGCTTCATCAGAAATTGCTAAAGAGAAGGCAAGGCAGTTTGCTAACAAGAATAGATGTCTACGACAACTTTGTCCAGGTGACAAAGCATTCGTCCAACTCCCCAGTAGGGAAAATAGACTTCTTATTGCATGGAAAGGTCCGTATGCAATAGTCTCTCGGATTTCCGATGTTGACTATGTGGTCGATATTGATGGAAAGCATAAAACTTTCCACATAAACATGCTTTCGGAATTTCACGAACGTCCGGACTATTTGCTGCCTATTTTCCAGGCAACGGATGATGCTCCTGCACCTCACGGTCATTATTCATCCCTGTCTGTCATACAGGATGAGGAATCTACCTTCTCAGATGTCAATCTTCCCCTTCCAGTGGTTCCATTACATTCCACGGAATCTTGGAAAAACGTTTCTGTTTCTCCTAATCTTTCTGGTGACGAACATCGACAAGTCTCGTCGATGTTACAAACATTTCAGGATGTTCTCACTGACATTCCTGGACACACAGATGTCATAGAACATGACATAATTCTTACCGACAATAATCCAATTAGGGTTAGGCCGTATCCTATTCCTATACACTTTCAGTCGCAAGTGGAAAAGGAATTTGGATGAAAATGATTCAATTAAATATAATTGAACCATCGACTTCACCATATTCTTCTTCCATGGTTATTGTCCGGAAGAAGGATAAGAACATACGAATTTGCGTTGATTATCGCAAATTGAATCAGGTCACAAAGTTCGACGCTGAACCGATGCCTTTGTTAGAAGATCTACTGATTAGACTTTCTAATTCTAGATTCTTCACTAAACTTGACTTGTCTAAAGTTTATTGGCAAGTGCCTTTAGCAGAGCATGCCAAACCTCTTACTGCTTTTTCTACACCTAGGGGTCTATTTCAATGGAATGTTATGCCTTTTGGTCTCATGAACGCCCCTGCCACTTTCGTTCGCATGATGCGTCGAATTCTGTCACATCGTTCGGATGTCATCGCATACTTAGATGACATCTGTCTCTTCAGTGATACCTGGGAAGATCACTATTGAGGGTTATATGACTTACTGTCCACAGGTTTAATTCAATTTTATGGGAGATTTATTCCAAATTTATCTTCGATCATGGCACCTCTCTCAACATTGTTGAAGAAAGGTTCGCCTAATCTGGTCCGTTGGTCTGAAGAATGCCAATCTCACTAGACCAAATCAAGAATATATTTTCTTCTCCTCCCATCTTAAGATTACCTACTCTTGATAGGACTTTTGTTCTTCGGAGTGATGCTTCATCCACTGGGATTGGAGCAGCACTGATGCAAGAATATGCAAATACTCTGCATCCTGTTATGTACATTTCTAGAAAACTAAATGCGGCAGAGAGGAACTACTCGGTTTTAGACCGTGAGTTGTTAGCGATGGTTTGGTCAATTCTAAAACTACAAAGATTCCTCCTGGGCGCACATTTCATTCTAGAGACTGATCAGAAAGCTCTTACAGCTATTCAGACTAAGAATTTGAAGAGTTCGAGATCCACTCGATATGCTATAGCTCTTCAACCTTTTCACTTCACGGTACGAGCTATCCGTGGTGCGGATAATGTGATGGCTGACATTTTGTCTAGATGCCCACATGACTCCAACTAATACTTCTGTCCTATATTTCCATATATTACAGAGTCATAACACACCTATATTTCTACAATAGATTAGCACATCTGTACTTACTTTATATGTACACACTATCGTGCTTTGTTGTCATCTTCTTCTGTTCGTTTTTTTAAGATGATAGAGGAGGACTGAGTAGTTAATATAAGGGCCGTTAGTTTACTAAACAGCCACAATTATTAATAATGTATTGTACCTTATGAAGCATATTAGTTATTAATTAGCATTATATTGCTTGTACTTTCTCAGAATGTCATTGTTGAGCTGAGGACTTACCTTACTAGTATCAAGCATGACGAGTTCTAGATTGTGTACTTACCCTCGGAATACCAGAGCATATGTCCTGGATCGTCATGTAGTTTAACATTACTATGTACTTATGTCATTACATGTCAAAGAATGTACTATTTAAATTTTCCTATCAGATTTGTACATCCATTTTTAAAGACAATATTAGAGTATGCTGTTTAATGATGATTATAGTAACTTGCATACGTATATTGTGTTTACATGCTAACGTGATGTGTGTTGGTGACACCTCCCCGATGTGAATATTTTTTGAGACATATTTATTTTTCTGTTGAGGTATATCCTCACCAGACACTCTATAATTAGCCTCATTTTTTGGCAATTTAGTTAATTATCATCGCATAATTCGTGCGTTTTGAGCCGCTTATCTCATGCCCTTTTATATTTAAAAAAAAAATATATACCTCATTTTTTATAATCGGAAGTAGGTGGTTATATGTTTCGTGATAAATTCTCGCAACATCATTTTATTACAAATATTCTATTTTATAACGCAAGGGCAACAACTGCTTGAAATTTATAGTCACTTTTCTCGGTAAGCATTTGTCCTTCTCGCGTTGGTATCGAATGCA